>JABSTQ010011259.1:0-600000 GCA_013358835.2 Ixodes persulcatus
TAAAAGAAGCCGATAGGTGTGAGTTGGCAGGCAGGAAAAATGATGCGGAGACCATTGTGCAGCTTTAATTTCTACTTTCAGCGAGCAGCTTTCCCTGCTCTGTCGAACACCGGATCATCGAGCAGTTTTTCAACAGCCTCTAGGTTAACGCTCCTAAGAAATAAGGCGTTCGAATGTTCCGTATACGTTTGGTGACTACTCTCGAGGGCTCACCAAACGTATGCGGAAAAGGTGAACTATATGTCTTACGTAATGGAAGCGCTATGCTGGCAGCAGCGCAATAACCTCTCTATGGTGTGGCACTCGGAGGAATAGCAAGCACAAGGAAGACGCTCGCTGAAGGCTAACTTCTGCCTCCCGGGCGACGCTTTTTGTCATCCCCTCTCTTTGCGGTTCATAAGTGACTGCTGGAATCATCAGTTATAGGATGGCTCGATCATTCACTAGAAACAAAATTTCTACTGATTTAGCCATCCAATTATTGCCAATTTTGTGGCACTGCCAGGTACAGCTTGCAGTGAGGTGGATGGCGATAAGTGGAGGTTGATCCTCTGGAAAAATTGCTGCGGTGTCCATGGTCCAGCCTCGATTTCAACATTAAGCGAGCGGCCTGCCCCTGCTTGGGCTGATCCACTTATTGCTACGTCATGAAGCAGTTCTCCAGCTGCCGCCAAGATAGCACTCCCACTAGATAAAATGGAAATCACGTGTTCCGTAGAAGTCTGATAAGCACTGGACATACCGTTTGTGTAGTGATTACAGGTCTTTCATAACGGCTCGGAGTTCCGACCATCAACAGTCATAACAGCCCAGATATCAGAACACTTTATTAAACAGAATCTGGGCGTCTCCCCAGTTCAAGAGGTGGAGAGATATTCATTGTAGGCTTCGGGGTTTTCTAGTGAGCAGGCTATTGTGAATCTCTTTAGATTTAATTTTAGGACATATACGCCTGTCATACGCAAAATATTTTCTTCGTCCTGCGCAGGCTTCGTACAGGAATGTGCAAAGGTATGGGATGCTACTGATTCCGGTTGGAGGATCTCCTTTAACCCAAACTTGGTATCCTACAAGAAACGCACGTATATATTTTATATACATACACCTATATAGCGGATGTTTTTGCAAATACTTTTCAAACGTCTCTACAAATAGAGTGTTTGAGAAAAAAGGAAATTCTCTTCAAGAACGAACTGCTAGCCACAGCGGACGTCAAGGATTGCAAAGAACACGCGAATTAGCAAAATAAGTACCGATAACTTTCGACTTACATTTTTAATAAGTGAATATAAACATATCGTCCCATTGAGAAACTGGCTGATGGTCATCGATAACCCCTGAATCAGTCAATATTAGGAGGACGTGAAGCAGGTGAAAAGTGCGGGGGTACGCTAAAGTTTCCACTCGTACAGCAGACCGAAGGCCGATCTGCGAACCCGGATATTTTTGATCCGCGTTTTCTTATGGCCAGCCTTCCGCTTGCTCCACTAGCGGAAAGTGTAGTGCACTCTCGTTCTACACGTGTTTTGAGTCCCCCTAAAATTTGTCATGTTAAGGGTTTTCGATGACGATTTTGAAGTTTTTCTACTATAACTGTTTCTTTTCACGAACTAAGCCGTTAATTGGTTACTTAATATTAAGTTAATATTTGAATAGTTAATGTGTCATTTGCAATTCCTGACGTCCCTCGTGGCTAAAAATTTGTTCCTAAAAAGTTCCGTTTTTTTTCCAAGTCACACTATTAGTAGGAGACTGAATGTACTCGCAGAAACACTCGTCATGTGAAAAGAGAACCAGTCATTTTGTGACTAGATTTAGTCTATACATACCATGGTTAGCGTAAACACTAATTGTTGGCAGAAAGAGAACCACAAAAGAACGAAATAACATATCCGCGAATTTATTTTCCTAGAGTAAAATTTTTGTATGAGTGGCCAACTCCACTAATCAAACATTTGAACGCAATTAAAGCTGTCACTTTGATAATGCGCAAGTTAATAGAGGTAAAAATGACCCTTTTAGACATGCTTCGAAATATTCGGGAATGCTCGTTGCAGGGAACAGTGCATTTTACATAGGCCGTTTGAACTTCTACTAAAAGTAAAATCTTAATCAAATTTTAAAAAAAAACAAAAAAACACGTGGGAATCTAATTTGGGGTATGTCTTCATATATGTAATAGTGCCATCGCTCTCTGTAACGAGATAATTTAATATAAAAAAATGAAAGACGTTTACAACACCCTGTAACGCCGAATTAGAGCGCAGCTCTTAAGGAGGAGGAGGCAAGGGTATTGAGGGGAGGGTATACCCCTCCTCACCTCCTCACCTCCTCATCCTCCCTGGTACTCCTCCTCCCCTCCTCCCTCCTCTTTCTTTTTGTCCTCCTGCTACTCTCGTCCTCCCCTCATCCTTCAAGCCCTTCCCCTCCTATCATACTCCTCCCTCCTCCCCTCCCTCCTCCTCCTCTCCTCTTCCCTTCTCTTTCCCCTTCTCCTCCCCCCTCCCCTCCTCCTCCTCCTCATCTCTTCTCCTCCCTCCTCCTCCCCTCCTCCCCTCAACCTCGTCCTCCTCCTCCTCCACGCGCGCTGCATTATGATCAAAAATGATCACTGAGTTTTAATTGAGTTTCTAATGTATTCCTAAGGAGTCAATTGAAACTCAACATAAACTAAACGTTCTAATGAGTTTGATCATAAGAAGCTTGTGGTGTCCTGCGGACACGAAGAAAGGGCCGCCCAATCCGTTCGAACGTTGAACGAAAGGTGTTCTTTTATGTCAGTGATTTGTTTCCAGATGTCGCTATGCTATATACAGCGTTGCCAACATAAAAACAGAACACATCATCCCCTCATGAGCCCCCCCCCCCCCCCCCCCCAGAAAAACGAAACAAGTAAGCGAAATATAGCTAATTCCTATGAAAGTCCTGAAAACGGGCGGGACGCCGTCGCTCTCTCATCGACGGTTCTCTGCGAGATCCGTCCGTCCGAGTCGTTCCTTGAGACTGTGTAGGCGCCACAGAATCTTCCAGCCGGTGTCTAACAACAGGACTTTCATCTTGAAACACTTGTTCCTGCAACGTCAAAACATCCTGACGTTGTTCTTCAACGGAATCTGGTCCAATCCTAATTTGTATTGGCGTCGCCGAAGCTTCTAGGCGACGTTCTTCAAAAGAGTCTGCGCCTCCTGAAACTTGACCAGGCGTTGCCAAAGCTTCGCGATTCTCCCTGGCGGAATATTCGCCTTGGTTGCCCGAGACGGTTCTCCTGGCTGACTGTTCTTGATCTCCAGGAATGGGTAGAAAGTGTAGCAACCGTTTTCCTCTTTTAGTGACGCATTCCTGAGGCACAGCCACCAGCTTGAAGGTAGTCAAGCTGCGGCCGTCTTCCAGGCGGAAAGTGCCTGGACCCAACTTTTTCTGTATCTTCAGTGGTCAACAGTAAGAAAGCTCACCCTTTCTGACACTTGTGGGTTTACGAACCCGTACATAATCTCCCTCCTTGAATCTTGGAGTTTTGGCACTTCTTTTCGCGTCTGTATTCTCCTTCGTCAAGCGCTGTTTGATTTGAACACTAGCTCGTAACTGTTCCACTGCCCTGGCTGGCTCCTGAAAGAAATTCTTTGATGGAAGGCCAATAATGTCAAGTCGGGTCCTAGGTTGACAACGTGACGTTACATACCCTACATATGAAAGGCATCATTTGGCCGGTGACCACCTCAGCATTTATTAAGGTTCCCAGTATGCTATTCCCTCCTGGGAAGTCTGATAAATGATAAACAGTGTTTGGATGTCATTAGACACTATCCCTAAGTTAAAAAAAAAACAAAACAAACAAACACACAGGTACAAAGAATGATCGTTCGGTGCAGTCGCCAAATCCACACTCGCTTGCATATCTAATGAGTAAATTCAAATGAATGGATGCTGAGTTCTAAATGAGCAAACTCAATTGCATTCTTAATGAGTAGATTCTAAAGAATTTATATTGAGTTTGTATTGTCAGCTGGTGGCAGCTATCCAGCGCTTGAACGGCGCCAAGCTCACGGCACAGGCACGAGCAAGGTAGACGAGGTGGCTGGACCACGAGCTGCACGAACTCGGGGATTCGGCGACAGGCCCCTCGACGAGCTAGTCGAAGGACAGTGTAAATATTGTAAACAAATATGTTCAGCGAGATGCACCGAGCCCCCACTCCTCCAAGTTCATAAGGAGCAAACTCAATCGCATTCTTGATGAGTATACATTAAAAAAAATATATATATATATATATATATATATATATATATATATATATATATATATATATATATTGCATTCTTATGACCAAACTCAATCGCATTCCTAATGAGTCCATTCAAGAAAATCGATATTCAGTTTGTTATGACCGAACTCAATTGCATTTTAAGGAGTAAATTCGAAAGAATATATATTGAGTTCGTAATGACCATACTCAATTGCATTTCTAATGAGTCAATACAATAAAATCGATATTCAGTTTCTTATGACCAAACTAAATTCCAATCTAAATCAAATCAAGTCAAAGCTTTATTTACCAGAAACACTGGAAGGAGTCCCAGACAAAAAGCTGTTGAGACAACTTGACTCGGTCTGGGACCCTTATTACATTGGCAGCAGCTTGGTAGGGCAACATTCTACTATCATAACATTTGATGAAACAAAAAAATTAATTAAAAATCGGAACTTTGTAAACATAACACTACGTTAGGGAACAACGAAGATATAAGAGCGCAAGTCTCGTTTGCTAATCGTGTATATGTTTATGTTGTTTGTGAGGCATTTATTTAAAGCAAGTGGTACATTATAATGTAAAGTTTGTAAGTTGTAGTGTGTGCGGCAACAAGGGAAGATCCATGCTTCTCTGCGGCGTATGTTGACATGACTGCTATTCCTTACGAGCTCAGAAATAGTGAATAAGAAATCAATGAATAGTGTGGAAGAGAAACGAATGGAACAAAGCAAACGATACTCATACATGCGTTCATCCGGAATTATTCGATATTTTTAAAATGAAGGTTCTGTGTGGTCTGTATAGGAAACATCAGCAATATATCGTATTATTTTCTTTTGTAGTAATAGTACGCTTTTAAGGTTTGTTTTTGTTGTAGTAGCCCATACAAGGTGACAATAACTTAAGTGGGATTGAAATAATGCGTAATAAATTTTAAGTAAATGAGTAAATTCAACAGAATCGATATTAAGTTTCTTATTTCAAACTCATTAAACGTTGAGTTTATATAGAGTTTCAATTGACCCTATAGGAATACATTAGGTATACAATTGACAATAGGAACACAACATTTTTTTTGAGCCCGTTGAAGACTCCTTGTCGTCCGAAACCACTACCTTCAAGGCATATTGCCAAGCCTACGAGAAAGTAATTTCGGGATCAAAAACTTCCACTTCTAACTTCAAGCTTCATCTCAGTTGGTGTCTCAAACAAATTTGAAAAATGTATTGCAGTATCAGTATTTCTGTATTTGTATTTCTGTCCTCCCTAAATTGTATTCCTGTATTTGCGTTTACAAAGACTTTTTGCCCCATTTAAAATGTATTTCCGATACGTATCGCGATACATTTTTACAGATATATTTTAGTAACTCAAACTTGAAGCGTATCCTGCGAAAAAAAAAATAGGACGCATAATTATGATTGCCAGGACCAAATCTGTCGCAGGGTATTGACACGCTATAAGGCAGTTGTCTTAATTGCAGTAAGAGCAGCATTGGAAGTGCCTAAACTGAATTGGAAACATTTTAAACTACTGAGTATTGACGCAGTGTCATATAATAAATGCATAAAAAAATCAACACTGTTTTTTTTTTTTTAGAAATTAAACAAAAAGCAATTATTCTGCGCTTGGACACTAAGTATGAGAAAACGCCTCGCTTGTACCAGACCGTAGACGTTTATTTTTTTAGGTATAAGGACATTTGTAATTTCGTCGTTTCTCGAGGTTCCTCTGTAGATTGCAGCGAATGGCTTTCCGGCGTGCATTGCGGAAAACAAAACGATCCCGATATCTTAGCCTGTTGGAATGACTTCCAGAAAACACGGAATACAAGGAGTCATAATCTTTGCATTAATTATTACAAGAAGAAATCTGGGCTCATGAGAGGAGCGCGTACTATGAGGAGTTAAACTTAACAACTACACTTTTTCGTGTTCGCAGCCTGTTTGAATTTTGAATGAACGATCACGCTTCAGTTACATCTAAAGCACGTTGTTTCATCGATTTTTTAAGCAGCCTGATTTTCACCATCATTGCTTTATGACCACCTCGACATTCTGTTTGAAATGTTCACTCGTTTGGACATGGTGACAGGTATGTAACTTAGTGCTAATTATGTACGTCTCAAGATGCAAACCTTATGTTAGCCACGCTATAATATACAAGGTAGCTTAATTATTTACAAATAGCTCTGGAATTTTAACACGTCGATGCGTCTGGATTGTGGGTGTTTTATGCGAATTATTTATTAAAGCCGATGCCTTCGTGCATTCCAAGAACATCTAATGATTGGAACCACCTCCCCGCCTCCATCGTGTCCATCCAGGATGCCACATACTTCAAGAAGTTTGCCAACAATTTCATCTGTATCACCCACTCCTCTCTGTAGAGTCTCCGGGCCTTGAGAGTATGAAAATAAATAAATAAATAAATCTCTCTCGGGGTCCTAAAAAACTTGGAGGACGCTGAAGCTGTGCCTCTAAGATTAAACTGACGTAGCGTTATCGGACCCCGTTCGCAGAGCCTTCTCATTCGCTTCTCACGCTCGGAGACGCGAGTTCGCTCCGAGATTCGGAGACGCTATCGCACGTCCCGATCGAGCTGTTGCTGCTGTCGCCTCCCTGGGCGATGGTGTCGATGCTCTGCAAGCGTCTCCATGCTCGACTCGGCCTCTCCACTCACTGTCCTCCGCACTAGGCGATAACGCACGCATGCGCTAGTCCACCGAAGTTTTGCGGGAGGCGTCCGCGATTAAAATGCAAGAGCTCCCTACGGTTTGAGTTGTTTTCTCTCTCACATCTAGGCAGTCTATCTCTCCCTCTGAACCCCTGGCCCCATCTTCCGGATGGCTCTTGAACCTGTCTGAAGTGGTCATGGTTTTCGAGATCCCGACGAAGGAGGGGAAAGAGGGCGAGAAAAAGTCGTATTGCGTCGAGTTACTGTAGCTTCTATTTATAGCTTTTTGTGTTATGGGCAGAACGGTGAAAAACTGCTTTGGGGAAGTCAATCTACAAGTTGTGAGACTTATTTAATTTGAAATATTCATCTGGACGCGTGGCGGCTAGCAATACAAGTGCGCCGCTACAAAAATGATCACTGAGTTTTAATTGAGTTTCTAATGTATTCCTAAGGAGTCAATTGAAACTCAACATAAACTAAACGTTCTAATGAGTTTGATCATAAGAAGCTTGTGGTGTCCTGCGGACACGAAGAAAGGGCCGCCCAATCCGTTCGAACGTTGAACGAAAGGTGTTCTTTTATGTCAGTGATTTGTTTCCAGATGTCGCTATGCTATATACAGCGTTGCCAACATAAAAACAGAACACATCATGCGCTCATCCCCCCCCCCCCCCCCCTCCCCCAGAAAAACGAAACAAGTAAGCGAAATATAGCTAATTCCTATGAAAGTCCTGAAAACGGGCGGGACGCCGTCGCTCTCTCATCGACGGTTCTCTGCGAGATCCGTCCGTCCGAGTCGTTCCTTGAGACTGTGTAGACGCCACAGAATCTTCCAGCCGGTGTCTAACAACAGGACTTTCATCTTGAAACACTTGTACCGGCAACGTCAAAACATCCTGACGTTGTTCTTCAACGGAATCTGGTCCAATCCTAATTTGTATTGGCGTCGCCGAAGCTTCTAGGCGACGTTCTTCAAAAGAGTCTGCGCCTCCTGAAACTTGACCAGGCGTTGCCAAAGCTTCGCGATTCTCCCTGGCGGAATATTCGCCTTGGTTGCCCGAGACGGTTCTCCTGGCTGACTGTTCTTGATCTCCAGGAATGGGTAGAAAGTGTAGCAACCGTTTTCCTCTTTTAGTGACGCATTCCTGAGGCACAGCCACCAGCTTGAAGGTATTCAAGCTGCGGCCGTCTTCCAGGCGGAAAGTGCCTGGACCCAACTTTTTCTGTATTTTCAGTGGGTCAACAGTAAGAAGCTCACCCTTTCTGACACTTGTGGGTTTACGAACCCGTACATAATCTCCCTCCTTGAATCTTGGAGTTTTGGCACTTCTTTTCGCGTCTGTATTCTCCTTTGTCAAGCGCTGTTTGATTTGAACACTAGCTCGTAACTGTTCCACTGCCCTGGCTGGCTCCTGAAAGAAATTCTTTGATGGAAGGCCAATAATGTCAAGTCGGGTCCTAGGTTGACAACGTGACGTTACATACCCTACATATGAAAGGCATCATTTGGCCGGTGACCACCTCAGCATTTATTAAGGTTCCCAGTATGCTATTCCCTCCTGGGAAGTCTGATAAATGATAAACAGTGTTTGGATGTCATTAGACACTATCCCTAACTTAAAAAAAAACAAAAAAACAAACACACAGGTACAAAGAATGATCGTTCGGTGCAGTCGCCAAATCCACACTCGCTTGCATATCTAATGAGTAAATTCAAATGAATGGATGCTGAGTTCTAAATGAGCAAACTCAATTGCATTCTTAATGAGTAGATTCTAAAGAATTTATATTGAGTTTGTATTGTCAGCTGGTGGCAGCTATCCAGCGCTTGAACGGCGCCAAGCTCACGGCACAGGAACGAGCAAGGTAGACGAGGTGACTGGACCACGAGCTGCACGAACTCGGGGATTCGGCGACAGGCCCCTCGACGAGCTAGTCGAAGGACAGTGTAAATATTGTAAACAAATATGTTCAGCGAGATGCACCGAGCCCCCACTCCTCCAAGTTCATAAGGAGCAAACTCAATCGCATTCTTGATGAGTATACATTAATATATATATATATATATATATATATATATATATATATATATATATATATATATATATATATATATATATATATATATATATTGCATTCTTATGACCAAACTCAATCGCATTCCTAATGAGTCCATTCAAGAAAATCGATATTCAGTTTGTTATGACCGAACTCAATTGCATTTTTAAGGAGTAAATTCGAAAGAATATATATTGAGTTCGTAATGACCATACTCAATTGCATTTCTAATGAGTCAATACAATAAAATCGATATTCAGTTTCTTATGACCAAACTAAATTGCAATCTAAATCAAATCAAGTCAAAGCTTTATTTACCAGAAACACTGGAAGGAGTCCCAGACAAAAAGCTGTTGAGACAACTTGACTGGGTCTGGGACCCTTATTACATTGGCAGCAGCTTGGTAGGGCAACATTCTACTATCATAACATTTGATGAAACAAAAAAATTAATTAAAAATCGGAACTTTGTAAACATAACACTAAGTTAGGGAACAACGAAGATATAAGAGCGCAAGTCTCGTTTGCTAATCGTGTATATGTTTATGTTGTTTGTGAGGCATTTATTTAAAGCAAGTGGTACATTATAATGTAAAGTTTGTAAGTTGTAGTTTGTGCGGCAACAAGGGAAGATCCATGCTTCTCTGCGGCGTATGTTGACATGACTGCTATGCCTTACGAGCTCAGAAATAGTGAATAAGAAATCAATGAATAGTGTGGAAGAGAAACGAATGGAACAAAGCAAACGATACTCATACATGCGTTCATCCGGAATTATTCGATATTTTTAAAATGAAGGTTCTGTGTGGTCTGTATAGGAAACATCAGCAATATATCGTATTATTTTCTTTTGTAGTAATAGTACGCTTTTAAGGTTTGTTTTTGTTGTAGTAGCCCATACAAGGTGACAATAACTTAAGTGGGATTGAAATAATGCGTAATAAATTTTAAGTAAATGAGTAAATTCAACAGAATCGATATTAAGTTTCTTATTTCAAACTCATTAAACGTTGAGTTTATATAGAGTTTCAATTGACCCTATAGGAATACATTAGAAACGCAATCGAAACTCAGTAATATTTTTTGTAAGGGCACCACGCGACAACGCGGCGCAAGTGCACTTGCGTCCAATCGGCGCGGGAGCCGTCCGCCATTAATTTGCAAACGCTCCCCACGGCTTTAGATGGACCCTCTCTACAATCTAGGCACTCTGCAACTACAGCGTTGGCCACGACACCTTACCGGACCCTAGCGTATCCTTATGTACCTTCCATTTTACGTGGAGGAACCATCGCAAATGTCTGCTTGAAGAGTGACAGCACACTCATCCATAACTGCATACATCTAGATGATATGTCACGCGAGCACTCGCGTAGTCACGTGATATTATGACGTCCTCTGACGCCATAATGTCACGTGACAGTGTGCCGTCCCATTCATCGTGCATTTACGTGACATCACGGTGTCCCGTGACAACACGGACGCCCTGCATTATTTTTTATGGGGGAAGAGCTCCTAACAGGTAGTGCTGCAAACCCTCAGAATGCGTCAAATGACGCGTTCGCTCGCGCGACGTGACGCGAACGCTCAAATGAGCTTTGTAGAAAGCTGTTTCGGCAGACAAAGGAAAAACCCTCTCTTCCGCCCCACCAGAGCAACCTTTCCTTTTCTCCCCCGCAAACATCCACCTTCTTCCCCAATAACCATCTCGGCCGACCAGGAAACAGGCAAAACAGACCGCTGAGCTCGGGTGTACGCAAGATGAAGCCCGACCACATGACTGACACCATGCCACCCGCGATTATGCGACGCTGGCGGCTCGTCGCTCTGTGATGACTAGGAGGACATCTCCACCTCGCGGCGGGCGACAAAGTTAGCATCTTTTTGTAGGTAAGGAGCGCCGTCTGCGGAGTAGTCTTCGAAGTACAAATTAAGCGCCGCCCAACTTGCCTCCGTCCGTCAGAATACACTGGTATCGTGCCGCTGTATTGTTCTTCGTTCCCTTTTATGCCCGTACTAGCGTATACTCAAACAGGAATCGGCAGAAAAGAGGAAATAGGCGCAAAGATGGGTGCTGAATATGTTGGTCAACCGGATCTTTACCCTGCGAAAATGGCGACAGCGGGATCGCAAGGCCAGGGAAGTGGGTGTACGCATGCGCAGAAGCTTAGTGGAGAAAGGTCCATTAGGCTCGTACTGCTGGGGAGCGAGTCGAATGGGACGGCCGGAGAAGCCTCCGCGAGTCGAATCTCGGAAACCATAAAGTGGTTGTGATTTTTTGCTTGTTTTTTGGTTTTTATCTGGTCGATTACGTCTGCTAGGAAATTAACTAAAATTATAATAAAAAACACACTGTAATAAAAAAAGTTATATGCAAATCAAGCTGGTTAGTAAACCAGGACTTTGGAACCGTCTTATGGAGAAAGAAGTAAACGCGAATTTATGTCGTGCTCTCTGTCCTTTCAACACTATCCTATTTTGCCTTTTTCGTTTTTTTATCTCGTTCTTTTTAGGGACTGACAAAATCATCGCTATAATATGACAAATTAGAATCGCTCTGTTTGTGGTCGTTATCGCATTTACAGTCAACTTGTGGTTGTCTCGGAGGAAGAGGTTAACCGCTATTATGCCAATAATAGGAAGGCGTGAAAAAAGCACCTCATCGCAAAATTGTTTCCAGTAGCTGTGTCTGTAGACACTCGTACGGAAAGATGAAATTCCCGAAACCCCTTTTACAAGAAAGGAATACTGTTGTATATAATCAAACACTCCGCTTTTAATTTAGATTCGTTAACACTTTCCAGTATCCAAAACCTTTCAACCCTTAGACAACAATTTACCGTGATTTTCGATCTTGAACTACTAATGTTGCATCTGGAGTCCCACAGGGTACAGTTCTCGGGCCCCTTCTTTTTCTTATCTATATTAACGATCTTCCAACTACTGGGTCATCTACCATACGAATTTTTGTTGACGACTATGTGTTGTACAGAAACATTAACGATCAAAATGATCATGACGTCCTCCAGAATGATATTAAGAGAGTTTTCGACTGGCGTACCACATGTCAAATGCAACTTAACCCCTCTAAATGTAATCTGCTTTCTTTCGCTAGAAAGCGTTCAGTCTCGTCCTTTATTTATTTCTTAAAAAATGTTCCCCTCCCCTTTGTCCTTTCTTGCAAGTACCTCGGTGTACATCTCACCTCTAATCTCTCCTGGATCACTCCTATTAACACAATTTCCACTGACTCCTCACGCATTCTTCGTTGCTTAAAACGAAACTTAAAGGCCGCATTCGCCCATTTACGTCACCTAGCTTATAATACTTACGTTCGCCCTAAACTAGAGCGCGCTTCGCCTATTTGGAACCCCCATCGGACGTACTTAATTAATCAAATAGAATCTGTCCGAAACCGTGCCGCTCGATTCATATCACCATCGTCTGCTCGATTTGTTAGCGTCTGTCTCATTAATCAGCGTAACTCTATTCAGCCCCTCGAAACTCGCCGCCTAATCTCACTACTTTGTCCGCTTCATCGGCTGCATTTTAATCCCGGTAAATCAGGCTAATTGCTTTTACCACCGCCGAATAGAATAACTCCTCGTCAAAATAATAGCAAAAACTTGAAGCGCATCTTTGGTTCCACAGACGCATTTATTAACTCACACTTCCTAACGCAATCAAGAACTGGAACGCACTTCCCGAAGCCATTGTCAACATATCTGAAAAAAAAAATGTTTCCTAATGCCCTTTCCAATCATTTTTTTCCACCATGATCACCCAATGCATCCTGAATTCGCTGTTTTGTTGTTCCGATGCCTTTTTTACTCTGTCAAATTTGCGTTACAGTGCATATATTTTTGTTTTCATCGTAATTGTTTGTAATTTTTTATGTTAAATCACGACGTTTTGGGTTCTTGTCGCGCATCATAGCATTATAACTTCATTTGCACATCAGTTTTCTTTTATCTATGTTTTCGCTTTGCATCTGCTTTTCTCTCCCTGTAATCCAATTTTTTGCTTCCTTCGGTGTATGTGTGTGTGTTTTTTTAACTTTTTTATTGACTTTGTTTTTGCTATTTTGTTCTGGTTGATGCTTACACTGAATGTACCGTCCCCCCTTCATGTAATTTCCTTATTTGGGTCTTTGAGGCACCGTTAATAATCGAATAAATAAATTAATAAATGTCGTTGGATAGTAAAAACAAGTTTACAGCAATCCCTCTGTCTCTTCAACTATTCTCATTTGAACGAGAGAAAAAACATCCGATTGGACAACCAATTAATCCATCACTACATCAAACTCCAGTCCCGATCAGGGAAGATAGGAAGATGGGGGGCGACCTGATTCTGTCGCCCATCGCGAAGGATCGTGTCACTCCACATAGATCGAGGTCACGCAAAACAGAAATAAAAACAAAATCCTTATTAATTTCGCGGGCAACACTATCCACCGGCAATTTATTTCGCAAACTGGACACTGAGCCAGGCAAGTTTGATCGAGCAAATTAATAATGTATTTGATATGTGACATCACGAGTGAAAATAATCATGGGGGTGCGCAACGTGAAAACAATGCAGGCGAGCTGAGCAGCGAGTTGAGGCGTGTCGCGAATGCATCGACGGCGTCGATTCCGCTCCGCCTGCAGATGTGTTCCGCCATCTCGCTTTGACGTTTCCGCTGTTTACCTGCAAGCGAGGGAAGTTTCCGTTCGACGTGTTTTAAAGCCATCGGTACGCCGTCGCACGACACTGCGATCACGCTGTGCCCAGCACGACGGAGTCACCCCAATGTCAACGTCGACCACGCTAAATATAAAAGCTTTTTTTTTTTTTTTTTTTCGGATAGTAACCAGACCGACAGTTTGGAACACAAAAGTAGCGTCCCATAGCTCAAGAATCTGGCCTTACCCATATATGGTGCCTGGAGCGCGTCTTCGACTGGTGTGTTTAGCGTTCTGTGTTGCCCCTACATCCAAAGGGATTCAGAAGTGGCAACGTATGACGTCACAGAAACCCAAGTGTTAAGCTTTTGCTTGTCGCGATCCTGGCAGTTGGTCGTAGAAATGCTAACGAGAAGCTCAGAGTAGCACAACCAAACGCCAGTGTCGCTGTCGTCACAGCGTCCCAATTTCTGGCTGCCGAAGCTTCCGTGGACTGCCAGCCCGGAGAGCGAGCTGCAGCAGAGCAGGTGTCTGCCACATACACCAAAGACACCAAAGCTATTGAGACGCCGCCAGGGTCGCTACCGGCGACAGCGTGAAACTTCTATGACGTCATCGGGCGAAAATCGAGGGACCACTTTTTTGGACCCAGTAAAGACACCAGTCGGAGAGACACGTTCTAGGCACCATAGTACACAGGTGTCAAAACACGGCGAGAAATGCGAATTTCGTCTGCTACCGCCATATTCGTCTGCGCCACTCGCGTTCGGAAGCGATACAAAGAAAACGAAAAGCGAAAAGCACGTCAGACGTTTCGCAGACGACTTCACATTGCCAGCCTCTCACGCGGTCTGGAAAATGCCTCAAAGTTAGAAAAAGTATCGATAAATTATCAGTGTAGTAACTTTATTTGCCAGGATTTCGTAAATTCCACTTTGAATTAAAAAATATCGCTGACACGGTGCGTTCTCTCGCATAGTTGCATACTGTACAAACGTGAATCCATCGCCTTCCGTATGGCACCGCGCCATCGATCGTAGGGCTAATATATTTGCCGAGCGGAAGCCGAAGGAGAACACAATCAGGTCGCACGGCTGCGGCAGGCTTTAGTGGCCGTTTCTCCAGCTGCCTATCTTAGACCCTGCTCCCGACACACACGTCCATATCCCAGTGCATTGGTTTTTCCGCGTTATCTCACGTATCAGAGACGCGTTCCAGGCATCATAGCGGCCTTGCGCGTATCTGCGTATTTGTACGTATCTGCGTATCAACTAATTGAACATGTATACTGATGGCGCATTTGATGGCGCACTGCGTTTTCAATAGACAGATGTCCCGTGCTGAATCTGTCAGAAATTTTTTTAAAGTAAAAAAAAAATGAACTAAGTCAAACATCAATAAACCAGGGAGGCGTCGGAAACATGCCTATTTCATACCTTTTTTAAGTGTGCGCTTTTATTTGCGTAATTCGTAGCGCGGTGTACTTTTACTCAGCGAGGCGGCAGGGATGCGAACTTCCGTCTCGGTTGAACAACGGTGTGGCGGTTGACTTGAGGTCGATGGTGTAGAAGGTGCTGCCGTTGTAGGTGCGAATGGGACTTGTATGTGGTCTTGCATGTCTACCAACCTGCTCATTACTTGACTTGTCATACACCTGAAAAAAAGTCAGGAAATAGTTGTTTGGTTTCGTTGTCTATTCGTCGCAGTGGGTGATTTTATATGTCACGCTTTCTGACTCGGCACCTGCACTGTAGCAACATTTACCGACCGTATGACCCTCCTTTCTGAAAATCGTATATTAGAAAATATGAACAGTTGTCTACATTACATTTGACGAAATTGTAACCGCGTACAAAAATAAAAATAAAATAAAAATAAAAAAAAAGGTGTGGTTGAGCAATATCGATTTCTGCGAGGTGGGTAGTGCAGTTCTGCCAAATGTAGCCCAGTGTTTTAATTCAAAATTTAGTTTTGTCTGACATTTTATGGCCTTAAAAAGTCCGAAGAATCTAAGATAGAGCCCAAATGGTCCGTCCTTTGCCAGAGTCGGGGTATATTGGTACTCATTCGCCAAAAAAAAGGACCATTCGCCAAAAAAAGGCCGAAGTTGATATTCGCTCCAGTAGCTTGGCTCTCTTTATGCATATTTTGGGCCTAGGTCTCCAAACAAGTGCCAGAATTGGGCTTCACTGCTGGCTGTTTGGTGCATACGTCACATCTTTGATTAAAGTCTGGCGATTCGGAAAGCGTTGCAGAAAAACCGTTCAAAGCCTCAGTTTGGACTTTGGGATTACCAAGTTTGTACCAAGTTAGGCGTTTCTCTGGTTTGCTACCTGGGACAGTATGATGGACAGTATGATGAACAGTAGGATGAACAGTAAGACGTCTTGTAGTACTCCCGCTATGAGAGTAGAAAAACAAACTCGCACAAAGACTTCGTTTACGTCGCTTCCGGCTCCTAATAGACTGTGTAACTGCATATTTGAGAAGAGTTTAATTTTATACAACGCGTTTCAAGCGCCGGTGACTGAAACGGAAGATTTGTAGCATGAATTTCTTGGTGAGTAGTTTCATAGATCACTTCAAACTCCATTATGTAGTGACTAGAAATAAGATATTATCAATGATGTTGTTAGCTACCGTAGGTCATTCACACGAAATTATTAAATAACTTATTCGCACTGCTTGTTCTAAGAAAACCATGTTTTCAACTTAATAATAGACAAAAATGTTTTTTTTTATATCTAGAAATTGCTGGTTTTATTATTTAGGATATTATTCAGGTTCTTGTACACTTGGCGAAAACTGCTTTGATCATATAACCAATTCCAAAAAGGAATTTACAATCTTGTGCGTACCGCACTTACCGGGATTTTTTTTTTTAAGTTTCTCAGCTGTTTTATTTGGAATTTTTAAGAGACTGACACCCTTCTCTTGTGTTAGTTTTATTATCTAGTTTTTCTGGGTTTTTTACAGTTAAAAAACTGCTAGAAAAATATTGTGGCTCTGAACAACCACTACCACGGATCCTTTAAGCACAAACATCTCATAACTGCGTTCTGACATATTTATGCCTTCCCGAAAGACCACAGATCTCGTGGTTCCTTATTGCTGTCACAAATAAGAAAGCGCCCCCTATTTTGACACGGGTGAGATTTTATTTCTTCCACAGATTTGAGAGTTGTTATAGATTCCACACTTTATAGAAACATTGAAACTCCTAGCGGCGAAACTCCGAAGCTTTGAAGACAAATATAATAATTTCTTGCTGGAACCAACATTCGGTGGAACGGGCGGCACCCAAATAATAGGCCCGTCAAGTATAAAATGATTACAATAAAGATTGGCAGCGGCCTTTACGTGCTAATTCCTCTAGTACATGAAATACATGATTGGAAAGTGGTTTATTACGTGACGTATATTTCCCCGCTAAATTTGGCCGGTAATTGAATTGGTGTATAGGTCACGTCACGTCGATGTCTCGCTAAGTTTAGCGGGGAAACTGAATTGATGTTTTGGCCAAAGACCTCAATTTTCCCGCTAAATCTGGCTGAGAAACTATTCGCGTATAGGTCTCGTGATATAACTTTCCCCGCTAAATTTAGCGGGGAAACGCATTCACGGACGGAAGGACGGACAAAGTTTTAGGGCTTGGGGCTAGCGTTAGAGAGCATTTCGTGCTTTAATAAGAATAGTTGCATCTGATGAAGTATAACCGTGGGACCAGGGAGGAGGACGACGATGAAAGAAAGAACAGGAGTCTCAAACACAGCTGTGTTTGAGACTCCAATTCTTCTTCTCCTTCATCGTCGTCTTTCTTCCTAGTCTCAGGGTTATAGTTCGTCATGTTCAATCATCGCCAGCTCGTTTGCGCCCTAACATTCTATTCATAGTTATATTCATTTTAATGAGGACGTTAAGGCAAAAATATACTAAGAAATTTGTCTGGCCTTCGGGCCCATACAATGGTCCATTGCTTTTTCTACTATATATAAATAATGTAGTGAACATACCTGGCACTGCATAGTCCTATATGCAGATGATACCAATGTATATTTTTACGGATAAGGATCTATTTGTCAGATACGTGGTTTCATGAACTAGCGCTCTGGCTAGACTCCAATCAAATAAAACTAAATGTCAACAAAACGAAATATATTACTTTTAAACTGGGTCATAAGCAACTTCGCAGTAATCTTAAAGTAACTTTTGAAAACTAAGAATTGGAACGAGTGTCCTCCCTTAAATTCTTGGGCGTCCGGTTTAAAAAAAAAACAAAAAAACATTATGCTGGTCACATCATGTAGATCATGTTCACTCAAAAATATCTCCATCTATTGGCGTTTTATACAAACAAAGAAATCCTTTCTTGATGACTCAAGCCTCAGCTCTACTGCACTCTAGTACAATCTCATCTTTATAATTGTTTATTGTTCTGGGGAACCCCTACGAAATCTAATTTGAATGGGTTGCTTTGTATACACAAGAAAGCAGTTCGTTGTATTGAGAACTTGGGTTCTACTGATCATGCAGCTCCATATTTTGCAAAGCACCGACTTTTGGAGATTGAAAGCCTTTTTATTCTTAAACTTGCAATGTATATATATATAGTGACTACAACAGATATGAAAATGCATTTAGTGAGACCTACTGCCCGAAGACAACGCCATATAATCTGAGAAACGAAATCTACATGAAATCCAAAAATACGAACAAATTACGGTTCCCAAGCATTAACTTATAAGATACCCGAGCTTTTAAACAACCACCCCGACATCATTGATTTAATAAAAAGTTCTACTTCACTTTTCACCTTTAAGAGAGATATGAAACGTTATCTTTTGCCGTTTTATGAATTAGTGTGGTGAAACTGTTTCTTTAATCATTTTCTCTCTATTTATGCTGCTGATTATCAGGTTTTTGTTTTCTGTATTTATTTTTTGTTAACAAATACTTTACTTTGTAGCCGACAATTTCCTAGCAATATAATATTGTCAATTATGTGCTTCTATGAAGCGCCTTATGATGTGAAATATTATTTATATGCGTGTGATTTTATTATCAGTCCTTTTTTGTATAAGATTATTGTTTTGTGGACACGATATTGACTCCATTGTTTTCTGCGCGTTTGTTGCTGTATGCTGCTGAGCAATGTAGATGGTAGTGGGGCCTCCACAGGCAAAATCTGTCACTTTTTGCCCCTCCACCCGCGACTCAAGGAGTCTACATAAAGATTATTATTATTATTATTATTATTATTATTATTATTATTATTATTATTATTATTATTATTGTGAATGATGTTTCGGCTGTAATCCGTCACTCCTCCATTCTACAATATGCGGATGACATTAAGATGTTTATAGAGGTACGAGACGAACGCGACTGTGTTTTCCTACAAAATGATGTATATGCTTTCGAAAACTGGTGCAATCAGAATGCCCTAAAACTAAATAGTTCTAAAACTAAAGTCATGTCCTAACTTCGAAAGACACATAATATTATATTCTCTTATGACGTTCAGTCAGTTCTTTTGGCACGTGTGAATGAAATCAAAGACCTTGGAGTTGTATTTGATAATACATTACGCTTTTCTAGTCATGTTGACCACATTGTGAGCTCAGCTTTACGCACGCTTGGTATTACGTGCCGCATTACTAAAGAGTTTAATAACCCTAGTACGTTTGTCACACTGTACAGTGCTTTATGTCGACCACACGTCGAGTATGCCTCTGTTGTATGGAATGAAATCTGCGCGACAAACTCGGCTAGGATCGAACGTGTTCAGAATAAGTTTTTATGTATCTACAGACATCGTTTCTCGTCGCGCAATGCGTCTACCTCAAACGATAATCCAGCAGTCTCAGTCCAACATAGCTTGGCATTGCCCACCCTGCGGCGTAGGAGAGAGCATGCCGATATCCTATTCCTGTACCAACTCATTCATGGCATCACTGACTGCACATCATTGATCTCAAATGTACGTTTGAAAATTCCCGTAAAAACTACACGGCAAAATGCATCCGTCTACAATGCTACCATAACTAATCTTCACGACCCCGTGTCAAGAATTGGGCACACCTACAATTCCTCTTTTACAGACACTATTATTATATT
This sequence comes from Ixodes persulcatus, assembly GCA_013358835.2. Lineage (NCBI taxonomy): Eukaryota > Metazoa > Arthropoda > Arachnida > Ixodida > Ixodidae > Ixodes > Ixodes persulcatus. The sequence continues at coordinate 19,771 of JABSTQ010011259.1, forward strand.
TAAGGGGGATTCAACCGCTATTTATTTGTACCCTTTTCCTCATAGATGGCGCAGAATTTTTCCGGAACAAACGAGTTGCATGTTCGCAGCTGCGCATGCAGGTCGGGCGCTCGGCCGATCTCGAGCTAGACCTTCTTCGCTCTGCGTCCGCCGCTGCAGGAAGCGGCCAACCGGCGGCGCGAGATGCGAGCCAGTACATACGCAGATTACAGTGGCTTACCAAACGTAAAATAAGCTTTGATTTCCGAATGAATTCGAAGTTCCATCCACGTTCGAAATTATCGAAAGCACAAGGTGTGGCGTTGCGGCCATTTGGACTACCACATTTAACACGCCAACGTTGTTTTCCAAATAAATAAATCTATAAATAAATAAATAAATACATTTAGAGCTTAATTTAAAGCTAGAAAACAAAAAAAGAAAGAAAGTTGCAGTTTTGCACTTCCTTTGTCCTATATCGGCCTGCTCTTCGTCTGAATACTGGTTTGCAAACCCCCTCCCAGGATGCGTGGAGTAAAGCCCATATATCCTGGAAAAGTGACGCCACTCTTTTTTGTGGAAATCGATACACGAGCCGCGCGCCACTTCTGGGAAGAACTAGAGCCACTAAATGAGCTGCGCTTAGAGTAGCGGCACTCTGTTCGCCAACATTGTTGTGGGCGCCGACATTTTGGTGATTGTGCAGAGTAGACGCAACTGCCGATCGTCATGATTCAAAAGTGCGACTTCCTCAGCAATAGATTCGGTATTAGGAAGCTCATATAATATTGCTTTGCTCTGTCGTGAACTGTTTAAACATTTGTGCAGGACGGAAAAGCGTTTCCTGTGATTTCAGATAAATCTTCAGATAACTAGCAGCCATGATTTTAAGCCACAATATGAACAAGTGTCGTTACTCTGAAGCGTAGCTTATTTAATGGCACTATATATAGAAGAACATGGCGTCTCAAATCTAGCTCAGTGCTGCGCTGTTCCGCCATGATCTTCCTTAGTGCCACTAAATAAGCTACGCTTCAGGGTAACGACACTTGTCCATATTGTGGCTTAAACTCATGGCTGCCAGTTATCTGAACATTTATCTGAAATCACAGGAAACGCTTTTACGTCCTCCACAAGTGTTGAAACGCTTCGCGACAGAGAAAAGCAATATTACATGAGCTTCCTCACTGAATCAAATGCCGAGGAAGTCGCACTTTTGAATCCTGACGATTCGGAGTTGCGTCTGCTCTGTAGTAGCACCGAGATGGCGGCGCCCACAGCAATATGGGGAACAGAGTGCCTACCCTAAGCATAGCTCATTTAGTGGCAAGGTCCACACTTCTGCGCGGCAAGGTCTACACTTCTGCAGCCCAGAGGTGTGGACCTCGTCAACGAGGTCCACACTTCTGCGCGTCGAGTCAAAAGCAACAAGAAACAACCGTTTCCCACCCGTGAACTGTACCAAGGAGTTCTCTGTCCAAGCAAGTGGCGCGGCTCTACTACTCGTCCACAATCGCGCGCCAAGTGCACAGCAGCTGACAACATTTGCAATGGGTATGGCAAGAAAGGACACTTTCCGTCTGTCTGCCTGTCAGCGAAAAAGAACCACTCAAATATACAAAGCCATGTTGCACTCGAGGAGGTCTACTATCCTCGTAGATTCCAAAAGTTGAAGGCGCTGTCGGCAAGTGCAGACTAAATTTCCTTAATAAAATGCACGCTTTCAAGTACCGCTAACCATTGTTGTGGAAACGCGCAAGACACGTGCGAGGAGCGGGTGCTCCGCTGCCATTCGCTTCCAAGGGCCGCTCATTTCAGTACTGCGTCGACAACTGCTGCTCGAGACACGGGTCTCGTGCACCTCGTGCACTGGCGCATTTGACACCACTTGCAAGACAAACGCAAACACATCGAAGGGCTTTAGTCCAGACAGATAAAGAAGGATCGGGGGCCAAGTGCAATAACGAAAAAAAAAAAAAAAGGTCGGTGGCCGAGTGGGCTAGAGCACACCAGCTCGGAGCACGTGGAGCGAAAGCTCGCGCTGTATAACCCAGGGATCCTGGGTTCAATCCCCACCCCTGCCCGTTTCGATCTGGATGAGCATCGTACCGGCGTGCGGTCGTGTCTATTGCGTGATGGACGTTAAAGATCCCAGGCCACCGGTTGTACTGCACTGGCTAAATTTCTCACCTACAGCTGGGAGACAAGTCACCCGTTGGGGCATACTATGTTCTAGGCTGTATAAACATACACACACCCCAATTTGTTTCCAGACAGATAAGGTAGCACCGCTTCATTCCACTGTGACATAGTAAGACCACTGTTGAAAGAGGGGTTCATAACGGACAATAGCATAGTAAACTCCCGAGGTTATTTATGAATACACTTAAGTTATTTAGAGGTTCATTTGATTTTGCCTAAATGTAGAAAAGTGAAGAAAAAAAAAAAAAAAAGAAACGTACGCCTCACCTTATGTAGAAACGTATTTTCTGCCTATTGATGGCCCGTTTGGTTTTCTTACTAATCCGCAAGACGGGAGGTGTTAAATTTACAAAATTATTGTTTCGAGCGCCAAAACGCTAACGTCAAAATTCCGTTTGCATCTCAGAGTAAGTACCTGTTATATCTGAAATAATGTTTATAATAAGTGTTGTTCGGAATAACTATTTTAGCCTTCTTTGCAACTCATTCAACTATTTTTTTATTTCCAAAAACATATTAGTAGGGTGCCTTAATGTGCGCTTTGCTTAGGGTGGAGGCATGTGGCCATTTTGTGCCACACTTTTATTTTTCTCTTTTTTGTTCAGAAGCGCGTGAAAGAGCGCGTCCCGAAACGCGTTTGTGGCGCTGTCTGTGCTATGGCGACATTTTGTTTTCGTCGATTTTTTTGTATTTTACCCGTGAGCGCGTGCTGTGGGCTTCGGGTACTACAAAGGGTGGCATCACCCGAAGCAGAAGAACATTGAGGCACCATACATATTAGGATATCTCTGTTCAACCTTGCACGATCGTAGGGTGCTTACGAGCCACTCTTGTAGCGTATGCAAGCGTTTGACCACGCGCGCTAACATAGCACACAAAAAAGAATAGTAGAATCAGCAAAAGTATCGCCTTCAGAGCCTTATCAAGCCTTTCGCTAGGAGTCTGCTGATGACTAGTTACACTTGTTTGCAACGTTCAAAATGTACCGACCAACGGAGCCATCAATGCGGAGGGCAAGTTCGTCTGCTTCTTGCGCAGGGGGTACCAGTGACGTCAAAACGCCGAGCCCTGATTGGCTGATCGCGACCCCCCTATCTGAGCGTCGTCTGCTCCTTTGCAACGTCGTCTGCTCGCAACGTTGTCTGCGTCTGTCTTACCTTTCCTGCGACTTTCGGAAGTGTAGAGGCCAGATTCACAAAACCATGTTACGCCGAAAGAGTGCGTAAGACAAAACGTGAGAACAAATTCGTATTCACGAAACGAAATTATCGTAAGCTTTGCTCAGGTTACGACGGAATCCTACGACGATCAACTCAGCATGGCCGACAGCGTCGCTCAGTTACTTGGTCGCGACGACCAACGGACGTTTATTTTTGTACGTGCTCTTCTCACGCGTCCCGACTACAAGCAGCAAGAAAAAAAGTAAAAAGTACTTGAAATAAACCACGACGAACAAGAACGCTGGATCCAAAACACCCGGGAAATGCTCCAACGGCCACGATTCCACCGGCCCCGAGTAAGCGAGCTCAGCAGATAGGCCTAGCAGGCACAGCGGTGCTCCGACGGTCCTTGGCCAAGACCGTCTGCCCACGACCGTCTGGCGTGCTGAATGGAATATGCCCGCGCGACCCTTGTGAACCCTTCAATCTCTTCCTCTTGTCATCTCCTTGTTTTCCGGGGCAGCGGTGACTCTCGCCGGTGAAAAAGCGGTGAATCTCGGACAGACGCAGGAAAGGTAAAGCAGCCATCGCTTTGACTAGCAGACGTAAAGCAGACGACGTTAACTGCGCCGACCCGCCGACGCCGTTAAAGAGTGAGGAGTCTCGCCGCACACGAAAGGAGGAAAAAAGTATTTGGGAGGGAACTTGCGGAAACTAACACGCTCACTCTCGGTTCTTAGCAAACAAACCTCGGCGCCTCGGGACACCTCGCCAGTGAGTCCTTTGACTTCTCTCCTTGATGCGCGTCTGCTAGTTGTTAAAAACAACGTACCGCTCGATTTATTTCGTCTGCCCTCTCTGAAAGGCGAAGTCGAGCTCGCTCGTAAAGACCTGCACTTCCGAAAGTCACAGGAAAGATAAGACAGACGCAGACGACGTTGCGAGCAGACGACGCTCAGATAGGGGGGTCGCGATCAGCCAATCAGGGCTCGGCGTTCTGACGTCACCGCTACTTCCTTTCTCATGCGCAGAAGACGAAAATGAGCACACTTGCAAGGCGTATAGACCGATCTCACCAAGCGATCGGCGCATGCGTGACGCCGCCATAACTTTAGTTCGCAGCAGGCAAACGGCAGTGCACGAGAGGGCTCGTGCCGTCTCGTGCTTAACACGCACAGAGCTCCAGCAGGTTTGTCGCACGTGCAGAAAGACTAAAGTTCCCTTAATGCATTGCGGCAGCGGTGGCGTAGTCAAACTGACTGGTGAGATCGGTCTATTGCAATTTTGTTGCGTCTATGTTTATATGGCGGGAAGTTATACTTCGTCTCACCCTAGCATGAACTAACCGCGAAGGCTGTGCTAGCGCGAGCGGCCAGCCTTGACTGCCTTGACTATACTTCGTCTCACCCTAGCATGGACTAACCGTGAAGGCTGTGCTAGCGCGAGCGGCCAGCCTTGACAGCCTTGACTAGTGCACTTGCTGCACGAGCGCTCGTGCAGCCGCCGCGGCTTCATTCAAAGCGACTAGCTCGCGCTTTTAGCACGCGCGGCTAACAATAGTCCATACTAAGGTGAGACGAAGTATAGTCAGCTCTGAGAGCATCTGGTGTCTTCATTGGAGATGAAATACAGTGCAGTACACCGCTGCTTGTCTGACGACTTTAACGTGCATCACGCTATAGTGATAGATGACAGCACGCCGGTACGATGCTCATCCAGATTGAAAAGGGAAGAGGCGGTGGATTGAATCCACGATCAGTGAGCTCTACAGCATGAGCTTTCGCTGCACGTGCTACCGATCCACGAGCGACGAGACATCGCGGTCGAATTTGAGCTCGAGAGAAAAACAACAACAGCAACAGCAAGAAAATCTCCGGTTTGAGGCATTTAGTACTAGTGTCGCCATCTCGTTTAACAAGTTGGAAATAAAATTAACAGGGTGATTTTATTTACACAAATACGCAAATACAACAATATTTTGCTGTCTCGTCATGGTCTTAAAATTACGATTAGAGGCACCCCTAGCACGTAAGGCCAAGCGTTTTGTCACGTTTGTCTTCTAAATAATTGTATTTTCAAAAATGCCTCAAAACGCGCTAAAAACAGTCAAAACGGTCATATTTCTGAATATTATGAAATATTCCCAGCGCTCTAAAAGACAAATCCAAAGGCCGCACAACCTTCATTACGTTATGATAAGTAACCTCCAAAAGAATGAATACTATCGTGCATTCCTGAAACTCAGGTTTGTGTAGCGAAATTTGCCCATTGAGTGACGAGCGGTTGAATTCTCCTTAAAGGGATACTGAACCATAGAATTTAGTGTCCATAATAAGTGGCGCACGTCCTTTCCACGAGCCAGCAGCCGCCGGTGTGCGCGAGCACTCGCAACAAAAATGACGTCAAAGACCTCCATTCGCGCTTGAGGACAGTGAAATGCATGGGCTTCGGGCCAAAGGAGAATAAAGACAGGCTTTTCATCTCTACAAGTGAAAGCTACATGCTTGTTAGACCAATTAATCGCTTACCTTTTACACCAGACACCACTGTATAAATGAAAAACTTGTCTTTATTCTCCTTTCGCCCGAAGCCCATGCATTTCACTGCAATCTTAACCGCGAATGGAGATCTTTGACGTCATTTTTGTTGCGTGTGCTCGCGCACACCGGCGGCTGCTGGCTCGTGGAAAGAACGTGCGCCACTTATTATGGACACTAAATTCTATGGTTCAGTATCCCTTTAACAATAACACACCGGAGTTCATCAGAGCGCTAAAGGTCCTCACCTAACTTTTGCTTACCATTTTTTGCACTTGATTAAGTTGCTCAGAACCAAATTTTATGCTCTCGCTTTCCTTTTCTCTCACTATCGTGGTGGTATACCGTAGAGAGTTTGTGACACATGTGATCTGTTTTAAGTGTTTTTATTGTTTACTGTCTGTTGTGTGTAGTGTTATGTTTTTCATGTTTCCTGAGTGCACCTGTACCAAGACCGCAAGGTTGTTCCTGGGCACTTCAATAAAAACATCGATTGATTGATTGATCGAGTGATTATTATTATTATCATTATTATTTTTTCTTTCGTGATTTTTTTTAACGCTACTCGTCCTTTTTTTTTTTGCTTTGTGCTTTTTGTGTTTTATAGTTCGACTTTCTGTCTTACATTGCGGAATCACAATAACGGTTTTTTGATTTTTTTATGGGCGTCATCATACAAGCCCTTTGCAGGCTTTGATATGCTCGTATCTAATACTTGAATTCCAATGTGTGAATAAAAATTATTATTATTAAATATGCTTAATTTAGACGTTTTTATGTTTTTGTTTCTTAGTGGAGCGCATCTTTGCGCCCGCGGGCGCGAGGTACGAAACGAACTATTCACGTATTTTACCACGTGTTTTTGAACCTACTTTTGCGGTTTCGTTTTCAGCCTGTCAGGCTCTGCTCTATCTGATTCGCTCGAGGAGGCTTGCGAACGAACCTGCCCTCACAGCGTTCAGTTCTAGCTTCTAGGTGCCGTCGATTTCGCTGGAGTCGCCAATATATGCAGGGCGAAAGCGCAAACGTTTGGTCCGGATCGTTGATAACCGTCGTTCCAAGTTCGTCTGATTTTTTTTTCAGGGTTGTTCAGGGTTTCAGGGCTTGACGTTTGAGCGAGCGATGTCTTCAGCCACGAGAAGGGACGACGGCTCGGCGACGTCTTCGTGCAATCGGCTTGCTGGTCGGGCGTGTCGTACGGTATGAGTATCAGTTCTTTTGATCGGTCCAAAATTTCTCTTTCGAAGAAAGACAGAATCCGCCAGTACCGTACGACAGTTCTGAAGTAGAGGTCCAACGCCCGTCGTCCGCTGCCATCCGCTAGTGCTAGTCCCACGATACGCGAAACGACGCCATGTCGAGAATTATGCACTGAACGCACAAAAGGCTTCCGGTTGTCTGTGCTACCTTTTTTTTTTAATCAACGTAGTTGCAGCTTTTTTGAAGCCACAAAAAATGGGTTTCATGTTTTTTCTATTTTTAATATTGACTGTGTGATTTCAATGACCCACGAATTTGATTAAATTTGGTGGTCGCATCGATACCTTACAAAAACGGCCCGTGACCACGGAAAAGAGAGTGAGCGAGACTCGAACCGGTCAGTTCTTGATCGGCGGTTTTCGGGCGGAAAGAAACCGAATTTCGAGCCGCAAATTCTGTTCTGGGTAGTTGGGCTCTCATATGTCACGTACAACTAAAAACCTCGGCGAGCATAAATACCCTGTCAGTGTCCCTTTAAAAGCATGCTTAAAGGCTCCGCTAGTGCGGTACGCGGAACACGATTACGGGTTGCTGAAAGTCTCTATAGTAACTACCGGGTGTCTCAAATAGACGCGAGACTCTTTAAATCAGCCGAAGGTATCGGTTTCTTAAGCTATCGACTACGATTTTGTGCAGCGTTGCCCACAGGTGGTGCATTTTTTCTATGAAATTTACAAAGAGCAATCTTACCCGAGGAAAAAGTAAAAAAAAAAAATAAAAGGCTTAGCTCCTATGGAAACGCAGCGAAGCCACAGGTCTTCAAACGATAGGGCGCCCTATGGTTTGAAAACCGATGGCTTCGCAGCGTTTCCATAGGAGTTAAGCCTTTTTCTTGTTATGCGTTTCCTCAGGTAAGATCGCTCTTTGCAAATTTCATAGAAAAAGTGACCACCTGTGGGCAACCGTGCACAAAATCGTAGCGCGATAGGTTAAAGGGGCACTGACACCCCAAAGGTCGTATTTTTTTTATTGTCTAAAACGATGCACCTTGTAGTCATAGACACGCAAAAAAAAAAAAAAAAAAACGCATTGCGAAAAAAAATTTATTCGCGCGCGCGCGCGCGCCTTTTTATTTTTGGCGTTTTTCTCTCCCGCTGCTCACCTCCTCGCTTCTTTTGATCGGTGACGTCAAAAATCATGAAATTTAGAAGCTTTGTAGGCGACATTTATATAAAATATAATAACGGCAATCGTAAAACATGTTTTTTAACGCAATTGCGAACGCACTAAGCCCCTCTTTTTGACATACCAAAAATCAGAGTCCGGTGTATGTCGCTTCCTGGATTTGTATCCTCCCTCGGAAAACTTGGCGGCGCTCGAGCAGAGGATGATCGGTGAGTCGGGGAAGAAACCGTTTTTTTCCCGGTCGGTCCGCCGGCGCTTCGGGTCGCGGTGGAAACGGCGCTTTGCTTTGTAGCGTGGAGCGCAGGTCCGAAAGAAAGTCGACTCGGAGGAGACCGCAAAATGTGACGTCAGTGCACTGGCGCGAATCGCGCGGGAACTTCGAATTCAGCATTTGGAAATTGTTTTTTTACTTCACAAATACTGAATTTCCAAGTTTCAAATTTTGAGGGAAATGTCCCGGCATCGTTTTCAATCGTTTCGGATAAAAAAAACAACAACAACATGATTTTGATGTGTCAGTGCCCCTTTAAGAAACCTATTTTTCCGGTCAATTTAAAGGACCTGGCCGCTATTTGAGACACCGGGTAAAGTGAAATCTGTGTCTCTCCTAGAGTGAACGTAGACTTGTTTCAAACCGTCTACTTGTTACCGCTGAACAGGTGAACAGTATTCATGAGGGTGGTCTTCTCTAAATCAAGAGGTCATGTGTACCATAGCATTTTTCTGTGACATTCGAATAAGTTATTCAATGAAAAAGGGGAACAGGAATACGTTTTCTTTTGCGATGTTTCTAATCGCATCTTTCATGCGATATACCTTAAGTACAGAAAGAAACACTTCATGCAATCTAAGGGTGCACTAAAGTGTTTTTCTATGTATTTTTCAATAATATTTCGACGTCATGCCCGATGTTTAGGAAACATGAGCTATGCGTTCGGTTTCACGACGCGGAGAGTGCGGCGTGTTTTTATGTTTATACTGTGTGCGTCTTTTTGGTTTTGACAGCGTCCGGACATAAGGTGAAATGAAGTATAATAAAATTCGGACCCGATAGTGGTTTATGTTACTTTAACTGACACATACAAACGAGCGCCCACATGACAGTCACTAACAAGAAACGACCACTTTCCTTTACTTACACAATTGACGACCTACCCTCGCAAAAAGTCACAGAATACAAATACCTCGGGATAACAATTACCTCAAACCTCAGCTGAAACGCACATATTAGCGATTTAGTCACGAGGGCTTCGAGGAAGTTGCGGTTTTTTCGTAGAAACTTACGCCACTGCACCTCTGAACTGGCGGCTTATAAATGTTTAATCCGTCCCATTTTGGAGTACGCAGACGCAGTGTGGGATCCAAGGTCGCAAGTCTGTATCAATGCACTAGAAAACATGCAAAAGAAAGCACTGCAATTTATCTACAACCGGTACGGTTGCCGATCATCCATTACTGAGCTCTATCGGCTGTCCGGCTTGCCACGGCTAGCTACTCGAAGGAAAATTAACAGACTGAATCTTTTCCACAACCTTATCAATAGCCCAAATGGTCTGTCGCCACGCGAGTATGTTACAGTCAACCCTAACCGACTAACTAGAAATAAACGCGACAAAACGATGAACGAGTTTTTTTGTCACAGTGATGTTTATATGTATAGTAAAGTGGTAATTTGAGCTAGCTGGTACGTCACTAATATTAAACAGCGCACAAAACGTCGGCGGAAAAGAAAAGGACAGTAGAACGAAAGAGCGCTGACTCCCAACTGATTTATTTAGAAAGAAGTGAAAAGAAGAAAAAAGATGCCACGAAAATTGAACCCCACGTGAAGTGAAGACAAGATAAAAGAAACAAAGAAAACGCAGAAGAAGAAAAGGAAGAAATCGCCGCCAAAACTTCTCGCCGCTAATAGACGTTTGCAAGCATGGCGTCCCGGTTGGTGCCCCATCCGTGCAAGCACGTGCAGCATGCACGTGAAGATAGCCTTGGCAGGCCTGGAATTCCACGTGCTTGCTCACACGAGGAAGAGCATGGCGGCCGCCAGATGCCCTGTTTGCAATCGTCTATAGATTTGAGAAAAAGAAGGAAAGAAATAAAAAAGGTAAAATAAGAAATAACCGTCCCTGTCACTGAGTGCTAAGGAGGTGTCTTTTTTGGCCAACGCCTATGCGCAGTAACTTTGGCCGGCCAAGGGTGAAAGTACCGTTTTCTAATTTTTCCATTTATTTCTTATTTTACCTTTTTTATTTCTTTCCTTCTTTTTCTCAAATCTATAGATCTAGTCTGTACATATTTTCTTCCTTTTCTTCTTCTGCGTTTTCTTTGTTTCTTTTATCTTGTCTTCCCTTCACGTGGGGTTCAATTTCCGTGGCTTCTTTTTTCTTCTTTTCACTTCTTTCTAAATAAATCAGTTGGGAGTCAGCGCTCTTTCGTTCTACTGTCCTTTTCTCTTCCGCCGACGTTTTGTGCGCTGTTTAATATTAGTTATATGTGTGCCTTTTTTCCACGCACTGCTACTGAATGGAGCAAGCTTCCGTCACAGCTGGTAAACGAAGACTGCCCTGTTGCATTCTCAGACGGCCTCCAGTCACTCGTTACTGATGACGCAAGTTCTTAGATTGGCTGGGATAAGTTGTGTACCCTCGTATTTTACGGATAACGTTTCTTGGTCAATTTTTGTTTCTTTTCGTATGCGGGGGTCGCTCTGCCTTTCATATGTATAGATCTACCCATGTTTACTTAGGGTCTGCTTTGTTGTACATAATTCTGCTTTTATGTGATGTTTCTTGCTTCCAGTTATCTTTTCATTGTTTTTGCCTTGGCCCCTTCACAGGCGGCTGGCAATTTCCACCAATAAATAAATAAATAAAAACGATGGCCGATGACATCATGAAGAAAAAATGTTGTGCCAATTATGCCTGCAGAGCGCACGGAACAGTTCGCGTAATACATGTAATCACCGGATACCCCTGGCACCTTTGTCAATTCAGGGATTCGATAAAAACTTGGAAGAAGCTTAAGCTTCACCTTTAAGAGTCGAACGCGATAGCGTTATGGGGAAAGAAAGGCACCATAAACTGGGACAGAGTAATGAAGACGACCACACAAGGAGCCTCGTGTTGTCCTCGTCTTTACCCTGTCCCAGTATTTGGCGCTTCTCTTTCCGTACAATGAACCAACTAACCCAACTCCCCATTACGCAGTGTTATGGGGTCACATTCGCATCTCCCTCTCATTCGCTTCTCGTGCTCTTCCTGCCAGGGAGCAGCAAGTGCGGAGGGCATGGCCTGGTCAGTTGCGTGTCTGGCTCGCGACCGGGGGGTCGGGGGTTTGACTACAGCCTAAAATTCTTCAAATCTTTTCTGTGAGGCAAATGAATTAGTTTATAAGGCGAAATCGTTTGAGACATGCGGCGACCTTTAATTCGTATTACGTGTCGTTTTTTAATCTCTTTCATTCCACGCGTGACGTCACGTTTCACGTGAGCGTTGTGGGTTGTTTGAAATTCCCGCGTGCGGTCATGTGACTGTGACCTCATGACCCTATCGATCAATCAGGATATTCCTGTCCCGACGCCACCGACGCCAGCTTTTCTTCCACACCACCGATGCCGGCTTTTCTCCGACACGAGCTCTTTAACGCGCGTTAAAACTCCAAGTGTGTTTCAACGTGCTCGGTCGAGAAAACCGACCCAAATGGAATAATTTAGCTCTCCACCCTGCTTAGGTACGTGAAAAAAAGAAGAAAAAAAACACAACTATATTGTTTCTGCGCTAACAGTTGTGCGCCTTCCAGTTGGTGCCACTAAAAAGTATTAATACTTTCTTTTAAACGATACAAGTTAAGTAAATTTCAGTATATTGCAATATACGTTTAATACCTGAAATATCTTTTCAATATGGGTTATTGTAATTCCTGTTTCACCATTCAGCTGTACATGTCGATCCACCCTGGCAAATTAAATATGTTGAAAACTATTCTTAGTATACTAAGGTAAGCTAAGAATTATATTGAAGTTTACTTCCCAAGACGCTTTATCAAATATTAGATTAGTATATTTCAATGTTAGTGTAACTTTAAGAAACGCAGGGTATGCCGAACGCTTCCCGCAGCCAATGCAATTGTGGTTTTAGCCGATAACAATGCCGAAGGACAAATCAGTAAATAAACAAAGTTTCGCCTCGCATTTCTTAAAAGAAAACTGAAACACTTAAAACAAAATTACATAGAGGTTGATTGTAGGCTCGTATTATCCCCTACTTTTGAATATGACAACAATTTGGCTCAAAAGTATTCCTAAACGCGTTAAAACACGAAAAACAATCTAGAATGGCAACCGCGTCTTCCGATTGGCAGAATCGGTCGTGACGTCATATTCAGAGCGCTCTAGGGTCATCTCGTATCGCTGGGCGCGCACGAATTCGGCTGAGGTGGCTGGTTCCGTCCTTCTTATCTGACAGAATGACAAGTTCCGAGGTTCCGCAGACGCAGGGTACTCCTTTCGTGACCCCGCACGCGTTTGATCCCCTTGCCAAGCCTGACAAACTCGTCCGTGGTGCGACTGTGACGGTGCATTTTCCTCGTTACTTGATTGGCTCTGTCGGACTGTAGCATCGGCTGCGGTCGGCGTACAAGTGAAAGGTGGTGTAGAACGTACAGTCTGTCGATTTTAGCCGAGGGAGTGTCCGAATGCACATTGCGCCAAAAGGCAGTACTTCGTTCAGCTCGATCTTTGGTCGTGTTCTAAAATTTACTTCATCTTATTCTAGGGTAAGGCTGTTCGAAAACCTATGCGGAGAGCAAGTCGTCTGCTTCTTGCGGAGGAGTGGCGGTGACGTCAGAGTGACACCTAGCTCTTATTGGCTGATTGAAAAACAAAACAATAGTGGGTAGACCTCGATGCTGATACCTCGAGGTGTACCCACTATTTTTTTTTTTTTCAATCAGCCAATGAGAGCTTGGCGTCGTTTTGACGTCCCCTCCACTCCTGCGCAAGAAGCAGACGACTCGCTCTCCGAACACTCGCGTCCGGCGTTGCTCCGATATTTTACGATCCAGCAGGGTACCTCGGATCCGTTCGGAAAAGAGTTGGAACACAGCCTGTGTGTGTGGAAGTGTTTCGGGAGTTGTTTCTCTCGGTAGTCGGGTGGCCCCAAGGCTTATTTAGGAACATCAGCGGGAACCAGTATATATCCCACTTCCTGAAGGCACATATACTCGAAGTAATTTCCTAAAGTGCTATCGATTCACGCAACCCTATCCCCAGGATGGAACCTTCGTACGTTTGCGCGGTTCCACGCACTTAGTGCCACTCCGTTACTTAGAGACAATGATGCAAAGCTGTTCGGCGCCAAGTCCCGAAACCTAAGATAGACGACTCTGACAGAACAAGGAAAACGTGCTTAGTAGAGGAGATATTTCTCGCGTAGAAAAGAAAGCAAAAAAAAAAAAAAATATTCGCTCTATTGCCAGGCCTTCTCTTTTCCTTTTTTGTCAACCAAATGACACTCAGCTTTTTACTTCTTCTTCTTTTATCAGCCAAGCTTTTCTTTTTTGCGCGTTGATGTTTTCTTCTACACTTCTAAGTGCCGAATGCTTTTCCCTCGAGGAGACGCCGCGTGTCAGCCGCAAATAACGCGCATCATGCTCATGGCATATATGACACGCGACGAAAGGAGGTAGCGTTTAATTTATTATTGTGCGGAACCTCCGATGTTGCGTAAGTACACCCCTAACTTTGTTTTGAAGTAGAAGGTAATATTTTTGTTTTGTTAAAAAAAAGATAAAGCAACGAGATAACCCAAAATAGAAACTGCGGAAGAACGTGATGTAAGAGACACCAGAAGTTACGCAAACTGTTTCACTCCCCTAAATTCGAGTTGAAGTTTCTTTTAAATTTCTTACGTTTTTGGTGGTGTCATAAAAATCGACTAATGGATTCAAAATTTATAATAATGAAAGTTTGTCCCATACGTCTTGTCGCTTTTCATCTAGCTTTGTTTTTATAGATGTCGTCGCACGTGACTGTAAAATGTCAGGTACGATTACTATTTATTACGTCATCAATCACATAACGACTACCTTAATGCTATGACATGTTAAAAAAAAAACTAATGTTGCTATGTAACCATACCTGCTATACCCTACAAAAGTGAGGTGAGCCGTGGTACCATATGAAAAAATATATGCATCCACACAACCCATATTCTATATTACCATATGAAATAACCATATCATACACGTTTTCCCGATGAAGAACCCACATGTGTATTTGATATTTGGTAATGATTGCCTAGCATATTTCCTTGTCAGATTGCATTAAAAGGCTTTGTTTTCTTCTCGTCTCGAAGTATATTCCAATTAGCAATATATGAATAAGTAAATCGATAGTATTTTATGCGTTTAATTTGTACAATGCGTGTATAACATAAGAAAAATGTTCTTGAATCAATTAAATTGGAAAATACGATTAAACAAACCTACTTAACTCGTAGAAAGACTGTGATGGCGGAGGCGATCTGGTGTAGATTAACTATTTCTTGAACCACATGAGACTGGCTGGAGAACTGGAAGAACCAAAAGTGGAAGGGACAGGAGCAAAAAGACAGAAGCCGTAGTCTCAAAACCAAATCCAGCGAATTGTCTCCCAACTATTTTTTTTTGCCGACTTTACTTCCCCAAAATTTCTTCTTTCCGTTGGGTAATTCCTGCCCATGACTTTTTTCATTCTACCCGACGTTTTATCTATAAATGCCACCCTTTCAGTCAGCGCGGATGAAAGGTTGGCATTTATAGATCAAACGTTTTTCGCCGAAGTAAAGTCGGCAAAAAAAGAGTCGGTAGACAAGTCGCTCCAGTTGGTTCGAGACGATGCCTTCCTGTTCCTTTCACTTTTGGTTCTTCTAGTTCTCTACCTTGTTTCAGGTGGTTCGAGAAATCGGTTAGTTTTTAGATTTTTGTTAATACGCACGGGTCTTTGGAATGGTTTGTAGGAGACAGAAACAGAAAGGGGTGGGGTATATTTTAAGTAAAAAAATAAATAAATAAAGGTCGAGGGCTAGCTCGAAAATGGGAAGCACCAAAAAAAACAGTTATTTTGCACAAAAACAAACAAATTTTGAGTTGCCATTTCATAGGTGATTTCTTTCTTCAGCGTTGGTTGTTAGTAACTTTTTTGACCGAAATTCAACGACGTTCCTATGCAAAAACTACGTCGTCCCGGGGAGAGAGGGATAGTGCCGCCAGGCGTTAGAACTCTTTCCATCGCCGTCGCCCCTCGCCTTGGCTGCCCCCGTTCGTCCGTTGGCGTTGAAAAGGTTTGGGGGACAACGGCGCTGTTCTGGCACGAAAGCGCGTCATTTACGCCCCCCCCCCCCCCTCCAAACACAAAGGCCCAGCAAGGTTTCGCTCTCCATCCGAGGAACGGGAGGGGCAAGCGTGCTGCGCTGAGCAGATGAGATTCAAGTCCGCAGCGACGCGAGTACTGCACAGGCCTATCATGCGGGAACAGCAGCGCGTAAGCGCTCCAACATCTCCGACAACCATATCCAACTTCTAACGAACCTCCTAAAGCTAAAAATACCGAGGCGTACTTTCTAGCAACGCAACAGCTGGCGTTGTCGATTGCGGCACTCTTTGTGGGGTCGTTCGCAATTTCTACGCTTAAGCTGCTTACTTTCCCGATTCTGCTAAAATTAATTTCTAAACTCTTAGCCTTATTTCAATAACAGTTTCCTTCGTATGTTGCCACAGAAAGGTCTTCTTTCTGGCCACCTCCACTGGCAGTTTTAATTAAAACAACGAAACAAAACAAAGAGTAGCTTCACGAGGATAACCAGAACAACTACGCCGACACTTTACGGTAGGACGGAAAGATTTCGTTTATTTCTTCAATTATCTATCTTAAACGAATAAAGATAATTATCTGCTAGTTGGAATACCGTAAGCATACTAAAAACACGTAAGAATTACGAATAAAAAAACGCGCGTCGTTTGTGTTTTTTTTTTTCTAATCCTTGTTGCCTGGCTATTTTAGTATTGTTGACACTTTACCGACCGCTCTCTCTTGACGTTCTAGTCTGCCGCGTCGCTTTCACCGACTGTTGCTTTGGGTCACCCTGGTCTGGTCGACACTAGCACAAATTTGATTCCAGGGGACTTGCGAAGAAAAACTTGAATGCGGAAGCACCAGGTCCACCACGACAAAACAAGTCTTTGAAACGAAAGAGGAGAAAGAAGTAGTAAAAAAAAAAAAAAAGCTTAATATCACAGGCTTCCCAACTGTAATAATAATAGAAAAATAGATCTTGGAACAAGTGGGCTTGGCGGCACGGAGCCAGCGAGGATGCCTAATCCACTACTCTTTTTTGTACAGATTCTGCTGCTGCAGCAAGGCATCCCCTTCGGAAACATCGCAACACCGGACTATCTCAGGACAGGCGAACTACCAAGATCCCGACCACCGTGCAGCATCGTCGATGACGATGAACAAACTTGGGCAGGCCAAGACAGTCGGCAAGTCACCAGCAATGACTGCGCAAGATCACCTGCGATGATCAACTACGGACCGCCCACGGCGACTGACGCGACATCTGCACTGCACCATAAAAGAAGAGAGCACCAGCCCTCCGACTTCAGTGGGCTTGGCGGCACGGAGCCAGCGAAGATGCCTAATCCACTACTGTTTTTTGTACAGGTTCGTAAAAGTCGTTCCCATACTTGCCTAAAGAGCAATTGTATTGCTTTAATCGTGTTGCCAAGCCCACAGGCCTTGTGTGTAATTTCATGTGAGTGTTGGAACGTCACCCTGTTATTATTAGGACTCAGTGAAGATGTTGAGCTGAACCTTGGGCCTCATACCGAGGCAGTTCTGAATGAACTTCTAGTCGGACAAAAACAAATCGCAAACGACATCCGAGATATGAAACAAGACTATGGTAGCCTTGACAAAAGATTGCAGGTTATTGAAACTTCGATGACTCAGGTTAAGAACTTTTCAACTAAACTAGATCAGTCGGTAAAGCGTGTCGAGGCTTTAGAATCATCGATTAGAGACCTGCAAAGTAAAGTAGATGACTTTGAAAATAGAAGTAGGCGAAATAATCTTGTCATCTATGGAATAGAAGAGGCCACGCACGAGACAGAGCAGTTATTGACAGATAAGATTGTTGATGGAATACTCAAAGCGAAACTAAATTTAGATGTCAGAAGTGTTGAGCGCATTCACAGGATAGGAAGGATGTTCCCTGATAAGCCACGACCAATCATTCTGCGACTTGGGAATTTCAATGAAAAGAGAGACATCATCCGAAATGCGAAACGTTTAAAAGGAACCAAAGTTTTTATCAACGAAGATTACTCTAAACAGGTACGAACTATTCGGCAAATTCTTTGGGAAAGTTGACGTGAAAACAGGGCCAAAGGTGATAAGATGTTTCTGGTGTTTGACAAACTAAAAATAAACGGAAGTACTTACGTTTGGGATGAACAAAAACGGCAAATAGTGATCCTCAGAGAACATGTACAGAGAAGCATTCAGCCCCGAGAAGAATGACGACGAAGGGTTGAGAAATAGAAAGGCCTTTTCAATAATCAATTTAAATGCGAGGAGTATTGTGAATAAAACTGTTGATTTGGAAAACATCCTTGTCGAGCATGACCCTTTTGTTGTAATAATCACTGAGACATGGTTGATTCCTTCAATTTTTGATTGTGAAATCGTTCCCCCTGGATATGATATGATTAGGAAAGATCGTTTAGGGCAGAGGGGGTGGGGTAGCCATTATAATAAAGAACTGAATCGATTATGTTGAAATAGAAGACACCCCTGGCATTAAAAGCGTATGGTGCAGACTAAAATTATCAAAATCGGAGCTCATAATAGGCGCAGTTTACCGTTCTCCGGGAACGAGCCTTGACTTCGTTCAGAGTTTAAATGATTTCCTTATTAAATTACATGTTGACTCGAAAAAGGTAATAATTGCAGGCGACTTCAATGTTGGGGAGGTCGACTGGAATGCATCACTACCAGGAACTCGCGATGTTTTACTCTCTTCTGCATTGATAGACATGGCTTTTTCACATGGTCTGACGCAAGTCGTTAAAGAGTTCAGAAGAATCCAAGGAGATAGCAAATCTATATTGGATCTGTTTTTCTCAAGTGATAGTATGATGCTATATCCTTACGACTGTAGAGTCTTGCCAGGAATATTTGATCATCTCATGGTTGTTTTATCACTGTATTTAAATGATAACCCTTCAGCGCGCTACGAGGTTACTACCTATAAAGATTTCAGTCATGCAGATGACGTAGCTATTTTAGATATGTTAGATAGTTCATATGACGCATTTCACCAGTCCAGTCTTGATCGTAAAGTAAACGTCAATCAACTCTGGCAAAAGTTCAAAGGCCTAGCTACGCATTGCATTGCTCAACATGTCCCGGAAAAGGTGAAAAAGAACCGCACTACTAACCCGTGGATCACTAGAGACGTAATACATCAAAAATGTAAAGTTTCAAGGTGTCGGTTGCAAGTGCGCAAATCGCAGGCAGATGTAGTGCGTGACAAGCTACGGTGCCTAAGCAAAGATCTTAAATCAATGATAAAAAAAGCCAAGCACTATTATTTTAACGTAACCATGACAGGCTTCCTGCGGCACTCGCCTAAAAGGTTTTGGAAGCATCTTTCACCTCGAAAACCTGGCGTGACTAAACTTGTAACAGATGACCGGGTTGTTTCAGAAAAGACAGACATAGCGAATGTTTTTGGAAGATTTTTTTCTACTGTTTTTTCTTGTGATGACGGCACACTACCCGAGTGTGATGAATTCGTCAGTATACCAGCAATTCCTGATGTATTGTTATCTCAGGAGGGAATGTTTTCGTTGCTTCTTGATATAGACCCTTCGAAGGCAGGAGGACCGGACCAAATTCCAAATGTGTTTTTAAAAAGGTATGCCGAATGGTCGTCCAAATATTTATTGCTTATCTTTCAGAAATCGCTTGATAGTTCTTCGGTCCCAAACGACTGGAAATGGGGTAAAGTAATTCCGATATTTAAGGAGGGTAATTCATGTTCCCCGGCAAATTATCGCCCCATTTCCTTAACATCAACATGCTGTAAAATACTTGAGCACATCATCTCCAAGCATATTCATACATTCCTGGCGGAGCACGGCTTACTAAACAGCTGCCATCATGGATTCCGAAAGGGGCTTTCTACTGTTACGCAACTGACGGAAATTATGCATTTCTTTTCGAAAACTTTAGATAGTAGAGGCCAGGTCGACGTTATTTTTTTGGATTTTAAAAAGGCGTTCGATAAGGTGAACCACAGAAAGTTAATGTGCAAGGTAAGACCTATGCTAAAGAACGAAACTCTGTCAGGATGGATAGGGTCATTTATTTCCGATCGAAAGCAGTTTGTTAGCATTGAAGATAACTACTCGGTTCTTTGTGCTGTTACTTCTGGTGTGCCTCAAGGCTCAGTTCTGGGGCCGTTGTTTTTCTTATCTTTATAGACGACCTGGTTAAAGACATGTCGGTGCACCCGAGACTTTTTGCAGATAACTGTATTTTGTACACTAAGGTAACAACTTTGTCTGACCAAAGTAATTTAAGCGCTAACCTGCATAGGGTTAAGGAATGGTGCACGAAGTGGCAAATGTCTCCGAATATAGGAAAAACCGTTTGTATGTCCATCACACATAAATTAAATCCCCTAGTTTATCCGTACAGCATTGATGGCGTCCTCCTTGAAAATGTAGACAATTATAAGTACCTCGGTGTTACTATATCGAGCGACCTTCGATGCAACATGCATGTGACTAACATTGTTAAAAAAGCTAATACACGACTAGCATTTCTACGACGGTCCTTGAAACTAGCATCTACAGAGACTAGATTGCTCGCTTACAAAATGCTCGTTCGTCCCCTGCTTGAATACGCGTCGGAAGTATGGGACCCGCTATGAAAAGCCTAATCCTTGACCTAGAAAGTGTACAGAGACTGGCCCTGCGTTTCATTTATTCTAGATATCGCCGATTAGATTCGCCGACAGAGCTGTATGCGCTGTGGAATCTTCCGTTGCTTCAGTCTAGACAGGAAAATAAACCCTTGAAGCTTTTTCTCATGATACTTTCTGGTTCATTGCTCATTGACCAATCACGTTACCTAAGCCTTCATCAATCCCGTATCACTCGTAACAAACATTCGCGTCACTTACGAGAGTTTTCGTTCAATAAAGATTGTTTTAAGTATTCATTTTTTCCTCGTACGGTGCGAGACCGGAATCTGTTGCCAGAACATGTCGTTTCTTCCATCGATCTTGAATTGTTCCTTTTCCAGTTGGACGCAACCTAACTATTGTTTTTTCTTGATTTGCATCGTTTTTTGGTGTTCCTTGCATCGTGCTTCGTTGTCGTATTGTTTTACCAGTTGCTTTTACGAGTGTAACTCGTTGCCACTCCTGTCAAAGTCCTAACCAGGACTGACAGTATGTCAAATAAATAAAATAAATAAATAAATAAAGCGTTGATTTAAAAAATAAATAAAAATCTTGTTCGAGGAACAAGTTATATTTTATGTATTGAATTCCACGTTTTTGGTATACCTTTTAAATGGAGCAGGATTTGAAAGTAAAAGAGGATTTTAGTTTGGGCTTCTCTAGCCCTGTGGCTAGGTTCAGAGCCATGCAACCAATAGAAAATATGCAAAATTGGTTCATCAGTTAGCTGAGTAACTGGACAGTGTGGACTAACTTTTTTGGTGTTAAGTTTTTGAACCGGGAGGAGAATTGACAAACTTTTTAATTAAAATTTTGCGACAAGGCTGCATCGTAAGAAGGTCGTTCTTACAATACAGCCTTGTCGCAAATTTTTAATTAAAAAGTTTGTAGTGGGCCTTTCACATACCAATTTAAAAATGCCAGTAGTTTATTCTTATAATCCGAACGCGGAAATATCCCAACGTCGTTTCACTAAATTCTGATGCAGCTTTCGTATTCGAACAGTGCACATTGTGTGGAGTAAGATAGTGGTCAGTTTTAGAGGATATCCTGTCTGAGGTCAACATGGTTAAATGTTTCGCACTTTCAACTGACACTCGCACTTCAAGATATTGTATCCTCAAGCAAAAGAACAGCCGTTTTTTTAAACATAGAATATATATTATTTGTCTAATTTAATCAGACAACTACTACGAAGAACCGTCACGTTAATTTACCCACTAAGTTTTACGGGGAAATCGAAGTCACGTGACCACATCATGCGACCAGGTAACGTAACTTCATGTGACCTGGACAAGGGACGTCAATTTATCGGCTGAATTAGGCGGGAAAATTAACGTATTGTGACCACCTCGTGTGACCAGGTAACGGGGCATCACATAATCATGTCATGTGACCTCAAACCACGGGATGTCAACTTCGGCGAGGTGGTTCTGCGGGGTGGTATTTTACGTCAAACGCATTCTGTGCTCACCGGTATTTGTGAGCATCATCAAGCCCGTATAATGTTTTTGTTTTCTATTTTATTAGGCAGGGTGTTGTCAAGCTGCAACATTTATCGCCATAATAATTTTAAATTGTTTCTTTTTATTATTCAAATATTTTTTATGACGACCTTTTAAGTTTTATAGCGCCGCTCTTAGGCGCCCGTTTCCGGCTCGAGCGGCGTCGGCGTAACCGCGCGCTGCATTATGGGACGTTTCCCATAGTGACGTCACACCTCTAATTCGGCGTTGCAGGGGATTGTAAACGTCTTTCATTTTCGATAAAACTGTTTAAAACTAACTTGCTCATACAAGGGGTGTGGAATTCTGATATTGTTTTATGTGATAAGGCTTTTTATCATTACCCTTCTTTTTAAAATTGATCGCTATTAGCTCGCGCGCTCTATCTACTTCTCCAAAACCACGTCTAAACGTCACCGACAGTTTAAGAAACGCCTTACGCGATGTGTTTCTCAAGTTTTCAGTGACTATATTTTCTCGAAAAGCTCTGTGTTTCACGAAAAGGTTTATTTTCTTCCCATCCCAGCTTGCTTACGTTTAATGAGTATTCTTGGCCGCTCACTACAAGATGGTGCATCCAGGTAGCGGCAAGAGCGCCCTAGCTTGTCTTGACAAGTTTAAGTAGTTAATCTTAACAATAGGTATATGTTGTGCAGATGAACAACCAACTGCACTTTGAGATAATGGGTATTTATTCAGTCCCGATGCGCTGCAGGTGTGTCCGCTGTAGATTAGAAATGTTGCCATTGTTTGTTCAATCTCTAGTGGTAATACATGACCGCACGCCAGCACGATGCGCGTTCAGATTGAAACGGGCATTTGGGAGGGGTGGGTTGAATCTGATGATTTTTGTATTCTGCAGCGCGAGATTTCGCTCCACCTGGTGTTGGCTATGGTACGTTAATAAATTTTTCGGTAAGGTACTTTGAAAAGGTTACTCCCTAGAGTTACAGTTACTTTCAGACATAAACAGCGAAGTCACCGTTGGCCTTACTAGATCGAAATGGCATACCTGGTTACAGTTGCAGTTACTTTTAAAAAGTGACACCGTTGCTTTTTAGTTATTTTTATTTAACACACAATTTGGGATAGGTCACTGCGCACGTGTCGTTTCACGGCTGGTGTGTCCAGAAAGAAATTACCTAGAAGTAATAAAAACGGCAGCGATAATGGTGCTTACTGATCAACGTGTTCAGTCCCAAAGAAGAAGCGCAGGCGCAAAGATGACCAGGTTTTTCTCATCACATTCACACGTGCTCATTGTAGCGTCAAGACTCGCGATACACTAGGTACTCACAAGTCGGTGCAGGACGAACATGGCACTCAAAAGTTCGTAACACATAATTTGTAAAGTATAAGGAGTGGCCAAATTTGACTCGTTCAGTGATGTCCTAATATTCAAGAAACTGGCAAAAGTAACGACAAAAGTAACGTTCATTTATTGTTACTTCGGAGAAAGTAACAAAACTGCAGTCGCCAGTCACTTTTGTTACTAAAAGTAACGAAGTTACGGTAACGCGTAAGGCGTGACGCGTTTGTACTCAAGACTGGCAATAGAACCTCCCTTAATTACACGGCGGGGCGAAGCGGGACGAAGGGACCGTGAAACGAGACGCCGCTTAGCAAAATATTCGAGCAAGGTTATATGCCGGATTCTCCGAGTGTTTGCAGCATTCTGGTTTGCTGCACCAGCAACTTGTTCCGTGTTACCAGGTTTTTTTTTTTTTATCCTCGCCATATCAGGGTGACGTCAACAATTGGCTTGGGGAAGGAAGGATTTCGGACATTTATTAAAAGTAATCGACTTCCTGTTCCCCACTACCGCCACCCCTCCCAACTTTGTTGTGAGCTATTACATTTTTTTCTACGCATTTGTTTTTGTGCTTTATTACAATTTTTGCATGATTTTCCCCTGTTCCCCTCTCCCATTTTACGGCTTACCTGCTGTTGCGCTTTTTGACTCCACTTTTGTAACCCCCAATCCTGCTTGAGCCGCAATTGGCCTGCAGTATTCCTAAATAAATAAAAATAAAAATCTTTTTTTATGTATTATGTGAGAAGGCCAGCTACCTTGGAGGGGGGATCGCTGCCCAAGCCTGTTAGCGCACCACCGCTCCGAGTAAGCGGAGAGAAAGCTCGAGCTGCAGAACCCAGGGATCCTGGCTTCAATCGCCGCCCCTGCGTATGTCAATCTGTATGTCCGTCGTACCGGCTTGCGGTTGTGTATCACTACTGCGTAATGTACGTTGAACACTTCAGGAGCACTCTTACTGTACTGGTTACATTTCTCATTTGCACCGGAGACACCAGACACCCATTGGGGATGGCGATATTCCCGCTGTCAAATCAAATATAGAGCAACATTCTAGCTACCCCTTTTTTTTTTATTCGTCTCAATCGGTTGGTGTGCAATCGGGACTTGTTGGAGCGCCATATACCGCAAATCGATATCTCAAGGAATGAACCAATTCATCTATAAATAATGAATGTATCACTCCTTTCACCGGAATAATAATTAATCGATTGAGGGAGGAAACAAAAAATAAGAATTAAATCAACACTCGCGGCTTTTGTGCAATGTATCATACCCGTGGTCCAAAGTTATTACAAAAAAAAAAAAGAACGAGTTTGCAGCAGCCATGCAGAATAGATCTGAAGATAGCAGAGAAATTAATGGACTTCTAGACGGCTCTATCTGCAACTTGCAGGCACGTGAAGGGCGGGTCGTTAATAGGCGAAACTTTGGCTAATGCATTAGAGCTCCGCTCCGAAAACGACCATAGTCGTTGCCGATGCTAATGACTCGGTCGTTGCTGCCACTGGAAAGTGAGCACGACCAACCTGGGCTTTTGTCGCATATCTCAATATTCTCTCATTATAAGACCAATGCGTTGGGTTGCAGTGGTTACATTATGGGCATTTTGACTCATAAGGTAATACATGCCTGCAAACATAAAAATAAACTACGTTATTTGCGATTGCAGTTTTTGTTTTCTACAGTTGCTCCAGTTTGTCAGCGAAATTCACGAGAGCTTGGTTATGCTGACAGACTGGGGAGCAGAAAGTATGTTGAGCGCAGACTACCTCATCGCGGAACCCCGTTGCGGATATTGAAGTGCTCTAACGTGACGTGGTCATTTCACGTTAAATGTCCCCGCGAAATGTAGCCGCGAAATTGAAGTCACTAAACCTGAGGTCACGTGACGTGGTCAGATGACGGCAATCTTTCCGGTGTATTTAGCGGAGCACTTGACGTCGCATGACTTCAGGTCACATGACGTTCTCACGTGACATCAATTTTCCCGTTAAATTTAGCGAGGAAATCGACGTCACGTGACTTTATGTTATCGTAACGTATTCACGTGACGCCAATTTATTCGCTAAATTTAGCGTAAACATTTATGTCACGTGACAATAATTTTCTCGCTATATTTAGTGGGGAAATTCACGTGACGGTTCTTTCTGACGTTTCTTTTTTCCATAGAATTCGGTTGATTAAACGCATTTTGTGTTAAAATATAGAACTGGCGTTAGGGTTCCTTTAGCCCAGGGGCTAAGTTGGCGGACTTGGGGCCACTAGAAAAGAAGCGAAATTAATTAATTACAGAGATAATTAACTGAAAAGTAAAAGTACTCTCTAAAATTGCTACATTGAGGGGAGTTGGCGAATTGCCGCTCGACCCTAATATGGTCTAGCCGTTTCGCAAAATGTTTAATAAAATATTTGTGGAGGGCGCCACAGGGCAAGAAAAATCACCCTTGCAGACGGCTTTAAACCGAAACTAAGCCAATATGGTGGAAAGTTGGACAACTTCGAGGTGTTCGATTAACGAAAAAGTAAAACAGCGACAAAAAAACGGAAGGCAAGAGGACGAAGTGCTTTGTTTGCACACTTTGTTTTCTTGTCTTCCGTTTTTGTGGAGCTGTTTGACTTCTTTGTTAATCGAAACTAAGTCAGTAAAGAGCGCCTTCCAATTTCGATCTCTACGATTTATACGGGCTCCGCGACACCAGCTGTTCCCGGGACAGTGGACGTGAGCATTGCGAAACAAGAGCGGAGTTAGGCATCGGCGTTACGTGTGCTCTGTGTCCGCTTATTTTCGGTTTGAAGACGTGTGCAAGAGTGACACCTCTAGCCAAGCGCCCACTAGGAATTTTAATGCTTGTTGATTACCGAACAGTTTGGCAGTTGAGTACCTCTTGGCTTTTGGGAAACATAATGATTTAATTATAGACTCTAGTATGCTGCTTTGTGACGGTTGATTACTTTTGGGCAATCTGAATAGTTTTTTTTTGCCTGCTCAATGTTTAGTCTTAACATGTGCATGGCCAGGCTAGCACTGAAGTCATGAAGTCATGTGAAGTGTACTTCAGTCATCTGTGATTGATTCTGTGGGCATGTTAATAAACAGCTTTAATTTGTTTCATGGCGCGCGTGGTTGCAGAGCGGCTCAGTGCGACGAGCCGCACAAATACAAGGAATAATTAGAAAGGCAACAATAACCATTACTTACAATGAATCCTTCTCAACTTCAGCAACTTACTGATTTGAAGTGGAAGAGTTCAAGCAGGGTGCATTCATTTCTCAACGTTTATTTAAAACACAAAGTGGCCGCATCGCTTTTCATTGTGATTTCAAGAGTTATACATGGTAACCTTCTACCTAAGTTGACATTCTTGGTCCCGAATCAGGCTTCCAGCCAATCTGAGCTCATACTTAGTCATAGTGAAGCGTCTGGTCGAATTGTGAACAATGGGTGGATCGATAATAGGGTTCAATCAGTGCTTTCGTCCGAATAGAAAGATCATGCTTTCAGGTTAGGTTCAATTACAGCGTTCGAACGAAATGGAACATTTTGCCTTATTGAGGATGTGGCCGAACTGACACTTGAGCCCTATTGATATCACACCAAGTTGAACAAACAGCACACGGTACATTGAAACTTGAAGGGATTCAGCCTGTTCGTGCACTTTAATCAAAAGCCAGTGCTAGCGCATGCGTTTCTCTTCTCGGAACGTTTGTCTTTCTCCCCCTAACGGGTAAACACACTCCGCTGCATTGTAGACTTGGTGTGACGTAATCTTTGTTATTCCTATCATCTTGCTGGTTTCCAAAAGACGTCCCCGAAGAGTTCGGCAGCGAGAGCGAGAATACAACTATCTAACAACGAATCATTTGACCTGTTTAGAGCTGCTGGAGCAACGTTAACTCTTTCCAAAGCGCCACAAATTGATTCCGGCGATGACAATGGAAGCACAACGCGATGGACGGCCGTGACTTTGCAGATTCACCGAGTAAGCAAGGAACGTCACCAGGGTGCACCACCATCGGGCTTCTACAAAAGACCGGAAACAACGCGTGCTTGGCTCAGTGCGTCAGCGAGAGCACGAAGACAAATGTTTAATACCGAATCCTTTGACCTCTTTACAGGTGAGAACTTGTTACGGTAGCGGTTTTAGTTGCTGTTTTATTTGTGCCTAGCTGCCGAACAGACCATTTTGCTTGCTTGTCTCGCTCGTGGTTTCTGATCGCCTGCCATGACCAAAGACGGGAAACAGCGAAAAGAACATGTGAAGGCTCTGAACGACTTACTTAGAGAAATAAGAACGGATATACACGGCCTGAAAGAAAGTGTAAAATTCACCGGTGACATATATGAGGTCAAAAGAATCAGAGATGAACTCAGGAAGCTAAAAAGGGAGATGAAGAAACTTTGGGAGTCCGACTATAGCTAACGAGTTGAAAACAGAGCGCTGTCGCTTAAAATTGAAGCACTGAAACAATACTAAAGGGCTAATAACCTGGAGGTAAAAGGAGTGCGCCTCAAAGCTGACTCTTGCGAGATTGTTAAAAAAAAAAAAAAACTTTCAGCCTTTCCACTTTGGTGAAGTGCGGAGACCAGCGGAGCTGTACAATGAAAAGTAATGGCCGGCCGCAAGTCGGCAAGCCAGAGTGGAAGGACTACCGCCATCTATGAGCGACGGCGGCAACCAGATACGTGGCTTGCCGCCGTCGCTCATAGATGGCGGTAGGTGTCCAGAGTTCGGCGTCTTCATTTCTTTGCGGAAGACGCGATCTTGGGGAAACTTGCCCTTAACAGCTCCGATGTAAGAAACTATGTGAAGTTTTGGGGCAGCCTATCCTGGACACCCACATCGATGTCTGTCACAGAGTGACTATAGCGAAAGACTGCGAAGAAAACTTCATCGTGCGTATTATTCGTCAAACAACGTGAAACGCAGCTTTGGCGAAAGCGAAGAAGAGGCTCGATGCCTCATTATTGGGTTTCACGAATGTAAGGCATCGAGTATACTTGAACGCGCACCTGAGACGACAAAAAAGCTTGATGTACACCTGAGCATTTCCTATGAGTTGTGAATGCGAAAGCATACAAGCCGCTCCTCCGCTCCCGTTTTTCGTCTGCTGCGTACTTTTCGTCGCCGGTCAGCGCGCGTGATCCCCTGTGCACGCTGACCTTGGACGCTCCGTGTTAAGGGCGCACTGATGGACACGCGCGCCATTGGGTGAGCGGTCGTGGAAACTGACGAGCGCAGCGGCCAATGGACGGACCGTCGACGCGCGCCAGCCAATGGAACCGAAGGCGAAATCAATCAGCTTTATTTCGCTTCTTTGGGATCGGGGAAACGAGGTGCAGTTTTTGCGCTTCAAACTGATGACGTCAGCTCGCTCGATGGTACAGTAAAAGGGATACTTCAGCGAAATTTGAAATATTCCCGTCGTGTTCAAAAATAGGTTGAATATGATCCACAATATCCGTAAATGACAATCGCACATTTGTATTTTGAGCCTGCTGGCTGTATTTTTCGTTATAAACGGCCCGCTCTGGCAAGCGCTCGGAGAAGGCCCAGCGGAGACCACGTGACTTCCAACGCAATCGTGACGTAGGTCGTCTCGGGACGAGCAAAGCTACGGCGAGGCTGACGTCGAGAGGATGGAATAGTCGTTCCAGCCACCGAAGCAGCTGCTTTTGCAGGAATTTTGAGTGACTGGTTAATCTTCTATAATCTTATAGGGGGACAATAGCGACTTCTGCGACACACAAAAGGCATTCTCGGGAAGAGGGGAGTTCCTCCTTCCCCTCTTCTCTCGTCGTGGCCGGAGGCGAGACACTCACCGTCTCAAGCTGTCAAGGTTCCTAGACGGGTATTACAAGCGAGGCGTTAGCGACATCCACCAGGTGCTCTTTGCTCATCGTTTAATTCGTTTTAAAATTCCTTTTCGACACTTTTTTAACAAGATATTGGCATGTTCGATGTGATACTGCTCCTTTGAACACATATAAACCAAAAAATAAGCGCCGAAATTTCGTTGTAGTATCCCTTTAATGCATTCGCATTAAAAGCAACTCCTTGGCGCAACTTGCAGGCTCCCTAGGCGCAACAACTGCACGCAAACGAGTTTCAGGATGGAAATACGTATGGACCTGTGGAAGAAACGTTCACGCCCGTCAAAATGACGTCACTAATCCAATAAAGACTGAATGCCAAGACGATTGGGAAAAAAACTAACCGCGTAACACGCCTACCTCCCGGGTTCGTTTGAGCGTCGGCTCCTTTGTAATGGCTGCAAACCCATTCAATCAGTGCAAATGCTGCGACATACCGGCTTTTCAACACACTTAACAAGAACGCAAATCCTGCTTTTCTTCTCTCCCTATGAGCATACGCAGCATGAGGACTAAGCTTGATTCACGTGAGCTATTTCTCACTGCTTTAGGACACAGTTTTGATGTCCTCATCCTCACGGAAACTTGGTTTACTAGTAACGACCAATTACCCCCTTTGTCGGTCTACATAGGAACGGGCACGGTTAGGGACACTAAAAGGGTTGGTGGAATAGCGATTTCCGTAAAGAATTATCAGTAAGGAATGCAGATCTCAAATGCATGGTAGTAAACACTGGAAAGACAATTATGG
The DNA here is from genome assembly GCA_013358835.2 of Ixodes persulcatus. Taxonomy (NCBI): domain Eukaryota; kingdom Metazoa; phylum Arthropoda; class Arachnida; order Ixodida; family Ixodidae; genus Ixodes; species Ixodes persulcatus. The sequence goes on from JABSTQ010011259.1 coordinate 49,482, forward strand.
TTGTTGTCCACAGACCACCTACCTGAAACGTGCCAAATTGTCTTAGCCTTGTCGAAAACATGTTAGATTATCTGGGTGCCTTGCTCCTGCCTGTTGTGATCATTGCCGATGTAAACATGGATACCATATCTCATAAATCAGCGCCAAGGCAATTTCAAAATCTGCTGCTTTCCTACAGTTGCACCAACGCGATAACAGTGCCGACTCGAGTAACAGCGACGAGTTCGACATCACTTGATTGTGTTACAAATATAAATGTCACTGATATAATGCCTGGCGTTATAGCCCACGACATAGTGATCACATGCCTAGGTTTTCCTTAACAGCTATCAAGCATACTTACAATGATCATACTAAAAAAAACACGTGTTAAAGGGCCCCTAAAAAGAAAAATAATGTATTTTTTAAAGAGTCTGTTTGGGACACGCGTGTCAAAAAAATGATATTTACGCAAAGAAAAAAGTGCCAAAATTGACGGCGCGAGACGTGATTTAATCGCTAGTTACCTCCTTTCCACTTGTTTTGTCACTCGGCATTTCGGGCGCGTGGAGGAGAGATGGACCGGCTTGGCCATCACGTTGAGAGAGCGAATGACCATCTTGTCGAGGAGTACAGAGCGAATGACCATTAGGGTGACGTCGTGGACTTTGCGCACAGAATTTCAAATAATTCTCTCGCCGTCAACGTTACCCTAAATTTTTTTTTCGTGTAAAATTTATATTTTTACAAGCGTGTCCAAACAAGATTGTTTAAGAAAATTCTCAGATGCTTTTAAAAAAAATAAATGATGATTCTCTTTTGAACTTTCGTGACTTGGGAATGTAAATAGTGCTGTTCAGTTGTAACGGGCAAAGAGGGCTCGTCAAGCAGAAATGGCTTTTTCTTATTCCGCCTTGCCGGCCATAACCTCCAAAATGAATAAAGAAAAAAAATAAAGAAAGAAATACCTTTCCGTTTCGGCAATTCTTATTCGAGCGCTTGTTCGTTGCAGAGCTCGTGCCAAATACAGATGTCTTTTTGGTTTGTTTTTTATAAACATATTGAGTATGCAGAATGTGGTACTCGATGGAGGTCTCGAATGTGTTGATAGAAAAAAGCGAACACAGTCGTATTCCCAATTTTCTTTGTAAACACGTGGCCACATCAACCCTTTGATGCGTTCTACTTTGTAAGCAGCGAGGAACATTCAATTTCGGCGGAAAAAGATACATACTTAAACAAGGTTCACATTTTTTATATTTGTCACTTCACACGCATTTTTGAGAATAATACGTGTCGACAACGTGAAGAAACAGGCGGAGGTTCTCGCAAGGCGCGAACGTCTTTAGAACCATTGAAGTGAGCCCTAATCTTTTTAACAAGTTTGACCGGATTTGTTTCTGAAGTTTACTTGTTTTTCTGTTGTACAATGTAGTTTCGGCCTTCTGCTTTTCGCTGCAAAAGCAGCTATTTCATTTATTTTATTTTTTTACACTTTAAAGTCCCAAATATGGCGTTATGTAAGGTGAGGCTGTTTAATATAATTAAATGACAAATCAACACAATATTGTAGAATAACAAGAAGTAGATGTTATACAAAAATAATACAACTGAAGGAGCACTTACGCAAGATGGATTTAAAGAGCATTTAGAAGCACTGTTGAGTCTTTGATGTTAAGAATATATGATAGTAGCTGGTTCAATTCGGAAATGTCGAAGGGAATAAAGGATAGATTAAAAGCATGGGTTTTACCAAAAATTGTTTGATAGCGCGGGAGTTATTTAGGCGAGAAAATATTATTTCTTGGGTGGTAATAGAGAGTCCTTGAGGTTTGAACTGTTGTAATAAATTTTATGAATAAGCTAGAGTCGGGAAACTTCCCTTCGGTAGTGCAAAGCGGTTAGTTTGACTTTATGTTTAAGGCAGAAAGACTGGTGAAATGATCGTACTATGATAAGATGAAACGAGTGTCTCGGTTTTGCACTGCTTCTAATCTGTCAACAAGGTATGGTTGATGGGGATTCTAAATAGCTCCTGCATACTCTAGTTTAGGTATAATGTTAGTTGCATAAGCCATTTATTGAACAAGAGAAGGGCATCTCGTAGGGTTTGGCTAAAGAATCCCAGAGTCTTGGATGCTTCTGCTGAAATGGTTTCAATATTGGTTTTCCAAGAAAGGTTAGGAGTTAACCTGATGTCAATACATTTGTACAACGCGTTTAATCACATCGTTTTATATAGTAAACGGATATTCTATCAAGGACTGTTTTCTGGTGAATTAAATTATGTTGCTCTTGGATTTATTTAACGACGTCAACAATTTTCCGCACCAGAGGCCAAATTCCTCTAGATCACTTTGAACTTGATAGTTGTCATTTACTGATAAAATCTTGTTATTTATAACACAGTCATCTGCACAGAGCCGTATTTTAGAGAATATGTTGCACGGAAGATAGTTAAGGAAGATTAAAAAAGGCAGGGGAGCAAGAACGGAACCCAGCGGAACCCCTGACGTAGGCTTGTTAGTCTTATTTCGGAATTGTTAGTGACTGTATTAAACGCGAGATGTGAGAAAATGAGTAATCGAGGAAAGTACTAAGGGGTGGAATGGCAGAGCCGAGAGATTGGAGAAAAGACGTTGATGAGGAGCACGGTCGAAGAATTTTGAGGAGTCCAGAATAATGGCGTCAGTTTGCAGATGACATTCAAGGTTAGTATGTAACTCGTGAGCAAATTCTCGAGGCTGGGTCTCGCAAGATAAACCCTTGCGGAAGCCATGTTGATGTCAGAAGAGCAAAGTGTTTGCAGACAGGTGAGTCATGAGGTGCGAATACATGATATGGAGGTTAAGGAGATGGGACGATAGCTAGAGGGTGAAGACCGAATTCCCTGCCTGTAGATTGGGACAATCATACCGATCTTCCAGACAGAAGGTAGGCAGCTTTCGAAGATTGAGTGGTTGAAGATGAGATATAGAAGCTCGACAGAAATAGCAGCCGTATTTCTAAGAATTTGTACATTGATATTGGTAAGGTCTGCTCAGGACGAAAGTTTACGTTTCTGAATATGTTTAGTTATTCCGGTTACGTTAACAGAAATTGGTGGCATAAGATCATAACCCTCTTCAGGTAGGGTGTGAATATTATATGGGGATTCCTTTGTAAATATAGAAGTAGTCATTTAAGACTTCGGCACAGTCACTCTCCTTGACTGGTTTATCGTTATGGTCGTTCAGATTTATGGTCTGGGAGTGGTTTTGGGTGACACAGGCTTATAAAGTTTATCGGATTATTGCGCAAGATTGTCGGTAAGTCTTGAGAAAAAATGCCATTTCGATTATCAAGGGTTTTTGAGTAGTCTATAAGTGCAGCGTAATAGTGGCCCCGCGCACATGGTAAGATAGTTCAATTGCAAGCAGTGATAGAGTGCCGGCGAGCTGGTAATTAATCGACATCTTGGAAACCCTGAGATGGGGAACGATAAAGTTGAGATTTTGTTGTGTTCGTCCGTTTTTTTATCGTTCCCCATCTCAGGGTTTCCAAGATGTAGATAGTTCACTCTGTTTTGGCGAAAAGTAGTTTTCTCTTGTTACATAATGACCTTGGAGTTTTATCAAACCATCGTTGTATAAGTCAGTGCGAATTCGTATACTGGGCACATATTTTTGCACCAAGTCAATACCCTCATTTAGGGAAAAGAACAATTTTCTTCAACAACTTTTAGTGAAAACTCGGGTTCGAAGGTATGATAGGAAGTTACTACTTCATTTTTTATTGCTTCGCCATTGGCTTTAATGTAATCGTAAGTAGTTTTGAAACTCGAACTTCTCACAACAACACGCAAAAAAAGAATAACGTGAAGGATCCTGTGATCGCTGAAACCTTCAGAGAGTTTGATTGACTTCACGAGATCAAAAGATGTATTTGATGAGGTTAAGAATGTTAGATGAGCGTGTGGGCTTGTTTAAAAACTGCGTTTGGTTAGGCCTGAGGCACATATCAAAGATATCTGTAGATGCGTGAGATCCTTCAGATGATAAACGCCCAGTCAGTCTGGGAGAGATTGAAGTCACGAAATAGCGGAAGATACGCTTTGGAAAAATCGAGTTTTAATATCGAACAAAATGGAAGGCAGTGAGCAGAAAAAAAGGGCGTCATAGCGAGGTGGTCTGTAGCAAGCAGCAATAATTATCTTGTTAGAGGTCTGATATCAAAGCAAGAAGTATTCTTCTTTATAGCGAGAGGCACCCTCCCCTTTTGGGGCATCTTTGTCATGACGAAAGATATTTCATTGGGCATGACAGGAAAATATCTCGATAGAATCACCGGGATTAAACCATGTCTTTTTAATGATAACGATATCTGACAAGCAGTACTCTATAATACCATAAAGTTGGTCGCGTTTCGGGATGACGCTTCACATGTTAGTTAATAAGACTGAATGAAACTTGTTTCTATCGCGAGGTTCAAATCGACGAGAAGTGATAAGCCCATTACGTGTTGTTGACTACGAATTAGGTACGGGGCATAAAACTCGCCGATAGATTAAGATTTTTGTGAAAAAATAGGGTTCGCTACCAACAAACAATTTGTCAAAAAGTATTTTGAAAGGAAAGTGTAGGGTTTTTCCAGCATCAAAAGGTCTGCTTCGACCCAGCCGTACCGACGCCGAGAAGTCCTCTCGGATAGCAAAACCAGTATCTTTTAACACAAATCCGCAAGCCAACGCAATTTTAGTGTCCTTGAAACGATAAAAATTAACAATAATTGGTCTGCTTTTTGCCTTCTTGAAATCTACCCAGCCGATGCTACGGTTCTAGATTAGCGGGATTCAAGAGGAACCCCAATTTGTCTGAGCAATAAGCAATAGCTTTTTCGTCAGATTGGCGCCAAGTTTCGGAGGGAGAATGAGGACAGCCAAAGAACAACAGGTTAGGCTGTCGAAGTCTATTTTGATGGTCTACACATTGTTTACGAACGTTCGACAGCTGGATAGACACACTGTACAGAGAAGTGGAACTAAACACGACGTTTGCGGGAGTCAACTCTGCCTCGACAGCGGCTAATCTTGCGGAAAGTTAGCACACTGATGCATTCGTAATCTTTAGTTCACTTTCTAAAGCACTAATGTTGGCCATCCTGCTACTTTGAGATGCCTCTATTTGTTGAACAACGGCTAGAATGCTGGCTATTCGCTTGCTGTCGTTGAGGGGACGAGGGTTTGCTTCGACGTCCCTCCCACTTTTCCAAAAACAGTAAAAACAATTAATACTACGGCTGCACAGCCATCTCAATCAAGAGCACACTTTGCCGTTGGGGTACGACACCGTAAACAAGCAGGGATTTATACTGCGCAAATACTGAACATTGGTGAAGTAACGAACGTGTATGAACAAACGGGTAAGCGTCAATGCGTGAACGACGGTGACGCGCCCCAACTGGTTCGTCGACGGACGGTGCTTGTGTAGACACCCTTCAGGGTTTCACTCAGGTTGTGAAATCAAGTAGGCGATTGCGTCCAGTTCCAGCAGAGGCGACGGTATCGGCACGGACGCCGAGTTCTTTTCCGGAAAACAGGTCCCGTACTCATGGTTGCTGACGACGAACATGCTTGCCCCGGTGGTTTTTGTGCACGCCAGTGCCGGGAGCTACTGTAGGAACAGACGAGTAGGCGCCATTGCGCGAACGGTGGTGACGCGCTCCCAATGTATCGGAACGACGCAAAGCCATCAAAAGCGAAGGTAAAGTACGGTGCAGCTTTAAAAATTTATGTCACCATCACAATTCAAGACTCGTATGGCAAACAGTGAAAAACAAAAGTTGAGAACACCACATCCTTTATTTGGAAGTAATTATTTAAAAATATAAAACAGGCAGAAAACAATTTTATTGCGAGCAGCGATTCGCATACGCTTCATCTGGTGTCGGTAAACGAGGTGTTTAAACAACACATCCAAAACTAGGGAGGAGAGTTGGCTGATCTAATATTCTTGGAGATGTATTACGCGGGTGTACAGAATGAAAAACACAGCAGTCACGGGCGGCGCGCCTGTCTGCTCTGAACTCCCTCACAGAGACGCTTCTTTGGCTGTTGGTTTTGTCGAACGCCACGTTCTGTTAAATTCACTTGAGTGAGCTCATCGCCGTAGCTGAAACTTCAATGTCAGCGGCGCCAAAAATATTACGCTGCTGAAGCCGAGCACAGTTTCACGGCCTCTCCTTTTTTCATGGCCGAGATGGCAATTTTATTTATTAAAAAAGAGCTTTAGGTATAGTTTCAGGAAAGTTCTGTTTCGAAAAATTGATATTGTAATGCCGTCATTCTGCCAGGGATGAACAAATCCTCGTTTACCGGCGCGACATCCGCCATTTGTGCTCGAGGTCGATGCTTTCTGAAACCAATTTCAGCTCTTTGCAAAGCTGCAAAAAATACCGAAGACACAGTTTGATTGAGAGGACCTCAGAGGTTCACCGATTGAAGCTTTCACCAGTGGCAACTCGAAAGAAAAATAAACGAACCTTGAGTCGCACGAATTGGCGAGGAGGTAAAATGGTGGGCGTTATCGCTGAACACTACGACTTCCTGCACCCTTGCATCGAAATATGAATTGAAAGTGTTTTCAGAATTGAAAAGGACGACGGCCTAGTCATTTCTCCTCGTTGGATGATCGGAAGGGATGATCGGAAGTCAGAAAATCACGCAGTTGCTGCGTTGCAACCCTTGACAGAGGATCCCTGCCGTCAAAATTCGAACAAACCGAAACTCGAGAAACTTGACGCTACCAATACCGCCGCTCGCAGAGTGTTACCAGACCACCAAGTAGTTTGGCATATCGTTTATTGTGCTTTCTTAGAAATATGTAGCATCTATTTTCATGCAAAACTCTCGCGAGAGCCAATCGCGGCACTCTACGGAGGGAGCTTGGATATTAGGGAGTTTTAGAATAGCGCACGCTAAAGCTTTGCGTACGTAAAGAATAGCGTCGTCACCACTGCGCATGGCGCCGAACGCTAACCACGTTTCGTGCTTTGCGTGCGCTATTTTAGCGTGCGCTATTTTTCGGAAATTGCGCGCGTACCCAAAGAGTCTTAGCGCTCCTTCAAGGTGGATTCGTAATGAGAAGTTGGCTAAAGCCAAGACGAGCAGAGTTTGAAAATGGCGGCTCCCAGGACAATGACGACGGCCGCTGCTGCGGCATCGTGAGCGCGACGTCGAGGCATCCTCGCGACTGGAAGTTTCAGTACGGGACGACATTGCAACGGCAACTTGATGCTTGCTACGCGCGAACATTTCTCGGCGTAGGTACGGTGCGCGAAGGTCCGTACACGGGACCTTTCTCGCCGAAGTAACGCAGACGGACACGACCGGTCAACCGCTCGCGTCGGATTCTCATGTTTAAACAAACCTAAATAGTTACTCTGGACAAAAAAAAACTTGTTTTTTTTTTTCTCAAGTTACAGCATTTCGCGTGTGAAATAAAAATTGTTACTATCTTGGTGGTGTTGCAAGCGCGAGATGCTTGGGCTTTTGCGTCGCCACGGAGAAACGCTATTCTAAAACTCTCTTGTGTAGCGTGCGCTAACGCAAGCGCTAACTTTAGCGCTAGTGTGCGCTAAACTTCTGTACGTTATATTCTAATACTCCTCATTGACGAGGCTGACATTATGCTTAGACCTAAACAAACAATTCGCGCTTGTACAGACAGCATGGTAATGCGCCATGCTCAGTGTTACACGACAAACTGATTGTTTAGGTCTAAGCACAATATCAGCCTCGTCATTCGCCGAGTTCTCTCGCTAGCGTTCAGTCATTGGGTTTTGTAAGTACTTTGCGGAAATGTAAACACTCCAGATTTCATACAGTCTAAGCCATGAAATAACAAAAAGGCTCATCCTCAGCTGCATCGTAATCAAAATAACGGCCACTGTTTGACAGCTGCGTATTGTATAAATATTCTGATATATTATTGATTCAGTCCGTGCTGGTGAGCTTCAACGAGAACGCTGGCGTTGGCATGCAGTTTTTTTTCTTCGTTTTCTGTGCGTAATTAGGTGACGGAATATCGCTAACTCGGCGGCATTTCCCCCATTCCCTTAGACTTCAGCGTCAGCTGTGACCAATGGTTAATCAACCCGTCCATTGATCAAATAGTCGTGAAACTGCAGGGACTATCAACTCCAGACCTCCACAAAATTATTATCACTTAATTGACGCCAGAAAAAAGTAAAATAACTCAGTTTATTATGAAAATCGCCTTACGCTGAGGTTTGGGTCGGCAGAGCGAAGGGTAAAACCAGCAAAAAATTCGCAAACAGCAGACATTGAGGTGTGAGAACCTTAATTTCTCAACTTATGACACTTTTAATTTATAGGCAGCCGTCATAAGGGTTGTTTAGTTTAACAAAACGTAGATGCGACTTTCATTAGCATTGCTCGAAGCGTCTGCGTCAAGCAGGCGTTGATTCAAAGGCCGATATTTGTCGGAGTTGAAAACAAAGTTGGCATTTCTCTCCATTTCGCATTTACAATTAAAAAAAGAAAAGATTTGTGTTATGTCAAGATTGTCTCGAGCAACAAGATTAGAACATAATTGTCGTTCTGCCTGCCTCTAACGTACCAACAGAAAGCCATTGGAGTAAAGTTTCAATAAACCTTGCTTAACAACACCCTATTTTATGTTGTCGCATGTTTGACTTGAACTAAGCGAGGGGTCCTTCATACGGTGCTTCAGAGTTTTTTATAAACCATCTTGTTCGCCGGTTGGGTTGTGCACTCGGTAAAAGTTTCCTCTAATATATGCAGAATGTGATTCCATATATTCGCGAGCGCAGTCTGAAGAATTAAAATGTGAATATACGAACCACGGCACATATAATGGGAACTTTTAGCAAACGTTTACCGTCTTCCGCGTACCGCACTGCCGGAGCATTTAAAGCATGCTTTTAAGCGGCGCTCCACGCTCACGTATCAACCGGGCGCGCTCGCTTGAAAGCGTGCTTCAAAGTCCGGTACGGGGAACACGCTAATGGATTGCTAAACGTCACTGGTATCAGTTGCGGACCGACTGTATTACAACATATTGCTTATGTTGACGCATTTCTACGTTACCGGGAGATTCGAGTCGAAACAATGCCCCTTCAGCAATGGTTTCCGGGGCTTACGTGTTATCCAAGCAGAAATTAAACGCGGAAAAGAAATACATAAGACCGGTTATGAGGTTATGAGTTTCGGGACGTCTTAAAAAGTTTAAGGTAACCAGCCTTCCAGACAATACCCATTTAGGCCTAGCGAATAATTTGCCTATCCGAATGGGGCTTTGAACTGTGTGGTCACGTGCCAGGTCGAACGGTCACCCGTATCAAAAGGGTACCGTATCAAACGGGTACCGTACCAAATGAGTACCGTATCAAACGGGTACCCGTATCCCATAATCACGTTTGATCCGAACGGATCGACAAGTTTGCCACCCATTTGAATCAAACGGGTCGACCAGTTTGCCACATGTTTGAATTTCAAGTGGTTTTTTCCTGTAGGGTCTGTCACTAACTAACGCCTTGGACCCAAAACAAATTAGGCCGAGGTTTGGCCCCTAGGATTTCCAAGCTTGGACAAAGTTAGGCGTTTCTCTGCAGTGCCGTTTTCACGTTTTCACTTCACTGAAGACGACGACGACACGCGCATATGTGACATGTGGGAGACGCCTGTAATGAAATCCAAGCTGGTCGAATTCGATAATGGACGTCACCTAGCAAACCGTACCCTTAACAGAATATTAAATGGTCATCGAATAGACTCGAATAGAGGCAGACGAAAAACTTTCAGCCTTACTCTACTGAAAAAGAAACCATTTGAAATTCAAACGGGTGGCAAACTGGTCGACCCGTTTGAATCAAATGGGTGGTGAACTTGTCGATCCGTTCGGATCAAACGTGATTATGGGATACGGGTACCCGTTTGATACGGATGCTCGTTTGATACGGGTGACCGTTCGACCTGGCACGTGACCACACATTTGAACGCGCCCTTCGGATAGGCAAATTATTCGCTAGCCCTAAATGGGTATCATCTGGAAGGTTGGTGACCTTAAACTTATTTTAGACGTCCCGAAACTCATACACCTATTTATAACATGCAGGAAACACGTAGAAAAAATGTGCTAGCGCAGGTGCTTGAAAATGGGCAGGAAAACAGACACAAAAAAATTGTTTTCAATTCTGCTAGAATTTTATTACAACCTATTCCGTAAACAAGTACAAACGTGCAAGCGCTCTGTGAAATGTGAAGAGGCACTCTAAGCTTTTATACAACTGAAAATATTGCAAAAGCAAACAAGGACCGAGGTAATTCTAGACTGTAATGGTAGACTTCCGGCAAAATTATTCTCAGGGCTGCCGTGAGAATTGACGCTGCATAATTTTATAGATAATCTGGAAGAGTACGCGTAGAAGAACGGTCAATCGTTGCCAACAAGTAGGTTGCAGTGCACTTACCATAATAATAGCGGACGTGAAAGATGCAATCCGAGATAAATGTAGACGCGGTCAAAGCAGGACAACCCTACAAACACCAAAACGAGAAGGAAGGCTCCTCGATGTTTCAGTACGATGCGGCGCACAAGCTATCATCTGCCGAACCCAACCAAACCGCAAGAGTTCCCGACTTCTTTAAAGAATCCCTTGTTGCTGATATACGCGTAGGATTTTTCCAACACTGATAGCTGTGGTTCACATCCAATACGTTGTCGAGACATTCAAATAAGACCTCAGGGTAAGGCGACAGATCGAAGAAGGAAGGACATACGAAGTTCGAACTTCAACGGACAACAAGCAGACAAAGAAAGAAGCGGCTGCCGGCGGGCGCACTACCGGATCTCGCAAGCGGTGCTTATCAGCGTGTAGCTCGCGCGCGCTGGCGCCCTCCTCTTCCTCGGGTGGTCACGTGACAGGTGACCAGAGAAGAGTGAGGGGGCGCGATCAAGGAGGTCAAGGCACAGCGCAGGACATTTGGACATCCCTGCGCCCTCTCCTCAGGCATTATACAGTTTTAGTATAGACCTTTTTCGCAAAAGCGCCGCCATCTTGAATTGTCGGCACTTCCAGTATGGGCGAAAACATTTGTTTTGCTGTCGCCACGCCGATAGAAGGCATTTAGGACCTAAACGTAACCGTCATATATTCTCGTTTTGCCTCCCCTCTATTTTTTACTACTTGCAGGTTGAAACGTTTTGATATTTTTTTCGTCGCCCATACCGGATATGCCTACTTGGCGGTCGGGGGCAAGAGTAAGCGGAAAAGCTCTATAGCGTTTGCTGGCTCTTACGTACGCAATACGCAATAGTATAGCGTACGCTAAAAATGACCTGCTCGGACCGAATTTTGTTGTGCGTTACGTTTCCGAGTGAACACCTTGGTTAAGTTTGCCAGAGCCGTAGAATTCACGCGTGCTTATAGCGCCACCATGCTCCTCAAAAGAAATATTGAAAATGAAAACGTGTCCAATCATTTTATTTGAAATTAAACCCAGCCGTAGCTGCCTCGTCAAGCGCGCTTTTCTGCGCAGTACAGAGGCTACGAGTGCGTAGCCAAATTCAATCCCGGAGCCTCCGTCGATCATCCCGTGGAAGCGGCACCTTTGATCAATGCTATCGCGGAATGAAATCTATGACCTGCTGATGTCCGGTGCATAGCGACAACTTCGGCGATTTCTTCAAGTTCGTCCGTCGGCGATGAACTGTGCGAATAGGCTTAGCGTTGAGCAGATCGCAGCGTTGACGCACATTGCGAGCGGTGAACATTTTCACTGTGCACTCCTTCAGCTGCAAGGCGATCTTATCCGGCCGCGGTAGGTCCCGGAAAGAATTGCGGAGCTGAACACCACGCAATTTCATGTAGCACTAAACTTCGAGAACTTCACTACGCTCTTGCTGCGCCAGTCGAGGTAACCGACATCTTGAAACTGGTGATCTCGTTGGACCCGAGATCTCTCGAGAGCTTCCCGCAAAGCCCGCTAGCCCGCAACGCAAAATTCCCAGCGTTGCGTGCGTACGCAATGTGCTAGCCTTTCTATTGCGTTCTGCGCATGCGCACTTACCACCCGCAATTTTCTTGCGTACGCAAAGCTCTAGCGTGCGGTCCACTAAAACTGTCTATTACTGCACAACGTGTTTGCACGCTCGAAGGCAGAAAATCGCGCCGGCCGCTCGGGTTGCGCCCGAGTGAAGAAAGCCCTCAGCGCGAGCTCGTAGTTTGACTGCTGCAATAGCGAGCGTGCTCTCGCAATGCTTGATGTTCTTGCATCCACGCGTTCGGGCGCTATATTCGCTACGTCTTGAATTGAGGTGAAACGGAAGTATATTCTTTCACGCAATTGCGTCGTCTGCGAGAGAGATTCGAGCTGAAGAAGTAAATTGAGCCAACAAATACGCCGAAGTTTCTGTCAAAAATATCGGATCGCCAACGTCGCGCGTTTACGTAAAAAAAATAAAAAAAAAAATTGTTCATTACAGTTGCGGTTAAAGCGAACATCACCGCAATTAAAATATAAATATAATTACTCGCATTACGCGGACGATTTGAAATCGATGAACCGGCGCTTCCGGCCTTCCGGAAACATAGGCTGGCACGGCTGAAACAGGCTTACCCATGCCGCTGATCTGTACGGTCAGTATCAAACGGGCTCCCGCGAGCCGTTTGATTAAACCGGTTCACTTTGACGGTCACCGGTCCCCCGCTTGTGCAACATTGTCACCGGCTTGAGCAAACGTGTGACAACTTTGCCCAAACGAGTGGTCCATTTGCCCAGACGAGTGACCCGTTTGCCAAAGGAGTGACCTGTTGCCCAAATAGCTGACCGTTATGGCTCATATGGGAGACCCCTTTGAGCCATACGAGCGACCCCTTTGACAAACTGGTAACCGGTATGGCTAAACTGTTACCAGTATGAACCCGTTTACATTCATATAGGCGCCAAATGGTTTTGTTTCAGTAGGGTGTCCACTCTGGTGAAAACGGAAGACCAGCGAAGCTGTACTATGGTGGGAATGAAGTAATGGCCGGACGCAAGTCGGCAAGCCAGAGTGGAAAGGCGGGAAAGGTTGCCGCCATCTATGAGCGACGGTGACAGTTGTCTGGTTCCAGCCAGACAACTGCCACCGTCTAGCCAGTCTTCTGGTTGCCGCCGTCGCTCATAGATGGCGATAGCTCTCCTGTGTGTTGTGACGACATTTATTTGCTGGCGGACACGATCCTGGGGAAACTAGCCCTTTACAGCTCCGCTGTAAAAAACTGGTGGTTTTGGCGGAGACAATAATTTTTCTTCTTGCTATCACTGACAGCCTCAGAGACACGCGGCGATGCGAGCCTGGAGCATCTATGCAGAGCGCAAGTTCGTCTGCTTCTTGTACAGAGGTTGCGATGATGTCAGAACGCCGAGCTCTTATTGGCTGATTAAAAAATGAAAGCCGTTTACAACTCCCTGTAACGCCGAATTAGAGCGCAGCTCTTGAGGAGGAGGAGGGAAGGGTATACTGGGGGGCTCACGTGACCTGGGGGTCACGTGACGATGACGTCAGCAGTGATGATGACCATGACGATGCGGATGCCGATGACGTCATCAGTGACGTCACTGATGACGTCATCAGCATCCGCATCGTCATCGTAATCATCACTGATGACGTCATCGGTGACGTCACTGATGACGTCATCGGCATCCGCATCGTCATCCTCATCATCACTGATGACGTCATCAGTGACGTCACTGATGACGTCCTCGGCATCCGCATCGTCATCGTCATCATCACTGATGACGTCATCGTCACGTGACCCCCCAAGTCACGTGACCCCCCCCCCCCCCCCCCGAGGTCCTCCCGAGGTCCTCCGAAGGAACCCGAGGTCCTTCGGGAGGACCTCGGGTTCCTTCGGGAAAATTTACCCATAATGCACCGCGCGGTTACGCCGACGGCGACGCCGCTCAAGCCGGAAACGGGCGCCTAAGAGCTGCGCTCTAAAAAAACAGTAGTGGGTAGACTTCAAGGCATCTAGCATTGAGGTCTGCCCACTCTCCTTCCAATCAAAGCCAATAAGAGCGGCGTCGTTCTGACGTGTCACCACAACCCCTGCGGAAGAAGCAGACGACTTACTATTTCCTTAGCCAATGGGATCGTGACATTCGCCAATAAGAACGCAGGTGAACGAAGCACGAAGCAAGACGCGTCAACAGAGTAATCCACGCCCTAAGTTCCTCAACTTGCCACTGACTATTCGGAGAGCAAGTCGTCTGCTTCTTGCATGAAGGTTGCGGTGACGTCAGAACGATACTGACTTCTGATTCTCTTCGACTGGAAGGATACACTCTTAGAAAAAAGGGTATCGATAGTCCTCCCTTATGGGAAGAACGGTCTTGTAACCTATGTTCCTTCAAAAGAGAGGAACTTTCGTCCCTGAAGCAGGGGAGCAAAGTTCCTCCGTCGCCTGCATCTCATTATGGCGGCCCTGAATCGAGCAAATCGAGCTCAATAAGGCTTAACGAGGACGCTACGTCTCTTGTACGGGACGAGAGGAGCAGCAAATAAAAGCGTAACACGAGCTTTCCGCGAACTGTGTTTATTTCCGAAGCCAGATTCCCCCCACAGGTACAGAAACTTGCGTTTCGAAAGCAGTTACTCAGTCTTCTCGTCGACAGCACTGCGATGTTAAACGGAGACAACCGATACCCAGTTACTCCGCGCACTTTACGTCTTACCTTTGGTGTTCCTCGAGTCACTATTACTTCGTCAACCGCACATCACGGAGGAACGGCAAACCCAATCCGCGAAACCAAAAGCCGCTCTCAAAAGAACTAACTCGAAGCCACTGTTTATCGCGTAGCGTGAAAGGTTAAATCGCTTTCCACTAGATGGCAGGGTCAAGCAGAGTAATTGCAAGTAGCTAGGCTAGGTGGCGCTAGGTACTGCCCAATTCATGTTCTACAAAAAAACATTTTTATTTCTTCAGCCCACCATTGCGCTTACGGACCTTCGGGAACCTCTCCTTTAATCACATTACACATACTACAAGCACCCCGTGAACATACACTGAGCACATACACTGCACATACAAACATCAATTCAACGGCACACTAGCCCGAACGCTACACCCGAGCTCTGCTTTTCCGTCTTTTATACTGGTCGTTTTGAACATACGGAATTTTTCGGTGACTGAATAAGCAATAAAAACTATTATCAGCATGTTGATTTTTTTCTAGCAATGTCATACCTTTGACAGTATTTTGAATGACTCAAGGGATGAATCTCTTATTAAAAAGCGAACGCTCGATCATGCCGTAAATATTTGAAATCCAATAAATCAAGCCGCTCCAATGCGGTTCGAAGCCATGAGTTTGTTTCCCCGCGCGGCACGTCGTAGCCTCTATTTCTATAGTAGTGTTTGTTTTTCTATTTGTGCTGTTCGCGCAAGGCTGCAATTGCCGTCTTGAATTAATCTCTGTAGAGCGGATATTCACTCAGCTGGAAGTGATGCTTCACGGGCTGAGAGATCGCTTTTCGATCAACTTGAATGCAGTCAACGTTACTAGAATACTCAGTTGGGAAACTCGCCGTCGAAACCTGGGCCGCTGGCGTCCACCGAGACCGAGCTAAATGCGATAACAGCGCCACTCTTTATCATTTGTCTGTACTGGGGTCACCTTGAGCTTTTATAAAGCATGTTTTTGCGTAAAAACAAACGAAAAATACTTTTTTTGTATGATATTTATTAGAGATTAGTACAAAATGAAGGGCGCGTGATGTTTTTAAAATCTTTAGTTTGCAAGGTTTTGCGGCATATTTAATATTGTTTTTATACGACCATGCCTCAGCGGCGCTTTCAGGTAGCACGTCCCGACCTAGGTGCATTTTAACTTCTGTTATTAAGACGCGGCGCGTCCGCTGGGGGGATGGGGGTGGCACCCCTGTAACCTCTTGCACCGTATCTGTTCTGGCCGATTATATTCAAAATGGAAGTAACGTGCGGTTCCTCGAGTGGCCGCTGCGGGAGAAATGGCGGCGTCGTGTTCGCCATTAGCTCGGTTCGCGAGGACAGATCGGGGACACTTTTTCAGGGCAGTCTCTATGGCAGTTTCCCAACTGAGTGTTTTAGTAACGTTGAATGCAGTCAAAGCCGCGACTTGCGGCAGGTGTTAAGTGTACGGAGCTACGCCGTGGGGAGCTCGAAAACTTCTTGCGAGCATCCCAGCGCGCCACTTTGAGGGCAGTTTCTCCAGGGACCGTAGTATATTTAAACAGCGAAATAAAGGGTAGCTTTTTTTTTTCGATTTTACCTACTATTCTTTTTTCATGCTAAAATTCCACACTGTAAATATACCTACTTTCCGTCATGATTTCATACTGTTCAGTCCTTTCCCCAGAGCGCAATCGCTCTCGGGCACGAGACAACCGACAGTCACATTGGCCACTTTACGATAGGAGCTTACTGTTCAGACCAGCGTTCCAACATGACTATCCGCACGTCGATCGATTGCACCCAACCCCTCAAGTGGTATTAAACTTTTTAATGTAAAGCGGAATGTCAACCTGCGACACCCCACCCCGTCCGATCACGGCCCGACCAGCGGCATCAATGCCCGACAGTTTACGTCATCTCATCTTGTTGTTACACCACTGATACGCGAACACACGGTCACATCGGCGATAATTCCAGTCTTCTGTTCACAACCCACAACACTGCCATCACGATGTTGCTGCTATGTTGCTGAC
The DNA here is from genome assembly GCA_013358835.2 of Ixodes persulcatus. Classification (NCBI taxonomy): domain Eukaryota; kingdom Metazoa; phylum Arthropoda; class Arachnida; order Ixodida; family Ixodidae; genus Ixodes; species Ixodes persulcatus. Next base: position 66,212 of record JABSTQ010011259.1, read on the forward strand.
ACGCACAAATACAGAACCACGTTGAACGCCGGTCGCACTCGGCATCGGAAAACAGAACCGAACTCAGCAAGAAAGGCGCCCAGGCAGCCGGCAGCAAAACCTGCCTGTCTTGGACGCAGTTCCTGCGATTTCCATAACGTCGAGAACGTCGACACAGTTCCGCGTGGTTTCGCTGGTTTCGCTACTGTAGTTCCGCGTGAGCCACGCAATTCGGAGACGGCCATCTTTCCCAGTGTACGTGGCGCTGCTGGCACTGCTCCGGAACTTCGCCCGTTTCTAGCGGCTTCGTTTGCTCGTTTCATAAAATTAGTGATAAAAACGTCAATGCAACCGAAATGCTCTGCACGTTTGGACTAGAAGACGGAATTACAGGCGGCCTTCGCTGCCGCTGAAGCTCAATCAACTCAACAGCATTTATTAAACAACGTGCGCGACCTGCTCGAAAACGAAATCGAAAGAAGTTGAGTCGGGAGGGCGAAAGCTTTCTCCCGTCTGCCTGGAGAAGGAGGAAAATGTCTCGTTCCTCCCGCCTTCTCGTGTCCGCTTGGAGGCGCGTCAGTAGAAGGGAGGAAGACGCGCCGTTGCTACTTTTTTCCTCCATTTTTTTTAGAGTGTAGTGGGTAGACCTCAATGCTAGAGAGGCCTAATTCTGTCAATCAGCCAATAAGAGCTCGGCGTTTTTACATCATCGCAACCCCTGTGTAACCAGCAGACAAACTTACGCTCCGCAAGTCTCCTTATCTCCAAGCGGGGCCCGAGGCAGTGGTAACTATGCAGTTTATAAAGGGTTTTGTTTTTCAAGCTTTACAGGTTTCTTTAAAAAAAGCTGTTAAAGTACTTATGCAGTTTGTGCAGGTGCGTTATACGGCCAGGGGGACATAGTATATGGGGCTAATCGTAACAATCAGTCGCCTAATTAAGTAAAAATTGTTAATTAACGTCTTAATTAGAGAAAGTAGTCCCATGGTTCCAATCAGAAACTTGCTGAGCGTCGTCCGAAACCCCTAAATCAGTAATTTTTTTAAAGAGTTTGAGCGCGTGAGAAGCGCAGAAGTCCGCTAAAGTTACGGTATCACTCGTGAAGCAGGTACAAGGTTGGGGCTCTCATAAGAGACGGAAATCTCGCGCGGCCTGTACCTGCTCCACAAGTGGTAACTTTAGTGCACTACTACGCTTCTGACGTTCAAAGTATTTTTGAAAATGACTGATTTAGTGGTTTTCAATGACGCTCAGCAAGTTTCTAATTGGAGCCATAGGTATATTTAAATAATTAAAAAGTTCCTCAACAAAATACTTAGTTAGTCAAATGATTATAACAATTATCCCCATATTCTATGTCCCCCTGGCCATATAACTTATCTGCACAAAACGCACACTTGCAGCTTTCACAACTTAAAAAAAAAAAACACTCTAAAGCTTAAAAAAAAACCGTGTATAGATTCTATTGATTTTGAGCCTTTCTTTCTACAAAAAGTGTTCTGAAACAAATATCGACACATTACGGTGCTTTAGTTAAATAATTTCAATCAATAATTGTGTAAAAGGTTTACCTAATAGCATCAGTCCTAATTTCTTGCAAGAAGCAAACATATGCAGACGACCTGTCTAGCAAACACTATCTAAACGCTAACAAACGGAGAAGGAAAATAACTGACAAGACGACGAGTGTGTATTCCCCGGCTGTAGAGTGTGGTGCTGTACTCCCCAGAAGTGACGCAAAAAGGAACGGCGGTGATCTCGCAAAGCGGTTCTTGAGACGCGAACCTTCCTGCTTGTGAATTTAATGGAATTCGTGCCCGTTCCCGTGCACTCGGTTAGTGAGCCACATTTCTTCTATATTATGTACATAGCCGACTTATGTGAGGGTAAGATTTTTGTTAGTTTAATTCCAAAGACAGTCTAGGGGAAGAAAAATCCCAAAGTATAAAGAAACTTATCTGCCATAATGCTGCAATAAAAAGCAGGCGACCGTTGTTTATAGGAGCTATAAACGTAGCACAAATATGCCATAGATCCCCAGTCTAGTACATAAAAAATACTGGATACAGATGCGGGAGTGAGCAATGCAAGCGGGTGCTTGGGGGACGAGCTGACTATGCCGAGTATGCGTGACATATCATCAGCATCCGACAAAGTGAAATGTTTCTTTGTCAGTTACGTACTCCACCACACTGCATGAACCCTTAAGGCTAACCGCAGTAGAAAAAAAAAGATAAGTTATTTTGGCGTGCCCCAAAACCCATTTAAGAAAAGATGCTCTACGCGGAATAACAGGATCGTTTTTAAAAAAAGAAGCTAGATGCGGCAAACCTAATGCGCATTTTGGAGGTAAAACGCTCGCGGCGTCTATATCGCCGCGCGCAAGGCCGAACAAGCAACGCTCGGTGGCGGAATTCTAGAAGACTCGCGTTTATTCTTTACTCGATTCGTAACTTTTTATCATTTCGTCCTAGTTTCTAGCTTTCGAAAGTGTCTGTTCATTTTTTCCCCGAGCGCGCGACGCTCGAAGCTTCTTTGCCGAATTTTCGAGATTGTCACACACACTAGATAAGGAGCAGCGCGGGACCTTGTCGAGTCAGTCTCGCTCTCGTTTGCTGTTACGTCGCCGAATCACTACCCGCTTTTCTGCTGCCTCGACGCTCGTTCTTTATTTTGTTTGGCCCAAGTTCGCCGATTAAACCTTTAGTTTCAGTTCACTGTTCGTCCTCTCGTCACCTCCGTTCGTGACAATATAACCTAGAAACCGCCACGCTCGGCAGTTGGGAGGGAATAACACTTGCGTGGAAACTTATCTGCTCGCGAGCCATAAAAAATCAATACTAATTGCATAACGAAGTATAGCCCCCATGTTACCAAGGTCGTTTGTATTCATTGTTATATATTAATTTTGCCGGGAAGCGTAAAGCAAGCTAGTGCTATTAAAGCGATCTCTGAGCGAGGATAGGACATTTTTAAGATACGCGATTGTTGGTCTCGGCTGCCTGTTCTAGGCACAACTAAAACGTACGGACACTCGTTTTAAAAGTTCTTTACATGGGAATAAAGTATCTTGGGAAAAAATTTGATAAAGCATCACGTGAAAAACGACAACAGAAACCCGTCTGGGAAAAACAAAAAAGGTAAGTAGTTTTTTTAATGGTTTCGCGCAAGTATACGACATTTTCTAAACTGTCCAAAAGGAAGTTAACTCGGTCAGACAGAGACCTGTTCCTGACCCGAAAGGGACATTGCAGAATTACAATTTTGTGTCCGCCGCCGAAAATTCAAGTCCTAGTGAATGTGATTTTACTCAGAAATTGGGTAAGCAGCTCATTTGAAATGACGATAGGAAGAAGTGAACGTGTATTGAAATATCTTTCGTTTTGTGGCTCTATCCAGGATCTGCATTATGGCACAATGGATGTAACGTTTATTAAATTCCGCGACAACATTGCAAAACAAGATTATCCCAGTTTTTCTTTTAATTTCAAGACTGCACTCACGCGTTATATTTAAAAAGAAGCATGCACAGGGTGTCTAACCTTTTTTAAAGGTTTTTATAAAAAAAAAAGTTCAAGTTGTCTTAATCGGTTTGATAAACCCGAAAGGCACAAAATATGTCTTTCATGCCTGACGCGTTCGTTATGGTCTGTTATTCTTGGGCCCCTGCGTTAGTATGTCTGCCATCGATCGTCCCAGCAGATCAATGCTAGATGCTTCAAAATGTCAGGTCCTCCGATTGTGTTTTATAATTATCAATTCACTTACGTACTGCTGTGGAAATAGACTTTTCCGAAAAAAAACAACACAAGGGGTGTCTTAAACTAACTTGCGCTACGCGGCGCGAGGAATTCTGGGGCCTTTCCGATGTACGCTCAGGCCAGCTTGTACTCAGCCCATAGTGACTTTTTTCTTAACACTGTGAGTTCAGAAGAGAAGGGAACTAGAGTGAACACATGTCAAAGCCGATACGAATTCTTTTTTGTTATTGCCCTGCTTTCATTGCGTTCCGAAATCGCGTTAATACTGAACAAGCATAAACCGCTCTCTCTGTTCATGAGTACTCTTTCACGCGCCTTACATCGGATTGTTCTAGTGCGTCGACTAGGCGATGGGAGGCGCTGCGTGTTTTCGGAATGGTCTAGTGAGCCAGCAGTATCTTAAAAGGTGTTTCTGTGATATCTAGCGAATGGGAGACTCCTTTGATCAGTATTACTCCAGGTAGGTCTTATTTGTTTTTAAAATAGACAGACACCCTCTCAGCAGTAGAATATCTTTATTGTTATTGTGGACAATACTCTTTTAACCATGTGCCAACTAATGTTTATAACATTCGGAGCTACAAATTAATTTGCTGTACTACGACAATTCCTCTTGCACACTTAATGTTTGAAAATTCTCATTTTGGGAAACCTATGTTTTTTCAATTTCTTTGACCTTACTAGATGCAAGAATTTATCTTTTTACTGCACCGAGAATTCCGGCGCTATCTACGTTAAATAAAATGAGATTTTACACTAAACAATTTGGTACAGAGCCATCACATGGCTTAAACCAAGGGTGCAAAACATACGGCCTGCGGGCCGCATGCGGCCCGCGCACGCGTTTTTAGCGGCCCGCGGCCCAGCTCAGCGCACGAAGTTGCTTACTATGTCATTCAAACCGCGGAGCGCCCGCTCCGCTTGGCAAGCAGCAGTGAAACCCTTTGACCTACTTTTCTCAGTCTTCGGCGAGGGAACTGCAGTTTCTCCGATCAAACTTTCCCGATCCACTAATCCCACTGACAACAATAAAACAGCTTGTGGAGCCATCCCTGTACATGGTATAGTTCTGTTTGAACATGTTTGTACACGGAACGCGAAAACGTCTTGCTCTCTCTCAACAGATCCCCTTCCCTCCTTCACCACGGAGGCTATGAAGCCTCTCCCTTCCTGTAGGGATACTTAGGGGTGGCATCGTCGTCATCGTGCTGGTGGACCTCCAGTGTCCACTAGCGCTGAAGATTATGCATCGCGAATCTCAGCTGCATGAGTTCAACAAAAACCTGGAAAAGGACAAGTACGGAAACCAAAGGCGGACCACGTCTTGAAACTGCCGTCACCTTTCGGGAGCGCGTATGTTTGTGAGCACACCGTCTCACTGATGACTCCCAACAAGAATCACCTTCAATCTGCAATGACGGACATGACATTGGGAGATGTGCTAAAGACGTTAACGAGTACGATGACACCCAATATCAGAAGCCTGACCGCAGCCAAAATATGCAACACGGCGCACTAGGTGCCGCCCGCAGAGTTTTCAAGCTATCTTGATTATCTTTCAATCAGACTCAGTGACAAAGTAAGGCTCGCTGTTCGATATTCTAATGTTTTTGTGTTCACATACGTATGTTGAAACAACTTCACTACAATAAACTGGCAATAAAATATGTATCTTTAACACCGTAAAGAGATGAAGCCTTTTGCGCGACATCAGTAACGATGGCAAAGTCATTTACTAGTTTTGTATTCGTTTCTTGTAAATTTGCAACTCATTCCTTGTTGTTTTTATTCTAAAAGTTAGATTCCGCTATGCCACTTTGGGCCTTCTCTCTAAGGTACAATGTTAAAAAAAAAAAAAATGTTCCTTTCATACTTGCACTTCTGATTTCGCATGTAGTTACGATTACGAAACCTAAGATAACCATGAAAAGTTTGAAGTAGGCTTCAGTATATATATATATATATATATATATATATATATATATATATATATATATATATATATATATATATATATATATATATATATATATATAACTGGGAAGAGAAAAACCCTCGGTGAAAACAGCAACAACGGACGATTTAATCTTCGACGTTTCGGCCGGAGTCCGGCCTTCGTCAGGAAGCTTCCTGACGAAGGCCGGACTCCGGCCGAAACGTCGAAGATTAAATCGTCCGTTGTTGCTGTTTTCACCGAGGGTTTTTCTCTTCCCAGTTATATACCCACGCCTTCGGCCTCCCGCCACCATGCCCGTTATATATATATATATATCATCAAGCCGATATATTTATTTATTAACATAAGTCTAGTTTTGTAATTAAAATTTTAAGACTCTCAGAAAGTTATCATTACAGTCCCTAAAATGTCTCTTAGTTACAATTTGTACGCTATAATATTTTGATGCATATTTTTGTTTTAAATCCAGCTGATATATAGACGTGACTATTTTAGAGAACTTTAAATCTACTGTCAAAGTTTGAGCTTTAAACACTGACGCCATGTCCGTGCAGATCAGAAAGCATACCTCTAAGGCACTTCAAAAACAGTTTCTCGAATTTTCCGAAAAAATAACTACTTATATGAAATGTGTCACCCGATCAAGTCATTTTGATCTGATAGTGATTAGCATACCCGACCGGATATTTGGAGACCCGGAATTCAAATCCCGGCTCCGACAAAGGTTTTGTCTTTCGGCGGCTTCGTAGGATTTGCTTCATTCGATCAAGTACCGATCATTAATCTGCATATATTTTCGTTATTCCCTTTTGGAGACCACGTACGGTAATGAAAAGTGCCTCAACATAATTAAAACGTGTTTTTCATACTTGCGAATGAAGAGACCGTGTCTCTCATGAACAAGAAATAATGCAGGCACATGTGACAGAGAAAAACAGCGAGAGAAATTCTAGAGCACAAGGAGCACGTACCACGTGCCAGCAAGCATTGTAGCACGTTCCACGCGGCAGTGTGTGCCTCCGAAACACCTCTGATTGGATGCATTTCGTTTTATGTGCGTTAATAAGACAGATGGGAAACGCCAGAAGGACATGGCGGAGTGGGGTAGTTAGCATACCCGACCGGTTATTGGGAGACCCGTTTTTCAGATCATGGCTCCGCCAAAAAGTTTGTTTTTTGGCGTCTTCGTAGAATTTGTTTTATTCGATCAAGTACGGTTCATTCATCTGTATATTTTATATTATTTCCTCTTTGGAGACCACGTGCGATGATAAAACGTGCCAGTGAAAGTTTGTTTAGTTGTATAGAAGTTTAGTTATGTACAATAAGACACTAGAATATGCTCTTTATGTGCACGTGTTTAATAAAGTAGACGCTTCTTAGTTTATAATACTAACAGGAATATATGTTTCTATCATTTCAAACAATTGAATAACTTAAATCTTCACAAACTACTTCATAAGCATTTCACTTGCGAAGTGTAACTTTAATACCATACAATGTTTCGCCGTTCCTCGCAATAAATATTAATCACAGTTTGAAGACACTGAAATAAATTTGGCGCTCCAAGCGGGATGATTTTGGAACAAGGTACTCCTTTGAATGCACATTTAAGGTCGATAATGACAGAACCTTAGATGCGTGGCATACTACGAAAGAATAAATGGTATGGTATAGACATACTTCAAGGTACGATGTGTCATGCTTCTCAGCGCCCTTCAAAGAGAACATGAGAATTAGCATTACATGCTTGTCGGGTTCGACTTTCAGCCATGACCACAATTTATACGACAACCAGATTATTTCAAAATATACATCCTGGGACCATTTTGTGCGTTTTTATTCACTAAGGGAACTGAGAGTGCCAATCACTGTTTCCAACAGTGACGGTGAACAAATTACAAAGCCGGAGAAAAGGTTTTACAAAAAACTGATCTCCACGATGTGATATACTAAGCCTGACGCTTTACATGTACACGTCGTGCCTAATATCACGTTATATCCGGTTTTCTTAGTTCGAAAACAGGTGTTTAATCCCGTCATTGGTAAAGACACTCTCGTAAATCGCAGCAAACGCATCTCTGAGTTCTGTGCGGGAAAGCTAACGCACGGAAAATGTTGAAGTATTCATGCTCCAACCTATATAGATTTTAGTAAACAGATCTCAGTTTTCCGCGAAGGTTTTTAATCTTTCATTTTTTGATAGAAGCACACTGTAGTAATTGACAGCTAAAGGAAAATAGGGCCTACTTTATTATGTTCACTGCGATTCGTTCTTTGGCGTTCTTATTGGTGAGTGCAGCAATTTCATTGGCTGACTGTTTAAGAGACGCGTAGTGTGGCTTATGTTCACGCTTATGTGAACCGCAAGTTCGTCTGCTTCCTTTGCAGGGGTTGTGGTGACGTCAGAACACCGAGCTCTGATTGGTTCTGAATGAAAGGATAGTGGGTAGACCTCAAAGCAAGCTGCCCTTCAGGTCTACCCACTATCCTTTAATGAGAGTCCATCAGAGCTCAGGCGTCTTTTTGACGTCATCGCAACACTTGCGCAAAAAGCAGACGACTTGCTCTCCGTATTGCTTCACAATTCGGTTTTCGGCTTTCTTATCGTCTAATCACGCAATTTGATTGGCTGAGGATGATTAATAGAATGATCGGGCCTCGTCAAACTGCGCGTTTCTTATAGTGTAGCTATAATACTGCATAATTTGTATACATCAGTTCAAATGTCGAATAGAGGTTTATGCTTTTATCGTTTTTTATATCACGCTTTTTAATAAAGACAGACAGGAAGACAAATCCTAACGAGAAAGAGTCACTACGATTTCCAGGGGTCAGTAAATCCCTGGAATATCAAACACTACGTAGGGCTGGTTGTTTTCCGCGCCCTTATAGGGATTTGTTCTTAACGGCGAAATATAAATTCCGCAAGGTGAACACTCACACACATGTTAGCGAGTCACGCTGCACAAAGCCTGCGCTGATACCGAGGCTCCATCGGAGTTTCTGTATCACGTCGGGCAAAAACAACCCTGCTGTGAAGACGACGCACTCTCCGGGGCAACTAATTTGATGACGTTCTTGTTCTGACACGACACGTCGGGGCTCTTGATGAGGAGCTGTTGCCTTTGATTAAGCGGCTTAGCTTTGAACCGCAAAATCACCGGAGTCCGCTGCGCACAGCCCCGTTGCTTGGAGCGCGTCAACTTCCCAAACAGACCCCAGATGCCGCTGCTCGTTGAAGGCTTCGCGTTGAAAGCAAGGTACACGTACGGATTCACAGCACTGTTGCTCGCGGATATCACGCCGAAGATGGCCACCAGATTGCGGTCCATGGAGACGTGTTTGGCGAAGGCTAGTACCATTTCTTGAATGATGTACGGCACGTTCGTCACGAGGAATGCTACGAAGATAACGATGGTCATCCTGAGGGTCCGCACCCTAGCCCTAGGAAGCGTGTTGCCGGTGCTGTTCCTTCTGAGCGAGTCCTGGTCCCATCCACCGAGCCTCCACATCTCCAGGAGTATCGTCGAGTAGAGGGCGATCAGCAGAATAGCGGAATTATAAACACGGACGAGAACACAAACGCCATGTACACTTGGCGCGATATCGGTGGATGGCTGTGGATGTAGAACAAGGAGGCGCAGTAGTACTTGTTGTTTTCCGCTGTGACCAATCGAAAGACGAATATGTTGGGGAGCGACGGTATTAGGGACAAGACCCAGGCCGCCATGGCAAGTGATCTGGGTTTAGGAGACGGTGATAGGGGATTGACGATGGCGAAGTGACGGTCGATGGCTACGCTGACCAGCATGTAAGTGGATGACACTAAACTAAATGTCTGGAGGACCTTGAAGAGGCGACAAAAGAGGTCCCCCGCTATCCACAGTCTGCCCATGACCTCCCAGACAAGCTGGGAGCTCATCGTGACTATAGTGACCAGAAGGTCGGCCAGGGCTAGGTTGAGGAAGAGCACTTGCGCCTTGAAGTAGCGATGACGCCTCGACGTCAAGAGTTTGAAACAAACCGCCAGGTTTCCAATCAGCGACACCACCAGCATTACGCTGATGAGAACGATGCGCACCGTGCTCGCGTAGCGGGGACCCAGAAGAGCGTCGGCGGAGCTTTCGTTCCATGACTCTGTCCCTTGGGATTTCAGCGATGACTGAAGAGCGCCTTGATGGTATGGGCAGGGATGCTGGTTGCCGCTGCCCCCCAGTGTTGCTTGGAAACAGCTGGCGTTGTGTGACTTCAAAGCGTCGAAGGATTCCGTCTTGAAGAGCGTACTTTACCGTACGGTAGGTTCAGACTTGTTGATTAGACTGCGTGTCTCTTCTTCCTTGCACCCGCTGACCATAAGGGATACCTACAAAAAGGAGAAGATTACCGGATTATTTTTGTTGCATATATTGCAATTGAAATTATTAAAACTTGTGAGGATAAACATTTATCTTCACAAACAAACATAGTACAAACATATGTTGTACTGTGGCACCAAAAGAACCCCAAGTAACATTATTTCCCATTTCACCGTTTTTTTGCTCTTGCGTCTTTCAGCTCTTTTACGGTTGACATATGTTGTAAAGCGCTAACACTTTTTTCGTTACTTGAATCAATTCAATCGTTGTTTAGAGGTTTGGTGCTGCGCATTCCGTTAACAGAATCAATCCCAACAATGACCACAGAGCCGCCACTATACGCGGGTGAAGGAATTATCTTCTTGAAACGGTTTGATTCGACCATAAATCTCCGAAAAAACAGAGCAGGTGGTAGGTAAATATTAGTGATAACGACGACCAGCTAGCTAAAAGTGTAACAGGATTACGTTATATTGTTCCAACGAGATGTTAAAAAAAGAAAATCTCAGAAATTGAGGCGAAATAACAGAGGACTCTTGTTTATCCCTTGATCCGCCAAGAAATAAACTCGTTTAATCCGTCTTTAAATACATGCGCTGAACTATGTCGGGTGAAGTACCTGTGTGCAAGCATGCCCCTATTGTATCTGAACCCTGTCGCCCAGGCTGATAAGAAGGTTTCCGCGTTTTCGGAAATTTTTTTTTTTCCGCACTATTCGGAGAGTGTTTTTCGGAGTTCATTTGTCGCTAGAATTTCGGGGCTTATCGGAGTTTATCTTTTGTTTCTTTTTAGGTTCCCAGTTCTCCGCAATTCAAAGTTTATTCCTACTGCCCCCAGTTTTTTTTTTATGTTGTAAATAAACATAAATATTGCTTGAACACAAACGTACCCTAAATTTGTAAAATCTCACCGGTATTTCTGCAGCTGCATTTGATGTTGGCGTCCTTAGTATTGGCATCACTAACGTAATAACTGCCCAGGACAAGTCTTGGAAGCAAGTGTTCCTTCAGTGAACGTCGGTACTTTCAAAGAACCAAACTCGTTGACATATTCGTTGGGAAGCATAAAAGCTTAGCTGCCCTCCCCCTCCTATGAAATCTACTAATTCATATATTTCACCTGCACAAAAAATATTATTTAGGAAGTACAAACAGTACGGTTAAAACTAGAAACCGGAATGGTGGTTTTTGTCTTGGCCCAGAAGTAGATTGAGCGGTTGTCCTGAAGGAACAACGGGGATCACTCTTGTCAAAATTCTGAGATTAGATGATAAACAAAACAAAAAAAGAAAGAAAAGAGTGAAGTTGCTTTTTAGGACCAATGACCCTGTGAACAGCTAATATTTATTCATAAAATAGTATTTTTGTAGCGTGAGCTAAACTGGCCGAGGTTGAGCAGTTTCGCGTGGCTGTCAAAGAGCCGTGCTGCGCATGCGCGAGGAGCTGTGACGTCTCACGGTGCACAGCTGGCGCGCCGGAGCCGACGCCGCCACGCGTTCCGCCGCCACCGCGCGCGCCTCGCCGGTCTACGCATTCCAGAGGAGGGGCGTCATAGCCGGGGCAGACGCACTGGCGCCGCCGCGTGCCCAGCTGTGCGCCTCGGTTGCGCAGTAGCCAAGTCTGACGCTGCACCGGAGCCGCTTGATAGCGCCTGTCATTTTGTGCGCATAAGCTCACGCTACATATATCCTGGCATAGCCAAGCTAAGCCACCGCAATGTTTTTGCTTTATTTTTTTCTATCTTGACCTCGAGATTCGGACTTTTCGAAGTAACTCCTAATTGACGAAGAGTTTGCCTCCGAGTGGTTTGCGGAGTTTCTCTGGTTTACCCATTAACATGGAACACTACCAATAAGATAGACGCGTCTCTGGCTCCTACCAGATAAGTCGTCCAAAAGGCAAGTCTACTTTGCACTCGTTCCTATCTCTATTACGTAGGACGCCAGTGCATAATTTATGTCAAGAAAAATTTCGGAGAATGTTATTACTTTGCGGACCGCTTAAGCAGAGTGCGCATTTCAACTTTGGGACGAAGTAGAGAATCTCAGAAACAATTTTGCCTATAATAAGGTAACATGTTTCTGTCACTCAAAGTGACCATCAATTAGCGGATTTAATGTGGAGTTCATCTAACAATAAGTTTATAAACGCGAATTCTCTTAAAACTGCCACTGGCGCAGGGACACCAATGTAGGTTTGAGACATGCACCTGGTGTCTCACTGGCGCAAATAGTTCAATTATACAGTTTTGTCGACTTAGTCATAATTTGTGAACACCTTCGCTTATATATAACCGGTCTAGCGTTTTTCAGAGAAGTAGATGCGGAGTAAAGCGTACTGGATGATAGTGTAGGCAATTATTACCTTGAATACACGAAATAAGATCTCGGAGAAACCAAAAAGTTGACAAATAGTTGAGAGGTATAACAGATGAGCGCTGGAGTCTTGCAGTGGCGTAACATGCTAATTAAAAGACTTTTTTTGCGACATGGGACTCGTGCATGTCGTGCGGTTCTATTAATTCCTCACAATTTGCTATTGCATGTACTGAGCCGAAATGGCTATAGTTATAAACCCGCTACGGTCAGTTCTTTAAAAAAGCACACATACACATCAGGCACGTAGCCAGGATTTTGTTTCGGGGGGGGGGGGGGGGGGCCCGCCCATGACAAATTGCTGTATGAGGGGGAGGGGGGAGAGGAGGTCCCAGCAAAATGAAAGATTTTTGGGGGGGGGGGGGGGCCCGGGCCCCATGGGCCTCCCCCCTGGATACGTGCCTGATACACACAATCGTCTAATTGGAATAAATACTCAGCCGTGTTATGCGAACTCAGGTTAATTAGTTACGTCAGCGAGCATCGCGGAAGGCTGTGTACTTGGGATAGAGGATAATAACGCTAAACGAACGACGAGTAAGTGAAAAAAAATAAAAATGACGAACACCACTTTCAGCAAAAATTCAACTCAATTTAGGTTGAAAGTTGCATTCGCTTTTTTTGTTTTTACTTGTCCCTCGTTTCCTAGCGTTTCTTTGACTACGGAGTATAACGAACGGATGTTTTTATTTTAACCAGATGCCTTATTGAATAATACTAGTTGGAGAAGCACACTCCCAATCCAGACGGGTGGCGATGTTATTAATTTACCTTAAGTGGGTGGTCGGACTAACTACCCCGTTTACGTTACTGGATCAAGCTCTCCTATGAGAAAAAATAATAAGAACAACATAAAAGATTGAAATTAAAATATTTTTTACTGATTACGTAAGTGCTCTTACGCATATGTTCGTACTTCGGAAGTATTGTTGAGTTTTTATTGGTAACAGGATCTAGGAATAACTGACTGCCCGCTAAAGGTTAACGCACCGTGTTCTTGTCCATTTCAACATTGCCGCACGATTGGCGAAAGAACATACCCTCACTTTGACCTGTTCCGTTCCTGACCTTCGATAACGGCGTTGCCCACGTTTTTAAAGTCTTCTTGGCCTTTTGTTAATCTAACAATGGTAAGAAAATGGGAAAGACCAGAGAAGACGTACGCGGGAGAGACTGCTATTATTCAAAAATCACATACATGAAATAAAAAAAAAATCGTCTTCTCTTTTTTTTTTTTCTTGTTCGCGCTGTTTTTAGTTTGTAATTATGTATACCCAACTCGCTGAAGTTTCTACCATTGTTACGCTCTTGCTTAAACTATGTGGTTCGCTCGTTGAACTACGCCATTGATGTAGCCACAAATACGCGAGGGACCGGCTAAAGGAATGAAATAGGATACTCCAGAGACTCGTGTCTGACGCGGCTCAGGACACAAAGAAAACAATAGAAACATGAACCGGGCGAACCTTGAATGCATCTTCACAGTTTCAATACAAAGTTGCGTTTCCTCAGCCGGTTTCGAATATCCGAGTAATCGCAGCGGGACCCCTTTCTGCACTTCGCCAAAGTGATTTTTTTTTGTTTGTTTGATGTGCGGCTTTAATGGAAATTTCCTTCCTTTTTTTTCTTTTTTTTTTTTGTGAGGGGGAGGCGGCGGCGGGAAGAAGACGAAGTTTGGGTTCCTTTGTATGCTGGGGAACAAGTTTCTTTTTTTTTTTCTTTTTTGTGAACGTGCGTTTTAGTGTCTGCACCATATTTACTGTAATTCATATGTGTTCCAGTATATCTATTCTCAAATTCTTTTTGCCGACTTTTTTGCCACTCCTATGAAATAGAACGGTGCATTCTATATAGAATAAGATGCACCTCGAGGTAGTACTCTCGCGGTATATTAGAATATGTCACTATTGTCATAATCGGGAAGCTACTGTCGGGTCTTAGAATTCATCGATAAGATTTCCTGTTCAGGAGGATGCGACGCTACCCCTGTGTAGCGCCGTTTTATCTGTAGTTGCGAATACAACAAAAGGGACTCTGGATGTCTTAAAAGTGCCATGCAACAATATTCCCTTGGAATGGTTTTCACTGTACACGTGCTTACTGACACCAGTAGAGCCCAAGTGTACTTGCACGCAACGCCACTGACCAAGAAGTCATTTAGAGGACGAAATCGAGTGTTTTCATTTAATCTCTCCTTCGCAAAACAATGACGTAGCTGGGAGGTCGCGGTACTTCCCAGTGACGACATTTTAATGCGTCTCATAGATTGGACCCGAGCTTGCGTGAGCACTCGATTGGGGCTCGTGATAATCAATAGCTCGACAAGCATTAGGGTAGCGGCCTGTGTCCAATCGCCTCAATGTCTGCAACTCAGCGCGTATCCTGTGCACTTCCCAACCCCAGCTTGTGGCTATGATCAACATTGGCGGCATATAATCGGCTCCAGATCACGTGGCCGCTTGTTCTGGCTGCGAGTTAAGGGAGTGAATGCTGCTTGTTTTTGCCTTGATATTTTTCTGCGACTTCTATTGCGTGTGATGAAAAACGAACCCTTGTTTCATAGGTCATCAACGTCAGGAATTCGTTCTAAACGGTATTTGCGAAAAGTACAAGAATCGTTGTACCGCCACTTTATGAGTACAACTCTAATATGATTAGTCTCTTTTCAATAATGGTTTGTTTTATAATTGTTTTGAGGCATTGATTGTTTTAGTACACCTTTAACAGCGCCCTCTATATGCAACCTTGGGTTTATACGCTCAGATTGTTTGAGGTGATCTGACCCAGCAAAATCCCGAAACTAAAACAAGAACCGGATTTTTCGTTCCTGAAACTACATGTAGTATACGACCGATATCAACTTGCCGAACAAAAGCTAGGTGAGGAATTGAGAAATCAAAGTTGTGGTGCGGAAATACATTATAAACTCTCTTTTGCCCCCAAGAAAAATACGGATCAATGAGAACGTATGATGTGAGAACGATATAGGCTGAAGCTTAATAGGACCGTCCACAAAAACGGTCCCCATCGTGAAAGCTCCACCGCAGATGTCCATGAGGATCCCGATTTCGTCTCATCCGTAATGGCCATCTATCGCGCTACAGTCGTAAAATATACTTTTCTTTTTTACTTTCTGTAAGAAGATGAAATGTCCCGTCGAGTCGGACGAAATAATGGCGATAATAAAAGGTTCCTACGAGGTCGTGAATTTTTGAGAACATCAAAAGTCGGAAAATGTGATAGGCATGGAGAACCTCAAATAACTAAAATGGAGAGAGTGATGAAATCTTGCAGTTGGAGGTTTGGATAGAAGTACCGATAATCGGAAAGTACCTCTGCGTTATATGAAGAGGTATAAAAAAAAAAGTCTTCGAGGCAATAGGAAAACGATCGTAGCAGTTTTTTTTCTCTCATTTTTTTTGTCTTCCGCGATGATTGTACTTTAACGTCGTATCTTGTTTTACTGTTATCCTTGATAATATTACGGATCTTCGTGTGCTTTGACTTCAAAGAAGTCGCCTCACCGAAATAACTGAAGTTAATTCAAGACGACAGCAATGGCCCATGTTGATCGAGAGATTTTGAGAACAATCTATCTTCATGTTATTTCTCAACTTGTCTACCCTTTTATAACGTCGTATCAATAATCATGTTCAATTAGGACATGACCCTTTTCGGTAGCCGACGCCATTCAGCTCTACGCGTTCGTCACCTTCATCGGCCGCCATTTCCCCACTGAAAATCCCCGGATGTCGCGTTAGAACTGTTGCCGCAGATAACGCAAAGCTCTAAAAATTCCCAATGTGATCGAGACCACAAACGCTACATTTGGGCCCTGACTGAGCGGTCGACGACACGTAGTTTAGTTTTGCGGTAGAACGAAACACTGCAAACATTTCTCCCGAACTCCCGTTGTATTATTTATCACTTTTCTAACGTCACGTGATCCAGTACTAATATGTTGATTAAACATGAGCCAAACATTTTCATATTAAAATATTTTTTTTATCATTTAGTTATTCCTACACTAGGGGATGATGGATACAGGTGGTGATCAGTAAAACCGAATTGTTATACCATCTTAAATGATAGCCTTTGTTCAGCGGATTCAAATGTCAAGTTATTTGGTCCGTCTAATGGTTCAGTTCATTCGTCTCAATTGCAACTTCAAAGGAGGCACAAAAACGTCAAGAAGCAATGGAAAAAAAGACAGTGACCTTTAGTTTCGAAGTCCTCTAATGTATGAAATGCTGCGAAACTCCCTGGGAGCAACACCGCCTGGGGTTATCTATAGCAGGTGTTGCTAGGAGGGGGAACGGGAAAGAGAAGAAGGGGGGAGGAGAAGAGGAGTGGGGGGAGGGAATTCGTTTGTCACGTGAAGCATATTTTCCCGCTAAATTTAGCAGGAAAACTGAATGGCTGTATATTGGACGTGACGTCGATTTACCCCGCTAAATTTAGCGGGGAAACTGGATTGGTGTCTAGGTCATTCAGCTGAGGTACCGTATAAACCGGAATAGAGGTCGAATTTGTTTTTGAAAATGGACCTCAAAAAGTCGACCCTCGTCTTATATAACTGTCATTAGCGGAAAAGCTAAAATAATCGCGCAACACTGGGTGACTGAAACCGCCATCGTGTTTTTCTTTGCAATCGTCTAGAACTCGTGCACTTGTCACGATTCACTTTCACTTGTGCTCCTTGGTTTCTTACATCCATTGTTGCCGCTCCGGGAGTGATAATGAGCGGAAGTAGAAGAGAGTTCACGGTAGCCTTCAAGAAGAAGGCAATCGCCTATGCAGAGATCAAGATGCAGAATCTTGCAGCGCAGCGAGAGTTCGGTGTATCGAAGAAAAGGATACTCTACTGGCGAGGACAGACATAAACTGGCAGCATGCAGCAAGGCGAAGAAAACTTCATTTCGTGGAAGGACTGCGGTGTACCCCGGATTGGAAGCAAAGGTGGCGAGTTTTATTCGGGATCTGCACGCCAGATCGCTACCTGTGACGTCGGAGTGCATCCACGTACGAAAGCCGTCGAGGTCGCTCGTGCCGCCGGGCTCTCGAGGGCGCAATTCGAAGGGACGGCATCGTCCCTTTGAATTGCATTAGTGAACTCGTCGTCGGACGAAAGTTCCGAAGAATCTGAGTAGTAACGCTCGCGCACTTCCTGTTTTATTGCCGTGCGAAGCAATTAAATAAATGTGCCGTGTTTTCTCGTCCTTCCGTGTACCTGGCCATTTTTGTTACCGAGGTAAGGTTGCATTTTCTTACCATAAAATATTTTTTTCGCTTCTTGCAACTTGTAAATTAGGGGGTCGACCTATATTCCGGCTAGACCTATGCACCAGTTTATACGGTACAAGTGGATTTTTCATCTAAATTTAGCGGGTAACTGAATCGGCGTGTAGGCCACTTGCCGTCAGGTTTCCCAAGGTACCAAGGTCACGTGACGTCACGTGATGCCGCTTTCCCGCAAAATTTAGAGGAAAATGTACGGACGGACGGACGGAAAAAACACTGGGATTGAGGGCAGCTTTAAAAAGAATTTCAGGCTTTAAAAAATAACTTAGATATGTTCGAATAAAGTAAAAAAAAAAAAAAGGCCAAACATGAGGAGGACCGAAGGAAGGGAGATATGCAAACACAGCGCTGGTTGATAACTGAATATTTTCTTCGTTGCCCAGCTCGTAACCCTCCAGGGACCAATCTGTGGCCCTGGCCGGTGACGAGATGGAATTTATCAAGAGGTGCGGCAAGTTTGTGTAGGCACACGGGGCTGTTTCATCGCGCTTGATATTGCTTCGTTTCTATCTTTTCCGTCTCGTGTTTAACTTGCGGTTTCATGCTGGATTAATGTTTTCGGTTTCAATCAGCGCTCTGTTTGTGTCCCCTTTCCTCTAATCCTCCATTTTTTTCGCGCTGTTTTTTTTTTGTTGTTTCTTTGACATTATTAGATCAGAAAAGAAAAAATAGAGAAGCTTCGAAATAGGAGAAACGAAATCGGAACAGGGAGCAACCTGGAAATATTTGAATTGCGAATGCTCCTTTCTATTAAAGCGAAGTGTCCCGAGTTCATTGTTTTCGTTAATACCTATTCCACACTGTTCGTATTCCATCGCAGATACAAAACATTAAGCCTTTCCAGCGATAGCTTACTGTGGGAACCCCCCAAGGACTTTGCTTGCTCGGGTCGGTTGCACTGTAGCAAGGCCATACGAGAGAGAGTTGAAGCATCGAAGCGCAGCTATTGGTTGGACACCACAGCTCGCGCAACCAATTGCAAAGTGCCGCGCGGAGTACGGGAAGGAAGGGTTGTCTTACACCGCCCTGACCCGCACCGATGGGATGCCTACCTGATCAGGCCCGGCCCGGCCCCGCCCGGTGAAAGGCCGGGCCTGGGCCGGCCTCTCACAAGACGCATAAACGCGTCCGTAACGGGAGCCGAAGCTGTCCAGCTCGTCCGCGAGTTTCACAAAGTCCTGGACCACATCAAAGGGCCACATAACCTTTGCACATAACCTGACGCAAGACACTGTCAAACTCTCTTTGACGCTGGAAGGAATGCTGACCTTGCTTGTAGCAAAAGTGAAGTGATGCTTGCAGATTCAGAAATGTACGACTTACAATTATGTTGGCTCAAACGGACGGTACCCGTCTTAATGCAGTCGTACTTTAAGGAAACTTTGCAGTGACTGCGTTGCGCATGTCCCACCGGTGCTGACGAGGTTGCGTCAAAACTTGGAATTGTTTCCAAACATCACTCTTCATGGTGTACTTTGCGGCAAGCTTGAACTGCTCTGATGTAAGTCCTTCCTTCAGCTTTTCGAAGTCAATTTTTTTTAATGTCACAAAATGCTAACTAAAAGCGGCATCCAAACTTTCGTGATCCCAAGGTGGTCAAACTATGAAAGATGCACACGAACACCTGGGTGTTCGTGTACAGAAATATAGGAGATGGCTTATCTTTGGTAGATAGGGGACGTTTTTTTTTTTACAGCGGAGTTGTTAAGGGCTAGGTTCCCCAGGATCATGTCCGGTTCCTGTCGACACAAACCTACCTGGACAACTACCACCTTCTATAAGCGACGGCGGCAAGCACACAACCAGTCTGGTTGCCACCGTCGCTCGTAGATTGCGCCAACCTTTCCAGCTATTCATATACGGCTCTGCAGCTATCATAGAAGAATGGATAGTTGGGCGCGTTGATGGGAATTCATCGTAGGAAACAGCGCGAAAAACAGACGACGACAAAGAAGAAGCACACGTAACGAACGCAGCGCCCGTCCCGTGTGTTACTTCGTCCTCGTCTGTTTTTCGCGCTGTTTCCTACCCTCTTATCAGTTTCGGTTTGGATTCACGATGGGTCGGCCGCGCGCCCGTTCGGGGAAAGAAGGCTGGCTGCGGAAAGAGCGGCGACGTACGCAGCAGCGCGAATGGGTCCGCAACCGCCGCAAAGCCGCTGTCGCCTCGACTTCCACTGCGTCAAGCGCTTCAGATTCCCTTGCCAAAGAAGTGCACATCGCTCGCCTGGAAAGCCTCCACCGAAAAGAGAACCAGCAATGTAAAGGGCGCCGGCGGGCCAACGTCATGGACGACGACCGTGCCACGGAGGCCAAGCGCAAGCGCGAGTCCCGGCGACGACTGCAGTCCACGCCGGCTGAACAGTTCACGGGCGCGACGGCGATGTTCCGGAGGGAGTCCGTGGATTACCCGTTTGGCGTCACGTGCGCCGTGTGCGACCGACTCTGGTTCGCCGAAACGTATCCACGATCGGCGGCGTGTCGCACGAGAAGAAGCGGGAAACGGGCACGTGCGCGTTGCGGCAGTGTATCGAGTACAGCTCCGTTGGTCTTCCCTCTTCACGAGAGTGAAAAGGCTGAACGTTTTGTACCGTGAGCTACATTGGCCGAGGTTGAGCAGTTTCGCGTGGCTTTCAAAGAGCCGTGCTGCGCAAGCGCGAGGAGCAGTGACGTTACACGGCGCACAGCTGGCACGCCGGAGCCGCCGCCGCCGCGCGCTCCGCCGCCACTGCGCGTGCCTCGCCGGTCTGCGCATTCCAGAGGAGTGACGTCATAGCCGCGGCAGACGCACTGGCGCAGCCGCGTGCCCAGCTGTGCGCCTCCGTTGCGCAGTAGCCAAGTCTGACGCTGCACCGGAGCCGCTTGATAGCGCTTCTCATTTTGTGCGCATAAGCTCACGCTACGTATATCCAGGCATAGCCGAGCTAAGCCACCGCTATTTTTTTTCCTCAAGAGCTCAAGAAGGAAAAGGAAAGACAACTGTACTATCCTCTGAAACTGAATCGCCCTCGTTTTCTTACCTGCTGGCAGCTGGCCCACTCGGCTAACGAAAAACGCCAGGATTCTTCTCCGTATTTTTCTTCATTTCTTAGATTTTGTTTAGCGGCGTCGTAGCAAGCTTGTTCTTCGGATTTTTAATTTATTTGAAATCTAAACGATCAATGCGTTCGAATTTTCTTCTCAACGTCCTCGAGGGTGTGCTATACCACTGCCCGAGCCCGGCCCGGGCCCGGAAACAATCTATGCTACCCGGCCCGCGGGCTCTCCCCCCATCCCCCCCCCCCCCCCCCCCCCGCTCTCCGCTGAGTAGTAGGGTAGCAGCTGCGTATTAGTGGCAGAATACAGAAGGCACGGAGGCATTTCAAGGTCAGATTTCACGCGCGGGGGCATTAAAGAGAAAATAATGCAATTCCTCCAAAGCATAGATGCATGGATGAAGAGTAATTTTTTTTGTATGCAATCACCATTTCTTCGCGATTTTCTTCGCTATCTAACGACCAGCAAATAGAACCCATCAAATGCTATTGAACCTTCATTGCGTTTGCCAGAATGCTAAAGACAGGCGAAGTTCATTACATGCTTTGACGAATTGTTTCACGAAGCGAGAATTCTTCCTTTGTTATCGAAATAATATGAAAACGTGGAAGAGGCTTTTCGTGCAGCTCATCGTTCCGCAAAACTTAAGGTGTGCTTATCACGATTCTTTTATATCCTTCCTCCTACGCTACTTGATCCTAGGAAAAAAAAACGTATGAGAGAAACAGGTATTACCTTGTGTTACGGATTTTCCGCGCGTCTTACATTGCAGCTGCCTGAAAGCGCTTGATCGGTTTAACGGTGCTCTTCCGCCGTCTTCTATGCAACTTGATCGAGTCAACAAAGAATGAAGCGGTGTCATAAGATTATATTTCGTTCCTATATTCTTCGATGAATCAAGCGTGCGAAAGGAAAATGTCGGTAAAAGCTTTTCAATGCGGCGTTTTGTACCGGTAAGTATGAACCAGGCGGGAAAAAGGGAAGTGGAGTTAAACACTTTTGAAAACGGCGTTTTATCCCGGTAAATACTTTCAATGCGCTGTAAGTTCACCCTTGGAGTGTCCTTATCTTCAGAATAACCGATTAAAAAAAATCCCTAAATATTGAAGAGCGGGTTCTTTATCCAAGTTAGCTCCACGAATAAAAAGCTAGTTCAAAGACGTTTTCATAATTACTCTTTTTGAATTGTCCCTGGCAATTGAAGAAACGCAGCGGTCTGGGTAGTTCCGAGCATTTTATTATTGTTCCGCAGCCAATCAGATTATGGCATTAACTAGGGCTGGGCAATTGATCGATTAACTTTCCGATTAATCGATTAAGGCTTTAATCGCGATCAAATTTTTTAACCGGTTAACCGGTTTTTTAATCGGTACTCAAAAAGAAGTCAACTGGACGCACTCATGGTTCTATCCTGGACGACCTGCACGAACTAAAAGTAACTCATCGATTAACTCATCGCTACCCTTTAATCGATTAATTAATCGGTTAAAGGGTGGCGATTAATCGGGTTAAAATTTTTAATCGACGCCCAGCCCTAGCATTAACTGATAAAAGCGGCAAAGAACGAATAACGAAGTGGGAAGGATGAAGGTCAGTGACTCTAGTATGCTGCAATCTCTTTGAAGGTGTTTCAATGCCGATTGGAGACAGGTCATTACCTCGTATTACTCAAGTTTATTTTCTGTCAATCGCAATTTCCCTGAGCTTTAATTTGTGCATTCTTATTTTTTTGCTACGCAAGTCTATACTCATTGTTACGAAAGTCTTTTTTCTTTTCTTCAGAAATGCGCGCTTTACTATGTTTGCAAGAAAATTACTGTAGCCAGTTTTTTAAGGAGGCACTGAAACCCAAAAATTCGTTTTTTTATTGTCTAAAACTATGCAAGTTGTAGTCATAGACACCCAAAAAAACAAAAACGCATCGCGAAAAAAAATGTTCCCGTGCGCCTTTTTATTTTTGGCGTTTTTCTCCCCCGCTGCTCACCTCCTTGCTTCTTTTGATTGGTGGCGTCAAAAATCATGAATTTTAGAAGCTTTGTAGACGACATTTCTATAACATTTAATAACGACAATCGAAAAACATGTTTTTTTAACGCAATTGCGAACGCACTACGGCCCCTTTTTTATGAAATACCAAAAAATCAGAGTCCGGTGTGATGTCGCTTCCTCGATTTGTATCCTCCCTCGGAAAACTTGACGGCGCTCGAGCAGAAGATGATCGTTGAGTCGGGGGAAGAAACCGGTTTTTTCCCGGTCGGTCCGCCGGCGCTTCGGGTCGCGGTGGCAACGGCGCTTTGCTTCGTAGCGTGGAGCGGAGGTCCGAAAGAAAGTCGGCTCGCAGGAGACCGCAAAATTCGACGTCATTGCACTGGAGCGGGTCGCGCGGGAACTTTATATTCGGCATTTGGAGATTATTTTTTTACTTCACAAATACTGAATTCCCAAGTTTCGAATTTTGAGGGCAATGTCCCGGCATCGTTTTCAATTGTTTCGGATAATAAAAAAAAAATGATTTTGATGTGTCAGTGCCCCTTTAAAGTTTCAGCTACTATAAAAAATACTACGCGCATAGTTCCGATATTAGAAGAACACAGAAAAATAGACGTTAAGCGCAGTGGCGTCACAAGGGGAAGGGGGGGGGGGGGGGGGGGTGTCGCGGCGGGCTGCCGCCCCGGGTGCCGCTGACCCTCGTGACGCCACTGGTTAAGCGTACTATTTCCTTTCCTAAAATTACAAATTTAGTAAGCTTTTAGGGCATAGCTTTTTACTGGGAAAACGAGGAAAATATAGATACGTTAGTGCGTCCCAATATGGTTCATAATAGCCGTGTGTGATGCGGCAAAAATGGAGACGCCATCTAATCGCAGGTATGTGCGTGATCAAATATGTCCTGTCGCCTTTACATCGACATTTACGCGGTCGTAACACGAATACATAGTTTTCATCGGCCTCTTCCAATACTCCGTTTCACCTTTCGATGGACCGCGGACGACGTTACGAGCCATCTAGGCCAATCCGATGCTACGTTAGAATCACGTGACCTTCCGCATGGGCTCAGCGACTCTCGGGCGGGACGCGTATGTAACGTGATCGGGTCGCAACCCCGCATTGGGCATCGTAGCTCGTAGCGTACCCTGCCGTCCATGTTTAGGCCAACGGCGGCATACGGGCTGATCGTATTTTAGCGCGTACGCTCGAAAGCAGTCGCAATCAGTTTTTTTTTGTTCGTTTTGTTTTTCCGGTAAGAATCTTATGCGAGCGCAAGTTCGTGTGCTTCTTTTGCAGAGGTTGTGGCGACGTCAGAACGCCGAGCTCTGATTGGTTCTGATTGAAGGATATAGTGGGTAGACCTCAAGGCAGCTTGCTTTGAGGTCTACCCACTCTATCCTTCAATCAGAGCCAATCAGAGCTCGGCGTCATTCTGACGTCACCGCAACTCCCCTGTGCAAGAAGCAGACGACTTGATCTCCGCATTAGACGCACCGGACGGAGCACGTTCCATGGATTCCCTTGCATACATATTTATTTTGTTGACTTTCCTGAGCGGCACTTCCTATACCAGGATCGCATATTTATCCGCCTATACCCAGGGTAAGGTATTACATCAAAGTATACGAATTTCACACTCTTGTGAAACCTTTCGCAAAGTATAATCATATTGTTTGTTTTCGAATAGTATATTAAACATTAATCTAGTAAGCACGTCTTAGTTACTAGATGGCGTCGAAGTGTTCAAGAAATGTAATTGAAGCGTAATTTTCTTCGTTAAAAGTACAAAGATATTTTAGTATTTTTGTATTGCGTTTTACCGAGGGTACTTCTCCATCAAATGCAGAAGCCTTATTCGAGGCACGAAAGTGACTATAAGAAGTTGGAGGGCAAGCGCGTCATGTTGAACAACCCTGCCCACCTCGCTAGATTCAGTTAAAATGTTTGAAAAAATGGTTGACAAAATTAGACTTTAGATTTAATCATTATTAAGTTTAAAACAGTTGCCCGCAGACAGTCATCTTCTGAGCTCAACTGGTTTTTTGGCTAATCAATCCCAATTTTCATGGAAATAACTCTTATTCATCCCTCGAATATGGTCGGGCACCCCAAGTGGTCTGTTTTGCAAACTGGTGAATCACATCACGTCAATACCTCAATAACGGCGCAATGTGGTGCGAGACGTTGCTCATGAATTTAAACACTAACAAGCATAAGGTCATGTCTACATCTTGTCTCGCGGGGTTCGTAAGTTCATTATATCGCACAAATAGTTTAGCGCCAATATAACGTCTACTCGTGGTTCAAAGTGCCACCTTGACTGCGTCATTTACAACGGCTACGACGTACACTTCGATATCTATAACGAAATGTTTCCAAAAGCACCTGTTTTACTTAAACGAACTCCGTACTAAACATTTGTGCGTTCCAAGTAGGAGCACTCCGCGTTTGTTTTAGATAAGGATGAAGTTGTTGCTGGCAAAGAGGCCTACAACCACTGCTAGAAATGGTCCAGAATGTTGGGGCTGTTCTATTAATGCCTTAGCATTAGTACCCACACGACAGGGAAAAGCTGACGTCTTCCGTCTGTGGACAAAACAGTGGAAAGGGAAGCGTGCCGCGAAGAGAGGAGGAGAGTAGCGAAGGGCAAAGGCGAGAGGGAGGCCACGTCACGGGGTGGAAGCCAATGAGCGCGCGGATGCTGGGCCGAGTCTGAACTTGCAGGTGTCCGGAGCGCCTATGCCTTGGTTTGTGCTACAAAATGAAGCGCGAACCAAGTGCTAGCGCCGGTCCAAGTAGGCTGAAAAAGAAGGATTTCGAACGAAGGAGACGGGCGAACGAGACAGAAGAGTGGAAGCAGCGCCTTGATCCGTAGGCCGAAATGCGGCCAGCCGAGCTACACACCGAGCGGCTCGGAGCCCGAAAGGAGACCGCGATATTCCGCGATACCATAGCTGCCCCGTAACCGACGTGATCAACTTGAAGAGAAATCATGTACACCTCGTCTACCCGTTCAGACGGGTGGTACACATCCTAGACGGCAACAAAAAAAAAATTAAAGGAAGATCTATTGGTGGATTTTTAGCGAATGCTTTAGCACGACCCTTGGAAAACGCCCCACACGTCCCCTTTTGGGAAACGCTAGACTGACTCCGCAACGAAACCAAAAAATCGAGGAAGCAAAAGAGAAAGTCGAAATAGAAAATTAAAGGGGTCAGCGTTAGCGTTTCCCAAAGGGGGACGTGTGTGGCATTTTTACTTCTAAGTACAGCATCACATCGGTGAAATTACCCCTATCTTTAACTCCTCTTAAAGCACTCATTGTTACTCCCATAATAATTACGTTAACTTGTCGTTCATTAGTAATTTAGATTTTTTTTTTTAAATCTTGGAATATACGAAACATCGCTCGGTTACAATATTCGAAGATATGCTGGTCACTACCGTTTACACTGCAAATGAAAACATTTTGGGTCCAAGTCTGTTTCAACAGAAGATTCCTCATATGAGCTGGAATAGATTTCGTTTTAATCAAGTTACGGGAAACCAATAGGCCTCTACGTATTCCTTGTGATTTGTTTTCGGTAGGACATAATTTTTTTTTGTTGTTGAGCGATAGCTTCAAATGTCTTCATTCTACATCGTTCTATTGCAAAAAAAAAAAAAAAAATCGAATTGAACGACGTTGATATTTACGCCCTGATGCTTGAGCAGGAGTCGGGTGACTTCTAGTGTCG
The DNA here is from genome assembly GCA_013358835.2 of Ixodes persulcatus. Classification (NCBI taxonomy): domain Eukaryota; kingdom Metazoa; phylum Arthropoda; class Arachnida; order Ixodida; family Ixodidae; genus Ixodes; species Ixodes persulcatus. The sequence goes on from JABSTQ010011259.1 coordinate 92,703, forward strand.
CAGGTCGTTCTTTTCTCTGTTGAAAGCAATATTGCGACGTAATTAGTAAGAACACACTAAAAGATTATCGTGATTGTACCTACGTTCCTGCCGAACAACCGCTGAGCTATACACTGCGTTTTACATAGAGGTCTCGGCGCAGGGCGAAGCCAAAATAACGATTCGATTCTAAAGAAAGTCTCCGACGTGAGGCTGAAAATACCGTGACCGTAGGAAACGTCGTGCACAGTGCCGCACCAGTTTCAATTAAAACTTTTTTCCCCTGTCATTAGCAGACTTCGCTCTTTAAGCCCTCATGCGAAGAGTTTTCCTAGAGCTCTGCAAAAATTATATACGCCTCTGTATCGGGAAAACGCTTTCCATTAAATTTACCGCTGACCGTTTCCCGCTGAATATGACAGGATACCACGAATGTGTCGGTATTGTTATGCAGCACTTTCATTTAGCATCTACCTTCAGCTGAAGATGCCTGAATTGGTGCCTAATTATAATTCAGTTTAGGAAGAAGTGCCGAGAAACGAGCCCCTCAGAGAGATAGGCGGACAGCGTGGTGCTTGACTGACACCTGAAGAGATGCAAATTATCCTGAATGACTCCTTGTGAAATTTAATTTGGCGGAACCCAATGGGACAGATATATATATATATATATATATATATGCGTCACAAAAGAAAATTTAGACGGTCTTTTTTACCGCAAAAATAAAGGAGGCATCGCCGAACGCTCATTCTCCGCCCAAAGGTAGAGCTACAGGTCACAACCAGATGCTCAAGTTTCAGCCCGATCCGATAAATTAATCAAAAGCTATAAGTAATTTTCTGAAAATTTCAATCGGAAAAGGGAGCCCATTTTTGCCCGTTTTCGGTTTCTGGTGCCATAGAACCCCATGTGTTCAAAAACTCCGTCGGCCGCCATTTTCCCATTGAAAGTTTCAGAAAATCACCTATAACTTTTGATTAAGTTATCGGATCGGGCTGAAACTTTGGCATCTGGTTGTGACCTCTAGCTCTACCTTCGGGCGGAGAATGAGCGTTCGGCGATGCCAAGTTTATGTTTGCGGTAAAAAAGACCGTGTAAAATTTTCTTTTGTGACACCCTGTATATATATATATATATATATATATATATATATATTGTGACGAAGACGACGACGACGGCTGGGGCAGTGGCGTGCCCGACCATCTCGCGCTAGGCTCCGCGCGCACGGCCCGGTTTCCATAATATCCTTGCTATCACATTGAGTGGACGCGTCATCGTCATTTGCTGCCGGCCGCACATCTTCGTAACAATATATATATCAGGCACGTATCCAGGGGGGAGGCCCATGGGGCCCGGGCCCCCCCCCCCCCCCCCCCCCCGAAATCTTTCACTTTTGCTGGGACCTCCTCTCCCCCCTCCCCCTCATACAGCATTTTGTCATGGGCGGGCCGCCCCCCCCCCCCCCCCCCCCCCCCCCCCGAAACAAAATCCTGGCTACGTGCCTGATATATATATATATATATATATATATATATATATATATATATATATATAACGGGCATGGTGGCGGGAGGCCGAAGGCGTGGGTATAACTGGGAAGAAAAAAAACCCTTGGTGAAAACAGCAACAACGGACGATTTAATCTTCGACGTTTCGGCCGGAGTCCGGCCTTCGTCAGGAAGAACTTTTTCTTCCTGACGAAGGCCGGACTCCAGCCGAAACGTCGAAGATTAAATCGTCCGTTGTTGCTGTTTTCACCAAGGGTTTTTTTCTTCCCAGATATATATATATATATATATATGTATGTATGTATGTATATATATATCGTATGCTGGACGCTTTACTCCCTGCCGGCTTAAAAGATAACGCAAATGAGATGCGTGAGACCAACTACGGGTTTCAAGCATCTCATTATCAATCCACAGCCAACGAAATTGCGACTTTAGCCGATATGAATGCCGGAGAACCAATCGGAAAGCAGAAAGCGTGAACATACTCTTGAGCTGTTAGTGACTCTTTTGTCCCAAAGACTTCGTTGGAATAAAGCTATCTGTGGTAAACTATTAATTTTAGGGCGGAAAAAAACAGAAAAAAAAAAGACGAAATCTAGGTTATCTGTTTCCTATCCGTAACCCTGCACAAAACGTGTAGTGAAACTCACAAGTGCACGACGTGTCATGAGGTTTGTTTGCATATGCGCTGAACGTCGTAATTTCCGCGGAAACTTCATTAAACTTCTCGGTTTTAATGCGCCCACCTAATCTCGGCCCAGGTGGCCGTAATCTGACGGAGGTTTATTGCGGAAAAGGGGCGCCGCGTAACCAAGATTTCGGCGCCACGCCGAAAGGTTGTCAGGTGGTCGAGATTAATCCTCATTCCTTCGCTGAGGCCTACCAAACAGGTACCCTTCACTGGATGAGCACGTAAACCCCCCATTAATCTGAAGTGCACGTGGAAACAGCTTGGCGCTCTCAGTGGGCTGCACTCCTGCGCGGAAAACTTCGAGATCGTTCTATGGTTGCTCAATGCAGCCCAAACGCAACGTAACGGTGGCGTGCCAAGGCGTACTCACGGGGAAAGTTAATTTATTTATGAATACCGCTCACCCAACAGGTGTGGGGTACAAATTCACAAACACATACCAGGGAACGTCACGTGAAATATGCGATAGAAAGCAAAAATAACGAAACAAAATAGTACTGACCAGGCCTACAATAAACGTGCGATAAAATAAATTGCGACACTTTGCGCATTAACAGTATAAACAATTCCAACGGTAAGCACTTGTCATCGCTTCCTCTTACTAGAAAGACCAAAAGGTTCAGCAGACTATTCTACATTACAGAAATTCGAAACAACAGTTGAAAATTCATCTGGGCGGTTGATTATTTCAATATTCTGGGGATGTTTATTTGAATCGCGGATTTTTCTAATAAAGAAAAAAATGGTCATATGCGCCTAAAAATCTTTTGGGAGTCAGAGTTTGTCAACCGTAAAATTAACTGTTGTACTAGTCGGATAAATATCGTTAAGAAAATTATCGCTAAAGAAAATATAACGACGAAAATACGAAAAGGATAAGCACTTCGTATCTTCGGCTCGTTCTTTACGCTAATTGCTTTCAAGATGTTTGAATCGGTGTTCTATTATGTCTTATAATACTTTGAGTCTCGAGGTTTTAGCTGAAAGCGGGGATCACAATTACAGTAGTGCTGTGAAATCATAAAGAAAAATGTTTTAAGACAAGTTTGCTTTCTTCTTGTCATCAGCAATGGGTGACGAAGTGTGGTAAACATATCCACAACGGAATCGTGTCGCATATAGCTTGATAACGAAAAATCTCCCCTGATTCCTAACATTTCCTTGGCGTGACTCGGTGATAGTCACCCGTTCCGAGTAGAGCGGATTACTTGCCTGGAGTAGTGGTCCCCCCCTCTCATACTCCAGACCCCTGCATGTTTCAATATGGATGAGTATTTTACCGGCGTGCGGACGGTTAAGACCTGCGGCTGCAGTTGTACCGCGTTAGCTTAATTTCTCGTGTGCAGCGAAGACACCGGACGCCCATTGGAGCAGACGTTCCGCTGCATAGACACATATACAACACAATTACTTTTTACCCTCTTAACAAGCACATGGCACGATCATTGCCCGAACGACCATCGAAGGATCAAGCACTCTCTTGCAGGCGGGTTGGCCCTCAAGGTTGCGGACAAATCACATTACCTACGAAACCTCTCACCTGTAGTGCGAAAAGACATAAAGCGAACATATTTGTTGCTCCTGAGATTAGTGAGTAATAATATTGACGGATAAGTCACGTGATACGAGAGATGAACTTTCTGGCCGCATGCTATGACTACCAACGTTTACAGTGCACAGGTGTGTCATCAATATAAGAGGAGGCGTAGTTGAAGTGTTATCAAGAAAGAAAACAAGTTTGAACTTGCGTAATACATACGGCACAAAGAAACTGCGAGCGTGTGATCGGAAAATCAATTTAGGCCACTTTTTAGGTAACGCGGAGATAGCAGTTTTATATAGATCATTGAAGATGCTACAGGAAAAGGCGCGGAGGAAATAAATGCGCAAGATATACTTCGTGTAAAGGCGTAGAGGAAATAATTATGGAGCAATTACGGCACTTACTTCGTAGAAAACGTATCATGTACTGGATATTCTACATTGAACAGGAGATTCCAAAAGGACCTGTTGAACTGGCATTGCTTGTAGTTTAGTGAGATGGATACACTCAAGTCAAAGTCAAATTCTTTATTGATCCCTGAATCAGAGAAAGGAGGCAGAGAAAAAAGCGACTCGCACGCTGCTTCACTAGCCTCTGCCCCCCAGAGAAAAAACAAACATAAACGTAAAGGCAGTAGCATTCGACATATTCATTACAGCACGGGGAAGACAACATCATTTATATTGCTAAAAAGAAGAATGTAAACGAGAGAGAGCGAAAAAAAGAAACTAAAAAGTAAGTGAAGAATAACAACACGCGCAAAACGCGTATAATCGTGTTATACTAAGCGTCTTTTTTTTTTTAGAGTTTACATGGAAGTAATCATTAGACAAAAAGTGAACATATTTGTTTGGAGGACATACTGAAGATATCTATATTGAGTTCATAAAAACAATTCAGAAGATGGGGAAGGGTACATTTTAACATCCGATTCCCCAAGTTGGTTCTTTAATGTGGCATTATCTATCTCTCAGCATTACGAGTCGGATTAATTGCTTGTCTAAGTCCAAGTTGAGAAATTGGTAGACACATATTTTCGTTCTGTCTAAAAGATCTTTTGCGGGAAAGTGCAAGTTTATAACTATAGTGATTTGGAATTTGTACTATATTAAATTTATGAAATTATGACTTGGTTTAACTATTGTATGCTGCATGACATAAAACTCGAATTGCTTTTTTTGAAGATTATGTATCAGTTTAAGAATTGTGGCAGCCGGTGTTACCCCATACTAAAACGAAATAGTGATAGTATGTGCAAGAATGGGACTTGTATATAAGTAGCATAACGAAGACGGGAGTCATATTTCGGTATTTATATATAACCCCCACAACTTTCCATAGCTTATTACTTATCTGTCGCACACTTTCGTCCCAACACATGTATTCGTTAAATATTATTCCTAGTACTTTTACATTTTCTACTATAACTATTTCATTTCCACCAAGGGAATGGATAGTCATGTAGGTACATTTTGTATTATGTGGTCTGAATAGAACGGCTTTAGTTTTATTTACATTTATTTTAAGGAATTTTATATCGTCCAAGCATTTAGCTTATCAAAATATCGATTTGCCCAGTGTATAATTTGGTCAGCGTCGTTCCCTGAAAAAAAGAGAGAGGTGTCATCTGCATATATGATTTAACTAACGGTATCATCAATATTTACTATACCATTGATATATAAATCAAAAGGTGGCCCCAGGTATACTGCCTTGAGGCACGCCTGCTGTTAATTTTCTGAGATCCGATCTATTTTTATTGATTTCTACACACTGAAAGCGGGTTTCAAAGTAACTTTTAATAATTTCTAAAGCGACACCGTGAACACCTAACATGTATAACTTCTGAATTAACGTTTCGTGATTGAGGAGATCGAATGCTTTAAAAAAATCTATAAACACTCCGAGTGTAACCAGGTTGTTTTCAATATTATTTAAAATTAATTAAGATTTTCTTTAACAGCGCGAGTTCAGTAGAGCGACCTTTTTTTTAACCCATACTGACAGGAGGTGAGAATTGAAAATATGTCACAAAAACAGTTTAATCGTTTATGCAAAAGTTTTTCAAGACCTTTCGAAAGTATTGTTAATACAAAAATAGGGCTATAATTTCCTAAGTTATTTTTATCCCCAGCTTTGTGTAAAACTGAAACTTTTGCCACCTGAATTGTCTTGGCGAAAACCCGTGTTTTGAACGCTAGATTAAAAATACGAGTCAAACACGGAACAATGGACCGTTGTACATGCTTAATAGGTTTAATTTGAAGTGGATACAAATCGCTGCTTCTGCTATTTCTTATGTCTTGAAAAACTGAGAATATTTCATTTTCATCAGTTGGATAAATAAACAAACTGTCACGTACGCTGATCATGTATTTGGAAGCATGCTCACTTTGTGTACGAGGAAGAAGTTCAGAAAAGTATTCATTAAAATTTTTCTGCTGAAGCCACACCACTTTTGTCAATGCCTACAATTTTAAGTTCTACTATCTTATCCATATGCAATCCATTTTTATTAAACTATTCAACTTCTTCCAGACCACATCTGACCGAATATTTTAGCTTGTCTTAGGGCTTTAGTTACAGCGTTCCGTTGTTTTCTGAGGCAGACGAATTGGCAACAAGTTTGCCGAGTAGAAATTTATGACAGAAAAAAAAAATTGCCTATTAATCATTTTAATACCTCAGACGTAACCCATGGTTTACGGGATTTATGGTGAACCTCATGCAATAGATAAGGAAAGCAACGATCCTAAATTATAGTAAATGTTTCTAAAAAACAGCTAAATGCTTCATCAGCCGACAAACTAGACAGCACCACTCCCCAGTCCTAAGAGTTCACTTCTTGCTCTAACTTTTCAAGGTTCTTTGCGCTTATGTTTCTAAAATAGACATCTTGCGAAGTAATTTCCTTCCTCTCAAAGCCTACATCAGCAAGCATATAGATTGGCAAATGGTCACTAATGGTTTCTCCCACTACGGCCGAGATTACATCGAACTTGCACACGTTCAGCTCAAAACAGGGAAGTGAGTTGTGTTGTTTTAATAGCATTTTGATACGAAGCTGGGTTTTAAATAGATCTGTCACACCAACACTATAATGGTTACGTACGTTTTGATTTCTTTATAAAATTGTCTCAGTAATAAAATAAATGAACTAAAAGAAAATACATATTCATTTACAAAAATGTCGCGAAATGACATCATCAAGAATTTAAATTAATCAAGATCGGAAACCCGTAAACTCTCGAGGCATCTGTCTAGCCGCACTTCATTCCTTCATTCTCATACCAAAGCTTGCTCGGGCATTTTTGTATTTTGGTGATAAACTGAGGGAAACTAGTCATTGTTAATAACATCCAGGCGCTGCATGCAGTGTATAATAAAACTTAGAACGGCACTGTTAAATTTTAAAACAGAAAACGAGCAAAGTGTCCTAACGACAGGATCACGAAGTACCAGAAACGTATTCGAAGAATTCAGTCTGCAATATGTGTCTCTCTGTCTGCGTTGCCGTCTTTTATTCCAATATCTCGGAGGATCACTCACGAAAACATCTCGGCAGATACCATCCCCTCCTCACATCTTTCTAGTGTGCAGGGGACCGTTCCCTGGATATTGAAAACGGGGTCGCTCAACAACGCCCCTCTTTGTCCTCCCACAAAAAGGTCAGAACCTTCACTTTATGGACCATGCTGTCAAAGGCACACAACGAAGCTCATCTCTTAGCGGTCGGTGTTCCTACAGCATATTAAAATAAAAACCCGCGTTTTGTTTCCCTGTTTTTTTCTTCTTTTTTGAGATCTATTTTGAGAGTTGGGGTAGCGGTGATTAATTTATGCTGGGCCTAGAATTCCTCTCTTAGTTGGTCGATTGGGCGTTAAATTTACATTCGCTGGTTTTTGCTTCTTTCAAGAAGTTCCTGATTCATTCATATACATTATTGAGCGACTTTTTTGGCTCATCCAGTCATGCACTGTAGTTACTGACTGCTTATGATACGCAGGGTGGGGTTCAATATGTTCGCGCTACTTTCAGATTAATGCTTCGTTATTTTTATTGTCAATTGTTGGAATCTCATTGGCTGAACATAGTCTTACCGGCTTATCTGTCTCGTTACCTTCGATTTAAACGAGATATCGATGAACACGAGGGGTCGTTTTATAGACACCGACAAGTTAAAAAGAAAAGCTGGGCGTGGCGAATCTCCATCACCTTTTGATCACTTCTCAGTCAATTTTGTCAGAGCATTAGCCGATAAATATGCCGAAATCAAATCGAGCAGCATGAATCTAACGAGGAACATTCTTCGTTTCTTGTATTCTCAGCATCTATAATAAATATATGTTGTCCCCCTTCATGGACACGAAGTCCGTCCATGTTATATTGACCCAACATTGTTAACATTTTCTCTTTTAATCCTTTCTACCATTTCGCTTAACGGTGACTTTAGGGTTGTCGTCGTTTCACCACTGACTACGGGGTCGGAAATCGCCGCTCATTGAAAAGTGTTCATCCGTATGCATTAATTATTCGTTCACCCAGTGCCTGCTTTACATTTTAGAAAGCGAAACCGTTGGCGATGAACCCTAAGTTCACACTGTTGTGACTGGTTACGTGGTCCCACCACTACAAAATTATCAATGAGTTTCAATTGAGTTTCTAATGTAATCTTTAAGAATACAACAAAAACACAATTAAAACTTAGTGATTTTTTTTTGTAAGGGCATAAAACTAAGCGTGTGACCGCGGGCATAAAACGTCGAATGCGAAGGAAATTAAGATACTGTGGTTATACCTGACAAAGGGATCATACCAGGAAACGTTTCAAGGTCGGTAGATCTCAGTGCAGTTGTTAGAGTGTCTGACCTCATACCCCGACTGCAATCAGTCGATCTTTATTCATATTCAGTAAACATCACAAGCATTGCATGTTGCATCTGGATCCTTAGCTGCTGTGGCTAGTTCTGGATTCATACCTGGATACGTTAATAAGGGATGCGGGTCTAACCTGGCGGGCATGCTAGGGCAGCAAAAATAGTAAAATGCAAATAACTAAATTCATGGCTCATGACATTTATAAATAATGCATTTACAGAGTTAGTAGAAATGGTTTCTTTTCCTTTATGTTTGAGTTTCATCAGTTCCTAAGTATTGTATCAGTGTATTCAGCGCTGACAATATGCATTAATGTAGGGCGGAGTACTGAAATTATATATAAGAGCATTTCTTGTAAACAAAACTGATTGTAAAGTTGTTTAACTGTTTTAGGGTCTCTTAGCATAGTTAATGACATTATTCGTTGTTTTTTACATAAGGGAGTTGAATGAGCGTTATAACTTGTAAATCATAGTATCCTCAATACTCGCTTACTTCCAACCAGGACGCCATTTGTTGTTGATATGGTCACATGATCTCCTACGACAACCAATGAAAGCGAGGGGCCTCACGCGAGATAGCCCTTCTGTGGCGGTGTCACTGTCGCGATGATCACCTAAGTTGGAGACGCATCAAGGCAGAGAAATCCGCTATATTTGGTGGCCTACCGTCCGCCAAATTAATTTAATTTGTAGTGCACTTTTTTCGTAACGCTAAAAAGTGCTACGTCATCTATTGTAACACACTAAAATCGCTTTTGTTTAAAGGTGCAGCGCGCCTTTATGAAGGCTAAACAGTTTGCTGCTTCTATTGAGAGACAGCTTAAACAAACGCATGGTCTGACCAGTCACAAGCATCCCATCATCATTAGTGCACAACGAAGAGATCGCAATATTATCTGATAACAACTCTGAAGAACAAAACTCAAAGTTTACATTATAGGCCACGCCTTAAGTTTCTTATGCTATCTGCGACTAGATATGAACGAAGCGTCCCACAGTTCCCCACGCATTCTTAATGTTTTTCCTATCCTTACGCCTAGCTAAGAAAACCATTACCATCTCGCACATGTACAATATTTCCGAAGTTAAAATGCTAATTATGCGGGGGAAAAAAGCAGACGACAAATTAGTCGCAATGATACGCCTATTGTGGCTCTGCTTTAGTGTAGTTTTGTCAAGATCTGAGAGATTGTAGCTATATTTATGAAAGTCGTGAATCCACGGGGACGTCGGACATTAAAAAATAGAACGAACGAACTCATAGTCTACGTTTACGAAACTAGACCACAAAACATATGACCCCTCGTAGAGATTTCAAGGAGGTTCGCAGTTTGGTCGGCGGTGCCGTCGGAAAAATTAAAAGCATCCAGCGTGTAAGCTGCCATAACATAAGCATCGAATTGTCTGGATTTGAGATAAACATCCAATTTCCTGAGGAGCCTGATAGGAGCAATACTGCGAGCAAGGCAACTACGATGTGTCTTTTAATGCGTGAGAGAGGAGCACACAAAAAGATAGAGGAACAATGATTTGGTGTGCTAGCAATTTCCGCCGTACCAGACGGCATTCATTTTAGTGGGTAAACAAAACTTCGGTAGTGAGATGCTTCTTTAATGTAGCACTTGTGTTGGCCGCAAGTTGACGAAAAGCAAGGTACCCTTCGACGAATTTCCTGTACTCTTTATCGAAGTCGTATTCTTTGATCATAAAACCCGGCAAAGAACATAACATCCTTAGGAAAATGGGGCAGACATCGCTATGACTACACCCTGTGCAGGTTAAAAAAAAAAAAAACAGTGCAAACTCGTCTCACTAAGCCCTCAGCTCTTTCGACTTTAGGAGATCGAACGCTAGACAGGAAGCTAGAGGAGGCAAGGAAGCTCTTGCCCTCACTCCAGCGATAGCTCTGGTAAAGTGGAAAGAAAGGAAGGTTCTGGGTTGAAGCAGTTTGCTCAGGCTTTTTTAAGCAGTCGCAGGTTATAGTAAAAGACGCCACCACAGAGCGGAAGCGACGCAGCCGACGGACTCCGCCCGAATGAAACCTCGAACCGGAAGTCGGCACCGTCCCGTCACTGTAAGTCTTCGCCCAAAGGGAAGGTGAACAACTTCGGCGTAAGCTTGAATGCCCAGATGTTCGTTCAATGCAATACATTTCATGCATTATCAGACTTTCACTACACCGAAACGTGCATGGTTATCTACGTGCAGTGTAATTCTCCACACGCTCACGCTTTTGAAGTGGAAGGGCGTGATATAGATTCAGTAGATATTGAAATGGCAGTTGGAGGATTGCCCTTGATGCTACCCGCCTCGGAGAAGGACACAACGCACTGGTTCAACAACACGCAGTCATTTACTGGCTGTTGCCGGTGCGCACCGCGGTAACAAAAAGCCTGGCGCATACTTCTGCGCCTGCCTTTTACAGTGTTGCACACGCTCCTCAAAAAAGGAACGAAAGATCGTTCCTTGTTCCTTTTGATTTTTCGAACGCGTTCCCGTTACAAACTCCACATGTGAGAAAGGAACTGGTTGTCGTTAAGGTAAAAAAAAAAGGACGTATAGTTATATATACGCTACATTTGTTTTTTTGTTGATTACCATATTTAGGTAGATCAGTGCCTCCTATATAAGTTGCACTATGCCTGTCAGCTTCTCTCCAAGAGGTGTCCAGGCCCGGTGCTTCACCTCACAACACGCACGTACGGCTAGGTAGCGCCGCTTGACGGACGTTCGTTTTTTCTATTTTTCTAGCATGTTGTATTTACGTTATTATTGAAGATGTATCATATATATGTTTTTTGAACAACATGTGGAACACTGTTCTGGATGTGACCGCCCTGATTCAAACGAGTTTCGCTGAGACAAAATACGAAACTACGAACCAAGCACGGCCAGGCTTAGCTTTTGCAGCGCGAACGCGGAGAACGCTTGGCCGCTTGACTGTCTGCTTTGGCGGCAGTTTGGTGCTTTGGCGGTCACCTTGAATCGCGCGCATAGAAATAGTTGGCGCCGGGTCGTGTGCGGACGAAAAGGTAGGAAAATAAGTAATATTCCGTTGAAAACGACGAGCTGGTTCCGAGCTGTCATTCAAAAACATTTAGATTTCTTGCTGTCGGTGCTGCTGGGGCGACATCATTGAACCTCCTACGGAAGGGATGGTTGGCTTCACTACACGGCAGGTTTGTACGCCTAGGTGGCTGTGTGTGGTTCTGGAATATGCGAACATCAACAAAGACACTGTACCCACCCCGGCCGCAATGATCCCGTCTGGAAGTGCTGCCTTCGTCCCAAGATGATGGAAAGACCATTCGTGCCCGTACTCGCTCTGAATGGAAAACGCCGAATAAACGAGGACGAAGAAGGTCCCTTTCTTCGTCCTTGTTTACTCGGCGCTTTCCATTCAGTGACGTACCAACTAGCCCATTTATCTATTTTACAACCGTACTCGCTGATTTGCGAAGGCCCGATCTTTGGCGATCCAGAAAGAAGAACCTCCCCAAGACGTCCTCAGCCGCCCTTTACCCGTTTTACAAAAGGCGGGAAAGGTGCGGAGAACATTTTGATCCACAGCATTCGACCAGGTTACCCACATTTCATACCGTCTCTCGAGATTTCTACCGCGGGATGCCTAAGCGTAATCGATGACGCGAGCGGCGCTCCGCCGCCGATAAAAGGCCAGGGTTGTACGGAACGGCGTTCCGAGGAACGGCGTTCCTGGAGCGCTTTCCTTTTAGGAGGAAGGAAGGAACGCCAACGTTTCATTTGGCATCGGTGGAACTGGAACGGGAACTCGTTACAATTTTAGGGGACCGGAAAAAGGAACGGCGTTCGTTTTTTTGTCCAGTAGGGTGATTGTTATTTTGTTTCAAAAAGGAAAATTCTAAAAGTATAGAAATATTAATTTTACGAGGAGCAGGATCTCGTTAACGTTTTGGTTACTCATCTTAGGGTTTATTTTGTGTGGTCCTGGCTTGGTAACATTCGGATGGGGGAGAGCTAGTTGACATTGATTTGTTTTTCAGCGCCCGAGGCTGCGGTACAAAAAGCAAAACTTTTAGTCGAAGGAAAAGACACAAAATAGGGACTTTTGAAACTCAGCTACTTTCTTTGCTTTCATGAATCCTTATATACTCAGAAATCTAAGGCCGACTACAGCCATCACTGAACTTCACAAAAGACCTACAGTTACAACAAAAGAACAGGCTAGCAGTCATCGAACGCACCCTTGTATCCCGAACGTTTTCACTTAAATTATACGCAAAAATTGAGTTTTATTCTTTCTCACCTTGTCCCTCAACTTCAAACTGAACAACGAATTCAACTTTCACGAAAACGGACTTGTAGTTCTCAAGTCTGACCTTCCAAAATTCCTATCCCCTTCTCCACTTGCTCGTCTTGCGGACAGCGACATCGAAAAGCAACGGTTGTTTAGTTCGAACAAGGTACTGTGTTAGCTTGAAACGTGTGAGGTTGTTGTAAAAAGCTCGTGCAATGTAAGGTAACCGTACATTTGGCTCTTCCGAATCGCCCACCACAAATATGAATATGGCTAAAAGCTGAGATTTTTAAAGTTGAATAAATCAACAAATGAAACTTTGGGGGGTGCTCCGCTCATTTCCTTCTCCTGGTGCCCTTCCATGACGGCATTCAAATTCGTATGTTGCCATTTCATGGGATAGATAAAAAAAAAAAAAAGAAAACTTTGAAGGATCTAACTAGTGCCTCCTATATAAGTTACACTATGCCTGTCAGCTCCGAGCACTGGCTAGCGGAAGGGAGAGGGCAAATAGACGTGTGGTTGCCGTGCGGTGTAGTTCATCAAATCCTGGCCCCAAAAAACGTACGCTTAGCCCACTTGTCATTCAAACCGTCCATAATCAGCGACCGCTGAACATTTGGGGAAAATTCCGCCTTACCAAATGAGTCTATAGACCAGCGCACCCGTTATAAACAAGTCCCCGTCCCTCCCACACCAGATGTGGGTACTAAACGTGCGCACAAACCCAAGTCCGTGTAAATCGTCTGCGCATGAGCCATCGCTAACAGCAGCACCCGCAACGGTGTGACGTCAGAGCCGCCAGAAAAACAAATATGACGGCTGACTATACAGGGTGTGCGGAGGTAAACAAAAACAAATAATGGGCCGAAATTCCGGGGGGGGGGGAGGGGGAGTATCCTCACTTCCGGTTGGCTATTGTTTTTGCTTGTTTCAGCAGACCCTCAGTGAGTAGTTCATACTTTAAAAGACTCACCACCGAGAACTAACTGCGGTACCTCCTGAAATTTACTTACACGCGATCGACAACCCTTCATTTTTTCTTGGGTGAAAAGAAAGAGCCGGTGTTCCACAAGGAAATGACAAATCTGCCGAAGGTATCATGGGCGCATCGTCAGGATTGCCTATTCGACTATCCTGGTCAATATATACCTAAGAACGACTTAAAACCAGCAAATCCCCTAACGCGTTCAACTACTTCATGAACGCTGAGGCGTCGGCGGTGGGCACCTACCTCCCCTAGGCGCCGAAGATACGGGCCGAAGCTTCCTCGCAGAGCTCACAGACAATCTTCCGAAAGTCTTATTACGCTTTCACAGTCAAAACGCGAGTCTGTAATGCACAATTGTCTAGCGTTTTGAATTCCCTGCATTTGTGTTCGAGGATTCTTTCCCAGATCATCGTGCACGTTGCATTATTCGTACGTGCCTAATGTCCCATCGTTGTACTCAGATGGTCGGTCCAGGCACATCGGCGCCGCCGGCGCATTTTCGCGTTCGGTCGGGTTGCGCCATCTGTCGCGAGCCCATCGAAGTAAGCTAGCACCGTCTGCTAATGTCGACGTCCTGCGATGACCCAGGTTCGGTGGCGTCGGTGGGGTCCCTCGTCTCGAGATAAACGTAGTAACTTCACTTGTGACATTTTGTTCGGGTGTGCACGCTTCGGCAACTTGAAAGTACGACACTAGGGCATTTGTATACTTTGTTTCACGATAACTTGGCAAACTGTGGAGGCTTCGGCCCGTGCGAACCACTAACAGCGTCGGAGTAAGGCACGTGACGACACTGCATGGTCGAGACCACGGAGGCCTCGTTCCGCCACAGCAGCAGCGCCGTCCGCGACAAAAAGTAGTTCTTGGTTTCTTTTTCGTTTAGTAGTGTTTCGGCTCTTCTGACTATTCTGACCGCACACAACACGACACGGAGAAAGGCGAAGACATGTTACTTTTCAACAATACTTAGTACGGATTAACACTTTTCTGAGATCAAGATGGCTTTCGAACGACGTTTGAATGATCGCAGGCCGTCTAATCGACCGTTTCCGCCTAAAACATCGCCCTGGAATTAGCACCGTCACAGATTTGCGCGTACATTGACTGTTGAGTTGCCTCATGAACCGTTCCCGAAGAGCTCGCTACTCTAGCAAGACGGATATGTTATGGCGACAACGTTCTTGGTTTGTTTCGCAGCAGACGACTCTAGGCCAGCAGGCGACAGCCCGTGCCTCAGGGCATCCCATTTGGCGGAAGTGACACAAACGCTCCCGTGACGTGCTGTCACGTGCCTCAGTCCGACGCTCTTATTGGGTAGCGAGGGCCGTGGCCTCCACAGTTTGCCAAGCTAGCGTGAAACGGAGTACAGAGCGTAGCTCTCACGGAATGGCTCTCTAGTGAAGCAAGAGTAGTCGCGGACCCGCCCAAACACAAGGTAAACATAGGAGAACCGGAAGTATAATCTGTCCTCCTCTCATGGCAGCCGGAAGGGGCCCACACGCCTTGTATACTTGGTACATTAATTCTTTGGACTTTATACATCGGTACATTGATTTCAGGACACATAAGAGCATCTTTGAAGGTGCTCTTTAAAGAGTGAACATAATAGCCGTTAAATAGTGCGAAAATAACCCATACAAATGCCATTAAGCTCTTATGTAATATAAAGCAGTTCCAAAAATTTAGCATGGGTTTTGTCGACTGTTAATTTCAAATTTTGAAGTTCTAACTTTTGCGGAAATGTAAAGTATATTTGCTTTAAATATCATTCTAATATATTATATGATGATTTAATTACATATATTAAGATATATCAACGCAACACTAAATAAATTATGGTTACCGCTACACACTAATACTCTTTTTTGTGTCACTCTTCGCTTTGTGTAGAAACCTGAAGTTGAGGAGAAATTGCACAGGGTTGCATGTTTGCATTTTGTATTCAAAACAAACTTATACACACAATGTCTCGATATAAACAGTTAATCAGGGTCATATTACTACCTCTACAATAATTATTACGTACAAAATTGTACACGTAGTTTGATTGAAACAATAAATTTTGCATTGAGAACAATTTTGGAAGAAAAACAAAACCGGACGTTTAACGCATTCATACACAAGGAGGCTCATCTGTTCATCTCCAACTGTCTACCTTGTATTTCGTAAGTAAGTTTTGTTCATCATGGTGCCTAGATTTTAACATATCTATTTTTACATCAGTATCATGGGTTCATCACACTTGATCGTACAAAACAATTGAAGCGACTCCAATATACAGTTAACTTATTCGTGTGTTTGTGTGTTGGGGGTAGGGGTAAAGATGTGTAGAAAGAAACTTCCTGATTGGAGTGTAGCTATATGTCTAGGCAACTATATTTTTCTTGCGTGGTTTCCATTTTTAAGAATCTATCAAGTCACAAACCTATTGAGATTGATATAATAATTTCCTGTGCGACGCAAAGGGGAATTGAGCTGATATTTGCCCCACTCTGTGTTTTGTGCCTTTTTACAGCGAAGCTGTATACCTCTACCAGCCTAGAAAAGTTTCGCGTCGTTGGCGTTGCAAGCAAAAAACTCCCGGCGAACAATTGAAGGCAAAACAGCATATCTACTTTGAAATCAGGCATACGGCATACAGCTCAGTATCTCTTTCAATAAAGAAAACCACAAAACAAGCACAAATAAAACGAGCATGAAAACCAGATGGCAACGACGTAAGAACACCCTCTCACGCGTTCCGGTAAAGATTAAGTTTGCAGCTGCTTCAAAAGGGGTTGACGTCATTCGGAGCGCTCGTGTGAAGTGCCAACCGCATAATGGATGATAACGGCGCCCGCGAACAATGCGAAGCACGTTCCTTCCCCCCGCGTGTGTTTTCGTGTCGGCGTTCTCACGGGAAAAAAGACTTCCGAAGATTGAAGCGAAAAGTGGAAACACCACGCATACAACATACAGCACGACATTCGTTTAAATAAAGAATAAGCACAAAACAAGCATCCAAACCATATAATAAATGATAAGGAGCTCCTGAAACAATGCGAAGCACGTAGCGCTCACCGCATACGTTCCCGGTGAAGATTACTGTTGCCTAAGCTGCCGCGGCGACGGCAGCATGCGACGAGGGGAGTGACGTCACTAGCCTTTCATATATAAAAGAAGAACCCGCCTATACCCCGTTTCACCTTACGTCCGGACGCTGCAGATGCTACGAGCTATCTTAGCCAATCCCGTTCCGTGGACGTGGCCCGTGATACGCTTTCCACCCGTCACTGTGCCCCCTCTCTAAGGTCACGTGACAATCACACGGCCTCCGATTGGCTCCGATGGCTCGTAACATCCGCTGCGCTTAAATGTAAGATGAAATGGAGTATAGCAAGTGATTTCATTGTTGCTGCAGTACCGCGATGGATAGGCCACGCATAGTTAGGACTCCCGAGGAGCAGCGTGAATACTAGGAGCGGCAAAGGGAAAAGGAACGGCAATACAACCAGTGGCGGCGTGCTGCGACCGGTGGCGGCATTTCGTATAGTGCAGTAGGCAATCGTTGCAGCTGATACCACAGCTTCGCTGACCAACCACCTTTAGAGCGTGGATTGGAGCCCCAATTTTTTTTTTTTTTTATGGAAGGTTACATTCCTTAATAATGCGATTTAAACAGGGCATAGAGCAACATATAATATACATTTAGTGCACCGCTGATTATATTAGTGCCTCCTCACGAGAAAGTTTATGTTGTAGAAAAAGCCTATGTAAACAACAAACACTAAAACTTCCACGTTCATCGTGAACATAATCTGTGGACTGGGAGCTTATATTTTAGATTGAAAGATGCGTAGAAATAAACACTGCGACCATCGGTGTGGCGTTTTGTTGCGAAATTCGTGGAGTATTATTGCGCATAAATGAGTAAAGTGTTTTCTCTTGGATAATCTATTAAATCGTACCAAATCCCTGGAAGGGATTGCAAAGAGTGTCTTTCAATATCGCTGCACAAACACCTTTCTTGTCAAAAAAACAAAACAAAACAAAAAAAACACCTCCCCTAAAACATATCGGTGCACTTTACGCACCGGGTGAGCAAATGGAATATTATATACTACCTATCCAAAAAAAAAAAAAAATCCAGAACACTTTACTGTATTCAATTGAATGAAACTGCGACAGCACACTCGGAATTGTTTATCCCTATAAAACAGGGGGTCCAGCGAGTTCGGCAGCAGTGCGCACCTTGAAAATCGCCTAATCATCTCTGTGTTTTCCGCAGTCACTGGCACCGCGCGGACGCACTGCGCGAAACATCGCCCCCTTCGATGCTCGCCACAAGCAACACCAGGTGACGAGACACGCCGAGACCAGGGCGCCACTGTCTCTTTCAATAAAGAAAACCACAAAACAAGCACAAATAAAACGAGCATGAAAACCAGATGGCAACGACGTAAGAACACCCTCTCACGCGTTCCGGTAAAGATTAAGTTTGCAGCTGCTTCAAAAGGGGTTGACGTCATTCGGAGCGCTCGTGTGAAGTGCCAACCGCATAATGGATGATAACGGCGCCCGCGAACAATGCGAAGCACGTTCCTTCCCCCCGCGTGTGTTTTCGTGTCGGCGTTCTCACGGGAAAAAAGACTTCCGAAGATTGAAGCGAAAAGTGGAAACACCATGCATACAACATACAGCACGACATTCGTTTAAATAAAGAATAAGCACAAAACAAGCATCCAAACCATATAATAAATGATAAGGAGCTCCTGAAAACAATGCGAAGCACGTAGCGCTCACCGCATACGTTCCCGGTGAAGATTACTGTTGCCTAAGCTGCCGCGGCGACGGCAGCATGCGACGAGGGGAGTGACGTCACTAGCCTTTCATATATAAAAGAAGAACCCGCCTATACCCCGTTTCACCTTACGTCCGGACGCTGCAGATGCTACGAGCTATCTTAGCCAATCCCGTTCCGTGGACGTGGCCCGTGATACGCTTTCCACCCGTCACTGTGCCCCCTCTCTAAGGTCACGTGACAATCACACGGCCTCCGATTGGCTCCGATGGCTCGTAACATCCGCTGCGCTTAAATGTAAGATGAAATGGAGTATAGCAAGTGATTTCATTGTTGCTGCAGTACCGCGATGGATAGGCCACGCATAGTTAGGACTCCCGAGGAGCAGCGTGAATACTAGGAGCGGCAAAGGGAAAAGGAACGGCAATACAACCAGTGGCGGCGTGCTGCGACCGGTGGCGGCATTTCGTATAGTGCAGTAGGCAATCGTTGCAGCTGATACCACAGCTTCGCTGACCAACCACCTTTAGAGCGTGGATTGGAGCCCCAATTTTTTTTTTTTTTTATGGAAGGTTACATTCCTTAATAATGCGATTTAAACAGGGCATAGAGCAACATATAATATACATTTAGTGCACCGCTGATTATATTAGTGCCTCCTCACGAGAAAGTTTATGTTGTAGAAAAAGCCTATGTAAACAACAAACACTAAAACTTCCACGTTCATCGTGAACATAATCTGTGGACTGGGAGCTTATATTTTAGATTGAAAGATGCGTAGAAATAAACACTGCGACCATCGGTGTGGCGTTTTGTTGCGAAATTCGTGGAGTATTATTGCGCATAAATGAGTAAAGTGTTTTCTCTTGGATAATCTATTAAATCGTACCAAATCCCTGGAAGGGATTGCAAAGAGTGTCTTTCAATATCGCTGCACAAACACCTTTCTTGTCAAAAAAACAAAACAAAACAAAAAAAACACCTCCCCTAAAACATATCGGTGCACTTTACGCACCGGGTGAGCAAATGGAATATTATATACTACCTATCCAAAAAAAAAAAAAAAAACACCTCCCCTAAAACATATCGGTGCACTTTACGCACCGGGTGAGCAAATGGAATATTATATACTACCTATCCAAAAAAAAAAAAAAATCCAGAACACTTTACTGTATTCAATTGAATGAAACTGCGACAGCACACTCGGAATTGTTTATCCCTATAAAACAGGGGGTCCAGCGAGTTCGGCAGCAGTGCGCACCTTGAAAATCGCCTAATCATCTCTGTGTTTTCCGCAGTCACTGGCACCGCGCGGACGCACTGCGCGAAACATCGCCCCCTTCGATGCTCGCCACAAGCAACACCAGGTGACGAGACACGCCGAGACCAGGGCGCCACTGTCAACTACATAAGGAGCAAGCACACCCGACAGAACTTCAGTTCGGCAGCAGTGCGCACCTTGAAAATCGCCTAATCATCTCTGTGTTTTCCGCAGTCACTGGCACCGCGCGGACGCACTGCGCGAAACATCGCCCCCTTCGACGCTCGCCACAAGCAACACCAGGTGACGAGACACGCCGAGACCAGGCGCCACTGTCAACTACATAAGGAGCAAGCACACCCGACAGAACTTCAGTTCGGCAGCAGTGCGCACCTTGAAAATCGCCTAATCATCTCTGTGTTTTCCGCAGTCACTGGCACCGCGCGGACGCACTGCGCGAAACATCGCCCCCTTCGATGCTCGCCACAAGCAACACCAGGTGACGAGACACGCCGAGACCAGGGCGCCACTGTCAACTACATAAGGAGCAAGCACACCCGACAGAACTTCAGTTCGGCAGCAGTGCGCACCTTGAAAATCGCCTAATCATCTCTGTGTTTTCCGCAGTCACTGGCACCGCGCGGACGCACTGCATATACCTTGCGCACTGTGCGAAACATCGCCCCCTTCGACGCTCACCACAAGCAACACCAGTGACGAGACACGCCGAGACCAGGCGCCACTGTCAACTACATAAGGAGCAAGCACACCCGACAGAACTTCAGTTCGGCAGCAGTGCGCACCTTGAAAATCGCCTAATCATCTCTGTGTTTTCCGCAGTCACTGGCACCGCGCGGACGCACTGCGCGAAACATCGCCCCCTCTCTAAGGTCACGTGACAATCACACGGTCTCCGATTGGCTCCGATGGCTCGTAACATCCGCTGCGCTAAATGTAAGATGAAATGGGAGTATAGCAAGTGATTTCATTGTTGCTGCAGTACCGCGATGGATAGGACACGCATAGTTCGGACTCCCGAGGAGCAGCGTGAATACTAGGAGCGGCAAAGGGAAAGGAACGGCAATACAACCAGTGGCGGCGTGCTGCGACGGTGGCGGCATTTCGTATAGTGCAGTAGGCAATCGTTGCAGCTGATACACAGCTTCGCTGACCAACCACCTTTAGAGCGTGGATTGGAGCCCCAATTTTTTTTTTTTTTTTTTTTTTATGGAAGGTACATTCCTTAATAATGCCATTTACACAGGGCATAGAGCAACATATATATACATTTAGTGCACCGCTGATTATATTAGTGCCTCCTCACGAGAAAGTTCATGTTGTAGAAAAAGCCTATGTAAACAACAAACACTAAAACTTCCACGTTCATCGTGAACATAGTCTGTAGACTGGGAGCTTATATTTTAGATTGAAAGATGCGTAGAAATAAACACTGCGATCATCGGTGTGGCGTTTTGTTGCGAAATTCGTGGAGTATTATTGCGCATAAATGAGTAAAGTGTTTTCTCTTGGATAATCTATTAAATCGTACCAAATCCCTGGAAGGGATTGCAAAGAGTGTCTTTCAATATCGCTGCACAAACACCTTTCTTGTCAAAAAAACAAAACAAAAAAAAAAACACCTCCCCTAAAACATATCAGTGCACTTTACGCACCGGGTGAGCAAGTGGAATATTATATACTACCTATCCAAAAAAAAAAAAAAAAAACACATCCAGAACACTTTACTGTATTCAATTGAATGAAACTGCGACAGCACACTCGGAATTGTTTATCCCTATAAAACAGGGGGTCCAGCGAGTTCGGCAGCAGTGCGCACCTTGAAAATCGCCTAATCATCTCTGTGTTTTCCGCAGTCACTGGCACCGCGCGGACGCACTGCGCGAAACATCGCCCCCTTCGATGCTCGCCACAAGCAACACCAGGTGACGAGACACGCCGAGACCAGGGCGCCACTGTCAACTACATAAGGAGCAAGCACACCCGACAGAACTTCAGTTCGGCAGCAGTGCGCATCTTGAAAATCGCCTAATCATCTCTGTGTTTTCCGCAGTCACTGGCACCGCGCGGACGCACTGCGCGAAACATCGCCCCCTTCGACGCTCGCCACAAGCAACACCAGGTGACGAGACACGCCGAGAGCAGGGCGCCACTGTCAACTACATAAGAAGCAAGCACACCCGACAGCACTTCAGTTCGGCAGCAGTGCGCACCTTGAAAATCGCCTAATCATCTCTGTGTTTTCCGCAGGTGAGAGTTACTTACTTTGCTGTATAAACCTAGAAAAGCTTGCACTGCTGCCGAACACAGCGTCGATTGTTCTTTGATTGAAGTGTACTGACGGGTGAAGTTCTTCCCCGCCGAAATGAGTAAAGAGGGAAAGGATATTGGGAGGGCCCTTGAAGATCTAAGACGCGAGCTGAGGGCCGAGCTCAGGACCATAAAAGATAGCGTTAAGTATTGTAATGACACTTGCGACTGCGTAAATGAAATCAAAAACCAAATGAAGGAACTACGAAAGGAAGTACAGGAACTTACACAAAAAAACGAAGAGCTTACCTCCGTAAATCGCAGGTTGAGCGAACAAATTGAAGAACTGGAGCAATATGAGAGGAGCAACAACATTGAGATCAAGGGCCTGCCCGAAACAGGTGACGTGTACGATGTCGTTAAACGAATTGGGAACCTTGTTTACGAGCCGATTCTTGACTCGGACATCGACATCTGCCACCGCGTCCCCACTTTCAGGCCTGGAGAGAAAAACGTAATCGTCCGCTTTGTGCAACGTACTAAACGAGACACAATCCTGCAGAAATGCAAAAAGCAAAGGTTGAACACAAACGACCTTGATTATGGCGGGAACAGCAACGCTGTGTACGTAAATGAGCATCTAACTAGCTCAAAGAAAAAGCTACTGGGCGCTGCGGTTGCTAAAAAGAAAAGCGTTGGATGGAAGTTTGTCTGGTCTGCAGGTGGGAAGATCTTTGCGCGAAAGGACGAGCACGCAACCATTCTCCGAATCACTAATATGTCCGATGTCGAAAAATAACGAATTAAAAAAAAAGGATAGCACTTTCGGAGTGCATACGAAACTGAAAATGGACGACGATATGCGACCTGATTGTTACAATTATGATTGTCAAGCATTCAATAACAAAAAAAAAAAAAAAAAAAAAAAAAAAAAAAAAAAAAAAAAAAAAAAAAAAAAAAAAAAAAAAAAAAAAAAAAAAAAAAAAAAAAAAAAAAAAAAAAAAAAAAAAAAAAAAAAAAAAAAAAAAAAAAAAAAAAAAAAAAAAAAAAAAAAAAAAAAAAAAAAAAAAAAAAAAAAAAAAAAAAAAAAAAAAAAAAAAAAAAAAAAAAAAAAAAAAAAAAAAAAAAAAAAAAAAAAAAAAAAAAAAAAAAAAAAAAAAAAAAAAAAAAAAAAAAAAAAAAAAAAAAAAAAAAAAAAAAAAAAAAAAAAAAAAAAAAAAAAAAAAAAAAAAAAAAAAAAAAAAAAAAAAAAAAAAAAAAAAAAAAAAAAAAAAAAAAAAAAAAAAAAAAAAAAAAAAAAAAAAAAAAAAAAAAAAAAAAAAAAAAAAAAAAAAAAAAAAAAAAAAAAAAAAAAAAAAAAAAAAAAAAAAAAAAAAAAAAAAAAAAAAAAAAAAAAAAAAAAAAAAAAAAAAAAAAAAAAAAAAAAAAAAAAAAAAAAAAAAAAAAAAAAAAAAAAAAAAAAAAAAAAAAAAAAAAAAAAAAAAAAAAAAAAAAAAAAAAAAAAAAAAAAAAAAAAAAAAAAAAAAAAAAAAAAAAAAAAAAAAAAAAAAAAAAAAAAAAAAAAAAAAAAAAAAAAAAAAAAAAAAAAAAAAAAAAAAAAAAAAAAAAAAAAAAAAAAAAAAAAAAAACACGAGACCAGGGCGCCACTGTCAACTACATAAGGAGCAAGCACACCCGACAGAACTTCAGTTCGGCAGCAGTGCGCATATTGGAAATCGCCTAATCATCTCTGTGTTTTCCGCAGTCACTGGCACCGCGCGGACGCACTGCGCGGAACATCGCCCCTTCGACGCTCGCCACAAGCAACACCAGGTGACGAGACACGCCGAGAGCAGGGCGCCACTGTCAATACATAAGAAGCAAGCACACCCGACAGCACTTCAGTTCGGCAGCAGTGCGCACTGAAATCGCCTAATCATCTCTGTGTTTTCGCAGGTGAGAGTTACTTACTTTGCTGTATAAACCTAGAAAAGCTTGCACTGCTGCCGAACACAGCGTCGATTGTTCTTTGATTGAAGTGTACTGACGGGTGAAGTTCTTCCCCGCCGAAATGAGTAAAGAGGGAAAGGATATTGGGAGGGCCCTTGAAGATCTAAGACGCGAGCTGAGGGCCGAGCTCAGGACCATAAAAGATAGCGTTAAGTATTGTAATGACACTTGCGACTGCGTAAATGAAATCAAAAACCAAATGAAGGAACTACGAAAGGAAGTACAGGAACTTACACAAAAAAAACGAAGAGCTTACCTCCGTAAATCGCAGGTTGAGCGAACAAATTGAAGAACTGGAGCAATATGAGAGGAGCAACAACATTGAGATCAAGGGCCTGCCCGAAACAGGTGACGTGTACGATGTCGTTAAACGAATTGGGAACCTTGTTTACGAGCCGATTCTTGACTCGGACATCGACATCTGCCACCGCGTCCCCACTTTTAGGCCTGGAGAGAAAAACGTAATCGTCCGCTTTGTGCAACGTACTAAACGAGACACAATCCTGCAGAAATGCAAAAAGCAAAGGTTGAACACAAACGACCTTGATTATGGCGGGAACAGCAACGCTGTGTACGTAAATGAGCATCTAACTAGCTCAAAGAAAAAGCTACTGGGCGCTGCGGTTGCTAAAAAGAAAAGCGTTGGATGGAAGTTTGTCTGGTCTGCAGGTGGGAAGATCTTTGCGCGAAAGGACGAGCACGCAACCATTCTCCGAATCACTAATATGTCCGATGTCGAAAAAATAACGAATTAAAAAAAAAAAGGATAGCACTTTCGGAGTGCATACGAAACTGAAAATGGACGACGATATGCGACCTGATTGTTACAATTATGATTGTCAAGCATTCAATAACAAGTATAAAAACAGCAAGGGACAGTTCTCGACTATACATTTTAACATGAGGAGTGTTAAAAATAAAGTAGATGACCTTGAAGTATTATTACACTCTCTGACTTTGGAATTTGATGCTATAGCACTCACGGAAACATGGTTGACAAAAGAAGACGTACCACCGCAACTTCAGGGGTACTCGTGTGAAAGTCTCAGCAGAGAAAAAAAAAAGAAAGGTGGCGGCATTGCACTTTATTTGAAAAACCACTTCCAGTACCAAGTAATTGATAATTTAACCAGAATATTCGAAAATGTTGAAATTTTATTTGTTAACATATCGAACGTAGTAGTGGCTCTTTTGTACAGACCGCCTTCCGGCAATATGTTTGAATTTATGGCTTTTCTTGATAGTGCACTATGTTATCTTGGAACTGCAACAACGTCATTCTTTATTCTCGGAAATATAAACATAGATACAATTTCTGACGATTTACATGCGAGAGAATTCCGCGATGTCACACACCAGTATGCCTGTAGCAATGTAATAACACTACCAACCAGGGTGACCGCAGACACTGCAACGTCTCTTGACGTCTGTATTACAAACGTTGATAACAGTCAGACTACGGCAGGTGCGCTTTTGTACGATATTAGTGACCATTTGCCTATCTTTTGCTTAGGATCGTCTTTAGGTAAGGAAAAAAACAATTGTACAGAACTCTTTTGGCATCGGACCATAAATGAAGAAACGCTAAGTCATTTTGGCGCCCTTCTAGAGCAAGAAAACTGGAATGACATTTACGAAGAACATACCACTTTAGATGCCTATAAAAGCTTCTTGGCTAAATTTAAACACTGCTATAATGCAGCTTTTCCTTTACGGCGAAGTAAAACAGGACGTAAAAAGATGAGAAAACCATGGATAACAGGCGACCTATATAAAAGGATAAAACAAAAAATAAAATATATCATGCTTTTATTCAGTGTCGTGATCCCCATATGTTGGCACAATTTAAAAAATACAGAATCAAACTGAACTCCGACCTATAAAAGGCGAAATGTGATTACCATCAAAATAAATTTCTGCATATTCACAATGATCATAAGAAAGTATGGGACATGATAAACTACTTAACGAATCGAAAGCAAGTCCATTCAAGTGTGAACGAAATCATGATAGATAATGTAAACGTCACCGGGAAAGAACTAGCAGATGAAATGAATCGGCACTTCGTTAACATAGGAACATATACAGGGGAAAATGCAGATATGAAGAAATGCGTGCTCGGAAAAAATCAACTAGAATCAATCATGTTTTTTCCAACGACGCCGTTGGAAATCGACAGAATCATAAGAAATTTAGAAAACGATGTTGCCTCTGGGGATAACGAAATAAAAGTCTTACCAATCAAGCACACCGTGAGCATTATTAGCCCTATATTATCCCATCTAATAAATATCACACTTGCGCCTGGCGAATTTCCCGATGAGTTAAAAATAGCCAAAGTTATTCCCGTGTATAAGGGAGGCGGTTTGACCACCATAAATAACTATAGACCAATTTCAGTCCTACCAGTTTTTTCGAAGATCTTTGAGAGAGTTATTATTGATAGGCTAACCAGTTTTTTTCCGAAGCATCAAATAATAACACAGGCTCAATATGGATTTCAGAAAAAAAAGTCTGCAGAACTAGCTCTGATTGAAATAAAAGATAAAATTGTTGAAAATATTGAAAATAAGTTGTATACACTTGGCTTATTCCTAGACTTACGAAAAGCTTTTGATACTGTGCAACACGATCTTCTACTAGGAAAGCTTCAAACTTGCGGAGTTTGAGGTGTCGCATTAAAACTAATCAAATCCTATCTTACAAATCGCTATCAATACGTTTATATCAATAATCAATCATCTAATAAATTAAAAATACAAAACGGAGTTCCTCAGGGCTCTATCCTGATGCCTCTGTTGTTCCTTGTATATATTAATGATATAACAAACATACCAGGCTCTCCTCGGTTAATAATGTATGCAGATGATACAAATGTATTTTTCTCTGGCTTTACAAAAGAGTGTTTAGAAAATTCTGCAAATTCCTACCTCGTGAACCTATCAATTTGGCTACAAATCAATCGTTTAAGTTTAAATACAAGTAAAACTAAATATGTAATTTTTAAACCAGTAAACAAACGAGATTGCAGCTCTATCAATATAACGTTTGATGGCACCTTATTAGAGCAAGTAAGAGATCAACAATTTTTGGGTGTATGGTTTTCTGAGGACCTATCGTGGAATACTCATGTCAATAAACTTAAAACTGAATTATCTCGAGTTACTGGCAGCATATATAAAATTCAAAACGTAGTACCTACCTGGTTAAAACAAATGTTATACTATTCCTTATTTTACTCTAAAATTAGTTACGGTATATTGGTCTGGGGAACAACAACAGCTACGAACTACAATAAAATAATTATATTACAAAAGAGAATACTACGTATATGTGAAAACTATAGAGGTGATAAATGAAACTTGAGCACACAGCCACTTTTTGTAAAATATAATATGCTCAAGGCTAACCAGGTTTACTACTTTAAACTGTTACAATGGATACATAAGAACGAACTGCACACCACCCGAACAAATAGCGTGAGCGCATATGCGCTTCGAGATCCAAAGATAAAAATGCCCACCATAAGAACAAATTACGGCCAACAAACTTTAACTTTTCAAATAATTAAAATTCTAAACAATACAGATATGAACATAGACTATAACACTACTTTCTATAAATTCAAAAGTAAATGCACAACGCTTCTGGTTGGTGGTGCTATTACATTTTCATTGTGAAGTTTTCTCTCCATTTCTAGTTTCTGAAGTTATCTTATTCGTGATCTCAATGCGTATGAAGTTAGACCACTCTTTTCTCATGGTCAAAGTTTTATATTAGTGACCCACCCGAATGTACATTTATTTGTTGTTGTTGTTTTATTATTTTTTTATTTTTTTTTGCGTACAGCATGCATCACTTTGCTGATGTCCAACGTTAATATGTTCTTAATGTGATGTGTCACGCAAGTGGTTTTTACTATTTCAGCTGATTGCCTGTGTATAATCTAATATTCATTCTGATTTGTTGCCTCGTTGTTTTGTTGTAATTGATGGTGCGCTTTGCCTGGCTTGTGCAATCCTGTGATTGCGGCTTCCAGAGTGTGTACTTTCTGCTTTGTTGCATTGTTGTTGTATATGACACTTTTATCTTTTCTGCCACGGCTGAACTGTTGGGGGGTAGAGGCTCCGTCAGGCACTTGTGCCTTTATCTCTGCCCCCCATGCGGAAAAATATCCGCAAAACAAATAAAGAAAAAAAAAAGAAAAGTTCACTCATGAAACATGTATCGGAGCTAAACACCTAGATAATAAATGGTGTTTTGTGCTTTCGGTTCAAAAAAACACCCACAAAATAACCCTTTCGCCAATTTTATTGAATTTGTGGAAAATCTGAATAACCTTACATTCGAGCTGCACTTGAAATAAAAAAAAAATGATCGAAGTTTACAGAGAGAAATATTTTTACTACACCTTTATTCTGCGTTAACTCGGAATGCTTCCCTTAATAAACTCTCTGATCGACTTTTTGCTCCTTGATAACCACAACTTTAATCTCATCTCCTCGACTCGCTACCGAAACCTTTCTTATAAGTATTCAAATCACTCGTGTGTTCTTTGCAGGTCGGGGAATCCCATACCCGTCCTTGTTTTCTTGAATATAAACCCCGGTAAACACCGATTTTTCATTCAAACCCCAAAATAGACTCCGAAGAATACCCAGCATTTGTGAAAAGATAAACATGCAAAAACACCCTTGTATTCGAAGAATGATCCCCGGAAATACGAAACCCTACTGTCTAAAGCATCTACTTTATGTCAAACGCACTTGGGAGTTCCGATCGCTGAAGTCTATGGCGGGAACTCGGCAAATTATGAGGTTAAAAATATCTTTAGACCTTAAAAATAAAAAAAAAGACAGTCTGCGCTGTGGCACTAAATGTAGTGAAACGCCATGCTCAGTGCCAAAGCGCAGAGCCTTTCTACGTCGTCGAAACATATTTTTAACCTCGTCATTCGTGCCGGTCCCTCGATTGATTGCAGCGACTGGGTCTCCAAAATGTTTCGCGGGAAACGAGGCGCTCCACACGTCTTA
The DNA here is from genome assembly GCA_013358835.2 of Ixodes persulcatus. Classification (NCBI taxonomy): domain Eukaryota; kingdom Metazoa; phylum Arthropoda; class Arachnida; order Ixodida; family Ixodidae; genus Ixodes; species Ixodes persulcatus. The sequence goes on from JABSTQ010011259.1 coordinate 121,905, forward strand.
GAATGTATTAAAAAAAGCTCTGTTTTCCCGAAACTAGGTCATGCGTCGAGGGAAAAAAGGATATGCAACCGCTCTGATATGTTCTCCTTTTAATTCACTTTAGGAAGGTTTTAGAAAAGACAGTGATATATAAGTCCAAAACGAGGCTCTACTTCCCCTCTAACGTTGCTACTAAATATCCGTTTTGTTTTTTATTCGAGTCGCCCTCATTTTTAAGATGAATCTATCCGAAGAAAGTTGATTGAAGACACGTCATTCTCATTGGGCGGCGTTCGATAGATGCAATAAATCTTGTTCCAAACTTCTTTTGGCTAAGTATAATTAAAAAAACCACTTTAAGTGACTCAAGTCCTGATTTATATTTAGGGATTGCGAGATTTCAAGGGATAGTTGAATCCATGCCTCGCAATCAATAAAACTTTCAATGATCCTGGCGTGAGTGCAAGATGTGTGACCTGCATTGATTTTATCAATGTTTCACAAGGAAGACTCCCTGGATATTTTGGAAGGAGTTCTCCAAATTTAAATTATTGCGAAGAACTAAATTATATGCATTGCAATCGACAAAACATATTTAAAAAATTCAAAAACAAACAGTCGCAAACGAGACGGATAATTAAAACTTGTTGCTGGCCTAGTTGACTCATGGTGCAGTCTAAAGGATTTTTCATGATGCAGTCTAGAAGTTTTTTGTTTTTCTATACGATAGGGATAAGTAGTTACTTTAATGTATTGCAGTTTATTTGTAGTATGTATTGCTTCTTTCGAACATATATCAAACTTGCATACGTTACGCAATGAAGAAAAAGTAAATAATCTTGAACTTGTGAAAAACCGAAAGGCTTTCGCGCACTCAAGACATTAACTCCATTGAATATTTTACTGTCTGTTCAGTAGGATGACTTTTATTAAGTAGCAAAAATCTTGTTTTTATTTTGACCGCAAATTCCAAACTGCGCAATACCTTCTTTTTTTCCCCTCTTTTTTGTGGTGCCAGCTGTCTGTGCTCCCGACATCACCATCCTTGTATGATGTGGTGTCAAATAAATTTGATTTGATTTGATTTGATTTGAACACATACAGGCACACACAGAGGCAACCGCTGGACTATCGACTGCATTGAAACCTTCAATTCTTTCTTCACTACTCTCCGTGTTTGAAGCCTGGATTGAAGCCCTCTTGTTGATTCAATAAAATATATAGAACTCTCCCTAATAAAGAAAAATATTGACTGTGCTAACACTATACGTTTCTAATGAGAAAAATATATTTCACTTATTTTTAATGCAGTCTCGAAATAATATCAATTTATTGACAATGTGTAAATAAAATCTTTGTTATTGCTAAAAAAAAAGATTAAAAAAACAATTTACGATATTAACCTTGGTGTCGTAAAATGAACAATCACCGTTTCCAACTAAAATATTTTAGAATGTCACTCCCTTGTCGCGAAGAAAAAAGACATATGTTTGCAGCGAATTGTAATCCTAAAATAATGCTGAAAGTGCATGAAACTGAATTGCAACAAAAATTTTGTTTAAAAAAATGTCATTTCATATCTACTTGGTGCATACCTTCCTGCGTGAATAATATATATATATATTCTGAACCCTCAACTAAATATTTCACACCAGGTAATATAGAAACCAAGAGCGTAGTTTCTGTCTATGTTCGATGTACCTTTCAAGTACTATTGCCAGCATGCGTGCTAATTTACTGGCGCTGAACTGTAATATAAAACGTGTCATCTTGCATGACTGATATTCAATGTATACTAGTGATTCTTAGCTGATGCTCTAAAGGAACAATCATTCAAACGATGTATTACTCGAATAATATCTTATAGGATTGCCACTTAACCATAAATGTATACATTGACCACACAAATATGCTTTGTTAGAAATTCGCTCGAAAAAACTACCTCTTTTGGTTCGCGCAATGATTGCTCGTAATAGATAAAAAATGCATAGCAAATTGCCTGGCAATTGGCTTGCAACTGAAGCGTTTGGCGCCTACACTCTCGGCGCTCTCCGTCGGTTAGTTTAAGGCCCGTGTGAACGGGCCTTTAGCGACCGGCTTAACGCTTGGTGTACCCTCGATAGAAATTCCTGGAATGAAGACTCCGGCGCTTACCCGGGTTTAAAAATAAGATAAAAACAAACGTGTGACAGGGTGTCAATTTGCTATCTGACGGACGTAGAGCGGATGACCCGCAGGGCTGGCTGTCCCCCTAAATAGCAGCTCAGCTCACGGCGATGTGTCGTGACACTCTGGAAAGATACTCGTTCAGAAATCTAAATGGTCCGGGTTTAATTTCCGCCTGGTGCAAAGGCTTATTTTTTGCGACGGCCTAACCCCCCCCCCCCCCCCCCTTCCCCCTTCAAATGCAACAAGTTTCGAGCCTCGAGTCCACACATTTATCAAGGCTTTACTTTTGGTCTTTACGAAATGTGGAATAGCTAGCTAAAGAACCCTTTAACTGAAAACACCAGGTGGTGGGTTCGCATCCCGGCCGAGATTCCCGTAATCTAAACGGACGCTTTTGCGGAGAAGGCGCCTTATTCGCGACTCCAGTTCACTATAGGTGGCACTACTCGTTCTTCGCAATTGCGGGTATAGTGAAGGTCGGGGGTGCGTGCCGCTGCTGAGCCTGTCTAGTGTGCTGGCTTCACTGCGCGACATAAATTATTAATGGTAATACGAGGAAGCTAGGTTGCTATGAGCGCAGGTCATCTTTTTATCCTGAACACCAAAATGGTGTTTAGCGTAATATTTACACCAGGAGGCAAGTTTTAATTCTGGAGCGAAACCGAAACTAACCTCTATTTTTTTATTTAACTTCTCGGTATAGGTCTTAAATTCGAATTGTTTCATAACTGAAGCTGTGTCTCACATCGTAATTATTTAGCTAAAAAAGTTGTTTGTGGAAACTTTATTTTGCGACAGACGTGTTCGATTCAGGCGCTTCAAAATATTTTGGAGATTTTTTTGTGTCCCTTTAAAGACAGCGTCTTTATACACCTTTGAGGTAACATAGAATATTGTAGTTGTTGAAAAAATCAGTGCTGATATTTGTGCGTTCTCGCTGCCTTTTCTCGCTCAGCTAATTGCCATGTGAAATAATAGACTTCGGGCCTTTTAACGGGTTTGGGCTATTTGGATGATTAATTGCTTCAACATTATATCCCAGCACAGGAATAACAGAAAAACACAATTTTTTACAATATATTTACAAAACGTATCAATTAAGAAACACTGTTCTCACTATAAAAATTCCAAAGACGGAATCAGGCAGCTAAGTGTACGTGTGTGTTTTTAAAGCAACGCGTGACGCATAGTACTTTATATAGCATCCACTGTTTGACGTTTTGTCTGTCTGGTTAACGATGTTAGACTTTTTCATAGGCTAAAAAGAAAACAAAATGACACATTTCTGGAAAGACTATTATGGTTAAATGGCATATTTTCGTGATTGTGGCGTTAATTTGGGGCATACGTCGCCGCGATGTGTATTAACCTTAATATTAAAATTAAGATATTTTAATACGTAATTTTCCAGGCTCTAATATAATTTGTTGCTTTTGATCTAATTTCAAACGCGCGAACAAGCATGACAATAGAAAGTGTGCTAGTTATCATCACTGGTACCAATTGTAGCATTTTTAATTACCAAGTTATAAAATAATAAAAGTCTAAAATTAATGAAAACATTCTAGCTAATGTGAGAAATCCATGTAAATTACATTAATTATGGGTAAAGCATATGGTGCTATCAAAGCCGCGACTTTTGACGATCAGCGAAAACTTCCAAAGTCGCCGCCAATATCCTTCCAAACCAATTCCCCCAAAATAATAAAAAAAAACTTTAATTATTAATTTTTTTATAACATTTAGTTACTTCCATTGTTACGCGTCGTCCTTTTGCCAATCTCAGCCTTTCTAGTTCGAAGGAACGCCTACCCGCTTGCACGTCTGCTCACTGCAGCACGTTTCGTTGGCGTTGGAAACCGGTGAAACAGTAGCGAGGTTTAGTATTGTGTATAAGAGTGGAAGCAAACGCTGTGTGCTTGCGTTAGCTTTGCGTGTTTCACACTGCGCGTGCGCGGAGCCCGAAATTGCGGTTATGGATTAACGCATGGCGATTACGCGCATGCGCAACGTGGAGCAGGCAACTCTACCGCAAACGCACTGCGCTTTCGTTTGATTCTATACGCAATACTAAATCTCTCATAAGATACAATCCCATAGCGGCTGCAGCGCTACATTGGGACAGTGAAGAGTGTTGTTTGCATTCGGAAATGACATTTCGCGGGCCATGATCGCGAGCGGTTCCGCCGTGCCCGCTGAGCCGGAGAGTCGAGTGACCCTCACTAGAGCGCTTTCCGTTTCCGCCGAGAGAGGGCGAGGAACGGGAGAGAGACGCGAATAATGGCAATTTCGGATCCACGTAAACAAGACCCCAGGTGGTCGAAATTAGTCCTTAGTCCTCCGCACAAATGTACCGGATGCCCTTCGTTGGTTTAGTACCTAAAAGGCACATATGCGACTTTGACGGATGGAAATACAATTATTTTTTTCACGGCTTGTATGCTTAGGGTGAAGAACATTGAGCTGCTCGGTTCACGTTATTCGTAAATTGAAGCGTGTTTCAACAGGCCGCGTATTGATCACGCGACTCGTTTTTTTCTTGTAGTTGCAGGTCCTTATACGACGAGCCTTTTTGTAGTGGTAGCTTTCGCCGTTTGGTGCTGTCTTTATGTGTGAAAAGTGCATTTGGAGGAGAAGCCTCCTCTAAAGTTTCAACATAGCATTATGTTACAAAATGAAGTCAGTAGCTTCACCATATCTTGCGAAAACAAAGTGTAACTTTCGTACACAAAACAAAAATCATGTTCATCTAGATTTTCGGCGAGCACGGGGTGGCCGAAGAACTGCGATCAACAAAGAGGGTGAAGAGAATAAGGAGGTTTAAAATAACCGGCCGTGGAAACCAGCTGGTTCGAAACTAGAAAATCAATTTTCCCCGCACGGTTGCTGCCGAACAAAAAACAAAAGAGCGTGAGGCTTGGCACGCGTGTTGTTTAAGCGAAGTTCAACTTATTTTTAAACATTGTCGTTGCTTAAAAATGCTTCAAATGTCTCAAAGAGTCACCCGCCCCATCATTTTCAGAAATGTGGTTGCGCAGTCAAGAGGCCATTTTTGGGGGTTTGCCGATCCGCATGCCAAGAAGCAGCAAACGCGGCCGTTCGCAATTTTCTTGTGACGCTTACATGGGTTATTACCGCTCCATCAGTAACTCTAAACGCAAAGTCATCCAGTTTTTTTTTTTCATCACGTCGGTATTTTTTCTGGCAATCGTTCTCTTCAGAAATGGGGAGGAAATAGCTGTTTAAAATATTTTTAGAAGGCCATCGATAACGCTTCCCCGTTTGACGATAAATGGCGCTCATGAATTACGCGAAAACCTATTGTAGAAGGTACATAACTCTTGGTGCCCAGCGGCACCGCTCGAGAGATGGTATAAAGTACAAAAACAGACGCTTAAAAAACCGTGTGGAGTGTGGGTCCTTTAAGCCTTTTTATCTTTGTCGCCTTTCAACGTCAGAGCTTTATACTTCCCTTCCTTTCTTGCTCAAACATTTCTCAGACCCTTGGAAATATAATCATTTTTCCTTAGCTCTCGCGCGTCCTCGCATTTTCCACCAACCCTACGGAATCTATGCACTACCTCTCAAAAGGATTTTTTCACAAAGATTGTGGTTTCCCCCACTGTATTCAATACGAGCCTACGCTTTATTGACTTCGCCATAAAACGCTCCAACTTCTCCCGTCTTAGCTGTAGGTCTGCCCACCGTATATCACAAAAAAGGTGCTTTTTTCAGACATATTTTGTCGCGGGAATGACTTATGAGAGGTTGACACTGCTTTTTTCAGTTGATACATATATTATTAAAATCGGCTTCCTTCAAGAACCAATTTTTTCTACTTTCTTTCCGTAGTCATATATATATATATATATATATATATATATATATATATATATATATATCCGCCATTATTTTTGGCGTTCGGCGGGTTCGTGAAAACTTTGATTCTTTGATTCATTGGATTAAGTTGGGTTCATTCATCTGCATATGTTCGTTTATTTCCTCCTCGGAGACCACGTAAGATGATGTAAAGTGCCAGGTGTTGTATATATATATATATATAAACATTATTTAACTGGATTGTTTTAGCACTCCAAAGGAGTCGTAGTACGGTGTTGTTTATTTAATAACCAATTTACGTAAAGGGCCATCGCAATAAATTTTCGACCCCGCTGAATCTTTATGTTGATTCTGGTTAGAATTTAGCCTAGATTCCGGTTTTTAATCGTTTTCTTTACTCGCAGCTTCAAGTATTTATACGGGAACCAGTAATAAAAAAACATGTACTACTGCCGGAAATTAATTGAATAGAACTGACACGAACCAAAGCGCTTCCTTTGTCCGTCATCTTTATGGGCGCAAACATCAGGCAGAAATTTTTAAGTTTCATTTATTTCGCGTGGTATGCCTCATATTTGAACATGTACGGTTTTTGCACATCGTATGAAACTCAGTTCGTAAAAAACTCGTTTTGTTTTTTTATTTGACGTTCAATTTGACTCAGTTTTCTGCATCGGAACCAGTGTTGTACACGTTCCACGAAAATGGAACGGAAGTTCGTTCCTCTTTTCTTCTGATTTCTGGAACGCATTCCTGTAAGAAGTTATGTGAAAAGGGAACTCATTCCCGTTACAGTTAAAAAATAGAACGTAACGTTACACATAGGTTACATCTGTATTTTGCTGATTATCATATTTAGTTAGATCAAACAGTTTTTTTTTTAATCTATCCCATGAAATGGCAATATAAGAATTTGAATGCCTTGATGGAAGAGCACCAGGAGAAGAAAACAAGCGGAAGCAAAATGTCAGTTGTCCATATACTCACCTTTAAAAATATCCGATTTTAATCACATTCATGTTTGTGGTGGGCGATTCAGAAGAGCCAAATGTACTGTTGCCTTACATTGCACGAGGTTTTTACAACAACCTCACACGTTTCAAGCTAACACAGTACCTTGTTCAAACTTAACAACCGTTGCTTTTCGATGTCGCTGTCCGCAAGACGAGCAAGTCAAGAACGGGATAGGACTTTTGGAAGGTCAGTCTAGAGAACTACAAGTCCTTCTTCGTGAAGGTTGAATTTGTTGTTCTGTTTGAAGGTGGGGGACAAGGGGAGAATGAATAAAGATTGATTGTTGCGTATCTTTTAAGTGACCAATGTTTGGGATACAAGGGTGTGTTCAATGTCTGCCAACCTGTTACTTGGTTGTGAATGTAGGTCTCTCTGTGGAAGTTCAGTGTTGGCTGTAGCCGGTCTTAGACTTCTGGGTGTATGAGGATTCGTGGAAGCAAAGAAAGTAGCTGAGCTTGAAACGTCTTTCTTTCTGCGTCTTTTCCTTCAACTTAATGTATTGCTTTCTGTACCGCAGTCTCGGGCACTGGAAAAAGAATCGATATCCACGAGCTCTCCCGCACCCGACTCTTACCAAGCGAGGACCATACAAAATAAACCCTATGATAGGTAACTAAAGGGTTAACGAGATCCCGCTTTCTGTAAAGATATTGCTTTTATACTTTTAGAATTTCCTTCCTTGAAATGAAATAAAAATGACCACCCTGGACAAAAAAAAAAGGAACGCATTTTTTATTTCCGTAAAAATGTAACGAGTTCCCCTTCCAGTTGCGCCGGCACAAGATGGAACATGGGCGTTCCTCCGTTCTTCCTAAAAGAAACGCATTCCAGAAACGCCGTTACTTGGAACGCCGTTAGGTACAACACTGATTGGAACCCATCATGTACCAAATCCTAGCGCAGTCATATTGTCTCGCGCTTAGCCCCGCAAAACGTTTGTCTTTAGGAATCGAGTAAGCTTACTGCGTTACTGCTGGTGCCGGCGTGTTTATAATGTGAACACACGAAGTGACTTTGACTATATCTCCTCTTACCAGTACTTACGGTGCATACAAAAGGCTGGTTCACACAGCACCGGTCCCTTACGTTTTATTACGTTGCATATACGTGACCATAACATTCGTGTCTAGATTGTCGCGTGCAAAGTTATCTCCTTGAACTATCCACGCTTGATACGACGCACGCATGTCCCGGTATCGTGCGGCGTAAGCAGACGTAAGCGTTCCTAAAGTAACGCTACGCAAGAAAACGGAGCTTTGTGAACTTAAGTCATTGGATTATGGGAAAGTAGTGCCAAGATGGTCGCAATCTTTGTTAATGGAGTGGGCAGTTTCTCTTTTCTCCTTGGCCTCTCCATTCTTGGTGAGCCGACCTAAATTCGCTGGTGACAAGTGGCTTTATAGAGACGTTTCTTGTATACCGAGATTTTGCTATCCACACATCGCCGAAACAAGCGTACCTCTTCGTACGGCCGCCAGATGTGGCGTCGGTGCTCGGAGAAGTCGAAAAATAATTTCATTGTCTCGAAGAACGAAAAAACAACACCACCATTGTAAGAGAAATGTGCGGCTAAGCATGATTGTTAAGTGGATCACACGCACAATGCCAATTAAAGACGCTTATACTGACGAGGAACCCTTTCAGCGCAATGATGCTCCATAGTGATCGTGGCGTAAGTGTTTCGAAACGACTCTTTCGAAGCTCCCAGGTTTGGAATAGACCATAATGGCGATTGCCTTTGCAACTGAGGCCTTTTAGCTAATAAGCTTGCGAGATTGGGTCGTTTGTATGCCAGTATATGTTTGTGCTCGACTAGCAGGCAGGTAAGGCAATACATTTAGTTGAAGGAAAAGACGCAGAAAGCAAGACGTTTCAAGCTCAGCTACTTTCTTTGCTTCAACGAATCCTCATACACCCAGAAGTCTAAGACCGGCTACAGCCAACACTGAACTTCCACAGAGAGACCTACATTCACAACCAAGTAACAGGTTGGCAGACATTGAACACACCCTTGTATCCCAAACATTGGTCACTTAAAAGATACACAACAATCAATCTTTATTCATTCTCCCCTTGTCCCCCACCTTCAAACAGAACAACAAATTCAACCTTCACGAAGAAGGACTTGTAGTTCTTAAGACTGACCTTCCAAAAGTCCTATCCCGTTCTTGACTTGCTCGTCTTGCGGACAGCGACATCGAAAAGCAACGGTTGTTAAGTTCGAACAAGGTACTGTGTTAGCTTGAAACGTGTGAGGTTGTTGTAAAAACCTCGTGCAATGTAAGGTAACAGTACATTTGGCTCTTCTGAATCGCCCACCACAAACATGAATATGATTAAAATCGGATATTTTTAAAGGTGAGTATATGGACAATTGACATTTTGCTTCCGCTTGTTTTCTTCTCCTGGTGCTCTTCCATCACGGCATTCAAATTCTTATATTGCCATTTCATGGGATAGATTAAAAAAAAAACTGTTTGATCTAACTAAATATGATAATCAGCAAAATACAGATGTAACGTATGTGTAACGTTACGTTCTATTTTTTTAACTGTAACGGGAATGAGTTCCCTTTTCACATAACTTCTTACAGGAATGCGTTCCAGAAATCAGAAGAAAAGAGGAACGAACTTCCGTTCCATTTTCGTGGAACGTGTACAACACTGGTTCCGATGCAGAAAACTGAGTCAAATTGAACGTCAAATAAAAAAAAAAAAACGAGTTTTTTTACGAACTGAGTTTCATACGATGTGCAAAAACCGTACATGTTCAAATATGAGGCATACCACGCGAAATAAATGAAACTTAAAAATTTCTGCCTGATGTTTGCGCCCATAAAGATGACGGACAAAGGAAGCGCTTTGGTTCGTGTCAGTTCTATTCAATTAATTTCCGGCAGTAGTACATGTTTTTTTATTACTGGTTCCCGTATAAATACTAGAAGCTGCGAGTAAAGAAAACGATTAAAAACCGGAATCTAGGCTAAATTCTAACCAGAATCAACATAAACTTTCAGCGGGGTCGAAAATTTATTGCGATGGCCCTTTACGTAAATTGGTTATTAAATAAACAACACCGTACTACGACTCCTCTGGAGTGCTAAAACATTCCAGTTAAATAATGTTTATATATATATATATACAACACCTGGCACTTTACATCATCTTACGTGGTCTCCGAGGAGGAAATAAACGAACATATGCAGATGAATGAACCCAACTTAATCCAATGAATCAAAGAATCAAAGTTTTCACGAACCCGCCGAACGCCAAAAATAACGGCGGATTTATATATATATATATATATATATATGACTACGGAAAGAAAGTAGAAAAAATTGGTTCTTGAAGGAAGCCGATTTTAATAATATATGTATCAACTGAAAAAAGCAGTGTCAACCTCTCATAAGTCATTCCCGCGACAAAATATGTCTGAAAAAAGCACCTTTTTTGTGATATACGGTGGGCAGACCTACAGCTAAGACGGGAGGAGTTGGAGCGTTTTATGGCGAAGTCAATAAAGCGTATAGGCTCGTATTGAATACAGTGGGGGAAACCACAATCTTTGTGAAAAAATCCTTTTGAGAGGTAGTACATAGATTCCGTAGGGTTAGTGGAAAATGCGAGGACGCGCGAGAGCTAAGGAAAAATGATTATATTTCCAAGGGTCTGAGAAATGTTTGAGCAAGAAAGGAAGGGAAGTATAAAGCTCTGACGTTGAAAGGCGACAATGATAAAAAGGCTTAAAGGTCCACACTCCACACGGTTTTTTAAGCGTCTGTTTTTGTACTTTATCCCATCTCTCGAGCGGTGCCGCTGGGCACCAAGAGTAATGTACCTTCTACAATAGGTTTTCGCGTAATTCATGAGCGCCATTTATCGTCAAACGGGGAAGCGTTATCCATGGCCTTCTAAAAATATTTTAAACAGCTATTTCCTCCCCATTTCTGAAGAGAACGATTGCCAGAAAAAATACCGACGTGTTGAAAAAAAAAAAACTGGATGACTTTGCGTTTAGAGTTACTGATGGAGCGGTAATAACCCATGTAAGCGTCACAAGAAAATTGCGAACGGCCGCGTTTGCTGCTACTTGGCATGCGGATCGGCAAACCCCCAAAAATGGCCTCTTGACTGCGCAACCACATTTCTGAAAATGATGGGGCGGGTGACTCTTTGAGACGTTTGAAGCATTTTTTAAGCAACGACAGTGTTCAACAACAAGTTGAACTTCGCTTAAACAACACGCGTGCAAAGCCTCACGCTCTTTTGTTTTTTGTTCGGCAGCAACCGTGCGTGGAAAATTGATTTTTTAGTTTCGAACCAGCTGGTTTCCACGGCCGGTTATTTTAAACCTCCTTATTCTCTTCACCCTCTTTGTTGATCGCAGTTCTTCAGCCACCCCGTGCTCACCGAAAATCTAGATGAACATGATTTTTTTTTTTGTGTACGAAAGTTACACTTTGTTTTCGCAAGATATGGTGAAGCTATTGACTTCATTTTGTAACATAATGCTATGTTGAAACTTTAGAGGAGGCTTCTCCTCCAAATGCACTTTTCACACATAAAGACGGCACCAAACGGCGAAAGCTACCACTACAAAAAGGCTCGACGTAGAAGGACCTGCAACTACAAGAAAAAAAACGAGTCGCGTGATCAATACGCGGCCTGTTGAAACACGCTTCAATTTACGAATAACGTGAACCGAGCAGCTCAATGTTCTTCACCCTAAGCATACAAGCCGTGAAAAAAATAATTGTATTTCCATCCGTCAAAGTCGCATATGTGCCTTTTAGGTACTAAACCAACGAAGGGCATCCGGTACATTTCTGCGGAGGACTAAGGACTAATTTCGACCACCTGGGGTCTTGTTTACGTGGATCCGAAATTGCCATTATTCGCGTCTCTCTCTCGTTCCTCGCCCTCTCTCGGCGGAAACGGAAAGCGCTCTAGTGAGGGTCACTCGACTCTCCGGCTCAGCGGGCACGGCGGAACCGCTCGCGATCATGGCCCGCGAAATGTCATTTCCGAATGCAAACAACACTCTTCACTGTCCCAATGTAGCGCTGCAGCCGCTATGGGATTGTATCTTATGAGAGATTTAGTATTGCGTATAGAATCAAACGAAAGCGCAGTGCGTTTGCGGTAGAGTTGCCTGCTCCACGTTGCGCATGCGCGTAATCGCCATGCGCCAATCCATAACCACAATTTCGGGCTCCGCGCACGCGCAGTGTGAAACACGCGAAGCTAACGCAAGCACACAGCGTTTGCTTTCACTCTTATACACAATACTAAACCTCGCTACTGTTTCACCGGTTTCCAACGCCAACGAAACGTGCTGCAGTGAGCAGACGTGCAAGCGGGTAGGCGTTCCTTCGAACTAGAAAGGCTGAGATTGGCAAAAGGACGACGCGTAACAATGGAAGTAGCTAAATGTTATAAAAAAATTAATAATTAAATTTTTTTTTTTATTATTTTGGGGGAATTGGTTTGGAAGGATATTGGCGGCGACTTTGGAAGTTTTCGCTGATCGTCAAAAGTCGCGGCTTTGATAGCACCATATGCTTTACCCATAATTAATGTAATTTGGGTAAAGCATATGTAACAACACTCCACTGGCCAATCGCGACGGCGGGTCCGTCGTCGCGATTGGCCAGCGCCGGCCCTCGCGCCTTCCTCGAGGAAGTGGAGGGGCCCTTAAGTTTGAGTGTAGTTCGAGTGAGGTTTCTGAATTCGGCGGTTAGCGTATACTTCCGAATTGCAAGGCTGGTAAATCGCTCCCGCTCTGCAGTAAAATGACGGAAATTACAAGAAAACTGGAAAATAGAGCGCCAATACTCAAATCACAGCTTAAAATGTTCTTTTTTTTTTAGTTGCTTCGATATAAACTGAATATTTGGTTTTGAGGAACGAAGTCGCACAAACAAGGCAGTTTTGAAAGACACGCGCTGGTGCCTTAGTGCGCAATGCGGATGTTTGTCAAATAGAACATACACCCCCCCCCCCCCCCCCCCCCCTTCCCCCCATTTTCGCTACGACGTGAACATACCTTTTCGCCAAAACCAAAAAGTAGACAACAATTACGTAAGATGAAAAGACTGTCGCTATGACCCCTGGGAGATATTTGCTCAAAGTCCTCGATTCGGGAAACAAATGAGTAACTTTAAGCAGGCGGATACCATTAGACTTGCATGGAACCGGACCACGAAGAATGTAATCCCTTGTGAGCCTTCCTTATCTAGCGCTTGCAGAGAGCCCGTCTGTCTCTCAGTAAAAGCTAAAGCGTGAATGTAGTCGAGCTGAAATGAGACAGACCATTTATTCCCTGGAGACCTGAACGGAGGAACGAAAACTAGAGGAATATGCAAGATATGCGTTGTTTTTGTAGTCATATCGCCATTTTCCAGAGTTGAAACGCATTTGGCCTACGTCGAAAAACAAAACCGAATGTCACCCTTGCCCTTTTTAATTCCCATACTCAGCGGACGATTAGCTGCAAAGTGCTTGAAACACAGAAAACGCATGCTTATAGTGTATTGGTTTTCACTTGTATTATTACTTTATTATTTATGTAGATAGTAATAACGCGCAGGACATCTAGATACGACCTCAACTTGGGTAAGGGGTATTGCTTTACGGCAGCTTGATCCTAAACGTTTCAGGAGTCACTATAAGTTGGGCGCTGAATTAGAGTGCCTCTCTTCACTGAATAATCAAAACACGTGAAATTAAATGCGTACCACAGAGAGAAAAAAAAAGTTGCATACGTCTGCAAAAAAAAATAAAAATAAAATAAAAACTACTTAATTGTTTTTTTAGTTAAAGAATTTTTTGTGCGATTTCCTTTTGATGTTTGAGTGCAACGTTACTTGTATTATAGTTACGAAAGCATATTTTCTAAGAAATAGTTCTTCATTGTTCTGAACCGCGTAGCCTTTTAGCGAGACCAATAATTTCCTAAAATGTTATATTTTTGAAACGTGTTTTATCCGAGCCCTTAGTTTTTTATGGGGAGTTTAGTAAGTTTTTTGTTGTTTTTGTAACGTAAAAGCAAGGTAAAGTAAACGTGAGATACTTCACGCTTGCGGACAATAGAAGTAAAGCAATGAGACCGGCAGGATGAAGAGGATTAATTAATATCCAAACCGGACGCCCACGGCCACACGCAAAGGTTTCACGACAAGAGATTACACTGGACTTGCACGTTGGACGTAGGAGATGAGGAACACCTGAGGCAGACTGACGCTCATTATTAATCACCTGGGTGTGGGCAACGAATGTCACAGCAAAAATAATTCCGAGCTTTCTTTTTTCGTTTTTCTGGCAGTTGTGACTGTGGGGGCTGCGGGTGTTCAGTGGGCAGGGCCATGGGCCTCCTGCGCAGAAGCTTTGAACAAACAGTAGCGCCCTCATTTTGGGTAGTACAAGCTCACCTGATTGAGCCTCGCTCTACTTATGGCACGTTGGTTGAGCTTTTTTAATTCTGTCTGGTGCTGAAGAACAAAAGAACACCTTATGACGCCAGAAATCGGCCAGACTCAACGCCGCAAGACAATCAAAAGTGCCAAATTCATGACACCACCGCTAGGGTACGCGTCTCTTATCTCTGGGTGGTGACGTCAAAACACCTGTGTCGCTACGCTTTCATTTTTCTTTTTCTTTGCCATGTCTACTTTGGAACGCGTGAAAGGGCATCTCCTGGCTCACGCTCTGTGCGTCTTAGCTTTGACGGCGTTCGAATTTTTGTTGCTTCTTTGTATTTTCACCGTGATCACGCGCTCCGCACCAGAGCAGGCACGCTTCTGCATGCGTGGCAGCTTGATACGCTAAAGTTTGTACTACCCAAAACAAGGCCTAACAAGTCTCTTTTCGTAGCACCCCCTGGGCAACGCAGGAAGCCCATAGCCTCCTCTATACTCACAAAGCCTGGCAGTTCGACGACGGAGCCATAGAGCGCCCGGTCGCAGATTTGGAGCGCGAGGATCTGGTAGCACAGAGGATTTCTCGGGGAGCCTGTAGTCAGCGCACAGCTTTTGCAGCGGCGAGGACCCGAAACATGGTTTTCAAACCCGACAAGAAAAGAAGCGGTAGCCCGAGGGACGCGAGAAGCACGAGCAGACATTCCATCGCTCGGGACAGGTGTGTTTCGGCGTCTCGCCGCAGCGGGGCGCCCGTTACATGACTCTAGTCTGCCGCTCCACCTTTGCACTTTCGGCGGCCGCGTCTCGTGGCGATCTGCCAGGCTTATGGGCGGCGAGATGTCTTGGTGGTGCCCTCCTATGGTTACCTTTCGTGACGTCATTACCTTGTGAACAACAAGTTTGAAGGTGTTTGTAAAGAGCATGGTGGAAGCTTGAAATCATAGCACTCTCAAACCAACAATGCCAATACCGTCAAAATTAAAGTTCTTCCATTGCTCTTATTTCCGTCGATGGGAAATCCTTTACTGGCGTCCTAGTCAGTATTCGGCCTATCATGGAAGACCGATCACAGCGACGCTTTCGATCGCTCACGTCGCCAATAGAGGAGGCTATGACAGGGCGGTAGCCGCACATGAACGGCGCTAGGTGGTCGGGTGTTAGAAGAAGAGAAGGACGACGGGACTACGACGGGACATTCGGAGCTTGGGCTTGGGCAAAGAACTGATGTTCTGGCGATCTGTAAACCTTATGTTATTATCCTAACAACTGGCGACGAGATTAAGGCTACGAACCATGTTTCTATAACAAGTTTTTTACCGGACTCCGGCGAAATCTACCGCTAACATCATGCCAAAGTAAGAGCCGTTCACGGGGGAAGGTGGTCAGGAATGTCAAGAGCATGCCGAGATTTTGGATCACTACTTCATCGCAAACAACATCGTCTCAGGCAAGCAACGAGCAGTGTTTCTGAGCAGCTGTGGCAGGCCAACGTACTCATTGCTGGCGCCCGTCAGACCTTCGGAGGCCGCTCTCGCCAGAAACCAGAAACCTTCAGTTGCTGACAGAGCATTACTCATCACGACCGTCGGCGATTGTACAACGGTATAATTTCTACTGCCGCACGCAAGACATTAGGGAAACCGTCAAGGCGTTTGTCGCCGGCCTGCGCCAGCTGGCCGACCGGTGCGAATTCGGGACGGAGTTGCCGAACAACCTTCGGGACCGCATCCTGCACGCATCAGGAATGACGTAATGAGAAGGCGGCTGCTGGAAAAGCAAAACTTGATGTTGGATCGGGAGGGGGAGTTAACCACGAGCACGGAAGCCGCTTGTAAGAGGTGCTGCACAGATAACCGACCGAGCAAGCGGGACAGCCGAGACAGCGGTGAACCGCCTCTCGGCTGTTTGTTTCAAAATTGTTTCAGAAACCACCAGGACGTTTTGTTAAAGGAAGCGATCACACAGCACACTGCAGGCAAATAGAGAGCGCTGCAAAATATTTATTCCACCGATTGTTATGAGGGCCGATCATGTCCGTGTCGCAGTTTTTAAGCACTGTCAGTTCAGCTCAACACAACGTTACAAAAGACTGTTAGGTCTAGCGCTAACTCAATTCTACAGTAGAAACACGAATCGCATGAAGGAAAGAACCGAACAGAAATGCTTCATACGGTGACGTAAATCTCCAAAATATATCAACGATCTCACTTTCCTCGGTTAGGGCCAGACATATACGCATTGCCTTACTGGTAACGAGTTACTTCTGCCTAGTTACTTTTTTCGGATAACGAGTAACGTATTTAGTTAGTTACTTAGAAAAGGAACGGGTAACGTACTTAGTTCCTTTTAAGGCCAAGTAACGAGTAATGGTATCTTGTTACTCTTGAGGAGTGACGTCTACAACACCCTTTAAGCAGCCTCGCTTCAACTCTAACGTGAATATGTGCCTTTGGCTACGAAGGCAGATGGGCAACCCGAAAAAAGAGCTACTAAACAGTATGACAGTATAGCAACGTTTTTCGCTGAACACGTCAGTCCAACTCTACAGCTGGGAATGCCCTTCACCCAGCGAACACAATAAGGTTCGTTGGTTGAACCTTCTAGAATCGTGTAGAAACCGAATGTAAACCCGGAGGTTGCCAACGCGGGAAGGCACAGAACCCATTTCCAACTTAGAACTTTAGAAACAGATATAACAAAATAGAGAGGGGAATCCCAGAATCACTAGAACTTTCTGAAGCACAGCACTGCCGTTCCTTCGAGCGCGTCAGTAGAACGACTCTTCAGCGTCGCCGGAGATGTATCCTCAATGAAGCGGGGAAACATAACTGATGAAAACTTCGAGAAGCAGCTAATGCTTCAGTGCAACGACTACTGAAAAAACAACAAAAAAACATGAAACAAAAGCAGTTTTGTATTTGTCGTGAAAGTAACGAGAAAAGTAACTCGTTACATTCGAGGTTAGGTAACGCGTTCCTTATGAGAATTGGTAAAGAATAACGTATTTAGTTACTTTTCTAGCGAGTAACTAGTAATGGTATTTAGTTAGTTTTTCGGGGTAATACGTACATGTCTGGTTAGGGCTACCTGCTTTGTCATCGACTGAAAAACATTTTGGAAAGTAAAGGGTGGAAAATACTCCCGATGTCAGTTTTTATAATCGCAGTCACTGGTTGATGTCGTCCCAAGCCAGGCCCTTCGAACGCACTTCGTAGAGTCATATTTCCAGCGTCGCCACACCGCGCGCAAATGAAGATAAACAATCAAGATGGCTGAGTGTTCCCCGTGTTGGCCCTGCCGTCAGCGCGGTGTGACAGGGTGGACGGACAACAAACCGGCTAACACTGCGGCAGGGCGACAGCAACAGGTTGCCCGACTATTGTTGTTGCCGCGATGTGACAGGGTCGCCGGAAACGCACTTTCCTCGTGTTGCAGGATAGAGTTGTCCAACTGCTGCCTCAGTGTGTGAGGGCCTTAACAAAAAATTAAACAGAACAAACGCAACACGGGAAAATTTTGAAAATGCGAGCTGAGATGACTGTCTGCATTATAATATTGACCATTTCCTTTATCGCCTTTTGCGTTCTGCGATCTTTTTGTACTGGGCCGTGGAATGCACTCTGAACACTCGCACTAACGCTCTTCTGCGAAATATCGGACTCAGTGAATGGGTCTACAGCCCAGCGACTCGGCATTGCTCACCCGGATGATGAGAGATGCAAAGATGTATAGACTCCTGAATCCCGCGCTATACTTAGTGGCATTATAACGTCATAGTTTGCCCTAATATGAAAACCAGACTAGGCATTCTCGTTATCTTCGGCTCGTTAGGGAGAGCCACAAAATTCTACGGGGCAGAGAAACGATGAAGGATTCACGCTATGCTGACCTCAATTCACCGCTATTGGTATTTTTTTGTTTTTGTTTTTGTTTTCGTTTTTGCTGTATAATGTTAAGTTACACCTGGGCGTGATGTTATAGAACTTAAACAAAGAAAATCAAATACAAAATGCACAAGACAAGGAAGCGCTTAACCGCAACTGAAAGTTTGAATCAACGTAGAGTACGGGCAATGTTTAAAGTATATATACTGAAATACCAACAAGGCCACGTTATACCTTTTTGAAAGCCTGATATTAATAGAACTTATTACTTTGACAGCTAGGTCATATTTTTTTATATCACGCATCGTCCAATATACGGATCTAAGTGGAAGCAGAGGCAATGCATAATGGGATTTATTCTTCCGCTTATACGAATGCGTCACAATTTTGCACCTTGCCCAGAGCCGGTACAATGATGCACGAGTCACGAGAAGTGGTTAACCTGCACAAAATAGCCAACATACACTCACCCAAGAAAAAGGGGGGGGGGGTACGAACGGTAGAGGGTAAATTTAAGCTTCCTTAGTTTTGGGCAACATTCCTAGGGAGAGCACCAGAGAACGGAGACAGTAAGGTAAGGAAAACATTTAATACGGCGCAGTACATGTTCGATGTCTAAAACGCGTCTTTGACTGGGTTATTCATATACTCTCCTATCCAGCCCATCCATCGAAAGTGGCTCCAAAGTGGGAACCAAATTGCGCCGCGGGAGCAGGTAGGTAGATCATGCTATCGCGGAGGCCGCTAAGTGACGCGACGATCGCTGTCGTCGATGCGTTCGAACTGGCGTCTGCTTATGTTTCCACCGACTCTCTGGCTTCAGAGCCACCTATAGGAAACAAAGTCATCTGCCGCCTACACTTCCGCTTCTGTGCCACCATAAGTATCGCGACAGGCAACACTGTGAATTTTCTGTGACGTCATCAGGCGGAAATTTCGGGACGCTACTTGAGAACGCTGTAAACACGCCAGTCCGTGGTGTGCTCTAGGCACCAGCCATAGTAAACGGGCATGAACCCAACTATCAAAAATGCTCTACACAGCTAAATACGACACTTCAAAATCAATTTCCAAGGAAGTAAAGTCGCGCAAAAAACGAATAATATTGTCGCGATTTAAATGTGCCTAACTGTAAGAATATCGAAGGAATTCGGCCAAATAAATACGATTAAAATACGGAGTAATATTGTTGGATAAAGGTTCCGTGACAGTTTCTCACACTGGTCCGACGACAGATCGTCTCTCGGTTAAATCCGGTCACACTTT
The DNA here is from genome assembly GCA_013358835.2 of Ixodes persulcatus. Classification (NCBI taxonomy): domain Eukaryota; kingdom Metazoa; phylum Arthropoda; class Arachnida; order Ixodida; family Ixodidae; genus Ixodes; species Ixodes persulcatus. The sequence continues at coordinate 141,474 of JABSTQ010011259.1, forward strand.
CTCCGTTTAATCTGCGGAATAAAAAAGATTAGAGGGGGTGAGAAAAACGCCGCCGCCGAAAATATATCTTTTCTATTCGGTTTTACTGCTTTTCATTCTTAAATGAAATATGCTTCCTCGAGGCAGCTGGTTAATTAATTCCACTAATTCCGAAAGTTTGTCGCAAGGTGTTGATAGAAAAAGAAGCGACACGATCCAATTACCACGATGCGAGCATAAAAGAAGATGAGCAACAACTTGATTGACGTTCCTCGAGTTAATTTGTTTTCAATGAGTTATGGCTCGAGCGAGCAGTGAGGCCGAAATTTCCAGAGGGATGCGCACCTTGTATTTCGTGGCTGGTACTGCGCGCAATATGTGTACCAGTTCGCAGGCTCTATTGCGCGCCTAATCACATACGACATGTTTCCCCGATGCATCTTGTAATTCGCTATTGTGCTCAACTGAGCGCAACTCAGAACACCGCTCATTGATGACCTTCCGCTTTCGAACTAATATCTACATTAGAAATTTGAAAATGGGCTATACAAGCATAGATGCTGTGACATTACTCTATTAATGAAATGATTCGAGCTTTTCAGAAAAGCGCGAGAATCGAATTCGTCCTTTTCGCAACTGAGGCAACAACAACAGCGAGGCTGCCAGGAAAAAAAGGCAATCCTTGGAATGAACTTTATCATTTCACGTGGAACCAGCTGAACACAGGAAGGAAGGAAAGAGATGAGAATCCTTTTCTGCTAATGTTGTTCCTTTTCGTCTGCTTTTTCTGCGTGAATATTTTTTATTGTCCTCCTCCTCTTATATATACTAAGTGGATTGGTGCCCTTCAAAACGGGCTTTATTTATGTTACGAGGAGATTGAAGAGAAACTCGGGCAATTATCTGTTCTTTCCTTCGGTAGCAAGGGCCTGCAACACATCCCGTGCAATCTGGGTTTTGTGGTGTGAACTTTCTCGAGGTTTCCTTTGCATTTACATGATCAACAATGGGCCGCTAGGTGCCCCGGTGCCGTACGGAAGGTTTTTGAGGTTGGCTGCGTGTTCTAGCACTCGGTAATTCATACACCGTTCCGTTTGACCGATATAGCAGCGCCCACATGTCAACGGTATGTTGCAAATGACTCCATGTTTGCACAGAACGTAGTTTGTTTCGTGACATTGATATTTCTTATTGGTCTGTGCCTGCTTAATGCGGCACATAGAATAATATTTATTGGGTGCCGAGCACACAACTTGTACGTTTTTCCGGTTCGCAATCGTTTTTAGTTTATGGGGGACCCCGTGAATCTGTGGGACCACCACGAAGGCTTACTTTAATTTCTTTTTTTTTTGTGTGTTTTCATTATGATCATCCGTTCTCTTGACGGCACTGTTCATTTTCTCGCATATAAAAGGACAGTATTGGTCTTGGATACCCGGCTTCATGAAGCCTAAAGATTTGTATTTCAAAGCTTTGTTTGGCTCAGTAAATAGTTGGTAGTTCAGCGGTTGGTAGTCTTTTCTCATTTATTTCCTTTTCTCCTATGTTCAGCTGGTTCCACCCGAAATGAATAACCAACTAGTTCAGCTTATTCCCCATGGAACGTGATCAACTCAGTGGTTTGGATACCTAATTAATTCTTCGGGAAAAGAGGATAGCCTTCGGTTAGTGTCAAATGTTCCGAGTGCGTGGCGGAGACACCGCCTCGATTCAGAAATCAATAGATCAGCTCGCACTGTAAGGTCTGTGGCATCATAGCAAGCCGCAACAGGGCGCCCAAGAGCGAGAAGAAGGAAAGCGACGTCTTTTTCTATCATCTCAAAAGAAACGAACAACCATTCCCTTTTGTTTTGTGGAGTAATCATCAAAATGCCTTTATTAGGAAGTAGCCTCAAGAGTGATCTGATAGGTTCTTGAAATACTCAAATTACTTGCAATCGCTTACTATTTTCCCTCTCTTTTCTAAGGGCGAGTTTTCTTTCGACAAATTACCTACCGGGATCATCGGATCAAACCCCCAGGAGGTTGGATTACCGAAATTGATACATTAAGAATATAAGTAGTTTATAATTCTGTCATTTTAATCCAATAATGGACAGCACGAAAAACCCCGTTTCTAACTGGCAGAAAAATCTCTCGTTTTTTAACTATCAAGTAATCGGAGCACTAACGGTTACTCCTACAAGTAATGGCCAATTACATTTATTCTAAAGTAATCAAGTTGTCTGACTAAATACTTTTGTAACCAAGCGTAGTTGTAACTGTAATCGATTCTTTTTTTCAGTAACCTATACAAGATTGGACGGAGCCCCCAAACACCGAAAATCGAATTCCCTGATCGGCTGATCGACTTCTGTCCTCTTCGTCCCGTTACTAGTGAATATAGACGGTTAGCAGGGTTAGAGTAGTAAGACAAGGCCCTTTCAGGCAGCTCTCTGCTTGCCATTATTGGTGCTTTTCCCCTGTCCAGTCGTGTCCTCTTTAGCGTTCAGTTCTGCTAAACTGCGAAGAGTGGAAGGCTTTGTTCTTGTCCTGCCATTCTTAACCTGCAAGAGACTATTAGCCGCGAGATGTTACGGTGGCGCCCTTCATATGGTTCCCTCTCGTGACGTCATGACCGTGCGAACAACAAGTTCGATGGCGTTTGTAATGAGCATGTTGGAAGCTTGAAATCATAGTACTCTGGAACCAACTTTGCCAACATTGTCAAAATTGAACTTCGTACGTTCCTCTTATTTCCGTCGATGAGAAATTCTTTGCTGACGTCATAGTCAGCCTTCGGCCCATTGTGGCAGGACGACCACAGCGAAGCTTTTGATCGCTCATGTCGCCAATAGCTTCGAGGACGGCGGGCGCTCCCCCTTTTGTCAATGAAGCAATGTTTGCACTGCTTGTCCCTGTCAATGGAGCTCCCCCTCCATCGACAGGGAGGGCAAAGTAGTGGCACGAGTAGAAGAACGAGATGAATGGAGGGGCGCCGACTGACACCCATCTTGTGCTAGCGTGTCATCGATACGTGCCGCAGACCGCGCAACGATTCCATGAAGTGTCCATGGGAGCCATTAACATTAGAAGGGCCACAAGCAGTTGTTCGTAGTAACGTAACCCGTGTCCAGGGAGCACCTTTGAGTGGGGCGCATTGTCCTGCTCTAGGGCTGCATGTCATTCGTGGCGGTGATTAGCTGTCGGTGATCAACTTGCCCTAGGTAGCTTGCAGTGGAAGCGTTGCCGAAAGCCGCACTCCGTGAGTAGCACGCGAAACGTTACGTGGTGAATTGCATGATGTCTAGTTGCACGTGCCTAGTTGAATATGGCGAGGCAGAAAGTGGGACGTGGTTAGTTCTTCTTTCGTCTTCTGTGCTGCTTGAGTGCCTCGATGAGGCCCACCGATATTAATGGTGACGGAGACGGCTGTACTGATGGTGGACACGTGAATCCAGGTTTAGAGAACGGGGGAGGCGATGGGTGACGGGCTCCGATGAGAAGGGCGTGTTGGCATGGCGGGGACGGTGGCAGCGGTAGAGACCGTTGTTTCGAAGCACTGGGCTGTCTTCGTGCATGCGTCAGGTAATCATACCAGAGCCTTGTCGATAGCCGCGGCGAGTAGGTACCCCGTCGGTGACGCCTTCCTGGAGAGCTCTTGTCTTCTAGTCAAAGATCAGTTGATGGTAGAAGAGTAGTAGCCCCCGAGAGACGTCCAAGGGTAGTGAGCCCAGTTCAATGTTGGGATGAGAGTTCCGACGGGAAGTCCATGGCGTTGCACTAAGCCGCTACAAATAGCTGCATTACGCACCAGTACTTTATATTCTGAACCGATGCTTATTCACTGATTGACATTAAAAACAAAGTGGGTGATCTGGGCTTAGGTTAAGAACTTTGTTTTTTCCTTAAAGGGAGATAATTCTTCGGGGGCCGGCACCATGCACTCTGAGACAACTTTTGAGTTCACTTTGCTGCATTACTCGAGCCAACGAATAATTGTGAGCAATACCTGGATACTAACAAATGACGGCGCTGATAATATAATTCGACTAAGAAATAATATCGGACATTATATCGCATTTCGTGCTTGGTCATTCGCTGATATATTTCTATTGTCCGTTGTCATTGGCTGTCGCCGTGTTCTGTAGGAAAGTGTACTGCATTTTGAGAGGCATGTGCGAAACGTGTTGTTAATTTTTGAATGGAGAGTGTAGATGGTGTACCTCCATTTCAAGTGCAGGTTTTCTTTTTAATCCTCGAAGTAAAAAATAAAGAGGGCGCCCGGAATTCATATTAAAGCGATTGCATTTAGAAGCTCGTGTCGCAGAAAATATGTCGTCGGCGGTACCTTAAAATCCCATAATGCAACGCGCGCAGCCACGTGAGACGTCACGCGTGCCGCAACACGTCGCTGTGACGTCATGACCCTGTCGACAGGCTAAATTTGGCGGAAAAAATTTCCGCTAACTTTAGAGGAAACTTTTACCGCCAACGTTAGCAGAAATGTTTCCCGCAGAACTAAGCGGCACATTTTTCCGCCAAAGTTAGCGGGTCAATACGGCCATGGCGTCACAGTCAAGTGTAACGTCACGCGTCACGTGACGCTACCGACTAGGCCACGCACACAGCTTGCACGGCTTGGAAACGAGCGCGGGTTTGTATGGAACGGCGCCCAATGACGCTATCGCTTTCCACTCTTAAAGGCGAAGCTTATGCGTTTCCCAACCTTTTCACAACTTGTCCGCTATTACTGAGCGCAGAACTGACGCAGTGATCTCTGGTGACGTATTCGCAACACGATAGTCACTCATCGAAGCAAAAAATACATTAGGCGCCGCAGCTTTATATAGAGAACTGAATGATTCTTCGTGAACGGTAGGTCGTCGGCCGTTCATTATCATAGATTGTTTGTGATTTCTTAAAGTAAAGGATACATTAGGTGCCAGCACTGCATATTCAGCACCGTACGATTTTCTTCCTTAAGTCAGATGATACATTAGTCGTCGGAAGCACATAGTACCCACTTGATGGCAATTCCAAAAAGCAGGAAGTACAATAGTAGCCGGCAGTTCGTACATTATCTTATAGTCCCGGTGCACTTAGCAGCGACCCTGGATAACGAGATGAGCATCTCGACGTACCTACGCTGAATAGAACCATTGTGCCTTGACTTTTTAAAAATAAATCACGAAAAAAGCGTGTTTTCTTCTCGAATTTCACTTCGTACGACTCGAGCTATTTCGTGATGGTTAAAACAACACCGGTATTAAAATTGATGAGCTCTTACTGCCGCCATTAGAACAAGAGCGCCAAAACAATAATAATGGGGCAGTATTCGTATTTAGTAGGCACCATTCCTTACAGATGTTTCGCCTAAGCAGGAATGACAGGATTCGTCTCTTTAATAGCCCCATTAAAGGTCTCAATGTTCGCAGATGGACTACTGATTTTGGCATCGTTTCGTTTTTTGTTTTTTTTTACTATTTTATGACCTTTAGAAGCGATGTATTTTACGAGGAAAATGGTTTGCGTCAGGAAGATTGCCTCCTAGCTCTGAGGTGTCATTTAGGCCTTCAAAGTATAAACAAAAATGTTCAAACCCTGGACCGCCCCATCGCTATGATCTATTTGGGGCGTCGCTCATAGCCTCGGTTACTTTGCACCTTTATATGCTCAATGTTTTTAACAATATTTTTGCTAAAATACCCCTTAAGGCAATGTAGGCATTGTAATAAATAAAGAAATAAAATTCGAGAGCGAGAGATAGAGAATAGACTGACTGAAAAAAATGAAACTCTAACGAAGTTTGTACAAAAACAAAATACCTTATGTTTCGGGACCAGCCCGGAAAAATATTGCCATAGACGTCTGCACCTGGAATCTTGGTATATTCAAACCACAAAAGAAAGCGTTAACAGATCATGGAGCACTCTCCCAAGATTATATGTCTCAGGGCTTCGTCGCTTCACAAAAAAACACGGACGCAACCTTCCGAACCGGGTTCCAGCGCTGGATACACTTGATGACGGTGAAGTTGACGATCATTAAGATGATATAGATTAGGCGTGGCCAAACTGCGGCTTGCGAGCCACATGCGGCTCTTCGCGGGTTCGACTGCGGCTCGCGGCTCCCCGGCAAGACCTCCCCCTTTTATTTCTCACTAGATAAGGAGGAAAGATATATAATAACAAATTGCTCGCCTTTTGAGCGGCCTTGTGCCACCATGCACACGTGGGACCAACCGGATAAATTATATATTAGGGTCAGTGGCATAATGAGCGAGAGCTTTAACAACGGAAATCACCGTGGCCACCAACTGAGAACAATGCAAGTATAAAAAATGCCTCGCCCCCTTTCTATTGCCGCTCTTTGGTTGAAATGGGTCTGTTTAATGGCTCTTGGGATATGTCTGCCTGGCCACCCCCGATATAGATGAAGACGACGAAGAAGATTCGCCATAGTCACCCGTGACCAAAAGACCGAGCTGGTCCCAAAACGTAGGGTATTTTGTTTATGTTCGAACTTGGTTAGAGTTTCAATTTTTTCAGTCAGTCTATGCATTTCCTAACCAGACAGATCTCTGTCGAATATGTTTACATTCAGATATAGAAAAAGCGAGAGAGAGGCAGATAATCTATTTTTTATTCGGGGAAATTTCAATCTATCCCCATTAATTTGTCTAGTGAAATGCGCCGCTGTTTACGTTTGAATTAAAGGGATACTACGACGAAATTTCGGCGCTCATTTTTGGGTCTATATGTGTTCAAAGGAGCAGTATCACATCGAACATACCGATATGTTGTTAAAAAAGTCTCGGAGAGAAATTTTAAAACGAATTAAACGATTAGGAAAGAGCACCTGATGGATGTCGCTAACGCCTCGCTTGTAATGCCCGTCTAGGAACCTTGACAGGTAGTGACGGTGAGTGTCTCGCCTCCGGCCATGACGAGAGAAGAGGGGAAGGAGGAACTCCCCTCTTCCCGAGAATGCCTTTTGTGTGTCGCAGAAGTCGCTATTGTCCCCCTACAAGATTCTAGAAGATTAACCCGTCACTCAAAATTCGTACAAAGCAGCCGCTTTGGTGGCTGGAACGACTAGGCCATCCTCTCGACGTCAGCCTCGCCGTAGCTTTGCTCGTCCCGAGACGAACTACATCACGATTGTGTTGGATGTCACGTGGTCTCCGCTGGGCCTTCTCCGAGTGCTTGCCAGAGTGGGCCGTTTATAACGAAAAATACAGACACCAGGCTCAAAATACAAATGTGCGATTGTCATTTACGAATATTGTGGATCATATTCAACCTATTTTTGAACACGACGGGAATATTTCAAATTTCGTTGAAGTATCCCTTTAAAGTGGAGATGTGAGCGAATTGGCTTTTGTTTCGTTATTGCTTGCATAGACCTGCAGGCTGTTTTACAAACTTTTACTCATGCTGGGTATGTAAGTAAAACTAAAGCCTTCTTTTTGCCAAACATTAAATCATATCAATGCGCTTGTGCTTTATGAGAGTTTGACGCCACCAGGAAGTTTACGAAGGCTACAGGATGCTGAACTTCTAGGTCATACTGCTCGCTTGTGCAGACACCATGAGCGTGCCTACGTTTACAAATTTGACACACTATAGATTAGGAGGAAAATTTTCGGACTACAGAACGATTTCTCATTATGCCTCACTCAATGAATATCAATAGTTTGTCAATGCATCATCTATTAGAAATTTCACCGTTCTATTCATGCATAAAGAAAATATAAAGAATTTTTTTAATGTCCGGTTGCTCGAGCCCTTTACTTTTTCAGAGGTGCCGAAAAACGTATTTGGTGTCTTCCTCAATCATTTTAAATTAAGTCAAAGAGCTCTTTTTTCCCCACCACAGGAAATAAAGGAGACGAGAAATTAAAACTCAAATACTTGTGGCCGGATAAAAAAATAAATAAAAAAGGCATTTACGAAGGAGTTTGTGGGATATTTCATTTTTTACGAGTTGCTGTTCTCTTATTGGTTGTCAGGTGATTCAATCTTTTTCGAAGTGCATACTTTACTGTGGAAGACGCCGTCTGTGAAAGACATCCAAACGCGACAACCCACGATGAACTGTGTGGTCGGGCTACATTCAGGACAATTAAAGAAGTACCTTGTAAGATGGCACATCAATTCGAAGACTTTTAAAGTAAAAACTCGGATATAGCAAAAAGGCGGCCAAATGGATCTTTAACCATCTGACACCAAAGCACAAGGCATCCCTTTGACCTTTTGCCGCCAGTGCATCCGAAGATTCAAGTAAGGCAAGTCCTTTGCTTGGTAGCAAAGTCTGAGTAGTGGTGAGACCTGGCTTTGAAACAGGGGCCCTGAAACCACTTCCTAATATTCATGGTGCGGCCGAAAAAAGTAGCGTCAGCTACCGAATACATTTCGCCGAGCTATATGAGCCGGAAAAAAAACATTGTCATTTTCTGCGGGTTCAAAGCAGTTGTGGGCTCCGTCCCCTTTTGAAGAGAGCGAACGTAAACTCGGAATGATACACAAAAAAAATGCGTGCCGCCCCAAAAAAGTGGGAGGCCGCTTTAAGAAGGAATTGCGTCGCCACACATCTGGCAGAACGTTGAATTTTATTCGCCGATTCTGGAATTTATCTGCGGACTCTGTGGGATAATGCTGCCATCTATGAACCAGCGGAAACGAGGTCTGCCCTAGAGGACGAAAAAGAGAAGAAAGACATTGTATTAACATAGCTACCTCGGCGTAACGAACTAGGTTTCTGGCTCCGGTAAATCGCCCTCTCACCACACTACACAACATGGTGTCAGAAGTGGGATCGTGGTGAATCGCATCCTGACCATGGCCAACGGGACAGCCGCCAACTGTACACCCAGAACGGGCCCCCAGAACGGTTCCTTCGTTATTCAACTGCCGGAGTCATTTTCGTTCAGTAACCCCAACAAACGGCCCAAGTGGAAACGACGCTTCCTGCGGTTCCACAACGCCTCCGGACTAAGCAACAAACCCGAAGAGCATCAAGTAGATACCCTACTCTACCTAATGGGCGATAAATCTGAAGACGTGTTCGCTTCGTTCCAACTCTTGGCAGAGGACGCAAGCCGTTTCGAAACCGTCATGCACCAGTTTCGATACATAGCTCGTACCGCGGAGAAACGTGATATTCGAGCGAGCTCGATTTAATACGCGCGTCCAGCAGAAGGAGAGTCCGTGAAAGAATTCGCGACGGCGCTTCACAGTCTGTCTAAACACTGCGAGTGCGGCGACATGCAAGAGCAGTTCGTCCGAGACCGACTTGTGGTCGGGATTCGTGACAAAAAACTGTCTTCCAAGCTCCAGCTGGACTCTCTTCTAACGCTGCGCAAGGCACTCGAGTCTACGAGGCAAGTTTGAAGTGTCCGCCAACAACAAGCGGAGCTGACGCAGGACGGAAAGTCGAACGGCAGGGTCAATAAGCTGGCCTCGGGGTCCGATCAATCTAAGCAGTCTACTCACACTACGGAAAAGTTCGTTGCTGCCGCGTCGAACCCTAAATCCACAGCTGCTCATGACAAGCAATCGTGCAACTGGTGCGGACGAAAACGGCGATCGAGGAGGTCCTGTCCAGCCCGCTACGAAACGTGCAAGAACTGCAATAAAAAAGGGCACTACGTTTCAGTTTGTCTCTCCAAACGGGTCAACCATGTCTCCGGGTCCGACGAAGAAATCCGGGTTCATTGGAGGGGTGTCGCATCCACAAGCAGAGAAGTGGGAAGCTACGGAGGTGCTCCAAGGTGACCCCGTCAACTTCAGAATAGACACAGCGGCTGATGAGACGGTCATCCCGACAAGCGTGTTCTATCATCGCAACAAGTGGTGGCTCAACTTTAAGGACTATTTCTCTGGGTACCCGGAAGTAGCTGTGCAGTCTCACCTCTGAAACAGTGATTAGCCACTGCAAGAGCATCTTTGCCCTCCACGGGATACCTGAGGTTGTCATGTCGGACAACGGCCCTCAGTTCTCGCGCGTGAAAATGTCAGCATTCTCCACATGTCCTCACGGGTTCCAACACATTACATCCAGTCCCCATGCATTACCCGCGAAGCAATGGCCTGGCTGAAGCAGCCGTTAAGATCATCAAAAAGTCGAAGGGGAAGACTGGAGAGCAATACAAAACTCTACTGGCGTACAGAACCACACCACTGAACAATGGGTACAGCCCAGCTGAACTGCTAATAGAAAGGAGACTCCGGTCCACGATCCAACAGCCAAGAAGATGCTGTTTCCGTCAACTCCGGACATGACACGGCTACGAAAATATGAAGAGCTTCGCGCGAAACAACGGAAGGCCTATGATCGCCGACATCGTTGACGGCACCAAAGTCTGGGTCGTTGACCTAAAAAGAAGAGGAACTATGCACCGTCGCACCTCTGAGTCAAGATCTTACATCGTCGACACCCAAGGTTGTCCAGTCGGTAGAAACAGAACACATCTAATTCCTTGTTCGCCTTCTCCTGCCTCGCCGAACCAATCGAAACCGGCAACAAGTGCGTCAGACGACGATGGATTGGAACAATGTCAAACAAGATGTGGGGAGAACTCGCACCTACGCAGCAGATGTGGCCGGTGTCTGAAACCACCAGAGCGATATACTCGGCAGCAGACCTTACGGCTATCCCATAAAAAAGGGGGGACGTGAGATAATGCTGCCACCTATGGACCAGCAGAAACGAGGTCTGCCCTAGAGGACAAAAAAGAAAAGACATTGTATTAACATAGCTACCTCGGCGTAACGAACCAGGTTTCTGGCTCCGGTAAATCGCCTTCTCGCCACACTACTACAACAGACTCCCCCTGCCTATTCTCCTGACATGGCCCCAGACTTGTACGTACCGAGTTACGAGTTACCGATTACCTGCTATTAATTACACGTTATTGTAGCTTCTTAACGCTTCAATTACTTTTTTTCTGCGGTAACGTTCGTTGTAATTCTATTACTATATTTTTGTATTAACTTAATCAATGATATGTTTTTGACCGAGCTAAACCTATTGAGTCTAGATTTTTACGTAAAAAAATCGCTCTGTCTGCCCGCGCGTCATTTGTCCATATGTTGCACAAACGTTGGGTAAGTTTTTGTACCCCTAAACAGCGTCCGCCGGGTGTCCGCCGGGGCATCCACGGACGATTTTTTTCAGAATTTTGCCGCACCCACCTGAAACGCTTTCAAGACGTGGTCGCAACAGTGAACCGCTTTGCTTCCTAGAGGACTCGGAAGCGTCCGCCGAAGCACTGCGCAACCACGAAGTGTCACGCAAATGAATTGTGCGTTACAACACCGCTCTTCCTGCAAGCGCATTAGTCGAGAGGGGTTTCAGCGTCGCGCCAGATGTCTTCTTCATAAAACGTGGAAAGATGTCCGACGAGAACTTCAAACGACAATGGCTGTGGAAGCCTACATTCAAGGTGTCAATAAGAAAAAGAAACAAAACGTAACAACTTTGAAGGAATGTATGAATATTCATTTCGTAATAACAAGTTAAAAGTAACGTAAAAAAGTAAGCATTTGCTTTCAGGTAATCATGCAATTGTTTTCCGATGCAGTGATTGATTACTATAATCAGATGGATTTTCAATGAAGTGATGGTAATTGTACTCGCTTTTCTTTTTTTTTTTTTGAGTAACGCGTACAATACTGCCTGGCGCCCTGTGACTTTTGGTTGCTCCCCGAACTAAAAAAAAAACCCTCGAAAAAATGTTTCAGAAAAAAATATATCGCAAACCAGCAGTTGAGAAACAACATTTTCTTCAGAAATCGGGTGATTTCTAGCGTAGTTTCGACCGTTGAATTCATCCCACAAAGAAGTTTCTCGAGGTGGCTGGGGATTATCTTGAAAACAGCTGAAGTTAGCACCTGTGAGTTGGACATGCCGAATAGAAAGTTTTTCCGACATTGTCAGAGCAGCTGCAGCATGATGAATTATTTTGGTGACAGGACTTTCTAAAAACACTTCGTATATTTTAAATACTTTCTATTTTCCTCGAACGTTGACATGTAAGAACATGCTGCTGAGTAGCGCTCGCTCCCAATAACCGGATAAATAATGGAGCAACGATCCTGCTTCATATTGCCTCTTTGGTATTGATCGTTTTTCATTTGGTTTGATGTCTTATGATATCTCGTTTATTTCGTTTCATCTTACCTGCGTGTGTCATATTTCCTCCTAATTTCGACATTCGCAGCTTGAAATATGTGGGGCGTGTTGGCTCGCGAGCGTCTTATTAGCCTTCCGCAGCCAATCAGAGTGCGGCAAAAGTCAACAAGATCATCAACGAACCAATCACGAAGCCATAAGCGTGGACATAAGCAGGCAAGCCATGCACTTTTTAAGCTGTCAGGGAATATGCAAACGAAAAAACAGAATTGAAATAATATGATTTATTTGCATATTGACGCAGTTGCTCAAGATAGCCTCGTTAAGGTAATCCCGGTGAAATATTCACCAGGGCCCTTGAAAGAAAAGGGGATGCGATAGAAGCCGCCCGTAATTTGTTTTTCGTGGCACTTCGTCGTAATGCAAACGACGCCATCAAATTATCGTAATGCTCATCTTTTTTTTTTGTTTTTTGCCATAACTGATGTTGGCTAGAAGCGAGCTATTAAAGGGATATGAAAGTCGAGTATCTAAATATTAATTATATATATATATATATATATATATATATATAAATAATTTTTACTAGAGCAGATTTTAAAATTAGGAAAATACTGCCAGAAATATAGCGTCTCTTTAGACCACCCTACCCGCGCTAGAAGCGTTTCAAAATGCGATATCTCGCTGCTCTCCCATAAACATGAGATTTGGTTTATGTTCGCGGGTTGAGAAAATGTGAACACTGAACCGACCAAAATATCCTAATAAGAGTCACGTAGTTTGCAGAAATATCAACTATCAAACAACTTTACTCAAAGTGGCACGAGCTTCCGGACTTAAAATCGATCGTTATTTTTTTTTTTTTTTATCGTACGTGAGTTTTAATTGATGTAAATTTACTTAAAAGTTCTCTTCGTTAGAAGCTGATAACCCTGTTTATCAGCTTGGATGCTATCCCAATATAACAACAAAATTGTAAAACGCTCTTTCGTGGCTTAAGGAAGCGTACAGTACGCTGTAATAGCTAAATTTTGACGGCTGGTTTGCATGATAGTCAAATATAATTCATGAAAAAAATTTTGTTCGCGCATATTTGATGGGATTGCTTCTTATGCTAAAGTAAAATACGCGGGTAAAAAGACGCTGCCGAAAAAATGAAGTCTTAGTATATTTCCTTCTACTAATAAAACTTACATGAGACATTAAACACCTTCCTTGGTGGGCATCAAAATAAACGCGTATTCAATCCATCAGCTCAACAACCTCCGGAAACTTCATAAGTCTAAAGTGAACCATAATGTTATCTTTTCACTTACACATATTATCTAAGCCGTAGACGTTCCAGTTTTAACAGAAAAAACACCCAAAAACTGATGGTGTCAAAAACATAAAAATCGGTCTTTAACATAAAATAAAAAAACACTGATACAATTGTCTGTGTCAAAAATACAAGATCGGTTAAAACTTTAAAAGACCAATTTCTGGAAGTGTTTCTCCCAGCTAACACTGATTTCGTCGAAACCCTTCCCTCTTGAACCTAAAGTATATAATTTTTATTTGACCCTTTTCTCACCGATAATCATACCGTTTTTAGCGACCGTCCATAACAAACAACCGATATGCACCGATCTTTGAAATAAATGATCATCGTGAAAACTATTCGCCAATATTGCTTATAAGTAAACTGAAAAATAATTAATCCAAGGTCTAATTATATCTAAAACATCAGCCGTAACAGCTCCGTCTTCCTTGCCAAGCGGACGAGTATCCCGATGAATCCATAATAATGAATCCTTCAGATTTTCTTCGGGACTTGGAGAGTCTAGTTCAAAATAAACTCTGTAGAACATTTGGTGAGAAGTTTGCACACTCTTTGTAGCCATGTTGATTTGCACATTTGTAGTTCTTATTTTTATCATCTTGTGTTAGCCAATGTGAAAAACCGAGTGGTTGTTTTTGGGCACATAATAATATATTGTTATAATAAAAGAAATTGAAGACGTTTACAGCTCCCTGTAATGCCGAATTAGAGCGCAGCTCTTGAGGAGAGGTAGGGGAGGGTACAAAGTGGATGGTATGCCCCTTCTCCTCATCCGTACCCTCTCCTCCTCTATCCTCATCTCCTACCTTCCGTGCCCCTCTCCTCCTCCCCCTCCCCCTCCTCCCGCCTCCCTCCTGCGCGGTGCATTATGGAAAACGTCCCATTATGCAACGCGCGCGTCACCGCGGTGCATTATGGGACGTTTTCCATACTGCACCGCGCGGTTACAACGACGACGACGGTGACGCCGACGCGTTACGCCGACGGCGACAGCGACGGCGACGGCGACGCCGACGCCGCTCAAGCCGGAAACGGGCGCCTAAGAGCTGCGCTCTAAAAGTTTTTGGAGAAAGGGTTCTCGCTTCCCTTAAGTGTTTTATGGAATCCCTAAATCTAGAGCGGTAGTGGGTTGCACAAAAGGGGATGTATAAAAATGTATCCGGTCCTCGATTCCCAGAAAAGAAATGGTGATTCCGCGTCTCTCTATACAAATTCATCCGTTTTGCGACGCCACAGAATGATAAAGCAAACAAACAACTGTAGCTCTTTGTTGGTTTTTGTTGCTATAAAGATTGGCGCATAAGGAAGTAAAACTCGACTTTCGGTGTCGGCGTCTTTGGTATTGATCGGAACCTTTTTTTTCTTCGTTGGCTATTCGGTTTTCACTATGCAAGGATTGGAATTTTATTTCAGTGCGTTTAGTGTACGGACCAAATGTAGACAGACCGAACAATATATACAGATCTTTCCTGTGAGTTAGTGATGATATTCGTTTTTTTTGGTTTTTTTAAATATGACATTCGTACTAAAAATAATGCGTGCTCTACCAAGATTATCAAACATTCAGTGAAACTCGCGCGTGCTTCTCTGGTTAACGCCGACTTGATTT
Source organism: Ixodes persulcatus (assembly GCA_013358835.2). NCBI lineage: Eukaryota > Metazoa > Arthropoda > Arachnida > Ixodida > Ixodidae > Ixodes > Ixodes persulcatus. Next base: position 156,500 of record JABSTQ010011259.1, read on the forward strand.
ATCAGAGGCACGAGGGAAGTAATATCTCTCATGTCGAGTTCTTACTCTTTTTGTGCGTACTCTAATTTGAAAAAAAAAAAAAAAATGTTGCGCTTTATTTTAGTGATATATTATTGCATATTCGTTTTCACCTCAAGGACAGTAGTAAAAGAGGTCCGGCTCCTCGCGGAGCATTACTAATTTCCCTGTTTATGCGAAGAATGAAGATTTTTCAGGTGCAGTTTAGATTAGAGATATGTTATCTCGTTAAGACGTACATGTCTTAAACGCCGAAAGCATCGCTTCTTACTCCGATTACCAAATCTTGAACATATGAACGTATGAGCGTATGAACAATGCGCAAAACATTTTTAGGTGAAAATGAGCATAGGTGCCTCTGTATTTATTCTCTCTTCGGCGAGTTGATTTTTATGAGAGAATGACAAAACGACATGTATTCGAAGAATTAACTACGTAACATGTTCGTTGTCTTGGGACTTAAACGAGTAGGTTTTGAGTGTGAATGTTTCTATAACACTTATGGTACCTGTCAAACGAGTATGGCTTGCAAAAGCCTCATGTAAAAGCATAGCTTACGTCAAGCATTTGCCCTCTCAGAAAGATTATTGAAACTTATGGGATTGCGATGAATATATCCAAAAATTATATATTTGAACGCGCAATTCGGTTTTAGAGCTTAAAAAATAACTAGGCTAATAAAGGAATTCATGGAATTCTCCCGATCAGCTTGACAGACAAATACCGCGACAAAAAACATGATTTTCAGAATCAGCAGCGATACGAACTATTTCCGTACTATATTGTAATAAATCGAAATTCAGAGAACAGTGCTCAGAGAATAGGCTACCGGTGCCACTCGAAGATGTCTTCCTCTTTGAAGAATATGTCTTCTTCATGCCCGATTCTTGGACTATTTTCCGATGATAAGAATGAAGCTTATTCTACTTAATCTGGTTCAGAATATGTAAGTTTCAGAACTTTAATTATTCCTTTTGTTTGCTCTGGTGACACACACGTTAACAGGTGAGTCGCAAGACAAACCAGCAGTCTTAAAGGCGTCGCCAACTGACAATGGGGCAAACCTCCTACATAGTGATAAATGAGCAGATGTATTTAAAGGAACATGTCTGTAACAAGTCACCTCAAGTGAAATGCACGAGTAATCGCAATTGAAAACATACTAACATTCTTAGAATGCGGCTGTCACATCTCTTTAGGCGGAAAACCTAACACCTAGTTTGAAACGTATTTATAACAACATTTTGTTTTGCACACTGGAGGGTTGGGTGAGATACCTCTCAAGACGTGGGTTGCTTTAAACTTTTACAGAAGATGGTTCGCCATGTATTTCTTTCAAAAATTGTCAGCTTCGTTGAAATTTTTAGAACACTATAAATGGCGTAAAAGGTAAAGAGAAATGTAGCGCATTTACCGATATATCACGGCCCAACAGGCGCGGCTGGATGGACACGATTGACACCATGTCATCGCAAATGAGGCTCGTCTGTAAATGTTCCACTCCATGTGCCTCCTATTGAAGAGTTGACAGGAAATTGTTTACCCTAGAAGCACGACCTTTTCAACCATGGACACCGTCGACCTAGAAAAAAGATATCCAAAAATCTAAGATATGAACGAAACAAAAAAAAAAAAAAAACAAGTTGCGTGAAAATTGACAATTCACTGAACCGTGCTTGGAGTAGTTTTTCAGGGGAGCCATCGTGGATAAACGCGTCTGACTTGTGTCCTCCGTAGGTGAACTTGGCATCGAAACTTAATCTGTATTCAAGTCGCAGTGACCGCTGGCCTTGCAACATGTTCGACTATGCTAACTTTTTCACTCTTAATGGCCTTTTACTGCGATAAAAGTGCATTATTCCCATCCAGAAATAATCAAAAGTCTTATCTGCGTGAGCTCATTATCTTGCTGAAATTTGATGCTCTCACCTTTGAATAGCAGATTGTCTCGCAACATACTGAAAGATCTGGGCAAGAACAGATATTTCTATAGCGACTCGTTCCTCAATTGCATTTTAACTGTTGTATTACACTTCTTTATTTCACTTTCCATTCGCTGTGTTTTTGCTTTTACGTCAAATAAAATAATTGTCATCACAATATATTTTTGTTCTTTTGCGGCTGAACTTATTCTGTCCTCTCGGCGCCTAATTCATAATTACATTTTAGGAGGTCGGCAGTACTTCGAAACTAAACATTAAATATTGATGCGAAGAACGCGTGAAAGAATAATTTCAAATACAGGAAAGAATAAAACATGAAGGACGGACAAAGCAAGTTCATGTTTTATTATTTTTATTAAAGAGAAGTCTGATCATGTGCAGCAATCACGGTCGACGCTAAGAGTCATCGCGTTCTTATAGCGAAACCGTCAAAGTTGACAGTGTACCAGAACTCTTATTTCCGTGGGTGAAAGCAGAATTAATCGTACTAATGACGTCACACAGCGTGTTTGGCAAATCGTGGAAGACGAACCGTAGCCGCGCTTTTGCTCGCCTCCGTCGTCACTAGAATATCTCTCTGTATGTTAGACTTCTATACTGGAATGTTTAACCTATGCCAACATATTGTCCGCTCCCTTAGTACATTAGAAAACAGCTAAATAATATACAGTAATGAGAGAAGTGTTTTTAGAAAACGTTACGATGCACGTACGTGACCTGTACGATTTCATGTCAACGTAAATTACTCAATTATTAATGCTGAATAGTTGTAAGGCGCGTTAGGAGTTACGATAAACCTCCACATTCCTTTCACAACAAGTATTTCTATTTTCTAGAACCATATTTATTTAATATCGTACGTTCAGAGCGCTAACCACGAAGCATTATTTGTACTCTTTGCAGCTTTACGAACAATTCAAAATTGTGCATATGTTGAGGAAGAAACGAGAAAGCAGTAATAATTTAAAAGCGAAGAAGCATATTAATGGCAGTTACCTCGGGGGCTCGAGGTTAACATAGAGCCATAGAGAATTAAACGAGTTTATGACCACTTCATGCCAGTTTGAATTAGTGCTTATGAGAGTACCGCGACAACTAATTTCACCAACGAGAAAAAAAAAAAACATTTTTTTTTATACTCCGCTGACACATCAGAAGTGCTCTCAGTGTCTATGAACGTGTAAAGAATGGCCGGAGTCATAACTGTGAAGATTTTGTAGTGGCACCAATAAAATTTGTAATCTATCTTTAATTGAGACGTGTGTCCTGTCCCCATCCTTTCCGTCGTCTCCGGTCTTAACGATGTGAAACCTAAACCAGCTCACCTGTTTACTAGCTTTATCTTTTACTGCCTTGCCTAATGCATTTCTACAATATAGTTTTTGCCATCCGGTGTAACTCCCGAAATAACGAAGCTTTCTCAAGTCTCTTTTATAGTAATGGCAGTGAAAGAAACGAGATGACTAATTACCGCCCCATTTATATTTTTCCTGGAGGTTCTGAGGCCATAAATATACTCGATTTTCAATTTTTGGCTTATGTTTAAATACATTCTTTTTTCATTGACTAAATATCAATTTGAATTCAGAAGGCATAGATCTACAGAAACAACTTCAGTGGTACAGAAGAAGATAATACTAAAAAATATTTGAGAGACACTCTTAACGTTGGTAGAGCCCTGCGCGTATAAGAGTTTGATCATCCGCATCCGATCCGCATCCGATCCGCATCCGCAGACCTTGTATCAACATCCGAACCGCATTCGCATTGTTCTTAAATAAATGCATTCGCATCTGATTCGCATTTGCAGACATGGTATCCGTATTCGAACCGCATCCGCCAAATTCGCAACCGCATCCGACCCTCAATCCGCTCATTCATTTTACATCGTAAAATTCAGCAAGAATAAAAATTAAAAAAGCATCTGAATGTTATTCTAAAAGCCGTCTGCTTATAGTACAAGGAACTCTTCGTGTCAGAACATAGTGAACATCATTTTATCGTATCTTGTTTTGTCGTATTTTTAAAATCAGCGATTATTCTTCCAGAGACACTTCGCATCGTTGGAAAGATAATAGTTGGAAAGATAATCGCCGTTATCAGATCTCTTGGGAGTTTGTGACATTGACATTCTGTCCAGAACACGCGCTCAAAAGAAGGGAAAATGTAATATATATTTTCTTTTTTCGTTTCGTAAAGCCCACTTCAAGCAGACACCTATTCTATATGCATGCAATCTACCAAAGGACAGACTCATAACATTGTGTCGTTTTATTTAGGCCAAACAATAAAAAAAAAGTGGGATAGGAAAGGCGTTCACTCATCGGAGCAATGTACTCGTGTATCTGTGGCACAAGGCTCGATTACCCCACTGGGAAATATCCCAATATTCAATAATGGCAACAGCTCCTTTCGGTTTCGTTTTTAAACACTATCCCTCAACTGCGTGCTTGGAACCAAATAATTAAAAACAAAGTGCCAACTGACGAGAAAAATGAAACGCACACACACGCAACGTTTTGCTTGTTGACGTTGCTGCGTAGAAGAAACGATATCGTCAACATGGATGGATTCAGACTCGTTCGCCTTCCCTAAATCAATACTCGCTAATGAGGAGTTTCTCTCCGTAGGTGCACTTGATGCTACGGCGGCATGCACGAAGTGTACTACAAGAGTGAGGTGCAAACATTCGCGCTGGCTCAAGGTCCACCACTCCAGAAGATCGATTTCAACCTCCTCGACCTACTTATAGGCGAAGAAGCCACTTGCTGGCTTCTAATTTCTTGTGGCTTGTACGTTTTGGGGTTTCTGTGCCCTAGAACGTTTTTTCGTTCTTTCCGTGCCAAACAAGAACACGCTTTCTCGGGACGACTGATGCTCCTGCATTATTTACTTTTTTTCTTTGTGTTTCTTGACGTAAAGAACTAATTTTTGCGCGAATGGCATTATTTATCTAAGAAAGTTGTTTGCTCTCGCAATACATTCGATGATGCACTTCGATAGCATCACTAACTTATTCACTCTAAACTGTGCGGTCGCACACGTTAATGGACCGCCTCGGCAAAAATGTTGTTCGGGACCCGCGGATATCCGCATCCGGTCTGCACCCGCGGCTAATGGCATCGGCACCCGATCCGCAATTCGCCAAATTGGGTTAATAGTCATACGCATCCACCAGTCTACTGCGGATATTCGTGCATGATTCCCGGGTAATCCGCGGACATGCAGGCCATAAACGTGGGGAATATTGATTGATTTCAGTAAAGCATTCGATGAAATAAATTACAAAATTGCTCTAGATAAATGATATTGCCGTGGTATTGGAGGTATCGCATTATAACTTATCATACTCTGTTTACAACACCGGTCCCAGTATGTTCAAATTAGCGTCTACGTATCCACTACGCAACGCGTTTTTTTTTGGGTGTTCAACAGCGAAGTATGATGGGCCCTTTCTAGTTCCTTATCTCCGCCGATGATTTTAAAAATTGAACCTTCGACCAAATTTGTTATGTACGCTGGTGACACCATCATATTTTTACTGATACCACGGTGGATGTGATTGCTATTAAGGTGAATCATTTTATGGATGAATTTAAAAAAATGTGGACAGACACTAACTCAATGGTTATTAACACGGCAAAAACAAGGGCAGCTTTATTCCACTGTCCTTGGACTCTAGTTAGTTTGACTACAACTTTAGTCTGGGGTCCAGCACAATAGAGTGTGCTCAGAATATTGAAATAATAGGCGTAATGTTTTCTGAACATATGTCTTGGAATGTTTGTTTAAACTACGTTCATCTGAAACTTTCCAGAGTTGTGAGCATAATGAATAAGCAAAAGCATATACTTCCAGTTAACATTGAAAAAAAAAAATTGTTTACAGTTTACTTTTCTATTCGACCCTCTGCTATTCCCATTTTGGTATGAGGTTCGACTACAAAAAGTAATTTGAGCAAGTTGCAGCTGTTACAATACAAAAGCTGTCAGGATAATTGAAAACGTGCCCCAGGGTCACCACTCTCTTATTTTTTTTAACATAAAATAATGGATGTATCCGAGGTGTATTGCAATAAACTAATAGCAATCTAAAGACTCGGTAAGATTAATTGTTAGAGTTATTCTTGATACGGCAAAATGAAAAAGAACCGAATCAGAATATCAATCGCGTAATCGGCACCAGTGGCCAATTCCCCATTCTAGAACAAACTTTGGTTTTGAAAGACTCAGACACTCAGTGTGTTTGTTTCGTGTTCCCCACATGTACATGTATGTGTTTATGTGTATATCTTGTCTTTTAAGCACAAACTATTTGTCCTTTTTAATGTGTGTTTATTAGCTCTCGCCCATAGCGATTCGCATATGTATATTTATTTTATACCTCCTTCGCCCTAGCCATGATGGGGGCGTTGGAACCTGTCAAGCTGAAAACATGCCGCTTTTTTTTGACACCCTCGTCACAAGTGTACAGTTTGAAACAAAATAAAGGATATTTGATTTGATTTGATTTGATATAAAAGTTATATTTAAATATAAATTTTATATTAAATCAAATCAAACCTCCTTCATTGTGTCTCAAACTTTACATTGCCCCTGGTCGTGTGACAAGCTGTTGACAACGCCTTGTCACACCCCACGCGCATCGTATCGTCAGTGCTGAAATATTTTCTAGATAGAGGCAAGATAACCGTTAACGAACACCATTAATTAAAGTAGCACGTACATCTCCAGGTCGCGTTTGCATGCTTCCTAAAGTGTATAATACTGGTAGCTCTTGGCGCCCACTTATTTCGAGTATAAGTACAATCATTGAACCTATCTCAGGAATTGTAGACAAGTTAAATAGACGTATACCTACAATTTTGATTTCGCATGTAAAGGATACTACTACTCACTTCCTAAGAAATGCATCAGATTAACGTATACCAAAACAATCTTATCTGGTTATTCTCGACGTATACTCTTTGCGTAAAAATATCCCACACGACGATGGAATAACCTTTCTAATTGATATCTACGAGCTACATCAGCAACCAGCAAATACCATGCAAGCAAATACTGGCAACTCCCGCGGAGCGCGGACGAAAAGTGATCGCAGCGCCCCTGGCGAGCTCGGAGTTTTCGCAAGCAGACGAATTCTCCACAACGCATTGATTTTGCCTATCTCCGTGCGAGCTGACCAATGAAAAAAACTTTTTTTACGGGTATTCGCTGCTTTGAATGTTAAGACGTAGGTGCCACCTCACGAGTGAATGGCATTTTCTTCGCTTGGGAAAAATGCTACAGCTTGCAGGATACAATTTTAGGGCTCTCCCGAAGAAAACACTCTGTCAGTACTTATGTAAGCCAGGCAAAACGCGAATGTACCTTCGCCCTCTCTCTTGAAAAAGGGCAATGTACAAATATATTCGGAACATATCTACGTTTGAACTTTAGTGTTCTGATTGACCAATTCGTTTTGTTGTTGCGATTCCCACTTCTCATGAATGTATCGCTTAAAACCGTTTTGTCGAATAGGCGGGCTGGCTAATCCCGTTAAGATCGTCTCTGGATGAAGAACCAAAAAGGCAATTTCGAGCCACGTACGTTACTGCGATGTCAGTGTGCTCTGGAAGAACTCGATTGTGCACATGCAAATTTGACGCTAACACTGAAACTAATAAAAGTGAACTTACAAAAAGAGCAGACTTCTCGTGCTTGCAAAAGAAAAAAAGAGGAGAGCGTCGTAGCGCAAATAAAGGTGATTTCGGTCACGTTACATACGGTGCGCAAATTGCGATTGTTATCGGCGGGATGACCTCTTCTACAACTTCTACGATAAAGGCAGGCAGCCGTTGTATGGTCCTGGAGCTCCTTCCATTTTTTAGTCTACTTTCTTTTTACGTTTGAGGCGAGGCTACGCCGCCGCGTTCTGTCTTCCTCCTGCTTTTATGTTCTTGTTTTTCTTTTTATTGCCCGCAATCTGACGGAGGCTTATTGCGGAGGAGGCGCCGTGTAACCGAGCTTTCGGTTGCACGTCAGAAGATCCCCGGGTGGTCTAAATTAATCCTCAGTCCTCCGCTGGGGCGTGCCAGATGCCCGTCGTTGGTTTGGCACGTAAAACCCCCAAATTTTGTTTTTCTTTTTTATTTATTTTGTTTCCTCGACGTTCGAACCATCGTGTATTTTGCTTTGATTTGTTTGGCTTAGCGTCTACTTTCTTTCCTTCCCTACTCCCGCCAGTTCGTCTGCTACTCTATGCCCGAATATCTGGAGGGCCGTCTGCAACTTTGTTGTTATTGTTGTTGCTCTTTTTCCAGTGTCGTCTCGGATAACTTCCTATTTTCGCCTTCGATTGAGTTTCTAATCTGAAATATTCATATGTGCTTTTTGATACTTAATAAATATATTAAAAAGTACGCGGTCAAGTCTGCTATGGGTCATCGTTTGCTGATTATACGGCCGCCTTCGGGCATACACCAGCGCAGACTTGAAATGGCTGGCATGCCATGTGCTGCCTACCACCGCAAAAACAAGTTTTTGCGATGTAGTGGAAAATTCTTCTTCCGCTTTCCGAAGACCGAACAAGCGGGAGTAATTAAGTTACTTCATATTAAACTGGAAGAGCTATCCAAATGAAAACTTACTGAGTCAACTAAACGCACTCTCGGAACAACTTCAGTTACCAAAGCTGACCGAGCAAGATATCGAGGCAGCACACAGACTCCCCCCTAAGCCCGATAAAGTTCCAGTCATCTTAGTGCGATCTGCGTCACGTCTCACCCGAGACAAGTGGCTACAGGGAAATGCGCGCCTAAGGCTGATGCAATCTACAGCGCGCATCTATGAAAACCAGACAGCTCAAAACAAAAAATTATTCCGGCAGATTAGGACCAAAACCGCTGAAAATGGCTATCAATTTGCGTGGCACAAATAAGGAAAGAGGTTCGTGAGAAAAGCTGCCGGTGACCGTCTCATCAGGATAGAACGCGAAGATGACCTGGAACTGATACGTTAATCACAAACGAGAAGTTCAATTTTACTTTTATTTTTTCGATAATGGGAAGTTTTTCGACAGAACACGGTTATTATGATAACAATTCATTCAGAAATCTTGTTAATGGAAACATTGCAGACAATGACAATAAATTATCTGTATTTCGTTTAAACGCAAGAAGCATTAGAAACAAATGTGACGAAATTGAAGAGTTTCTTGACTGCCTAGAACTTCGCTTTGATATCCTAGCATTCACTGAGACATGGCTTACGAGTGATTCACATATTCCTGAATTTAACGGTTACTACCATACAGAGATATTTCAAACTGAGAACAAAGGTGAGGGAGTGTCATTTTACTATAAAAGCTACTTGGCATGCAGTGTTATCTCTGAATATACTCGTGTCCGTGCGAATTATGAGTTATGATCACCTAGTGTTTTTCTAGACTTTTTACAAGAAATGTTTCAGTATGCGTCTGAGAGTAAACTTCCTATCATACTTGTTGGTGATATTAATATCAATCTCATGTTGTCTGACTCATGGCATTTGGAATTGCTAGATCTCGTGCAATCACATGGCTATGAAAATGTAATTGAGTGTCCTACCCGCGTTACATCTGAGACGGAAACTTTAATTGATTTATGTTTAACCAATGCAATGAGAAATGACGTAGTATCTGGTGTACTGACGGTGGATTTAAGTGATCACTTACCTCTCTTTTGCTTTGTTCCATGCGCACAGGTTGTCTACAATAAGACGAATATAACTAACCCTTATTATCGAGACATAAACGATTATAGTATCGAACGCTTTGTTGCGCTTGTATCGGCCACACACTGGAATGATATATACAATGAGCCAAACCCTAGTAAATCCTACGATAAGTTTATAGAGAAGATAAACGAAGCCTATGAAGATCCGTTCCCATTTAGAGAAGCCAAAAGACACAAGAGATCACGAAAACCCTGGATTACCGTAACACTTCTCAAAGAAATAAACGAGCGAAATAAACTTTATGACAGATTCATAAAAACAAAAGACCTTGATATGCTGGCTCATTACAAAAAGAGACGGAACAAGTTAAACTCTGACATAAAAAAGGCGAAAGTAAACTATGATAAAACTAAATTCATTACAATATGGAAGACAGCAAATGAACGGATGTCCAAGTGTAGCAGTACTATTCCCAATGTCCTTAGAATAGATGACGTGGATTATTCTGGTAGAGAACTTGCAAATCTATTTAATGCTCATTTTTTGCTTTCGGGCGCTCCGACTTTCTCCTTACGACAGAAAAGAAACTTTTAATTTCATACCCACGTATGTTTACCAGAGTCTATATCTTTGTCACCAACTACAGAAACTGAAGTGTTTAACGTAATAAATTCATTAAAAAACTGCGGCACATGTGGCGATGATGAGTTAAAAAGTTAAACCTATAAAAGCAATTGCTGGGTAATATGTCAACCACTATCAGCAATCTGTGACAAAATATTAAGCACCGGGATATTTCCTGCTCAATTAAAAATCGCCCGAGTATAAGTAATACACAAAGGTGGCCAATTAATAATTTAAACAACTACATACCTACATCTGTATTGCCAATATTTTCAAAAGTAATAGAGAAGATAATAAACTCCAGGATGTCGGACCATTTCGTTAAAAATAACCTAATTGTTGAACAAAAATATGGATTTCAAAAAGGGAAATCTACTGAAAATCAAGGATAAAATTTTAACCAATTTTGAGACCAAGCTTTACACATTAGCGATATTTTTAGATTTCAGGAAATCGTATGATTCTATTAAGCATGAAATAATTCTGAAGAATTGTATAACCATGGTATTAGAGGTGTAGCCCTAGAACGTATTCAGAATTACTTATCAGATCGTGTGCAATATACGACTTTCAGTCGTGAGAAATCAGAAATCGGTAAAATACAATATGGTGTACCCCAGGGGTTCATCCTTGGACCACTCTTTTTTTTTGGTGTATATTAATGATATTGTCAACATTCCTCACACACCTGACATTGTGCTCTACGGCGATGATACAAACGTATTTTTTTCTGGTGCCAACATAGATGAACTTGAATCACTCGCGAATGATTGGATGTTAGATTTAAGTGCATGGTTGAGATGTAATGAATTAGAGCTTAACACCGAGAAAACAAAGTATATGATATTTCTAGCAAAAAATAAAAGTATTAATCGAGAACTTAGCCTACGATTTAGAAATCGTGAAATTAAATATGTAAAAGCTCACAAGTTTTAAGGTGTATACTTTCAAGAAAACCTAAATTGGTATTATCACTTTGATCAGATCCGGCCCAAGATCTCCCGGTCAATAGGCATTATAAATAGGCTCAAATATATTATTCCGGTTTGGTTAAAACGACAGTTATACTTTACTTTTGTTCACTCTCGTTTAAATTACTGCAGTTTGGTATGGGGTACGTGCTCACAGACCTGTATATCCAAGCTGCTCATTCTACAGAAAAGAGTAGTAGAGTTAATTGCCAATATCTCCCATAAGGAGTACTCTAGCCCATATTTTATCAAGTATTCTCTTCCTACGGTATAACAATCACTCATTCAAAAACTGGCAATTTACATGTTTTACAAAATAAAAGCACACCCTCAGTTTGTACACGAAAATTACATCAACAATGCATCAATATACTCATTTCTCCATACCCACTACACTCAGTCCAGAGTACTCACAAACTACGGTAAACGAAGGATACTTAATCAGATCGCACAGCTATTCAACAACCACCCTGAAATACTCTTCATGATAAATAATTCCAACACAATATACACATTTAAACGAACACTAAAAACGTATCTTTCAGGTATAACATGACTTATTAAAGTTTCCGGCCGCATTTCTTTTGTTATATCACTGTATCTCAGTATAATGCCACTATGAGTATTTGATTGTTTTTTTTTCCCTATGTTTCTGTACGTTCTGCTGCTGACTGTACAGGGGGATCGAGCCTTGTCAGGCGATTTAAATCGCCTTTTGCCCCATCCTTCTAGACATTTGTCCGAATAAAGAATTATTATCAATAATTATTATTAAGTCTGGCTTCAAAATCAACACTGACGCCTCAACAGACGATTATGACAACTCCACGGAGATGGCGGAAAACTTCACGGACGACAGACCAGATGCACAACTGAACACTCTGTCCTATGTAGCCGGGTGGGCAGCCTGTCAAATCTGTCATCATGCCTGCTAAGTCCAACTGCAATCAGAAACACGGAACACCTCGAAAGACATTCTATCGAAGAACAAGAATTACTCGCATGCGAAAATGACACCACCTTATGACTTAGCTCGTCACCTAGCCGGTAATATCAGCCGTGAATTCGAAACACATTTCACTGGCATACTGCGCCAAACAAGAGTTGAGCTGAAGGCGTACTTGAGGCCACTGATCAACACTCGAAACAAAGGCACGGTGTGCAAGAATTGCACGAACACGTACGTCAACGAGATCCTTGGATATACTTTTGAACTGCTTCGCCGAGCGAGCAAATAAAAAACCTGCCAAAGTCATTGGGAAAAGAAATGCGAAAGCAAAAAAGGGTCCCACACTGCTAGCACGTAGCAGACTGCAGCGTGTGAATTACCGGGCAGTGTGAGGTGGTCAACGTTATTCCCTTCCTCTGTTTTGTTTTTAGTTCCTACCAACGCCGGGAAAAGCGTGGAGCTTAGAAAAGTGAAGCTTTTTTTTTCTTTAATAGTTTCGTCGCATTGCTTCCGCTTTGTTTGTTGTAGACTCAACACCGACGGCGACCACCACCGGCTCATTTTCAATGCTCCTACCGACTCCCCGCGCTATCGTCGTCGTTGAAGGAGGTCTTTGCTGGTTGATTTGTATCTTTGTATTGTCTGCTAATTTATTTGTTTCAGTCACCTTTGTAGACGACTGTTCCCCATTTATTTTTATTTTCGTCTTGAATGGGGACCCCACCTTTTTTGCAAAGTTTGGAAAGTGTTTGCATGGTCATTTTTCTCGTCATTTTTTTGGTTTTGTTATGCTGCCGAGGCTGGTGCGCTTGCTCTGGTAATATTTACATGTTGTTTGCGCACGTTTTAATAAGCACCTATTCAGGTAAGATATTGTGACAACGCAGTTTGTAGCAGATCAACAGTAACCTTTTACCACGTAGTTCAAGAAGCTAAACACCTTTTATCCGCTTCCCAGGTGCGCTTGAAACGCGTCTGATCCTCTGAGTGGCGGTTGAGACCGCAAAATAAACTGTTCTATCTTTGGTTCTGCGCGCGTTGTTATTTGATTGTCATTGCAGTTGCTATCAGTGGATTCCGCTTTGCAAGCGTATTGACCGTAATGAATTGTTTCAGCTGTTGGGTCGACGAAACGGGGCTCGCAAAGCTCGAGGACGTCGCGGAGCCCATACTTTTCCATTGAGTCGTCTGCTTTCGCAAACTCCGAGTCCGCTAGAGCCGCCACTGTTGCGTTCGCCGTTGCTCCAATGGCTTTTCGGGGGAGTTTCCAGTATTGTCGAAGCGATATGGTAATTGTAACCAAACACCCCCGTAAACATGTCGTTGCTACCTTAACGAAATTTGTCTTAGAACGCTGTACATTGGAATTTAATAATGAATACTTTTTACAGGTTAGTAAAATCGCAATGAGCGCCAGGATGGCGCCCAGTTATGCCAAAATATTCATGGGAAAACTAGAGTACGAATTTCTTTCTAGACGCTCTCTAAAGCCACTCCATTAATAAACAAAAGATTTATCGATGATTTTTTTACACACACCGAGCCGGAGCTGTTGGAGTTTATAGATCATTACAGTACTGCTCATCCGAGCATTCGTTTTACCCACCACTTACTTTCAACCCGATAATAACTTCTTAGACGTCACTGTAAAAATAGAAGACTGCAATCTATCAGCAACGTTGTGCCGTATACCAACCGATCGAAGACCTCCATTACCGAAGTGACCAGCCACGTCATTGTAAAGTCGGCATCCCTTATAGCCAAGCCCATCGTTTTAAACTTATTTGCTCAAATGGGGAGGACTCTGATTCCTGTAGCCAACATCTAAAGACCGTATTAGAAAAAACAAAGCTATCCACTAATTGTAATCGATGGTGCTAATTCAGAAAGCCAAGAAATTGAAACGCGCGGACTTCATTGATGGACGTCTCTCGCAACGCAACACCCAGCGCACGAATTCATGCCTGACCGTATTGCATGAATTATCCCAATGTTGATAACATCTTAAGACAGCACTACAACATTCTAGGACAAAGCGATCGACTTAAACGCGCTCTTCCTCCCGTTCCTCGTGTACCACATAGAAGATCACGTAACCTTAGAGATACGCTTGTAAACTCCCGGATAAATTCATCGCCCCCCCCATTACGAGTGCACGGCCCGCAGGAAATCATGTTGTCTAGTGTGTAAACAAATGAAACAAACAAGCACGGCTTGCAGCACACATTGCTCTTTTTCAATGAAACTTGAGGGATATTTAACAATCGACTCGTCAATGTCATCTATTTACGTGAATTTGAGGTCTGTAATATGCAATGTGTGGGACAGACTGAAAGAGCATTTAGAATGCACCTTAATAACCGCAGATTACACGCAAAAATTCTTCTAAATCTACCTATTTCAAAACACGTCACACTCCCGGAGCAGGTATTCCATAAGTTATCAGTGACACCTCTAGGATCTCGATTTAAATCAAATCGCGAACGCGAAGAGTGCAAATCATATCTAGTATACCGGTTCAACCTAATTTATCAAAGAATAAATGAAAGTCCAGGAACACTTGCAAGAATTGCAACAATATAAAACCAATAAACGACTGGAAATAAATTCTTATCCAAACACATTATTGACAGTGGTATTTTGTTTGCAGCCGGAATTGGAACATGAAAAGTTTCTCTTTAATTCCAGATGTCAAATATGCCTTCGTTTTCAGGTCCTATATATATATATATATATACAGCACCTGAAAATGAAAGCAAATATTACATCTAAAATTAAAGAAAATGTTCATGGTTCAATTCCGACTGCAATCACAATATCATTGGTAAATAATATGTTTGGATAAGAAACTCTCTCTCTCCCTCTCTCTCTCTCTCTCTCTATATATATATATATATATATATATATATATATATAACTTTAGGATAAGATACAAGCCCTAAAAGTTTATTCTTATTCTTAAACGAACAAAAATATTGATTTCTTTTTTTAAAATCAAGCCTCAAAAAAGCAGTTTTTCATATTTCATGCAATTGGGCAACTATTGAGAAAGATCCCTATACCGCGTGGCAGCCATGAACTCTTCTTTGAGGCGCAGGAATAGGAAAAATTTTCATCTCCAAGCCTGTATTCTTTCTATTCCCTTCCATCGCGACAGAATACTTCCTTCTCGCTATAGTACGCTCGAGATGTCGCTTTCCCGCTGCCTTTGAAGTTTTCCCAAGAAAGTGATGGAACTCTTCCAGAAAATTAACATTTTCCCTCCAAAAAGAACAAACTCTTATCCGCGTAAAGCCATGCTCGCTGCTTAACGCCTTGTCGACTCGCCGGAGCAAATTTTAAAATTTCCGAATATCTATAAGGGATAAGCCCTGCATATGTTTTATTTTAAAGCTTTTATCGAACATAAAAAAATAAAGCGTGACAGCAAGAAAAAAAGGCCCGCGTTTTTACATTTGATGTAAGATTGGGAAATGAAATTTGAGAAAAACGTCGCTCCCGCCGCAGCCGCAAAGTATACATTAAAGCGAAACAAAAAAAATCATTTTTATTCTGGAATGTGTTTTTACGCCGTTAACTTCCGATGTGGAGCAAAACTTTCTTCTCTGCATAAAACGCTAAAAATCTTTAGCGAAAATTTCAAAGCCGCTTCACGAACGCGAAAAAAAAAAAAAAAAGAAACTCTTCCAGCCCAGACAAATTTTCAGTCCAAGAAAGAGCACTTTATTACCTATGTAACGTAACGCTCGCTGCTAAATGATTCGGTAACTCGATCGTAAAATTTGAGAAGTTCTGGAATATTTGTAATCGACGGGCCCAATATTTTTTATATTACAATTTTGTTTGAGCCTAAAGAACCACATTTGGAAACGAGAAAACACAGCTGGTAAAGTATGCTTTTAGTATAGTTGGTTAATATTTAGGTACAAACGAAATAGCGGAAATGAGGCAATTGGACAACAGGGCAGACAGGACAAGCGCCAACGGCCTCACCAGAAACCAAACTGATAACTCTCTCAATTGCGAAGTGCCTCCTACACTATTCCCGTTTGCACTCTTACACAAACACACACACACACTAACACACACACACGCACGCACGCGCGCGTGCGCACACACACGTGTTTTTCATATTGAATGCAAGAACCGCAAATGTCTAATGAGAAAGGCGACCCTAATGTCGCAGCCACCAAATCCGCTTCGAGCCGTGAAAACAAGCGACATCGTTACCAGCTTGAAACCCGTCACTTCCACCGCCGCACAAAAACTTCCTACTCTGTATAAGAAGCTTAAAATATGTCATTAAGAGCGGTTCCGAAGTCGCTCCACGATCTTGAGGAAGCACCTTCGGCGCAAAGAAATTCCCCTTCAAAAAAACAAAACAAAAGAAACACTTACTTGCGTGACGCTATGCTCGTTGCTCGACGCGCGCTGAAATTCCCGAAACCGAAACAGGTCAGCCGCAAAATCCTCGCGGACAGCGTCGCGCCTTTCCTGCATCTGAGTGAGGACCCGCAGCTACTCCCGATCCGGTCTTCGAGCGCCTCGCCGAGGTCCAAAACTGCGCATGCGCGGAAAGTCGCTCCCTAAAGGGGAAGCGCGCGCTCTCCTCGCCTTCGAAGACACGACCTACGAAGAGACAGCCCGGTGTGGGACTCGGCGCTGCCACGCTAGATAACGCGGTGTCAAACGTAGCGCTCTACGATTTTTGGCTTTTCTTACTTTCGCTAGCTTTCGCTAAGGAAAACGCGAACGATAAGAGACGGCTAAACTGCGCGAGCGCTTTTTCGCACTCGCAGCCTGGCACTTGTTGCGCGAGCGGTTAAATTTATGCTCACCGGCGCGCTTCCCTCCAACTCCGAGTCTTTCTAAAAATCGGCTCATCTAGTTGTTTCCGATCACGCCCAACGAGTTAATAATTGGAACCACATGTTTATCTCCACTAATTATAAATTTAATTAACGTAGATTAGTCGATGAACTGACTTCGCGAGACGATTCGCTCCCCATATTTTGCCCCACTGGCCACACAACTCACCTGTACAGACCGGATGTGTGTAGGCTTTCTTAAAAACAGTCTCTAAAGCCTAAAAAAAATTCTGTTTAGTCAAACGCAAGATAAGGACTGGGTATCTATACTATTTTTTTTTGTCCTTTACTTTGGCTACCTGTAATTACTGACAAGGTAAGAACGTCAGGGAGGGGCTTTTCTTCTGTCCCCCCTCCTGCGCCAGATCCTCTTCGATTCCGCCTCGGTGTCTTGTTTGCTTCGTGCGTATACGCGTAAACAAAGCGGGATAGAGACAAAGTCAAACTTGGGGGTTTTACGCGCCAAACCAACGACGGGCATTTGGCACGCCCCAGCGGAGGACTGAGGATTAATTTGGACTACCTGGGGATCTTTTCACTAGCAACCGAAAGCTCGGTTGCACAGCGCCTCCTCCGCAATAAGCCTCCGTCAGATTGCAGGTACCTGAGCCGGGATTCTCGCCTCGGAGCCACCGAGGCGGCTTAAGCAGGATAGAGAGAAACGCATGATGGAAGCGGAACACCCGAAAGAGACACTGGGCGATTCTTGCTTCGTCAGTGACTATAATAAAAATAACATAATAATATTAATAAAAATCTTTATTTTTCCCGTGCCCATAAACAAACCTAAAGGTCTACTGAGTGTTGCACAAAACCAGTGAAATACTGTGCATATAAAATACAACAATATACTGGTCATTAATTCAACTAAGCAAGAAACACAAAAAGTGGATAACTAAGCGTACGCACGCATTCTCATGCTTATGAGGAAGACATCCGTTCGTGCACATGTCGAATGAAATCGCGATCACCGATAAAAAATATCGAAGTTAGGTTCTCGCTCAGAATTAAAAGCCAGTAGAAGGCTCGTTGAAAATGACGGGTAGGACATCCGAGGGGGATAAAAAATGAAAGACGTTTACAATTCTCTCTAATGCTGAATTAGAGCGCAGGTCTTGAGGAGGAGGAGGGGAGGGGACGGAGGGGAGGGTCACGTGCGACGTTAGACGTGACATCCCGTGTGACGTCATGAGAATAAAATTTTCACTCTAAATTTGGCGGAAAAATTTCCCGCTAAATTTAGCAAAACAACTTTCCCGCTAACTTGAGCAGAAAACTTTCCCCGCTAAATTTAGTGGAAAACCCTTCTCGCTAAATTTAGCGGAAACATTCTCCCGCTATATTTAGCGAAAAAATTTCCGGTCAAATTTGGCGGGAAAATGTCGCTCTCGTGACGTCATTATGGGAAACGTCCCATAATGCAACGCGCGGTTACGCGACACCGATGGTGACGGCTACGCCGCTCAAACCGGAAACGGGCGCCTAAGAGCTGCGCTCTGATAGTTGATACGTTCCGACGGACATGGGTCGGAACATGGAAATAAATAGATCGGACTAAACCCATCGAATCCACCTCTCCGCCAACTACCTTGCGTAAAAATATAACATCTGTACTGTCACCTCACAGACAGCTTATGCAATGAAAGCCGGCGAAGCAATGATTCACATTGATAAAAGTAATGTCTGCCAACATACCTATAATAAACAATTCTAATCATAAGCTTCTGGACATTTTCGATCAGAGCAGTCTGCTGAGGAGTCAGGGAATTTCAAATTATAGAGATAAACTCCAACCGTGATCTAACTAAATGCTTAAACAAGTGCAGTAAACAAAGAGAAGAAAACTGACAACATATCCAGAGTAACCCTGAGACGTAGAAAAAATAAAAAAACGGACAGAACGACGAAGTCTCTAACACACCTTCCGTTCTTTTTTTTTTTTTTTATTACTTGTCAGGGTTACTATGGACGTCATTCACCAGCTCGCCTGCGTTTTTTACATTTCTTCACTGACAACATAATCGTGAAATCCTGACTATCACTCTTAACACTGCATGTACGGTTATAATGACATGGTTAATAGAGAGTTCCAGGGAACCGTTTTTGCACGTCCGATACGGTACGATGGGTCCTCCGGTACGAATTGGCCATATGAGAAGTTTCTGCGGCCTTACCGTAAAGTGCAGTTGGAATCATACGGCACGATCGATGCCCGACATCGACAGTCATGCTTCATCACCAAAACAGCTATTTCGCTGTCGGAGGAAGCTTGGCTAGGCTTCATACATCAGTAAAAAAACTCGTGGTAATGCCTGAATGCCTGACAGGAGCGCCATAGGTAACAGCGAGTGTATAAAGTTGGAGTCAGCAAATAGGAAAGTAAGTTCAGAACGAACTGCGATAGAACTTGTCAGTGGGCATGGTGGCACCCGAGCGATGCAGCCTTGTTTGAATTTTTTCCTCTTTCTTGCGCACGCCTTGGCATTTTTCATCGTACCCGTCTACCGTGTGATGGCAGTGGTTCCGACAGCATATTCCAAGCTTGAAGGCCGGAGCAATGCAAGGAATCGAGGATGACTTGTGCTATCAGCAGCTACGGCGACCGAAATAGGGACAGCGATGCGGCTTAATGTTTTTAAGTACATCATGTGTCATGGGTTGACGCCGAAGTGACAGCAGCGACAACATCGAGCACCACCCCTTTGGAATTATTCTTCAGTGGGCACGGTGACAACCGAGCGATGCAGCTGCCTCATTCGAATTTTGGCATCCTTCTTGTACAGGTATGTAGAAATCCAGTACCACTTAAAAGCAATTGTGTTTGGTTGGTGGTGCTGCCTTGCCCAGAGGTGATGTGTGATACAGTTACGATGTGTTTTGATTATTTCTGCATGATAGTGCTGCTGCTTAGTGGCGATGTTGACAGTTCAGGAACAATTGGCCGTTATTCTTGAAGGTCAAGAAGAGTCCTCTTGCGACCTCAACTCAATTAAACAGGCCTTGGAAAAACACATTTCTGACACAGGACGAAGGTTGGATTTGATAGAGGGAAAAATGGAGTCGTTTCCAAAAAGCCCAAAAAAATCTTGTTAATCTGATTGTGAGATACAAGATTTGAAGCAGCAGGTAGGTTCGCTGACGGACAAAATCGATGATTTGGAAAACCGCAGCAGACTAAATAATGTTATTGAGTATGGAATAAATGAAAATGATGGGGAAAGTGTTGGGTCGCTTAAAAAATTTGTTTTGAAAGATGTTTTTAAAGACAAATTGGGAGTCACAGTGACAAGTGTAGAACGCACCCACAGACTTGGAAGAAAAGTATCCGCCAGATCTCGTCCGGCCATTATGCGGTTATACGAGTTTACCGAAAAACTAGAAATTATGAAGAACGTCAGAAAGCTTAAAGGAACAAACATCTCGGTGTCGGAGGATTATTCTAAAAAAGTGCAGGTAACAAGGAAGCCATTGTGGATGAACGTGAAGGAATCAAGAAAACCTGAGGACAAAGTGTCTTTACGGTACGGCAAGCTGGTTGTAAATAATGATACATATATGCTTGGGAAATAGAAAAGAGGTGCCTAATGAAGATTACTTGTCCGCAGGAGAGACAGGAAAACTGACGTCGGGGTAAGTGTGTTCGTGAGCTAAAATTTATCAATACAAATCCCAGGAGTGTTGCGAATGAAGTTGAAGACATTGAGCAAATAATATTAGTACATTCTTCTGACGTGATAATAGTTACTGAAACATGGTTAAATTCAAATATACTGAACTCTGAAATATGCACCCTTGACTCTAATGTTTAAAGAAAAGATATACCATCAAGAAGAGGTGGAGTTGCGATATTTTCCCATCAAGACGTGATATGTAGGCAAGTGATCGAGATGCCAACTTTGAAGTTTTTGCTGTGCAGAGTAATAGTGCAAGGTGTCTCGTCTGTTTGCAAGTTTTCTGGACCACCGCACTCCCCGTTCTTTCGAAGCGTTATGCTTTCGAAGCGTTATGCAGAATGGATGTCCAAATACCTTTGCATCCTGTTTACCGCACCTATTCGCCATGGAGTGTTACCGTACCATTAGAAAGTTGTAAAAATTATCCCCATTCACAAGTCTGGCGACAGAAACAGCCCTGCTAACTATAGACCGGTATCTTTAACAAGTACATGTTGTAAGCTTCTAGAGCCTATAATACTTTCACATACGAGTCAATATCTCAAAATTAAATTTATTTTTATACCTTCTCAGCACTGTCTTAGAGAAATAATTATCAACAAGTACCCAACTTTTTGAATTAATACACGAGCTCGCAAAAACAATCAACAATAGGAACCAGGCGGACCTACTGTTTCTTGACCTATGGAAAGTTTTTGATCGTGAATCGCACCCCCAAAACGTCTTTTTAAATCTTTCTACACTCTTCGAAAATGATCAGTTAGTAAACTGTAAAGCATCATACCTGTCCCATAGATCACAATATGTATATTTCTGTGATGAGTCTTCTGACCTTTTTCCTGTAACGTGCGGAGTACTTTAAGGCTCGGTTCTTGGACCTTTTTTATTCTTAATTTTTTAAAATGATATTATTTAAGATATCAACGTACCAGTTAAATTATTTGCCGATGATTTTGTTATCTATTCTTAGGTAAAATCAACTAAAGAACAGATGGCTCTTAACGAATATTTTGCAAAAATTCAAGAATGAGCGAATAAATGGCAAATGCAGGTAAACTTCACTGAAACAGTCCAAATGACAGTAGCCTCGAACAATAATCCTCGGAGGTATAATTACTCAATTAATGAGTCCCATCAGTAATGTCGAGCAATACATATACCTGGGAGTAAAAATAACTAGAAAACTAAACTGGAATCACCATAGAGTTGATGTTGTTAACAGGGTAAGGGTAAATGTTTTATACTGAGACGTAGTTTTAAATTTTCTGACAGGGAAACAAAAAAAACTGCGTATTATTCACTCATAAGGCCGATGCCTTATGAAAGTGAAAGTCGGCTTGTAAACGGCGAGCAATGCAGCCGAAATCGAAATGTTGAGATAAAGAGAAGCCCTCCCGAGAAAAATCAAAACTTTCTCGATATCGTCGGAAAACTGGGAGTCGAGATTGGCACGTCCATACTTGAAACCGATATCGAGGTGTGTCACCGCGTGTTCGTTCCAAACAGCACGGCTGGGACATTGCTGTTCAGTTCGTGCGCCGGGACGTGGGAGACAACTTCCTTGGGCATGGCAAAAAAAAAAAAAAAACGATGCGTCACTTGCGAGGACCTTGGCATTAGTTTGTTTAGCTCTGTCTGTGTGAACGAGACCCTGTGCCCCGCGCTAAAGAAACTGCTGGGAGTGGCCGTCGCAAAGAAAAAAATAATGCGACTGGAAATTCGTCTGGATCCGAAACGGTAACATATTTGCTCGTCAGGCTGAACAGACGCCGCTTGTGAAAGTAACGTGTGTTGATGACGTGTGCAAGATAACGGCGAGCCAGCAAGCTTTCTTGTGTTGGTTCTTGGTTTGCACCTTGAAAAACTATGTCTAAGACCTTCATTTTGCATTTTATACTGAAAAGTCTACTTCAGAATGAGTCTGCATTTCAGATGACAATTATTCACCTAAATGTTTGATCTGCAAGAAATATGGACGATGACCTCGCTGTTTTGTTCGACTGCATTAAACCGAGTCTTCACGTCGTCATGCTAGCTGAAACCTGGTACAGCTGTAGTGCTGATTACTTTCTGCTTCCGGGATTTTCTGATTTCAACCTAAATGGAAACGAAATGGAAACGAAAAGCGTTGGTGTTGCTATGTTGGTAAAAAATGAAAGAAATTATGAGATATTGAAATCGTTTTGTAAAATTACTGATTTTTGTGGGGTCGTAACTGTACGTTTCAAAAATTGTGTTGGCTTAGCTCGGCTATGCCAGGATATACTAGCGTGAGCTTATGCGCACAAAATGAGAGGCGCTATCAAGCAGCTGCGGTGTAGCGTCAGACTTGGCTACTGCTCAACAGAGGCGCACAGCTGGGCACGCGGCGGCGCCAGTGCGTCTGGCGTGGCTGACGTCACTCCTCTGGAATGCGCAGACCGGCGAGGCGCGCGCAGCGGCGGCGGAGCGCGCGGCGGCGGCGGCGGCGGCGGCGGAGCGCGCGCCAGCTGTGCGCCGTCTGACGTCACTGCTCCTCGCGCATGCGCAGCACGGCTCTTTGGGAGCCACGCGAAACTGCTCAACCTCGGCCAGTGTAGCTCACGCTACAAAATACGCTGCACTCCGTTGTATATAGGCCAGCCAATTCTCCAGTCATACCGTTTCTTAATTTTCGGAGACATTGTTCAACTATGTCAATGAAAACAATTACAAGTTAATTCTGGGTGGTGCCTTCAACATTGATGTGATTTCGAACTCTGGCCAAAAAAGCTTTTTCTCAAACCTTTCTGCTTCAAATAGGTTGAGGAATGTTATCAAACAACCTACAAGAATAACAAATACGCCATGTTCTAAGACTGACTTGCTGATCACGAACTATGAAGAATCGGTGATATCAAGTGTTCTCTCTACTGATACCAGTGATAAACTTCCCATTTATTTTTGCTTGCACACTAAGTCCTCCCGCTACATCCGCAGTGACCCTGTTCCAGTGGCTAAAGACCAGTTTATCACCCCTGATAAATTCCGTAGTTTCGAGAAGAAATTAAAAAAAACATCTTGGCAACATATTTTTTCAACAAGTTCAGCAAATTCCTCACATAATTTATTCTTCCATCTCTTTAGTGCAAGTTATAATAGCATTTTCCTTTTGTCAACCTCAAGGCATCTAAAAAGGTACGTAGGCTTTGAATCATGTCAAAACTACTCGCAATGATACAAGTTAAGACAATTTTATATCAAAAATTATAAGGAGCAAAAGGGATTATCGAGCTTGAAACCTTCAAGAAATACCGCAACAAACTCAAAAATCTAGTAAGAAATGCTAAGCGTGACAACTACAATAGTCTTTTCGATCCGTTAGAAGCTAAAACCCTGACGTTATGTGAAAGAGGATACGATCAATGCTGAATCATAAGCCATCAAAACGTGTCCCATGAAACCGTCAAAACTACAGAGGTAAACATGGAAAATGCGTTCAATAATTTATTTGCAAATATTGGTACTTCTGTTGTGCCATCGGCCCTGTGCAAACAATGCTCTAGAGTTTATGACAGTATCGCATACGTAATCGGTGTTTTTGTTCCGCACGGATGAGTCGGAAGTCTACTCAACCGCCTTAAATCTCAAAAATAGCAAAAGCATTGACGCCGATAACTTGCAGGTAAAACCTATAAAATACGGCATTGGTATTTTTGCACCATATTTGATATACATATATATAACCTCGTATTTCAAACAGGCTGTTTTCCCCCTAAAGATGAAGGCATCACAGAGTTGTGTTTTGCATAAAGGCGGTGATAGGCTGAACATAAAGAACTCTAGGCCCATCTCAATTTTTCCTGTATTTTCTAAATCACTCGAGGAACTAATACACCATAGACTCATAACACACCTTGATAAGCATTCTTTAATTTCTGATGCGCAATTCAGTTTTCGTAAACGTAGATTATTCCAAATTGGATTTCTTAAACCAGAAAGAACAAATTGCGAAAGCTCTATACGAAAGAAAAATGACATTAGGTATCTTTCTTGATTTCTCAAAAGCCTTTGACTCAATCGATCATAATATTTTACTTGCCAAATTATCATTTGTTTTAAATAAGAGCGTTTGCACTCGATTTCATAGAATCAAACTTTGTAAATAGAAATCAATAAGTGTATTTTCAAAATTTTCATTGGGATAAGCTTGCTATAAAATCGGGTGTTATCCAGGGTAGAAGTTTAGGGATTTATTGTTATTTATATTATATACAAACGACATTGCGCATATGGCCGAAAACGTTTATGTACAGCTGAATATTTACGGTGATGATACATGTTCTTTTTTTTTTCTCCCATAACAATCTTCGTACTTCAATAGCTACAAGGCATAAAGTGGTAATAGGAATCGCCGTCTGGACGCTAAACAACAAACTAAAATTAAACTTGATAACTGTAATAACAAAAACGGCTTGCCACAACAAAAATAACAATTTAATTAACCCCTTTGCCTCCCATGCGAGAGGCATCTGTAGCAGGGTTGGGCAGAAATACTCAAAAATGTATTTGTAAATACAAATACTGGGATACATTAAAATAGTGGCTAAAATACTGATACTGAAATATATCTGTAAAAACGTATCGCGATACGTATCGGAAATACATTACAAATATAGGCGAAAAGTATTTGGAAATACAAATACAGGAATACATTTTAGGGAGGGCAGAAATACAAATGCAAAAATACTGATACTGCGATACATTTTTCACATATGTTTGAGACGCCAACTGGGATGAAGCTTGAAGTTTGAAGTGGAAGTTTTTGATCCCGAAATTACTTTCCAGTGGGCTTGGCGCTTTGCCTTTAAGTTGGTGGTTTTGGACGACGAGGAGTCTTCAATGGACTCAAAGAAAACGTTCCATAGGGACTGACCGCGGTCCCTTCTCTGACATCCTGTCTGTCTGACGAGGGATGCGAAAAGACTTGGACCTCTGAATAAATTCTATGTTACCCTAAATCCCATGAAAACGTCACCACGTCCCTGTCCACTAAGGACGCTCCTGTCAACATTGATCACATGACGTCACGGTGGAATGAACTGGTGTTCTTTTTCTGTAAATGGCCTTGAACATGAAACTTCACCACGCTGCTATATGAAAGGGCAATACGTACTTTCGTTGTGGGTTACCTCGTTGAAGATTGTGCAGGCAGTACCATTTGGAATTTGGAGAATAGTGAACCACCTGAAGCATCCTGGAACACATGTCTTATCTTCTGTTACGGTTGAAAAAACGATACGGTGGCATTCCTGTTGTGACGGTCCTTCCTGCCGACCCTCAGCCACCGACGCATGGATTGCAATCGTCAAGTTTCGCCTAGCATCATCCAAAAAGAAACCTCGTGGATTTCGACCTGATATTGCCGACACAGGTGCGAGCTCTCCGAGAAACAGCGCGTTCGAGACGAGTCGCCGGTGTACGAAGTCTGGGTCGGCACAGCGAGGCCACATCTGGCCTCCTTCCTGGGTTTCGGATCACCAGAGCAGCGGGTCACGTTCACGTCGGTTGATGACGTACCCTTGAGCCGTGCAATATTACGGGCGCAACCGCAGACGCAATCGAATATGTGTTAAGCTTCAATGCGTGAGTTATCCTACTATTTCAAGTCAACCACCGCCAGACTCGTGCTGCAACGGACTGTGACTCAGCTTTGCCGGCTGGGTGTACTGTGTACGCTAAGGGAAGAGAGACGTTTATAAGCGGACATTGGAAGCCAGCAAACAATGACTCAAGAAATTCCTCTGAGGACCTGTGACAGACTCTACTCCTGGCACGCCACCTGGTTAGAGTCTCCGACTACGCAACACTTCTCAGACGAGAGAAGAGGACGCATAGAAAAATAGTTAGGAGAAACGGAAGCAACCTTGGTCAGCATAGTAACAATGCCCCAGCATCTGTTTGACGCTTTGCCTCGAAAAGTTAAAAAAATAAAAAAATGCGTTTGCACCTTTTTTTTTTTTTTTTTTTTTTTGGGGGGGGGGGGGTATTTCTCAAGAAATGTAACGAAATACATTTCACCCTGATTGTATCGCGATACAAAGAAATATTCAAAATGTATTTCGATACAGGAATACAGATACTGGTGAAAAAAATGTATTGCGATACAGAAATACAGATACGAAATGTATTTCTGAAATACTATCGCGATACATTTGTATCGCGATACTGCCCAACCCTGATCTGTAGTAACGCAAAGTGAAAATGAGAGTCGCACGGAAAGTTCGGCTATTTAGGCATGAAGTTTGTGTACACATCCGGTAGGAAGCCACGGTTTTTGCTGACCATGCGATGAGTCACTTCCGTGTTTGTCGCTCTGTTTGAACCAAGACTTCAGCAGCTTTCTCGGTCCACACCTTTTACCCCTCCTGGGCGAGGGATAAAATGTGTGGACTGAGAAAGCTGCTGGAATCTTGGTTCATCCAGAACGACAAACGCGGAAGTGGCTTGCAGGTCAACAAGAACCGTGGCACCTCACCCTGTACCCCTCCTTGGCGAGGGATAAAAAGTGTGGACCGAGAAAGCTGCCGGAATCTCGGTTTATCCAGAACGACAAACGCGGAAGTGACTCATCGCTGCTCAACAAGAGCCGTGTACCCCCTACCGGATGTGTACACAAACTTTATGCCTACGTAGCCAAACTTTCCCTGCGACTCTCATTTCCTCTTTGCGTTACTGATGCCTCCTCCCGCGTGGGAAGCAAGACGTCTAATGAAATTCTTATTTTTGTTGTGTCAAGCCGTCTTTGTTACTACAGTTATCATGTCTTCACCCGGCCTTTGGAGTATTTTTGCATAAAATGAACCTGTAAAAAGACCAAAACGTTTTTGTTTAGGCCCAAATATCAAAAAGTAGATATTCTACGTTACCTTACAATAAACAATGATGAAATTGAGTTCGCAGACCGTATTAAAACTCTGGGTGTGTTTTGTTTTTGCCGTGATATGAGCTTGAACGCGCACATAGACTATGTGCGAGCAAAAATATCTAAAAATAGAGGCCTAATAACAAAATTTAAACGTTCCCTTCCTACTCAAATCAAAATATTCATTTATAATACGATAGATTTTTCCCACTTATATTACTGCAACCTGATATGGGCATCACAGCAAAAAGAATCTTAATAAGTTCCATCTATTACAAAAGAAGGCAGTACGTGCAATTTCAGGAACTCAATTTCTTCATCCCACTAAATCACTATTTAAATCCCGCAATGTAAAAACCTTCCAGCAAATGTACGCTTACAAGCTTTTGTGAACGTTTCAGAGGGCTCCTCAGCACATAGTTGTTAATTTAATTAAACGAGCCAACCTAAAACATCGAATCCTCCTACGCAATCTACGACAAAATGAGCCCTGGATGATTCGCCCAACGCGTACAAATTAACGTAATCATACACTTCATTTCTGACTGTCAACCATGCTAAATAGTATGCGTAGAAAGGGTCGACATTTCGAATCACTATCACATAGAGAATTAAAATAACTTACGTTTTTATGTGACTTTTGAATACTGCTGATGTTTTTGTCATATATAGAACGTATTATTTCATTTACGATCGTATCATTGCTTTAATGTACAGTGTTGTTTCTTTCACTTGCTGCGTATTTTGTCTATATGTTTGCATCAGATCTAGTATTGTATAAATCAGGCTTTTGCATTGGTTTGTACTCATCTCTCTGCACAGTGTAGCTGTATTCATAATTTTATTGGTCAAATTGTGTTTAAAACTGTCGCGAACTGCCTGGGGGCCTGGACCTTTGTAAAGCTGCTTTTTAGCAGCTTTTTGTCCGGGTTCCTGCTGTCATGCAAAATGTAACAACAAACTTGATTTGATTTGAACCTCATGCATTCTAGTCTCCCCCCCCCCCCCCAATAAAAAGGAAAAAAAAAAGAAAAAGTTTATGGAAGCACTTGAAAAACAGTACAAAATAAATACGCAAACAGAAAACTTAATAAGTGTGATCCTTTTCTTCGGGAGAAAATGTAAATATCTAAATATTTAAATACCAGGCTATGTACGACTACAAAAAAATTCTCTTGTAAAAACTTGTCATCAACAAATTAGAAACAACGAAGAATTAAATTATTTCTGCTTTCACCCCCAAAAAGAGAGAGAAAAAAACATTAAAATAAGGAGATGGACAATTAATAAATCGAGTGAAAACATACATGAGAATACAAAGATACGCAGAAATACATAATTAGTTAAAAACATTAAAAGAAAACGATATTTTTTAATTGTTTCCAATTCAATTTTTATATATTCAAGTACAAGCATTTAAAACAAGAACAAGACAACTTTCTCGTCGTCCAGAAAACCAAAGAAAAGAGTCAAGACCAAGCGGAACAACAATTAATAACTTAATACCAAAGGAAAAAAAAAACACAAATGATCATAAATGCCTGCAAGAGTTTTTCAAGTTCATTCCGAAGCTAAGGTTCAGCTGCCTCCCTGTATTTCGTTTTAGTTCGCTTTAAGAACTAAATAAACATTTCGCCAATTACTACCCTATTTTTTAATTTTAAATTGGATTAAACCTGATATACTGTCCGGTGATGCAGGTGGAGAGAAATAAGTTTATTTCCTTCATTTTTAGCTCTCGCTTAGAAATTGAGCGGGGTTATCGCACCTGCTAAGGAATCGCAGTTCCCAGAATAAATAGCGGCAGCAACGGCGTAACAAAGCTCTTGAATAGGTAAACAAAAAATTCCTTTCTGGGGCTTCCGACATTTCCACTACAAACTGCGTCGTACACGTGCGAAAGAGTGTACGTTTCTGTGTTTTTTTCTGCCAGCTTCTGAAACGTAATCGCACTCTGTTGGAGGTCTAGAATAGCAAAAGTCTCCATCCCTCTCTCTCGACGTTGGCGGAGCGAACACTGGAGCGGAGCAAACCACCTATCATGGCGAGTATAAGTGGTGTCCTCTTCTCCTCTTTTATGCTATTCTTAGCCTGCAATATACTATAGTGCCCTTGTCAACGCTTGCAACATGAACAGAACTCTTGGAGGGTGGGGCTCATCCTCGCCCGCAGGCAACGGTGGTCTGCTCAAAATGTCTGCATTCAGATTCTTCAAGTGCAGCTACAGGCAACACAGGATTCGATCCGTAACCTGCTGGCGCCTGTCATGGATTGTCTTGATCAGCTCGAGGCAAGGATGCGGAGGACCTAGTGCTCGGAGTCTTCGTGCGGCGTGGACTCTGACGTACAGTCGCCGGCTTTATGAGCTCCCCCGGCCGAACGCCGACCGGATCAGCGAAAATCCCGCAGGCGGCGCGTCGAGCGTTGCCGCGTTCTGGGAGCCGGGCTATTGGGACCAACCCATTCTATTATCAAAGGGGTGGACGCAGGAAGTTGAATAGCATTCCGCGTTTTGGAACGCGAATCTGAAGCACGGCCGATTACAATTCCGCTTCCGGTTGTAGGTAAACGCAGACGGCTTTATGAAATTCTTCACTGCATAATATCTCTGACGTGTTATATGCTACGTTTTTATTTGCAAAACCGGTTTGTCATTTTAAATATTTCCTACCGGAAGAGTAATCCTACGCACAAGCCCCCTTTCTTACAATCTTTCTTAAACCTAGACTAGACAATGACAAGTGATTTTGATATAATTTATTTAATATATAAGGATAGGCTATAGATAACCAAGAAAAAAAAATTGTGTGAAAGCAGAATAAAAATTCAGGCACTTTTCATGAACGCGTTTTATCGAGGAGACTCTATTGTTCTGCGCTCAGTAGCGTGTTGCTTCGCCAAGGGTAATTCTCTACACGATGACTTTGCAGATGGCTTCCTGGTCGGCCACTTCTCGCTTGCCAAAGGATCATTGTTGTCATGCCTAATATCATATCAAACATAGGGCTTTTACATTTGTAAACATCGATCGAACACTGCTACTTTATCTACGCCTAAAGCAAGCTCCAGTTTATCAGCAGTTATAACATCATCTCCGAACACTTGGGGCCAACACCTGAAGACGGCAATACTAATCGGCCATGTTTTTGAGATTCACACTTCTAAAGGCTGGAATCCCGATAAATGCTATGCGTCCACCCCTTTGATAACGGAATGGTTTGGTCCCAATAGCCCGGCTCCCAAAACGCGGCAACGCTCGAAGCGCCGCGTGCGGGATTTTCGCTGATCCGGTCGGCGTTTGGCGAGGGGAGCTCATATGGCCGGCGACTGTACAGTGCTCCAAGAGTACATGCGCAATAAAAAAAAGCCCAAGGCGCCTAGGAAGAAGGTTCCTGCTCAAACGGAGCAAGCCGCAGACACTGTAGTGGCTGACCAACGTAGCTATCAGCTCGGTTCCTCAGCTGAAAACGGACATCATCGCCTGGTTTCACCAGATGAATTTATGGTTCCAGATGTTTAAAGTCGCACCAGGCGAGGCCATCCCATTGATTCTATGCAAGCTACCACCTAAGGACATCATGTGTATTAGGTACCACTTCACGACAGCCAGCCTAACGATGTGGGAGCAAATGAATAAATCCTTCCGTCGTCGTTACAACCTGGACAATGAAGTTGAGGAGAAACTAAAGATGTTCAGCGCAAGTCAGTACTCAGGAGAGTCCTGCAACGAATACGCCGTCCATAAACGGGAGCTCATCGACGAGTGCAACTACCCAGAGACAGAGGTGGAGAAGTGCAAAGTTATCCTGGCCACACTCTTCCACAAAGCACGAAAGCACTGCTTCGACAGGCGCTTCCCTTCGTTGGGTGAGCTGCTGGACTTTTTCCTCCACTTGGACCAGGTCGTTTTCAGCCAACCAAAGACACCGGTTTTGGCTCTCCCTGCAGAGCCAGTGTAAGCTGCGCAGGTGACAAAGAAAGTGCGCTCCTTCCCGCTTTCGAAGCTTGGCCGGTCACCACCTCGTTGGAACGCTGACGACGGCAATAGTCACCAGCACCCTTCTGCAACAGAGAAGCAAAACAAGCAGCACGTGTCGCCTCAGAACGCGTCAAAAGCTTCGCGGGACTTTCAGCGTTCTTCGTCCTGACACCGCGAAGTTTGTCCGCTGTGTCTCAATTGTAAGAGGAGCGGTCACTTTGTCACGCGATGTCGGCAAGAGCTGACCCCAGAATTTCTGAAATGGCAGCGGCACTTGGTGTCCGCTGCCTCGTCAATGAAGAAAAGTGAAAACCTGATGCCTTTACCGCCTGCAAGGGTTCATCAGTAGCTTGTCACATCACCTCTGGCGCTGAGGTTGGCATCAAGAGGATTGAGCTTAGCAATGCGAACTTTGAGCTCATTTTTTGTTGATCAAGCCCTCTTTTGCCAGGGGATTTCTGTCTCCAAACATCGGAAAGTTGTCGGCCCTCAGCGGCAACTTTCGTGTCACGTTCAACATTGGTACTCAGTTCAGAAGTTGGCCTCCAGACGAATCAAGCTTGCTCAAGAAAAGCAAGAAAGCGACTTTGACAGTGGCGCATGCATGTTCTTTTCGAGAAGGAACAGCTCGTGTTGGAGGAGACTCCACTGATCGGAGTCAAGGCAACACTAGGATTCGTTGGCCCTCGCCAAATTGTGAGCCGGCTCTCTCCCATGAACTGCGAAATTGAATTCGTGGACAGTACTGCCAACGATGTAGTGCACGTGGAGAAACTGAAGCCGTACCTGATACCAGTCGTTAAATTGGCGCGGCCTCTACCTGAAGACTGAAATTTTGTAATGTATAGACCTATTTCACAAGGGCTCCGCCACCTTTTAATGTCGTCATTTCAAGTATGGGTGAAGACATTCGTTTGTCGTCGCCACTCCAATAAAAGTTTTTAGGATATAAGCGTAACCGTCACCCATTTTCGCTTTGTCGCCCCTTTCTTTTTTACTATTTATAGGTTAAAACGTTTTATTATTTTTTCGTCGACCATACCGGATATGCCTACCAGGTGGCTGGGGACAAAGTAATCGAAAAGGTCTATATCGTGTAAACTTGTTTTTAGTGTTTCTTCTCATTTATCACTTCGTATATAAATATTTATTTAATCATGTGCTTATTACTTAACGCAGTATTTGTTTAGTGTTTGTTTAGTGTTTGTAGCGTGAGAGCGTAATGTCGGGTGGACACTTTAAAAAAAAAACTAGCATGTAACGAGCTGCAAAAAAGACGTTGCTCCGAAGCGGCTCGTGCGAACGCTCGTGAAGGAAATAAAAGACGTAGTTCTGGCATGGCAGCTGAGCGACGTCGAAGCGTCGTTTCTGAGCTCGGCGCCTATATATCTCGACGACCGATACAGATCGTCACAATAACGTTACCCAAGTAATTTTCCATGATGAATTTTCCTGCTAGGACTGTCTCCATATAGCGCTAGAAACGTGCTGGTGCAGCCGCAATTTCCAAGGACATTCTTTTCGCGCTGTGTAGACCTTTGATGGTGTTTATGATTCGAGTGTTGCATTTCGAGTGTTGAAAAAATAGTGTCTCCAAGCATGCTCGCCAGAAGATCTGTTACAACCCGCATCAGATTTACCGCCATTTTTGGGGCCATGTTCACATTGTTGTGTTGGCCCGACTATGCCTTAGCTTTGGAGCACCCGGAGTTTTGGTTCCACTGCGATACACATTGCAAACGGAACAGGGCTAGGCTTCAAAAAGCGCAGTGCTGCATCTTCTTTCAGCTCCAGGTTCACCAAGTGTTCTTTGCGCCCGTTCATCCCTGGGTCAAACACTACCTCGTGTGTTAGAAACACGTCATCTAGGGTCTTGCCCTGGTCAAGGTGGTAAGCTACTGTGTCTACCTTAAGCTCCATTGGTCTCCCTTTGAATTTGAGTAAGACAAGAGATTTCTTGACCAATACATTATTCAGTGAAGAAAGGAAGAGAACGTAGGCGAGTTTGTGAATGACAAACATAATAAAACCGATGAATAGGTAAATAAAAAAAAATTAACAGAACAACACAGTATCAGACCCAGCTTGGAGTTAATTCAACAAACACCTGCCTTATATACACGTCCATACATCCTCCACAATTCAAACAAGAAACTCGCCCCCTATACAGTGTAACATAACGTCCAACCATATCCAGCACACGAACCCAAACCACAGAAGAACATGAAACCAGACAACACAAAAACAGGCAACAACAAAGGACACAAAAAACCTCTAACTTTTCCCCATATTTGGCAACGGTCAGGCTTTGTACCCAACAAGTACCCAGCAACATTTTCGTCCCACCTTATGAAAAGAGAATGAGGGTTGACTGACAAGATTCCACAGCCAATGAAAAGAAAGCGAACGAAAAACCAGAACCGCAAACCTTTTACCACAGTTAACAAAGTCAAAATATGTACCCCGCAAGTAAGCAAAAAAATAAAAAAAGAAAGCTACAAGCCCAGAAACTCTTTCGTTACCTTGTCAAGAGACAAGGAAGCTTGACTGATACAGTTTCCAAGTTCCCAGAGCTTAAAATATGCATAATTTCTCTTAGCACTCTCCTACTGCTTTCTTTCTCTCTACGTAAGACCTCAGTGCTCTCCCACTCGGGTGCAAAGTTGCTATATTCGTCTACAACTTTTGCAATTTCGGAGTTTGATGCATTACTTTTAACGGCCCATTTATGCTTCAATATGCGATCGTTTAAGCAACGAGCAGTCTGTCCTATAAAGGAAACATTACACCGCAGGGGAATATTATGGCTTCGTATTGTTTCGTCGACACTCGTTTCATCGACAGCAGGTTTCGTGAAAAACTCGATTCATCGACAGCACGCGTAGGGATGTTTCGTCGCGCGTGCATCACTCGGACCCGAGTTGATCCACGCCGAAAACCCTTCCACGCTGGCTGGATGGGTACAGGCGTAGTATTTTATATTTCGTCGCACCTTAGCATGAAACTAACCGCAAAGGCTGCGCTAGCACGAGACGGTAGCCTCTACTACCTTCGCAACGCTCGCACTGAATGAGCACTCTTGCAACCGCCATGGCGTGATCCA
The DNA here is from genome assembly GCA_013358835.2 of Ixodes persulcatus. Taxonomy (NCBI): domain Eukaryota; kingdom Metazoa; phylum Arthropoda; class Arachnida; order Ixodida; family Ixodidae; genus Ixodes; species Ixodes persulcatus. The sequence continues at coordinate 191,206 of JABSTQ010011259.1, forward strand.
AAGTAATTAGCTCACATTTGTAGATTTTGTGGCTAGCAAACGTCCATGCTAAGAGGAGACAAAGTATAGAAACCTGCAGCTCTAGGCACAAAAAAAAAAAAACAAAAAAACAATCCAGTAACATTGGCAGAATCTTGGAGCGGCGGTGGGAGCAACAAGTTTGTATTATGTGGCGGATGGAGAATAAGCACGCCGGCCCACCTTTTCCGACCCAACTTCGCACATAACCCGAACATATTTAAATATCTATATCCCATATCCACCCGATCTGATTGGCATTCCTACTGATAGCTCTTTTTTTTTAATGCGTTCAGTGACAATGCAAGCCTGTTTTAAATACTCTACTTTTATAACATTCGTTTTCCGTATTTCTCTCACTGCAACATTTTCATGGCGAGTATACTGTTCCCCATGTCGCAAGAGCCGCACACAACAAGCGAGCGTCAGTTTGAGCATCTAGGACGTAGAATGTAGCTGTTGTGCGTCTCGTACGCACTACAGAATCTGAGTGAAATTATCCAAACTTCTTTCAGCAAGCACTGTGACCCAAGGGGGAATCGGTGGTCGTGTGTTCGTGTGTACGAGCGCACAGCAGCTCGTACAACGAAAGGTCCCGCTGCCAGGGATCCCCACCCCTACCCGTTTCGATCTGTAGTTAGGCAAAGACCCTAGGCTGGCAGTCGTACTGAAGTGGCTAGTGGCTACATTTTCTCATCTACGGCGTGAAACGGTGCCGCCAGAACCTAGACAGGCCTATCGCACGTTTTTTTTTAATAGTGAACGTGCCATTTTCTTCCGCTGCGTCCAAAATGACGACAGTGCATGTGATTGAAATACCAGCGGACAGACAGGCATTTGCATCATGATCAGAGAATGAAACAGAAAGTAGCGAATAGAATCCAGGGCTACCCCGGAATCGTTAATAACTCGTGCCAAATCAGATTGACACCGAATCACTCCAAGCTTCCTTGTTTGTGCACTTCAGCACTTTGCGCCGTTAGCCGTATCAATGCTAATGAAAGCCGCGCCGGAGTTCCGCCGCTCATACAAACAATAACAAACAATCGGATATTTTGCCGCAGGAAGTTACTGCCGCCTGCTTTAGGCAAAATGCGGAGCTCAACCAAGAGCTTAACCACTGCTCAACCGACGTTATTTAAGGTATTCAGTTTGGCGTGAGGGTAGTGTATTTGGGGTGTGCGAAAAAGACTACGGTATTGATTTTGGCAGTACGCTATAACAACTACTGTAGTCGAAGCGGAGGGGTAGTGAGATCGGCGTCCTACACCGGCGCCAGTTGCTTTATGGCCCGACATGGCGCGCTACTCGGTAGGCGTCCGCGTCGCAGACTGCTTATAAAGCAACTGGCGCCGGCAACAGCCGACGCAGCAGCCGATGCATTAAAGACAGACACATGATTTACGGATGTGGCGGTACGTCGCATCTGTAAATCAGTAGTCGTAAATCGTCCCGTAGTTCGACAGATCCGCGTCGGACTCCATGAACGAAAGGTCGCTGGTTCGACGCCAGCCGAGGGACACGAGCGAAAGCTCTCTTTAGAGGGCAGATTCTGGCACAGGTAACCCATCTCGTGGTCCAGGGTTGAACCGTGGGTTTTTCTGCATTTCGTTTCGCCGGTTTTAGCACCTTTCGTGTCTCGATGTGTTTTTTCTCAAAGACTTTGAAGGTCGACTTAACGATGAGACAAATAAGGCTTTCGCTTTAATATTTAAAGCCATGACGTGCGGGTATTTTAACCCCCACACTCTCTTCATGTGACTCGAAGTTCTTCTAACGCTGAAACCGAGCTACAGACTTCTCCGCAACTAGTACACCGCCCCCAAACCTCATACCCATCTTATTATAGTCGTTGTCTTGCCGAAACAGAGAATAACCTGAAGGATATTAACTGTTACCAGAGATACTTGCACAGAGCCAGGTCTCAGTGAAACATAGCGTATGAAAACAGCTAGACAGATATTCCAAATAAACTCGGAGGCATTAGAACGCAAGAGAAGCGTATTTTGGTAGTACATTTAATATGACCTCTGCATTTTAGGTTGCAGGAGATTCCGCTACAGAGACTCGAGAGCTGTCAAGACTTCCAAAAACCTGATGACAAATCGAACCATCTGGCCATATCTCCGGTTCGTTCAAAATGTCAAACGTTGAATATTCACTTGCGAGTTGAAAGGGTGCATACGAGTCGAAGTTCGTCAGCAGCTTGGTCACATTAACTCGTTTGCTGTTCAGGAAAGAAACTACAAAACTCTCAACATCCACTACAGATGTGGCCGGACCTAACCAAGACTCAAAAAACGCCCTTAGTGGGAAATTGACGAGGCACAGCAAGTTCCTCTTCCGACTTCGCTGATCCGGTAGAAATTGGAGATCGTTGTTTCCGTCTCACGAGTGTGTAACCGTATTCGTCGGTCACCTGACCAGCTTGGCGAGACTCATGTCGGCTACCAGTGGCCCTTGAAGACAGGAGAGGTGGACCGCAGTCCACCCTGGTAGTGGATGGTGTTGCGATTCCTCCAGTGCCCGCAGTGGATCGACCCATCGCTCCTGATGCTAAAGCAGCCTTTCCAAGTGATGACGGATCATCAAACATGGTGGCGGCCATAGCAAACGTTACATAAGATTTCGAATTTAAAGGAAAGCGTTCAAGCCCCCGCCTATGCAACAAACCAAGCTACGAGCAGAGAAAGGTGTTATCAGCCTTGAGGCACTTTACCTCTGCAGTTTATACGTCCAACTTGGTAGACGCGTAATATTGAGGCGACGTGCGAATGCAGTTCCCTCAACCGTCCACAAATCCGCGGCTGCCCTCTCCGAAGCGGGATGCAGTCGCCATGATTCGTCCGAATCATGTTCGTCATTGTCGAATGGTCAATTTTGTCGTCCGACGAAGTTGGTGCATTTAGTACACTTGTACACATTCTTTGCGTTTTGAATTAGTAGTTCGTACCATAGCCTCCTCTATACTCACAAGGCCTGGCAGTTCGACAACGGAACCATAGAAAGCCCGGTCGCAGATTTGGAGCGCGAGGATCTGGTAGCAGAGAGCATCAAAGAGCCATTTCTCGGAGAACCTGGACGTCAGCGCGCAGCTTTTGCAGCGGCGAGGTCCCGAAGCACACTTATCCGCTCGGAAGAAGTGCGCTTCGGCCATACTTGGGTACTAATTCAATTACAGTAATTTAATTACTTTGCTTTGTAGTTTGTAATTGTAATTAATTACTTTCGGCTAAAAATAATTGTAACGGTAATTTAATTACTTTCTAGCCTCAGCAATTGCAAAATTTCAGGCACAATTACTATTACTTTTGCAAAACTTCGCGGACGCTGACAGAACCTCTCTGGAAGCCTCAGCGCTCGCACAACTGGCCTCTCTCGGTAAAACACTCTCACACAGACACGCACTCACACACGCGCAACATAAATAGCGCCGTATGGTTTGTTGTTTTGTTGCTTATACTGCAGCCTGAAAGACAACCCTCTTTGAAGCCTACCTTAACGGCGCCGTGTAGCGCCGTCTGCAGTGCGAGCAGAAAACGATAACGTAAAACACTTCGAAGTATTGAGGAAAAAAATTGAGCGACAGCTTTCGGCCGAGGTTGGGAATTTTAATTGTTGAAATTAAAATTAATTTCAACGATAAAATACTTTTTTAATATTTGAAAGATAACTATGAAGTTATCTTTATTTTCTTTTTTGCCAGTTTGTTTCCTTCCCTCTTCCAGTATTGTCGCGTAATTGTATCTTTGTATTATTTTCAACTTTATTTCCTGTTGGTTTTACTTCGGGTATTTTTCGCATAAGCATTTTGGAGACTGACCTTGCACCTGTGAATATTGTCACCAATGATTCGGGAGCCCCGATTTGGTTCTTATATATTTCTAAGCCATTATAATTTCAACTCAATGTAAATAATTTACAATACCATGATGTTTGTATGTGAATGGGGTCGTATTAGCGCCTGTGTATTTTAGTTTGATATTAACACCTGTAAAATATTCATATATGACTAATTGCTGAATTTTTGGTTGCCTGGCTAACAAAAGTCTGGCAGCCCAAGTTTTTCTTTAGCGATCTGGCGTCTTCCAGCGCACGAACTAGTTCATTATTATTTATTAAAAATATAAGAACGTAGTACTTCATTGCCCCAAACTGCCAAGTTCTATCATGAATAGAACAATATTTATAGAAGGAAAGTACAATCCGTGACATTTATACAGCGATGCTTAAGCCTTCTCAAACATTGAGGCAAGGAATGAACAAATACGTTGCATTCTATACAACTCGTTTAAATTTGTCCCAAGTCGGGTCGCTCTGAGAAATACGTAATTTTTAAGTAATATAATTACTTTTAAAAAGTAATTTGTGATTGTACTAATTACTTTTCCCATAGTGGTATTTGTAATTGTAGTTGAACTACTTTTGAAGGAAGCAAAGTAATTGTAATTGTAATTAAATTACATTTTGGAAGTAATTTACCCATGTATGGCTTCGGCGTCTCTCCTCTCATCCGTTGTCTGCCGCTCAACCTTTTCCATCTTGGCGGCCGCTTCTCGTGGCGATCTGCCAGGCTTTGTCAGTATAGGTACAGGAGGGTATATTCATACTCGTGTTTACCAACGCCGAAACATTTGCAATGGAGACGCCTCTCGCACTTTCCCGAACAAAACAGAAATTGCTGCTTGCCGTAAAAAACGATCCGAGCAGCCACCCCACACGTCCGTCGGCATCGCTTATCGTGCATGAATGACTTCGTTTCATGATCGCTGTACAACGCTATCAAGGCCGCTGGAGCGAGCGTCCTGACTTAACCTAGCGGTTCACTTGCACGTGCGCGAGAGCGCACTCAAAGAAATCGCCGCAAGCCTTCTCTCTCTTTCTGTCAACGAAATCTGGAACGTTTACTTTCTCCGCAGAGCACATAAAAAAGCCAATGAATACACTTTACGGCGGTAACTCGGCGAATGGCGAAGCTACAAATACGTTTAGACCTAAAAGAATACAGTCTGCAGCAAAATGGTGAGTTGGGCTATTTGGTTCATTACGTACATTTAGGCGCCAAAGATAGAGAGAATAAAACTTCATTGTCCCAGCACTGTCAGTGGGGTGACGGGTGCAGCCGTCTCATCCACCGCCATCCTAGAAGACGGCCGAGATCCCCTGGACCTCAGCGGCTTCTTCGGCTAGCCGGGTAACCCAGACCTGATCTTGTGGGTCTGAGCTCAGCAGTAGGGCCTCCCAATGCTCGCGGTCTTGAATTTTGCGGCCATCAATGGTCGGTGCCGCCCGAGAGCATGCCCATAAAATATGTGGCAGATCCGCCTTCTTCTTACAGAATTTACACGTATTTTCAAATTGTCCCGGGTAGAACCTGCTACAGGCCACTGGGTTCGGGTACATGTTGGTTTGGAGGAGGCGCCAGGCCACCGCCTGCCTCTTAGTGAGTTCAGGTTGAGCCGGTGGGTACCGTGCCCGTCCCAGTCGATAGTGATTCGTAATTTCTCGATAGGTGAACATGCGGTCTCCTCGCGTTCCCGGTTGGGCGGGCTCACTGGCTCGGCGTGTAAGACCTCGAGCTACCGTGTGAGCCGCCTCGTTGCCTGGGAGCGAGGAGTGCGCGGGTGCCCAAATAATTTGGATCGTCCCGCGTTGCTGCTGTTGGTGGCGCCTCTGATGAGATGCGCCCCTTTGCGAAATTTTGGACGGCGATCTTCGAGTCGCTTATAATAATTTAAGCTTTGTTGAGGCCACCGCTAGTGCGATGGCCGCCTCCTCCGCTGTCTCGGGGTTGTCCGTCGCCACGGTCCCGCTTACCAAGGGTTCCCCGTCCGCGCCCACCGCTACGACGGACATGCCCTTGCAATTTCGATATTCCACGGCATCTACATAAACCACGTCCTCGACGTCTTGGTATATTCCTTCCATGTTGCGAGCTCTTGCCTCCCGTCTCTCCTTATGGTATCCCGGGTGCATGTTCTTGGGCAGTGGAGGGATTTTGAGGTCCCTCCTGATACTCTTTGATATGTCTCCCTTAGCTCCGTTTCGTGATTCGTAGCGAATGTTAAGTTTCTTTAGAATGTGCCGCCCCGTGGGGCTCTGCGTTAGTCTGTCATATTGTGCAATGGTCTGCTCTTCTACGAGTTCATCTAAAGTGTTATGTAGCCCTAACTCTGAGAGCTTGTTGTTGGGTGTTGGGATGGGGACGCCGATTGCTTGCTTGTAATCCCTTCGTATCAGTTCTTCCATTTTGCGCTTTTCAGCGACCCCAAATACTAGATACGGCGCCACATAGACGACTCGGCTAATGATGAAGGCCTGCACTAAGCGAATTAGGCCGGCCTCCCTCATGCCGTTACGCCTATTGGCAATTCTTTTGATCAGCCTAACCCGGACCAGGCGGATTTTTTCGGTCGCTCACCAGTCACCTAGCTGTATTTGGAGATTTGTGTTTGTCCTTTGTCCCTCTTGTTCCCCTTCTCCAGGGATTATTTTCGTCATTCTTTTCCAGCTCGCTTGCACCTTTGCATTTAATTGCATTATAATTAATTGTTTGTTGTGTGCTATTTTCCAGCGTTTTTAGTGTGTCGTTGTTTCTGCCCTCCGCATGCACCCGGAGTCCTAACACCTTGATTTCATTCATGATGGGGATCGGACCCCCGTTCGCTTTTATAGTAATGCTTGGTGCGCCTCCGTACTGTTTTCTAGTGGTGGGATACACCAACAGCAGCTCTGATATCTGCGGCGAGCAACTGAGCCCCCTCTCCGTCGAGTAGCGATCGACTGCCTCCGCTGCTTGCTGTAGCGTTTCTTCTATTTGAGCCTCACTGCCGCTTGTCACCCATAGGGTAACATCATCGGCGTAGAGACTGTGGTTGAGGCCCTTGATCTTATCTAAGATTTTCGGCAAGCCGATCATCGCTACGTTGAACAGAAAGGGGGACAGCACCGAACCCTGCGGTGTACCCCTGCTGCCTAGCTCTATCTCTTCGGATTTTATGTCTCCTATCGTGAGTTTGGCCGTGCGGCTCGAGAGAAAGTCCCGAACGTAGGTGTAAACTTTGCGGCCTACCCCCAGGTCCCGGAGGTTCTCCAGAACCGCCTTGTGTGAGACGTTGTCGAAGGCCTTGGTGAGGTCCGAGCCCAGGATGGCTTTCAGCCCTGCTGCCCTGCCCCGGGCGTCGAGTATTCGGTGTTTGATTTGGAGCATTACGTCCTGCGTCGAGAGATGCGGTCTGAACCCAATCATTGTGTGTGGATACAGTCCCTGGTCCTCCATGTGGTTGTTTAGTCTCGTGAGAACGACGTGCTCCAGTAGTTTCCCCACGCAGGAAGTCAGGGAGATGGGCCGGAGGTTCTCGATCTGTAGTTTCTTGCCTGGTTTGGGAATCATGACCAGTTGCGCAGTCTTCCACTGTTGCGGTATTTCGCCCCGCTTCCAGCACTCGTTCATGTATCTTGTAATTGCTTCAATCGACTCGTCGTTCAGATTTCTGAGTGTCTTGTTGGTGATGCCATCTGGGCCCGGTGCTGACTTTGTGCGTAGTCGGAGTATCTCAGCCCTCACCTCGGCCTCCGTGGTCTCCTCGTCTAGCGTGGGGTTGTCCCTACCCGTGTAGTCTTCTTGAGTTTCCCACGTTGTAGTGCCTATGTACCTGTCCTGCATCTCGCGTAAGAGTTTCTTGTCTGTACCGTTGTACGTGTGCGTGATCTTGTTGAGATTCTGCCTCTGTAACGTCTTGCTACTGTCGGGGTCTAAGAGACAGCGAAGTAGATTCCACGTCTTGCGCAGCCCGAGATGGCCCTCCATGCTGCTGCATGTGGACTCCCATTGTTGCCGGGCTAGGCGGTTGGCGTGGTCCTCGATGTCTCTTTTGAGCCTTGCTATTTTCCTCCGCAGGTTTTGATTCAGCCTCTGGCGTCTCCACTTTTCCTGTAGGCTGTTACGAGCCTCCCACAAATGGAGGAGTTTGCTGTCGGCTGTTTGTAGTCCAGCTTCCTCAGGGATCTCTTTCGTGGCCTGTTTGACAGCTCTGTGTAACTGCGCTGTCCATTGCTCTATGTTCTGTAATTGTAGTAGCGTCTGTGGTACTGTTGCGTGCTTCTTCGTGTTCGTCTTCGTTTTCGCTTTCGCGCTCGCTCCCTTGTATCTGTCAGAAAGTGTCCCGTTCTACCATTGTGAGTTTCCTACCCCGTTTCTTTGTGGGTGCCGTATGGAGTGTCGTGGAAATAATAAAGTGATCGCTACCCAGGTCCTTCTGCGTGTTGACCCACTTAGGGTCCGGTGCGTTCTTCGTGAAAGTGAGGTCCGGTGTCGTGTCTAAGCTCACGCTGTTAAACGTGCGCGTGGGCTGTTGGGGATCGGTGACAAGGGTTAGTCCAACGTGCTGCGCGTCCGCCCAAAGGCTCCGTCCTTTGACGGAGCCCCTTCGGTAGCCCCATGCGGGGTGCGGCACGTTAAAGTCCCCAACGACTACAACCGTGTTTCTCTTGGAATATCGAATGTTTTGCGAAGCAAGGGCCCGAACCGCTGTCGCTGTTTTGGAGAGCTGTATAGATTTAGGACAAAGAGGCTGCCTTCCTTTTTGCTTGATGGTATAATTTCTAAGAGGACGCGCTCAACGTTTGCTACCGTGGTTTCGTGCTGTCTCACCGCTAAGTTTCTCCTTACAAGGGTTACAACTAGCGTTTCGCTTCCGCCTCCGTCAGAGGCTGCGGCATATGATTTGTACCCCGTTAATTTTGCAAGTCCCATCGTCTCCTGCGAGGCGATGACATCTGGTACCTCTTCCTTTTTACCGTTACTGTAAGAATATTGAAGGAACTGCTGAAGGTTTCCCCGTTTCCGGCGAAACCCGCGGCAGTCCCCATTGCCAAATTGTGTACTCTGTATTTTTGCTGTTCGGGGCCATATCTAGTTGCAATGTGCTGGTCCCCCTGTGGCCTTGCTGTTGTCACTGCTACTTTCCGCAGCGGCGGGCCTTTGGTAAGGTTTTGGGCTCTTAATTGGTCCCGCCGCTGCGGGACGGCTCTCCGCGAGTGTACGCTCGATGGCTGTAGTTCTAAGTTCAATTCTGTCCATGCGCTGTCCGAGTAGTTCTATCTTCGAGTTAAGTGCATCGAATTGCGCTTTTACGAGCTCCGTTAAACTTTCGAGCAGTTCGTCTCTTGGTTGCGGGTTTTCCTCGGCTTTCCGCTTTTGAGGCGGTGCCGTGCCTTCTGTAGCAACCGAGGCTATTTGCGCATGTGTGTGTGGGGGGGGGGGGGCGGTGTTGGTGTTCTTCCGCTGGTAATTGAGGGTGTGCGGCTCCTGACTTTTACTTTCTCTGTCTTTAATTGAGCGATTTCTGCGTCTGGCTGCGGGCCTGGTCCCGGCTGCTGTTGGTGGTGGTTCTGCCGTGGCTGTGATGGCGGTGGCGGCGGCTTCTTTGAACCGGACCGGGGCCTGGATCCGGACCAGAGTCGAGAGCGGGACTGGGATCGCCCGCCTGCACCTCTGCCTTCACCCGGGGGCAGCATCGGAAAGGAGCGGGAGTGAGAGCGGCCCCCTCTGCTGCCGTTGTTGTCGTTGGCGGCGCCAGTCCGCTCCCTCGAGCGACTCGGCCGGTCCTAAGGGTGGGGGGCATTGTCGCTCTGCGTGGAACCTCTCCCTTTGCTGTTTCCTGATTATATATGGAGTCCGGAACAGCTCTCGGCATTTCTTGTCTCCAGTCTGATGATCTCTGCCGCAGAGCTGGCAACAGGGTGTGCATTTGTGGTCGGCGTTCGGGTTCGCCACTCCGCAACCCCGGCATTTTACGTCTTTGGGGTTTGGGCACGCGTCTCCCCTGTGCCCGAGACGCCCGCACTGCTGGCAAACTTCATGTTTTTTCCTATAAAGCAGGCATCGGTATTCGGCACCTCGGTAAAATACGTAGTGGGGGACGTGTTCCCCTTCGAGTGCAATGATTATTGTACTTGTGTTGCCCATCCTTCGCGCATGGAGGATGCTGGGGTTGCGCGCGTTGACTAGGCTTCGCTCTATGTCTTCTGGTGTTTCTTCCTCGGGTACGCCATGGATTACTCCCTTGCTGGTGTCTTCGGGTGCCGTTATGTACGCAGCCGCTCCGTAGTCTTTCGCGCTTATACGGATGTTAGTGATTTTGCTGTATTTCATGGCGTTTTCTCAGCTGGGCGTGCTCATGGTGAGAGTGTTTTGCATGATGTTCAAACGCAGCGTATCGCTGCACGCCTCGTGGTAACTGATCCCCGCTGCGCGCAGTACGCCGTCACGCACGGCGACGGTCCTCAGCTGGGCCGCGTCGAAGTAGCCGCGCAGGCGAAGGATTACCTTGAGGTCTTCTGCGGGCAGCTGTGGTTGTCTCGGCGCTTTCGCCGGCCGGCGTGCGCGCAAGGCGCTCCTTGGTTGGTGCATCATTGCTGCGTTGGCGGCTTTCGTGGCATCCCCAGCGGCGGCTTTCCTCGTTTTTTTTTTCTGGCGAGATGTCTTCACCCACCACTTCGATGACGTCCATGTTTTGGGTTTCCACAGTACCGAGAAAATCCAGACCTGACGAGGTTCTCGGAGTTTTGAAGCTCCTTGGCGAGGCGAAATCGGGGACCAGGGCGTGCCTCGCGCCAAGCCGGCTGGTCGGCCGGCCGCGCCGAGCGCCGGCTCGATGTTTACGCTTGGATCACGTTCTCGTTCTTGCGGAGTTCTCGGAGCCCGGGGAAAGTCGACTGCTCTGCTCGGAGGTTGGAACGAGACTCAGGCGCCAAAGAAGAACAAAACAAGTACAGAGGGAAAAAGGACGACAAAACAAGGCTCGAGTGACTAATGAGAAAGGGGCTCCTAGTGTTGCTGCCACCAAATCAACTTTGAGCCACATACAAAAAAGACCTCGTTTCGCACTTGAAACCGTCATTTTGACGTTCACTTCAATCGCGACACAAAACGTTCTTCTGTGTATAGAACGCTTGAAACATGTCATTAACAGCGCTTTTAAAGTCTTTCCACGAACTCGAAGAAGCTCTATCAGCGCAACACATATTCCTGTAAAAAAAAAGAAAAAAGAAAAGAAAAAGATAAGCACTTATAATAGTTTGCTTTCTGATAGTAAGCCTGGTGTTTCACCATGTTTAGCGTTACGAAGCAGATTTTTCTTTTGTCGCGCGTATCACCATTGACAGCGCTGTGTACGAACTGTGCAATGGAGTCTAAATGTACCATTTAGCAATAACCACGTTTCTTTATTCACTCGCGTCTTTTTTTTTGTGTGCAATAGGTATATATATATATTACATTTGTATTTATTAATTTTTAAGCGTTCCTTTTTTTCATGGACTAAGGGCCTCTGAACGCTTCTTCTTTTCGTCGAACAACACACGTCTGATTGGCAGGAAAACGAAATGGCCGCATAGAGTCGTTGATAACTTCGAGATTCACTTTTTCGACAGCTGCGCTTCATCGGAAGGAAGCAGCATTCGGGTTAAGTTGGGAGTGTACGTATACACTCTTAAAAAAAAAGCTAGTAGTATTTACTAGGTAAGAGCTAGTAACCGCTTGTCACATATGTTGCTAGGTACCTAGTAACCTTAGGTAGTAACGGTCAAGCTAGTAACGGTTGCTAGGTCAAGAAGCTAGTAACTGTTACTAGCCTCAAAGTAGAATCCATGTATTTTACTACCTGTATGTAGTAACTAGCGCAACCTCCCCACGGAAGACCGGAAACGCAACTAGTCACGTGATTTCCGGTGGGAAAAAAAAAGGTGTGGGGTTATGTCACTTACGTGGCAGGCGCAACAAAAATTGAAACTGGAAATGAGTAAGTCAGGTGGCGCTAGTCAACGTCAAATTTTGTACACAAAAAAGGACACCGATTATTTATTTCAATTCTTACACATTCGCAAGTATACATTCACATTTTATATATACATTCACACCCACATTCTTAGCACACAGTCGACACAATGCATTCAACCCAAACACACGACCACTCTAATCGCTAGATTACAGACGGCGGCAACCCGGGGATTCGAACCCAGGAGGTTCCCACCGCTAGCTTACGAGCTAAGACGCGTTAGCCCACTCGGCCACTTCCTCCCTGCTGACTGTCGCGACTGTCATTAAGTCTTTTATACTGACCATTTGAGTGCGCAAACTTGTCGTCGTCGTCAGTTCTTCGCAGTCGCTAGGTCAGTCGCGCGACGAGACAAACCGCATGAAAGCGACGGGAACAAGCGGCCAAGGCGATCAGCAACATTGCCTAGAAATTAAAATACCGAGCGACGCGACGGGTGACCTTGAGAAATCGCCGTCGCTCGTTGCTGTCTCCGTCGATAGTCTCGTCGCTTGCTAAATCGATTGCATGCGGTTCAGATTTTAAAACGAATGTGGTCGCTGTCGGCGAGAGAGTGCTTTCTTGCCGTCTCCCGCGGCGAACGAAGGCTGTAATTGACGGGGAGTACGACGGCAGCTGCACTCCTTTCGCGTGCTGCGCTACAAAAATGCATGCAAAATTAATACCGCGTGCAGCTCGCATCTTAATTTTTGTAGTACACTGACGAATGCTCACGTTTTTGGGGAAGATATAAACGAATTCAGAAAGACTCGTAGAATGCCAAAACAGTTTTTTTTTCATTAGTCCTAAAGCTACATATACAATTTAAGACGCACATCAACGGTTGTGACAGTGCACTGTCACAACCGAAGACAGCTCAGTCAGAATCATTCAACCACCGAGCACACACGAACCGTGAAGAAGTTCTCAGTGTCAAGTAGGAGAAGGCAGAGAAAAGCTTCTTGGACGACGAAACCCAATCCAGTGACAGCGGCACCGGCTCGTTAGAACTATCCTCAGAGCAGTCCAGGTTCACGCACACACTCGCCCCGTCGAGCGCACGAACGTTAACTATGCACTCCAACACGGGAACACGAGAACTGCAAACGACATAAGGCAAAAACGGCAGGTTCACATCGGAGAAATTAGCGTCTTGCGAATTCCGACTGGCCCCAACTTGCTTGTCATACAATGTTGCCAAGCGTCTCTTGTGAAAGAAAAACATTAGTTAAAAAAAAATTCAAAAATAAAAAAAAATATAAAAAAAAAACAGAATGAACTTTTTTATTTGTTTTCGGAAACGTTTTTAATGTGTGCTACGTGGCTGTTTTCATCCCAGTTAAAACCAAAATGAAAATATAGACCCTCACAAACGAATGCAAACGAGAAGGAAGGTAAGTGAGCCGCATGGCCATTGCATCAACAATGGCTGCTGCGCTCGCTGCAGCGATGGCACGTCGGGCTGGTACGGAGGCTGCGAACGTTATAAAGTCAGCTCCAACCCTTAAACATGCCGCCTCATACAATATTTGACGCTACGATTGCGTGTGGATACCTCCCCCTGCGATCCGAAACAGCAAGTACGTCGCTAACGCTGGCAATCGGGTATGAAGAAAGCGCCGCCATCTTCTCCGCGCCTTTGCGGTAGTAAATAGCTAGTAAAAAGGTATTAACGGTCTGAAAAGGGTAGTAATGGCTGCATTTGATAACTTTCTACTACCTATCGTGCGTTTGAGGTAGTAAATAGTTAGTCACAGGTAGTAACGGTAAGAAAGGGGTAGTAACTGCTGCAGTTACTAGCTTTTTACTAGCTTTTTTTTTAAGAGTGTAGGCTTCGAGACAAATGGACCGCTACTTTCCCTCAAAGCGCTCGGTAGAGCCAATCCTGCCAGTCCACGGTGCTCCAGCTCGACGAATGGCGAGGTTGAAGTAATGTTCTGACCTAAAAGAGCAGTCTGCGTTGTGCACTAGGCAACATGAAACGTTTAAGTGAAGACTTATTTATTTTCTATGTATAAACACATTTTTAGTCTCCTCATTCGCCGGGCTTCCAACATTGATTTCAACGATTAAAACTAGACAAGCTCACGCGATCAAATTTGCCCGCATATGTTGCGTGTTCGGAGAAACGTTCACTGTAGATAAACTCACCGGACAAAAACTCACCCACTTTCCGAGACTCCGAAGAAAATCTCACCAAAGTTTTGACATACCCGCAAGAAGGCGCGCCTTGAATTTAATTTCTAGGCAAAATGCCCATTATCATTTTAGAGCGGAAGTGAAACTAAGCATAGAGGCGCGTTCGGCGGCGTGTGCAGGCGGCATTGGGAGTGTGCTGCGGGGCAGTGGTGCCATGGTGAGGCTCCCATCAGAAGCATTGCGCGTGGAACACGATAAGTCTGGCAAAGGCATCCTGTGTAGCAACCAAGCGTAGTTTCTAAGTATAAATATTGCCACGCGCGTCGCCGAGCGAGCGCCTGCGTGGCCGAGTGGTTTCCGTGCTTGGTTTTCGTGCGGAGGCCCCGGGTTTGAGTCCTGGGAGCGGCGCGTCTTTTATTTATTCTTTCAATTTAGGTTTGTCGTAAGTTCGAGAACCTTGTCGTCTGATCGAGGTACGAATGTTCTACGTGCCGAAAGTTCTACGCCGAATGTACCAGAAACGTACGCGGGTGCACAAGGGACTTCGCATGGCGAGCTGGGGTCAGTCTCGCCCCACACTCTAAGAAAAAAGAGTCACTACAGTCTTCCCTAAAAAGAGGAACGCTCTTGTAACCTATTGTTTTTTTAGAAAGGGAGACACTTTCGTCCTGAAAGCAGTGGAGTAAAGTTCCTGCGTCGCCTGCATCTCATAATGGCGGCCCCGAATCGAGCAAATTGAGCTCAGTAAGGCTTAATGAGGACGCTACGTTTCTTATACGGGGCGAGAAGTGCAGAATATAAAAGCGTAACACGAGCTTTCCGGGAACTGTATTTATTTCCGAAGCCGGCTTCTCCCCGCAGGTAATCGAAAGCAGTCACTCAGTCTTCTCATCGTCAGCACTCCATTTTAAACGGAGACAATCGGTACCCAGTTACTTCGCGCACTTTGCGCCTTACATTTGCTATTCCTCGAGCCACAATTCCATCGTCAACCGCACATCACGGAGGAGCAGTAAATCATTCGCCAAACCAAAAGCCGCTCTCAAAAAGAGCAAATTCTAACCAGCCCACTTGGCCTATTGTTGCACGGTAAGCAGAAATAATCGCGAAGGATAAATCGCATGAAACCTGATGGCAGGTTGAAGCTCAGTAATTGCAAGTAGCTAGTCTAGGCGACGCTAGGTACCGCCCAATTCATGTGCTACAAAAATTATTAGGGGCGAAGTTCCTTAGGGTCTAGCCTTGTCCATCCGTCCGGCGTCCGTGCTCACATCGAATGCCATCCCATCTGTCTTCTTAAAAAAAAAAAGAAAATGTTTGCGCAGTCGACAGGATTCGAACCTGTGCGGGGAGACTCCAATGGATTTCTTGTCCATCGCCTTAACCACTCGGCCACGACGGCGGGACGAGTAGGGGGCTCTGAGATGTGGTAGTAACTCAAGAGCTGGGGTTACTGCTCAACGTCTATACAGGAGAGGGCGCTGGGGTCAAATGCGTATATAACCACGTTCCATACCACACATTCTCTTTCTGACATGGACCGTTGATTTAAGCGGTGGAAATGTGTTCCCACGGCTTTAGCGAATCCAAGCTGATCCGCTAGAAGAACCACTGGCTCTGCATTTCACCGACCATAAAGCAGTAATAATGAAGTCGAAACGCAACCCGGAACTCAGCACTACCTATGAGCAATAAAAACAAATCAGCACCATCAGCATTACCTATGAACAATAAAATCAGTATCATCAGCACCACCAGAGCTTCGCCCCAGTCAACATCATTCACCACGTGGAGATGCGGCCTCTTTTTTTAATTTGCTCACGCCACCATTACATTTCGGGTCCTTCGGGTACCTTTACTATATACACACGTAGATACGTTGCACATACTACTAGCATCAGCTGAACATATACATTGACCGCATACATATACATGACACATGCAAATATCAATAGAGCAACTCACTAAATCTATCATTACTTGCTCTGCGTTTCCGCCTTTCATACTGGTCGTTTTGAAGATACGCAATTTCTTGGTGACCAACTAAGCAATAATAATATTTCCAACATGTTGATTTTTTTCCAGTAATATTATATCACTGGGAGTATTTTGGACGGCTCAGGGAATGAATATCTTAGTAAAAAGTAAACGCTCATGCCGTAATTATTAGTTTCAGTGTCGTCGCCTCATCCATTGTGATTCGTGACAATATCAGTAACCTGATCATAGCGCATACACATTCTCTGTAGCAGCCAAGCTTAGTTTCTAATTAATGTCAGCTTAGCTGAGCACAGCGCAAAAGCATCCTTTGTAGCAGCAAAGTTTAGTTTATAATCAAAGTGAGCTTACCTCAGCACAGCGACATACAAGCAAGCAAGCAAGCAAAACTTTATTTCGTGTAGGGGCCTACGTCCTGGTCCGGACGGCCCGTCCGGCCCACGTCTCGCGGATGGATTCCGCAAGGGGACCGGAGTGATTAATTAGTGCTTCTAGTGCGGTGGGTATGTCGGTGCCCGTGGGTGGAGCCAGCCATTCCTCCCAAGAAATGATGTGTGAGAGGGTTGGGGGAAGGGTGGGTGGGTTACAAGACCAGTAGGTGTGAGGGATGGAAGGGTATTCTCCGCATTTTGGGGCAGGTGGGGGAGTCGGGTCGTTTGTAGATGTGGTGGAAGATGTGGTGTGATGGAAGAGAGTTGGTCTGAGCTTTCCTGACGAGGGAGGATTGTTGCCTAGACATGGTCTTTGGGGGTTGAGGGTAAATGGTCCGCTCTTCCCGTTGTTCTTTTAACCACGTTCAAGGTAACACTCGGCGAAACTTTTAACTTTTTTTTTGTTGCTACACGAGACATGGAAATTTAGTAGAAAGATTCCCTCCACGCTCCGGCGAAGCCCACAGCGATCTAAATGCCAGCACGTCTACTCGATCTGCCGGCGAGCAAATTCAATCCGATTACAAAGGAGCGAACAATACCTAAGGGATATATTGTTACAAAGAAGCTGGACGGACATTCCAACGAGTGGGTATTGATCTCATGGGACCCTAGAAATAAGGGTTGTGGCGCAGGCGAGCTGGTAAATCTTCAAACTTTAAAAAAAGTCTGAGACAGAGGAAAAGGAAGGGGCAAACACAACAAAGTCTCAAGGCGCAGCTGCAAGATGCATTCACAGGAGCAGTTTCTTATATAGACAGAACTCTCCCCCGCCTTGAAAACAACAACCGTCAGCCCCACCTCTTGAGGTGGTGATGACGGTTGTCGAGGTGGCGATCTATCACCACCTCAAGAGGTGGTGATGGATCGCCATCTCTTAAGTTGACGATCCATCACCTCATGTGGTGATGGATCGTCCCACTTTTGTTGTTTGTGGGTCTGACGGTTGTCGTTTTCAAGGCGGGGTGAATTGTGTCTATATAAGAGGCTGTTCGTGCGAATAAATTGTGCAGCTGCGTTAAGAGGCTTCGTTGTGTTTGTCCCTTCCTTTTGCCCTGTGTTAGTTTTTTTTTTTTTAAGTATGATCATAGGACTCTTTTATTCTACAGCTTCGGGAATCGCTGGATTGTCGTGGCAATCGACCACATGACCAGATATGCTTAGACATCGGCACTCCCATTGGCCACCGCTACTGAGGTTGCTTATTTCTTCCTGGGTAATATAATACTACGTTACGGAGCTTCGCGAAATTTACTAAGTGATCGCGGACGCGGGTTCTTATCGACGTTGCTGACAGCCTGTAATTTTGTTCATTGCATCACCACTCCGTATCACCCCCAAACCAAAGGCCCGACCGAGAGGCTTAATCAAACGCTCGTTGACATAAATGCGATGTGTACCGACTCAAACCAGACAAACTGGGGGAAATTTTCTACCCCTTATAACATTCGCTTATTAGGTGTTACCCGCAAGAAGCGTTTTCGTGCGCGATTTGCCGGTGTCGACGTCAACGCTAAGTCATTTCGGACGCGCGCGCGCTCAGTTTCGTCTCTGCTCCTGTTTCTCGCCGGGCCAGAAAAAAGCGCGCGCCTGGCGCCGACGTCGGAAATAGGTGTCTGCTATCACCAATAAAAGATGTGTGAACAGTCATGCACTATCGAAAAAATCCGGCAAAATCTTCCAGTGACATCCGGCGAAAACGGGTGAGTTTTCACCCGTTTTCACCCGAAACCAGCGTAGTTTACCAGTCTTCACTGGAAGTTTTACCGGCAGCCACTTTCGTTACCAGACGTACCCGGCTTTGTGGGAAGTTTTACCGTCAGCCACACTCATTTACCGGATTTCACTGAAAGTCGACGCGAGGGGAACGGCTGAAGCCACGAAAGCCAAGACGAGCCGGAGACCGAGTGTGAAATGGCGGCCGCCACCGCAGCTGCATTATCGTCGTTTGACACAAACTCTGACCACGACTGAAGCTCCCACGGACTTTTTCTTTGTGTGTTATTCCTGCTCGACGGTGCTGCTCCAGCAATTTTCGGTCTGCGTGGGTCTCCCTGTGATGCGACCTCGCACGGGAAGACAAATCCCGGTTTTTTTCTTCCCCCGGTGAAGGGAGCGCCCTCGGCCGGCGCCGGCGAGGCGGGGAATGCGACGCGGGAGAGGGGGACAGTTTTCGGAGGACGGGCGGACAGAGTTTTTGTGTCGGGAAGTGAACATGACGTTCGTGGTTGCGGGGTGATCCGTGGGCCAGGCGACGCCATACTTGAGGCTTCTTTCATTTCAATTATATACACTTTAAGGGCCCTTGAAGGGTATTACATAAAAGAGGGGAGGGGGGTATTCATGATTTATACAATGAAGAAACGCAAATACATGAAAGACACAAAAGGAAACTAAGAACTTAACACACTTACTACACTCAGGACTGCTCAGAATTACACAAATAATACAACTGGTAAGACAAAAAATGAAGTTTAATTCGAAATAGAAAATTATTTGGGTGGGGACTCGAGAGTGGTGACTATGGATGATGGGAGGTTGTTCGAGTCACTGATGGCCTGAGGAAAAAATGATCGATTAAATGTGTTCGTAGAGCCTGAAATGCGTTTGATGGCACATGTGTTAAGGCGCAAAGATGTTCGATTGGGAGAGGGGGGGGGGGTGATAGCAACTCATGTTTAAGGTATGGAATGTGGTAGTAGATCTTATGCGGGAGGAAGAGCTGAGAGACTTACGTGCGGACCTGCAAAGAGGACATGGTTAGTTGGATATTCAAGGCGGATACACTAAACAAAGGATCATAAATAGGCAAGATGAAACGGGCAGCCCTGTTTCGAACTGCTTCGAGATTGTTCATTAGGTAAATTTGATGGGGATTCCTGATGGTAGCGGCATATTCTAACTTAGGTTTGACGTACGTGTCGAACGCCAGCTTGTGGGCAAGGGGAGGTGCAGATCGTAGGTTACGTCTCATTAGGCCAAGCGTTCTTGATGAGTCAGCAGTGATGGGTTCAGTGTGATTACTCCAGGAGAGGTCCGGTGTTTACCTTACACCAAGATATTTAAGCGTAGTAACAGTCTCAACTAAATTGGAGTTCAGCTAGTATTGGTAGGACAGTACAAATTCTTTTTCTGGTGAAGCAAATTAGTTTGCATTTTGGTTTGTTTAGCGGCATCAACCAATCATTGCACCATTTGTTAATTTTATTTAGGTCACTTTGAAGTTGGATGTTATCTCGCACACTTGTTACTTTGTTATAGACGACGCAGCATCTGCAAAAAGGCGTATTTTAGAGGAAATATTGCTGGGGAGGTCATTTATATATATTAAAAACAATAGAAGCCCTAAAACGGACAACTGCGGAACACCAGAAGACACGTCTATTAGGGAAGATACCTGGTCATTAATGGCCATTATTTGCACGCGGGACGAAACAAAGTCACGTGTCCATGCAAATGTGAGCGGGAGAAGACGAAGAGATGACAACTTAGGGAGCAGTCGCTGATGAAGGACATAGTCAAATGCTTTCGAGGAATCAAGAAAAACGGCGTCAGTCTGAGTTAACATTCAAGTTTAGTGTGCAGGTCATGTACAAAATCACAGGGCTGAGTCTCGTACGAAACTAACTCCCTCTTGAAATACGTGCTACTGCATAAAGAAAAAATAATTACTTTTTAGGTGAGTCATGATGTGGGAGTAAAGTATATGCTCTAGTACTAACGTTGAATTAATCTAAGATGGGGGTAGAGACAAAACATCAAAACGTAGAAGAGACAGAAATAAGAGAGGACGACGTCTCACGGAGAGGGGGGGGGGGGGGGGGGGAAGGGACCTCGTTCTCCTGCTTATTTTCTGTCTCTTCCATGCGGGTGCGTCTGCGTCTGCGCTCGCTCGCGGATTTGTTGCTCGTCGCGTTATCGCGATCAAACGAACTTTCCATGCGGGTCCCGCTAAACACAACTGTTCGTCACACAACTAATCTTTCTTCTTTTAATACGAAAGCATTAACTATTCCTTGGAGCGGAGCCGGCGGCGTCTGTATCCGCAAACAAAACGCGAAAGAAATTCCCGTTCCCACATTGGCTGAGCAAAACGGCTCCCAGATAGACATTAGGGAGTTTTAGAATAGCGCACGCTAAAGCTTTGCGTACGCAAAGAATAGCGTCGTCGCCACTGCGCATGCGCCGAACGCTAACCACGTTTTGCGCTCTCGGAAATTGCGTGCGTACGCAAAGAGTCTTTGCGCCCTTTGCGCTCCTCCAAGGAGGATTCGTGATGAGAAGTTGGCTAAAGCCAAGACGAGCACAGTTTTTAAAAAAATGGCGGCCCCCAGGACCATGGCTGCGGCCGCTTCGGCGGCGTCGTGAGCGCGACGTCGGCGGCATCCTCGCGACTGCGATTTTCAATATGGGACGACATTGCACTCGGTTTGGAAAACCCAGTAAGGGCAACGATCACCGGCAACTTGATGCTTGCAACGTGCGAACATTTATCGGCGAAGGTCAGTACTCTCTTGCCGAGGCGACGCATGCGGACACGACCGGTCGACCGCTCGCGGCGCATTCTCACGTTTAAACAAACGTAAAAAGTTACTCTGAACCGATAATCGTGTTTTCTTCTCAAGTTACAGCATCCCGTGTGTGAAATAAAAATCGTGACTGTATCTTGGTGGCGTTGCTAGCGCGAGATGCTTGGGCTTTTGCGTCGCGGCGGAGATACGCTATTCTAAAGCTCTCTTGCGTCGCGGGAGCTAACGCAAGCGCTATGTTTAGCGCTAGCGTGCGCTAAAATTGCGTACGTTATTCTAAAACTCCCTATTGGCGGCCGCTTCACGAAAGCGCGCGCTCGACTGCCGCTCTCGTGTCAGGCGTTGCCGGAGAGGGGGCTGCGGCCGCTTCACGAGAGCGCGCGCTCGGCCGACGGCCGCAACCTCGGCAGTAGTGAAACGTTGCGGTCCACGCCAGTACACCGCAGACGAATTAAGGGAGCGGAAGAATGACATTCATGCTTTCGCATTCAACACTCATAAGAAGTGCTTAGGTGTCCTCGGAATTGTTTTCGGTTTTACGATTGTCGATCCGTTTCTCTCTGCAATAATATATAGCTGTTACGGACAGTTCGTTTGATCACAAGATATGCACTGAACCAAATGTGCTGTCAGAAATCCTTGAAACGTGTGCTGGCCTGCACTTCCACTTTGATGCACTTCACGTCGTCGTCGTCGTACGCTATTCGGCTCCACCGGTGTTCCGCCTTCTCACCGCTGAGAGGCAAGTCGCCCGTTGAGTCGGAGTAAGTTCAGGCTGTATAAACATACCAACAACCTAATTTTAATTCGAAAGCATTAAAAGGCCCCAGGAGCAAAGCCGACGTTGTCTGTAGCAGCGTAAAAGGGAACCTAAATTCCCATTGGTTGCGACGCGTCATGTGGCTCCATAGCAACGGTGTCATCGTTGCTAAGGAGCCAGCCAAACTGCTTGTGGCGCAGCGGGAAGGGGGGGGGGGGGGGGGGCACGCGGGTATGCGCTGGCCTGACGTTGGGCCTAACGTTAGGTCTATCGTTACGCTTTAAAGTCTAACGCATCTTACCAGTACGCGCAGCTGTTTGGCGTGAGGGGGGATGCGGATATGCGCTGGCCGGACGTTAGGTCTAACGTTATGCCTAACGTTAGGCCTAACGTTACGCTTTGAGTTCAAACGTCGTGAACTGGTACCCGGAGCTGGGCGAGGATGATGATGAGAGGACACGTGATTTCAGCACGCCCCGCGCCGAGCTTCGCACCCCCCCCCCCCCCCCCCCCCCCCCCCGGCCGCCACGTCGAGCTTCGCACCTCACCCAGCGGCGCGGCAGTCACCTGCGGGTCAGGGCGGTCTGCGCGGCGAACGACCGCACTCCCTGCCGGCGCTGCGGCCGCTTCTGCTTCTCTCGGCGCCGAGAATGCTTTCGCATTCGAAACTCATAAGAAGTGCCTGGGTGTCCTCGGAATTTTTTTTCTTCTCTTCGGTAGAGAAGCCTCGTGGACTCGGATACAACCTTACCATACCGGTCATATTTTACAGAACACGGGCTGTCTCAGACGTTGCCTCACACGCTGAGGTATGCCATCAATTAGCACGCCTGCGGATGACAAGCGCACAAGCGAACGAAAATCGCCGCTACGATTCTCACAACAAAGACATCTCTTTCGGCCCTCGAGACTTGGTCTGACTTTCCCTTCCACACCGTCAAACCGCTTTATCTGCGAAACTTCTTTACAAATATCACGGCCCCTATCGTGTTCTGGACCGCACCGCGCCGGTTAACTACCTCGTGGAACCATTGTCAGGTGACGTCGTCCCTCTGCAACTGCTTACCTAGCGCTCCAAAAGCGCCAGGATGTCGCATTCTTCCTTGGAAGGGGGAAAATGTTACGAACAACTTCTTCTATAGTCACCAGTGTCATCATCAGGGCATCATTCATCCATCGGCATCACCATGATCATCGGGCGGTTCGAAACCCAGACCGGATGATTCGAATCTGTCCTGCGTTCAAGTGGTCTCACGAATAAATCCTCCGAAATCAAACAACGGTCTCCATCTTACAATAGCATTAATTACTGGCACTGAATAATGTCGTCTTATAGTGATTTCCGGATTGGCGAGCACATAAATGCTTAATAAAGGCACATTCAAGCGCAGCTAGACAAAAAACACATCATGGAAGTATCTCGCCGCCTTTGCCGCTTACACCTAACTGAGAAACACACGATTGAACCCAACTCCAAGCGAGACCTCCGGGTCGAATGATGTGAAAACACAGCGAAGCTAGACTCGGGTAGGTTTTGAAATTTCAAGGTGTCTAACCCGCTGATCTCCACTAGGGGCCTAGATGGCGCGTTGACCCCGTAAATGATGACGTCACAACATGGCACTTTGCTCCAAATAAATCGTTGCCAGGGCCGTTGTTTTCAACAAATACATAAGGACTTAGCGTGAGTTAGGTTTCAAATTGTCTGATAAAAAAGTAAATACAATTTTGTAAGCATAATGCATTCTCGTTATTTAATTATGATGTAATCTTGAATACTTTTTCTATCGTCTCAATAACAGAAAGCGTCGAATAAAACACGTAATAAAGTTTCACAACCGATTATACCTTGCTAGCAGACGGCACAATGGCTTCGCGAGTTCAGTGGCTTTTTCCGAGGAAGTACGCGAAAGTATTAATTTGGTACGAGCGACGTCAACCTACTGTACGATTTCGGAAAGAAAGCGAGTGCCTGTGCGCAGCTCTGATCGCCGCTCGAGGTGCGTGAGCGCGCAAACGCCTGCCTCGCACAAAAACACTGTGAAGCCGAATCACGTACGACGACGACGTGATGTGTATCAACGTCGAAGTGCAGACCAGCACACGTTTCAAGGAGTTCTGACGGCACACAAGTTGCGTCAGTGCACATTCGTCTGGTCAAACGAAGTGTACCTAACAAATATAATTTGCCCGATGTTGTTATCCAGCCCCTTCGCTATTTTGAGGTCTTACTGAAAACTCGAAAGTTCTCAAGATTCTTTCTCAGTGTTATGATTACAAGCACGTACGAAATAGGCACCCACATTGTCAGCCTGAAAACAAAAATGAAGTTTGGGGTCTCGAACCGTTCATGTTAGAGTCAATATAATTGCTCCTTCATTACAACGTATGTCAACTTTCAATTCAAAAAGAGGACCTGACGCTGTTTTGATATGTTCTAGACAGATGATTTTCTCGGCAACTTTTTAGTAGATCTCCATACGTGATTTTCGGTAGGTATTATTCTGCATTGCACGCAAACACAAGTCGTCTTAATAAAGCTTATGAGTTTTTTTTTAAATCTGCCATTTTTCACAATAAATACAAGAGCAAAATCGTATCATTATGCATACAATTCAAATTGTTGCAGACAACATATTTCAGTCATTTTGTGTGCATTCGTCATGCGTTCGTAGTTTGCAGCTGGCATCTCGAGACGTCTCGACGACCAGAAGTTGTCGCCTTCAATATCTCAGAAGCAGCCGATTCTCGGCAACCTTGTGTCGTAATAAGTGTGAAATCTAGGCTTCCTATGTCTCTTATTTTTAGACGTTTACATTCCACGTCCGATTATGAACCGATCGTTCTTTCTGACCAAAATCCTGTACCATGTATTTGTCCATAGCGACGCCCTAGCAACGGTTTGTTTGGAGACGTGACATCGCACTTACGGGGTCAATTGAGCAAACACGTTTGAAGCCACCGGAACTAAGCGGCTTTTCCAGGAAGTGAGCGCCTCACGAGCTTTTCAACTCTTCCGAGTGCTGGTTCAAACAGCGTCCAGGGCGCTGGATTTTTTCTTGACATCTTAAGAGAACCTGCTTGTTGCTCAGTAACAGCGCATGCAGATCCGAAAAATTTCCTGGGAAGTCATTCGATGTGAAAATTTTGAGATTCTAGTTAATCAAGTGTGCATACGTCCCACGTTTAAATGCCGTATTCTCGGAACTTAATTCAAAACGGAATTATCAAAAACCCACTCAAAGAAACAAGAAAGCATGGAGCAAAACATCGACTGAATGCACTGGGAAGTCCGGCGAAGTCCGGCAGACGCCCGACTTCCGGGACGTGCATCGAACTTCCGGTGGCTTCACTGGCGGCTTTGCGCCATCCATCCCCCTATTCGCTCGTTCTCGCGTGATTTGAAATGTGGTGGCAACAGCGTGCAAATAGCCTCCAACCCCTTCCAGTTCCGAATCAGACGGCGTGTTTCGCAGTATTTGCGAAATCAATTATACACGATATCGTCTGGAAATAGCCACTTATTTCATTCACTATTATGTTCACTATTAAAGCATACTTTATTCACTATTATGATAAAAGCATAATGTGTAAAAAAGTAGGAAATATAGGCGAAACGGAGGTTTACCGGGGCTACTCAATAGATGGTGCCAATGAGTTTGTTGCAGAACAAAAAATGGCCAATAGTATAGATATCAGTGTTCAAGCCTTTACCTCGAAGCGAGGTCGAGAAATACGGCCACGTGAAGGCACAGACGCAGACAAGACGCTGCCAGCGCATTAGAAAAGGTTTGAGCAGGTAGAGTTGCGACGAAAGGTGGAAGCTGTTGTTAATTGCGCTGCATGCCAACCACCTTTTAAGAGATGCTTCCAAGGCAGAGCTTCGCACCCTCTTGAGCTGTCGCACGCTTCCAAATTCCAATACACATTTCAAAGAGGCTTTCCGTGCAGCATTTCTTCTGCGTTCATGGTTTCCGTTAGTCACATTTCATTTTGATGGTGCCGAGATAAGGGGAAAATATAAAGTTTATTTTGCGACAGGTAAGCCCTAAAATTCAATCTTCCATCTTCAGAAATAGATGACGACTATGGGGATGCTGGCACAGCCTATGCCGTGCCGATAAAGAAGTGAAAGTTAAATTATTATACATAACAATCAAGGTACTATTCAAAGTGCACCGTATACTTCTTTAGCCGGATCTATTTTTCCCGGCAATCTTTTATCTTTTTTATGATTTTTGTTTTATAAAACCCATGACGTCTATGAAGAAATAGTTGTGGAGAAATTATTTCGCTGGTACCGAAGCGAATAATAGCCGCATTCATATATGGCATCCATAAATGCTTCGCCTGAGTGAACGTAGTATAATTGTTTGAACACACTTCAATAGATTGAACGCTCGGTCCTCCGACTTCTAAGTGATTCTTTCTTCTCTGACGCAAAAGGCTGGGGCACTTATTGACTATCTACATTTGATATTGCGCATTCGATCGTTTTGCCTTAAGCTTATTTGCTATTATGCAGGCATATAACATAACAAAAGTCATGCAATATTCAAGACGTTTCGCTCAACAAACAGGGCATTTTTATCTTACCATTGCCTCACATAGGATTTAATTTGATTTAGAATACGTCTGCTTATGTGCTTCTGTGAGAAAAGGGAGGAACTGATGAAATCTACCACGAGAGCCAAAGGGATCGTTGCGCTAAAAAGGAACTGAATAAATCTTTTCTTTTTAAGTATTAACTTAACAATTTGTGTTGAGAATGCCAAGGATGTTGTAATTTATGTACCGAAATTTAAAAAAAAGAAGCTCAGACAACTAAAGAATAAAAAATAAAAAAGCGTGAATTCGCGACTTACGGTGTCCATCTGTTAATTAAGGAGTTTTATTGGCGCAAGAGGTTATAAATAGCAGCACCTTTTGGCACATAGCATATGTAGCATTTCGAGGATACTTTTTTTGTTGGTTTTGTTTCCACTCAGTGTGCTTCATTAGAGACGCCTGAAAGTCACTTCCGTCTCTGCTGTCCCCACGAATTTTGAGTCTGAAGGCCCGTTCACACTCTTGCGACCGAGTAAGACCGAGAGAGAACAGACCGGTTTTTAAGCCTCTTGCGATCTCTTAGGACCGGATGCGCTGCAGCGGAGCTGGTCCTAAGAGATCGCAAGAGGATTAAAAACCGGTCTGGTCTCTGTCGGTCGTACTCGGTCGTAAGAGTGTGAACGGCGCTTAAAAACGCATGTTGGATATAAGGAGCATGCTGCCTGCACGACCAAGGAACTGCGTCGGCAACAAGCAAGTACACAAAAGTGAATAGAAACAGTTATTTTTCCTAAATTTTGTTTTGTACGCAGCCGTGATAGATATATACTTACAATGATGGTGCAATTAATGCAAAGGTTCAAGCGAGCTGGGTATACGTACAATCGCAGAAGCAATAATTATTGTGCGATGCTTCTAATCGACATATCACTGGGTTGCAATTTCAGTATGTCCACGAATGCATTAATAAAATGAGGACTTATTAACAACGCGGAGTACTTGGCAGGTGCCTACTGATTCTGAAGAAGGACGCATTCAGGTGAACGAGAAAATAGGGCATTACTTTTAGCTGAATTAGCGCCTTTGTTTATGTTTGTTTATTGGAACTTTTGACAATACAGGATTGTCATGGTGCTGAGGCAAAAGGTGACAATAAGTCATCTGACCAGGCCCCTAGCACCAGACTACACTTGCCGCAGATGCAGCGTTGTTAATAAATGTGTCCCTTTAAAATCTCGGTAACTAGTGATGTACTTAGTATATTTTCATAAGGGTGATGCTCGTTTATTTGAACATGATGATAAGCCCTGAGATTGGGGAGGAAAAATGTAAAGACATCAAATCAAATCAAATCAAGTTTTATTTGTTGTCACATCTCCTTAGATGACAACAGGGAACTTGGGACAAAAAGCTGCTGGGTAGCAGCTTGACGAAGGTCCCAGCCCCCGTGCAGTTCGACACAGCAAAAAGGTCAATAAAAACAAAAAAAACACAAAAAACAGCTAAATATTACATAAATGTAGAACATTCTTATACAAATGTTTGATGTAATAAGCACTTTCGGCAAAAAAAAACACACAATACACGGCAATAAACCATGAGAGCGGTCAGCAAATACACAAAGAAGGCACATTGAAATAAAAACAGCGCCAGTATTCAAAAAGTCATAGAGAAAAAATCAAATTTACTAACCCTTTATGTGAAAGTGCCTCTAAATTTATACTCTTTTTGTACAGAGTGTTTAGTATAGTGTACAAATTAAAATGTAGCGTCTGATTAAGGTAATTTGTGCGGGATGGACGAATTACCCAGGGCTGATTTTGCCTAAGGTCGCGCACGATGATGCGATGTTTTATGTTAGCTAAGTGAATGTAATGAACGTTGTTATGCTGAACAGCCCTACGATACGTTGTTAAAAGTTTGAACGCATATATCTGCTGAATTGTTTTTTCTTTTAGTGCCTTAAATAATGATGCAGTGGGATGTAGAGAGGGTACAGAAGATATTGCACGTACAGCCCTTTTTTGTAAAAGGTGCAACTTTGTCAGGTTTGTTTTGGTTGTTGTGCCCCAAATAAGGTTGCAGTGCAGTAATTTAAATGGGAACAAACTAGCGATTTATAAATAGTTAATTTAATATGAGTAGGAAGTAGTGTTTTAAACTTTGTTATTAAGCCAACGCTCTTGGATAGTGTACTATTCCGCCTACGGGGCGCTAAAACTATGAAAGACTCATCGGACGGAGGTGCCGGTGTTCCATGGCCGAGCCGGAGAAGCCGTCTTCCCGAGTGAACCCGGTGGCGAAAGGAAAGACAACCGTCCTGTTCGAGTGTTGGCAAAACGTCTGACCGAGCGCTGGCCTCGAGGCCGCCAGCGCGTGGCACCTTCTTTTATTACAAAACTGATGTCCGTTGTTATGCCATCTTTGACAAAACTAAAAAGACCGACAAATGTAAATACTACACTCTCCCTTCCTTGAACGATTTATGAAAGAGGTACGTTAAACACTTTGCAACCTTTTAACCAATGACTAAAGTTAACACGTCTCCGAACTTAACGAAAGGTCCTAAGTGAAAGTGTTAATCACCTTGCGGAAAATGTTCATTATCTCTTAAGTCTTGTCCACTTTAACACGAAAATAAAAAGAGTTCCACCTCTCACTCGAGACTTCTCAACACTCCGAAAAGTTCAACCAGTTTCATTGTCTTATCAAGTCTACATATAAAGCTTTCCCCCTTTGTTGAAAAAAAAAAGAGAACACCATGCGTATATGTACCCGCACATTCCACTTATTTCAAAAATGTCCAGGACACATGTGCAGTATTGGCCGTTATTTTGTTAGTGGTGTTATATGTTGGTAGTTTTGTGTTTGTCATGGACATTTCTCCTTGGCCAAGGATTTTCTATGACAGTGACTGATTCATTTCTATAGCAAGTAAACATAGCTCATGACAAATGACAACTATCAGGAAACCTAACTAGCAAGAACTACAAACCTTTCTAATCATTGTCACTAAATTCAGAGTCTGAGTCCAAACTACCATTACCAACTGCGAGGATGTAGTCCATAAATTTCAGTGGAAGTCTCTTTTTGCGTATTGGTCGACTGTGTGCTGTTCGTGGCTGAGAAAATATAGTAGGAGCTCTAGATGACTCGGAGATCGAAGGTGGTGCGTGTAATTCCGTTGTAGTCTCGTCACCGGAGTCTTCAAGTGGAGGCGTCGACAATGGCGTGCTGGAACGAGCGTCCCGAGGGCTACTCGTCCTCGGCAAAGGAACACTGAGAAGTTCTTCACGGGGATCTGGGAAAGCGTCCAGATCGGGGATGGGCAGTTCAATATCTTCATGCACAGGCTGTTCAAGCCCCGGAACAGGAATAAGCCTGGGGACAGGCCCAAGAATTGGAACAGGCCCGGGGACAGGCCCAGGAACAGGAACACGCCGAAGGACAGGCCCAGGAACAGTAGCAGGAGACCCTGGCACTGGAGTGCTGCCGGGCGCCACAAGATGCCCGGGGTCCACAGCGAGACCCTGACCATGGACACTAGTGAATGCAGCAGGAAGATCTTGCCTCTTCTGAGAACCCAGAGTTGCATGGCGGGCTGTACCTGCCACCCGTGCAGCAGGAGAACCGGGTCTCCTCAAGAGACCAGACGCTGCGAGGTCACTAGAGCCTTTATCGTCATCATCATCATCGTCATCCCAGCCTTGGTCAGAAACTTGTATCGAAGGCAGTTGTGCAGCTTTTGTGAGTTTCGCTGCATTCCATCTTCTACCATCAGCTAGTTGATATGTTGCAGGTCCTAGCTGTGCTTGTATCATTTGTGGTTCAGTGTATCTACTGTGAAGTTTATTCTGATGAGTGGGCTTGAAGACACGGACAGCTTGGCCCGGGTGAAACTGAGGTGTTCGCACCGCTCTACGATGATCCGAGTAAGATTTCATGTGTTGCTGATACCTGTCGACTCTTTGTTGGAGTTGAGCCCGTCCCTCTAGAAGGTCAGCAGGAACTTCGCGGGTTGGCATACCCTGTACATCTAGTCTTGACCTGTGAATTCTTCCATGCAGAAGAAGAGACGGTGCAAACCCTGTTGTTGGATGTACCGTACGACGATATGCTTCCAGGTGGTCCCGAACGGCGTCTGGAAGGGAACGACCTTGCACAACGGCCAACTGAAGCCAAGACTTCAAAACGCGATTAAACATTTCAACCTGCCCGTTGCTTTGAGGATGGTACAACGATATTTTCTTATACTTAATACCATTCTGTCGTAGAAAATCCTGAAACTCTCGAGAGGTGAATTGGACCCCATTGTCAGAGACAATCACACAGGGAAGTCCTTCACGTGAAAAAACATCCTTCAGAAAGCTTATGACGGTCGCTGACGTTACCGACGACGTGGCTTGAACTTCTGGCCACTTAGAGTGGTAGTCTATTACGACAATGAAAAATCTTTGACCGGGCGGTGCACGATCAATCGGACCCACAATGTCAATGCCGAGCTTTTCCCAGGGTTGACTAGGAAACTGGATGGGCTGCAGAGGAGCCGGCGCAGCCTTCACTGTCTTGTCAGTTGAGTGGCACACTGTACAGTTTTCTATCTTGTTCTTTATATGTTGGTTCATGAGAGGCCACCAGTAATGCTCACGGATCACACTTGTATTTCTCGTGATCCCTTGGTGTACTTCGTGCGCTACTTCCATTATCCTGTCTCGGGACTGCATAGGAACAACTAGCTTCTCCCCTTTGTACAAGATGCCATCGTACAGGGAAAGCTGATCTCGTATCTGGTAGTATGGTCGCAGGTCTGGATTCATTTTGCTGTCCTCAGGCCAAGACGATGTGGTATATCGGATAACGGAAGGCAGGACTACATCATTGGCCGTAGCCTGTTGAAAACCACCCTTAGACAGTGGAACCATGACAACAGAAACAACCTCCTCGTCAAATCGCATACCCTCTTCCGTGTCAGGCACTGGCAGCCTTGAAAATGCGTCAGCAACGACGTTGGTGGCGCCCTTCTGAAACTCCATCTTAAAATTATAGTTCAGAAGTCTGGATGACCAACGGGTGATTCTAAGAGGCCGGATTCCAGATCCCTTGTTTGAAAGTAACGTAACCAGCGCTTGATGGTCCGTTCGAATTACAAAAGGCCTTCCCCACAGATAGACGTGCCACTTTTCGCACGCCCATAGACATGCTAGTGCTTCTTTCTCACCAGTAGAATACCTTCGCTCGGCATCTGTTAGCGAGCGCGACGCGAAGGCTACAGGACGAAGCCGATTCCCATACTGCTGCTGAAGAACAGCGCCAAGACCATACTGCGAAGCATCTGTTGCCACGACGATAGGCAACGTTGGGTCGAACATAGCTAAAATTGGCGCTGCTTGAATGGAAGCCTTTACTTTCTGAAAACTGGCCTCAACTTCCGGGGACCAGTTGAAAGGAACTGCTTTACGAAGGAGACGACGCATCGGTTCTACGACCGTAGAACAATGTGGAATGAATTTACTATAGTACTCAATAAGTCCCAAAAACGCTCTTAGCTTCACTGAGTCGAAGGGAGTTGCAAAATTTAGGACTGCATCTACCTTAGATGAAAGGGGTGCTAACCCTATCACGGAAAGATGGTGTCCCAAAAATGAGAGCTCCTCTACTTGGAAAACACCTTTGCGGTTTAACTTCATTCCCGCTTGGGAAATTCTAGATAAGACACAACGGAGATTCTCATCGTGCTCTGTCAAAGTGGATCCATACACAATGACATCATCTAAGTAAAACTGGACTCCTGGACAATCCTTTAGGATGTTGGACATTATTTGTTGGAAAGCTGCGGGAGCGGATGCTAGCCCGAAACAAACTCGCTTAAAGCGGAACAATCCCTCATGGGTAATGAAAGAAGTGAGGTCACGACTCACCGGGTCGAGACGGACAGTGGCGTACCAACTTGTTCTTGAGGTGGGGGGCAAACCAGACCCCCCCCCCCCCCCCCCAGGGCCGGGGGCGGTGCACTTGGTATCCAAGAGTCAAGAAAAGACTAAAAACACTTAGGGACAAGGACAGACAGCACAGTTCTTTCAACTAGCAACACACATTTAGTGATGTCTCCTTCGATACGTATTATCTCCCTTCTAATTGTTGAAACTAATGAGGAAGTTACGGAAAAAAACTATATTTATATACGCCTGGAAAAAGGACAAAATCCCCAAATACACTACAAGATAAAGACAAAAAAATAAGAAAGAACAAAAGGAAACACCGTTGACAAAATCAAATAGAGGGCCCTTTGACTAATTCAGCTCTGGCTTCAGGTAGTTCCTCTCAACTCTGGACAACCCAAGAGAAAGAGCATGTTGTGTTCGTCACCGGCTATGCTGTATATGCTTCAATAACCTCTTGGCCGAGCTTGTTCTCTTGTCTTCCAATTATGCTGGTGTCCTGGAACTGGGCTTCACAGTTCTTGCAGAAGCGTTGATGAACAACTATTGGATGAAAAGAGTCGCTTGAAGCACGGGAAACCTCGAGGACGTGCTCTCGTAGGCTGGTGTTCAGGCAACGCCCTGTCTGACCAATGTATCGGTCACCACATGAAAAAGGAATGGAGTATACCACTCCCTCTTCACATGGAACGGTCTGATTGGCATGTTTGATGGAACATCCTTTGGGGGCTTCGTTGTTGTTCACTCGTCTGCAAAGTTGTTTTAGGCGCAACTTGCACGAGAAGACAATTGAAGTGGTGAAGCGCGCTGCAATTCCCTTCAGTCTGTGTGCAGAGTTGTGCACATATGGTATGGAGATAACATGTGAAGCCTTACTACGTGGAGCACGGGGCCTTTGGGTGGCTAAAATTAACTGAACAAGAATAGTGCTCAGAAGACCTTGCGGATAACCAGCTTTGAGGAGACGTTCTTGTTGTTCTGCAATGCTTAAGCTTAAAAAGTGATAACATGATTTGGAGCGAGAAGATGAAAGGAGAGACCGAATGATTCCATGTTTTACCGATTGCAGACTTATGCAGATTTCAAGGAAGGAGGTGTCACAACAGTTACGCCTAATGGAGACCATCCTCCCACAACAGATGAACATCATCTTTGGTCCACCTTATGGAACCCACCCATCTTTCCGGTTCCTCCAAAAAGCTGCGTTCAATCTTCTCGAATCTTCATGGAAGCAAGTTGTCACCGGTGTGATCAGTTCTCACCATAAGACCCTCCGAACGAAATTTGAGCCTCCGGTTGTTCTATGTGACCATCAACTCAGCCCTGGCACCTTGGATCTCCTCTCTAAGGGTCTCAAGTTTTCTCCGAACATTCCAACTACAAGGGTCGACCAACTAACTTGAGTCCATTCTCTTGCGACTCACATTCCAAAACAAGACCGGCAAGCTTTTCTTGATGCTGGAGTCCGATCCGCTTGCACCCATCCTCCTCCACCTACGGGCAAAGTTCCAATCCGGGCTACAGTCGAAGAATTGCAGACTTGTCACCTGAAACCACTGGAATCAGATAAAACCAGTGTTTTTGTCATCTTAGATGAAGGCTCTTTTGAACAGAAGGTGAGACAGGTATTAAAAAAATAATTTTGATACTCTTAAGACTAGGCCTTCAGGCTCTCTCCGCTCAAAGGAAAAGCAACTTTGTTGCTCCCTTAATGTCCCGGCTCTTAAAGCTGTCATTGGGGCTCCTTCCAAGCAATATCTAACTGCGTTTTTCACGGCAAAACCCATAAAGAAGGAGTTCTCCTAAGAAGCAACATTTCAGAAAAGGGAGGCTGGCAGAAGCCTATTGCTCTTTTTCTGCAAAAGCATCTGTCATCGATCAGTCTCAACCAACCTTTCCGAGTTTCTAACTCCACAGAACTAGTATCTCATATACATGACCTCCATTCTACTCCCGAGCCCTATACCATGTTTTCGTTAGACTTTGAGGAATTATATTACCGATTAGATCCCGCATTTTTAATGGATTCTGAATCAAGTGCCATCCACGAACATGGCCCATGCGACTTTCAAAACTCATCTGGGGTATCTGAACGGGGTTTCCTAGACCTTTTGACCCTATATCTACAATCAAGACTTGTCGAACATGAGAAGGAAATTCTCAAGCAAAAGAAAAGTGTTTGCATAGGCTCCTGCCTCGCTCCGGTCCTCGGCGAAATCTTTCTTCTGTATATGGACCAGGACGACAAAGCTCGCCTTGAAGAGTTGACTCTCGTCTTCCATGTTTTTCGTTATGTGGATGATTATTTAGTCATTCACCGGATCTCAGTTTCTTCTGAATCTGAAGTT
Organism: Ixodes persulcatus; assembly: GCA_013358835.2. Lineage (NCBI taxonomy): Eukaryota > Metazoa > Arthropoda > Arachnida > Ixodida > Ixodidae > Ixodes > Ixodes persulcatus. Next base: position 225,735 of record JABSTQ010011259.1, read on the forward strand.
CAAGCCTTTACTTCTTCATCTTCAGGCCTGAATTCCACAAGGGAAGACAGCTCAGGCAATGGACCTTTTGTAGAAATACGCGGTGCGCATGCGCGGAGTATTTCATGCGCCTGGGTTCGAGAGTATCTAGTTCCAAACAATCCGCCATCTTGCATTTCTCGCCTTTGAGCGGTTTCGTTGTGTCGACCTCGGGGCGGAAGATTACGCACGATGGGGACAAAGGTGAGCTTGGGGGAGACGTGTCTAGGTCACATCGCCTCAATGGGTGAACAGGATGTAGCTGACGTTTTGGGTGTGGAACGGGTGGGAGAGGCCTTGGGCGCGCGTTGTTTTCCAGTCACCTAGTCTCGAACCGATTCGCGTGTCTAGGTGGCAGCACATATTCGCCAAGAGGTCCAAGTATCTCGATCTTCGTCTCCATCTTCTTCCGACCGGCATTTGTTGGGCCTTCCAACACCGATCTCGGAAACCTATTCTTCCATTTTTCAGTTCCCATCCTAAACTGGTAAAACATGAAATCATTCGGTCTCTCCTTTCATCTTCTCGCGCCAAATCATGTTCCCACTTTTTAAGCTTAAGCATTGCAAAACAACAAGAACGTCTCCTCAAGGTCTCTTCGTCTCCTCCGCAAGGTCTTCTGAGCACTATTCTTGTTCAGATGATTTTAGCCACACAAAGGCCCCGTGCTCCACATAGTAAGGCTTCACATGTTATCTCCATACCATATGTGCACAACTCTGCACACAGACTGAAAGGAATTGCAGCGCGCTTCAACACTTCAATAGACCATTTGCTATATTACCCAATCATCAAGGCGAATGCAGGGATTGGTGTTTCACGCGCCGCACGCGCACGCCTTCTCCGTATAGACCAACTCAACTTGCTGACGTCATAGGACCGCGGTGGCGCTGCTGTCGGTACTGCGCATGCGCTAATGCTTCATTCCTCCCAAATTTGGCTTCTGCGCATGCGCAGTGCCCACACCTGTTGTGGGCAAAGCGGGCTTGTTTGTAAACAGTGTGTTGGTTTATAAAATATTCGAAGTAAATAACCAAAATAAAGCGTTGACGAACGCGCGTGCAAGATGCCATTTGTTTTAGGTATTAGCTTTAGAAAAGTTACTACTGCTGAGGCCAGCACGTGCGGCGCGTGGAACACCAAGTGTTCATCAACGCCTCTGGAAGAACTGTGAAGCCCGGTTCCAGGACACCAGCATAATTGGAAGACACAAGAACAAGTTCGACCGAGAGATTATTGAAGCAAACAGGATAGCAGGTGACGAACACAACATCGCTGCTCCTTCTCTTGGGTTGTCCAGTGTTAAGATGAAATACCTGAAGCTAGAGCTGAATTAGTCAAAGGGCCCTCTATCTGATTTTGTCAATGGTGTTTCCTTTTTTTTCTTATTTTCTTTGTCTTTACCTTGTTGTGTATTTGGGGATTTTGTCCTTTTTCCAGGCGTTTGTAGATATATTAATGTTTTCCGTGACTTCCTCATTAGTTGCAAAAGGTAGGAGGGAGATAGTACGTATTGAAGGAGACATCAGTAAATGTCTGTTGCTAGTTGAAAGAACTGTGCTGTCTGTCCTTGTCCCTAAGTGTTTTTATTCTTTCTTTTACTCTTGTACTTTCACCAACCCGCTCTTTGTTCTTTTGACTTGGTATGCCTTGGGCATCGCCGGCCAGTGTTTGTCCTGCCAGTGGCGACTTTTTCTGGGGGGGGCAAAACCCATGCCTTGCCCCCCCACTCTGAGAACTGGGGGGGCAAGCGCCCCCCTTGCCCCCCCCGGTTGGTACGCCCATGGAGACGGACCTGATGATAGGCTGAAGCCAAATCCAGTTTGGAGAAAAACGCTGCTCCACGCAAAGAATTCAAAAGTTCGTTGATACAGGGCAGTGGAAAGGAATCGATAACAACGGCTTGATTCGGCGCTCGTAGATCCACACACATACTGAATGTTGCCATCTGGTTTGCGGACAACGACAATAGGCGACACCCACTCAGAGGGTAGAATACGTTCGATGATACCCGCTCGTTCCAACTTGAAAATTTCTTCAGAAACTTGATCCCTCAATGTCATCGGAAGACGACGGAGTTTTAATTGGACGGGTTGAACTGTATGCCGCACCTTAACTTTGTGTGTATGATTCTTCACCAGACCCAAACCTGGGCTAAAGAGATGTTCAAATTCTTCGAACCCAGGCGGTAACTTCGATGTATCCGTTTTTGTGGAAGCAGGAGTCTCATGATGACTTGTTGATGTACTCGTCTTTTCAGAATGACGTTGAGGACTTGACTTGTACAGAATGGCTTTAGGTATAGTATCTCCAGAGATTGATGAAGCAGGGGATATGTCAGGAATGTTATTTCCAGCAGAAAGAAGACTGGAACTCGCCGCAGGAGATGAACCAAGTGGTTGCGATGCTTGACGGGACGAGACGGTGAACGGTTGTCGCTGCGGGTTGGGCGTGGCCCTCACATTCCGCTGCGGTGCTCCTCCTCCGTTAGCTGCATTAGCGTACAAACATTCGTATTTAGCACCATTCAGCACAAGTTTCATTTTACGGACCGCGTCGATTCCGAGCAACGAACGTCCCGTCCTGGTTACGTAAAATTCCAGCGATGCCCAGCAATCCTTAAAATTTACTTGTCCCACAAAACATCCGAGCACAGGGATGGTGTCTTGCATATAGTGGACGAGGGTCCTCGACGGCGGGTATAACCTTATCTTGTTATTCTTGTTAACTTCCTTAAAGGTACGCTCATTTAAAATTGATACGAATGAACCAGTATCAACAAGAATGCGAAGAGGTGTGTCATTTACCGTGATTTCGGCCATGAATGCATCTCGACGAACGATGCCACCCTCTCCTCTCTCAGTTGTCTCGACGGGCAGTGGATCCTCCGCGAACGTAACACTTGGTAGCATCTCTGGAGCCGGCGGCGGGTCGACCATGCCCACCAGGTTGGACCTGACTCCTTGGGACTGTCGGTCAGCGAAGCTTCGCCGAGAACCTTGGCCCTGGACAGGAAACGACGCTTGTCTGCGGTCGTAGACGAAGGCCGCCGACGGCGGGCGACGACTCTGGCTCATCACTGCAAAATGTCCCAGCTTCCCGCATAGGAAGCAAGCTGCCTGGGACGCCGGGAAAAGCGCCCGGTCATGGCTGCGGCGTCCGCAAAAATAACAAGCGCTGCCGTCTGCATTTCCACCAGTTCGAGGAGGGGCAAGGTCACGATCTCGTCGAGGCTGGGACACCCGCGCCGGAAACCGGGGCACGTGAGCAGCGGCCGAATGGGAGCCAAGGCATTCTGGGTCCAGGCTGGGACAGGGGATAGCCAGGTTGATGCCCCGAGGGGTATCCGGCGTAGCCATCTTGGCGATGCTCGAATGAAGATGACGACGCTGTGCCGCCATCTTGGGTTCCTGGCAGACGTCGTTCCCCGATTCGCTGAATCTCCGCCGAGTCTCGGTTTTGCGATTGTTCTCGTCTCCGGAAACTCGCGGCCGTTTTCGCCCTCTGCTCAAACTGTTGTGCTAACTGAATAGCTCGAGATAAGGTCGGTACCTCGCTGCCCTCGCATTCCCGCAGGAGGCGATCCTGAACACGTCTGGATTCCAAACCCTCCAAGAACACCTCACAGAGTCTTTCGTCGAGAGCGTTTCCATAAGCGCAGAACGAGCCCTGATGTCGTAATTCGGCAAGAAACTCGGTGACTGACTGTCCGGGACGCTGTACCAAGGCCCGCAGTTTCTGGCGCTCAAGAGCAACACTACCAGAAAATTCAAAATGCCTGCCAACGGCCTCTAAGAAAATCTGGAACTCATCGATTCCTTCTGCAGAAGGAGTCTCATACAATTGAAATGCGTCTACGATACGCTGGGCTTCCGTACCCAATAGTGGAAATAAAATCGCCTTTTTCCGGCGCGGTTCGACACACTGCAAACCTGATGCTTCAAGGTATGCCAAAAACCCACGCTTCCATGCTGGCCAAGCAACTATCGGTGGACCAGGAACAGCCAAAAACACGGCCGGCGGTGGGAATGCCATCGAACCAACCACAATGGAAGAGGAAGATGAAGTCATCTCGAAGGTTGGAACAAACTGAGAACGCCAGTGAAGATTGAACAAAATAATGTCCCACGCGAACTGATCGCACTAAAGGAGGAGAACGAAAAAATCATTTAACCTGCGAAAATCTCGAAAACCAAGAAAAAAACGTGAAAATTAAATGTGGAACCAGGGAACGAAAGAAAATCTGTTACGCGCCGGTATTCCAAACCACTGGACCGGGACGCGGAGCGCTGCCAACTACTCGAACAAGGTTACAAAGATTCAGCTCAAACTAAAGAAATCCCATCCTCGTCGCCAAAATGTACTATTCCGCCTACGGGGCGCTAAAACTATGAAAGACTCATCGGACGGAGGTGCCGGTGTTCCATGGCCGAGCCGGAGAAGCCGTCTTCCTGAGTGAACCCGGTGGCGAAAGGAAAGACAACCGTCCTGTTCGAGTGTTGGCAAAACGTCTGACCGAGCGCTCGCCTCGAGGCCGCCAGCGCGTGGCACCTTCTTTTATTACAAAACTGATGTCCGTTGTTATGCCATCTTTGACAAAACTAAAAAGACCGACAAAATGTAAATACTACAGATAGCTTTGCTTGGACATAATCTATGTGAGCATTCCAGCTCATTTCTTGTGAAAACAACACACCCAGTATTTTAATACAGTTTACAAATTCAATTTATTCATTATTGATTTTAAGACAAAGTGGATCGTTTATTCTTTTATTTCTAGGTTTAAACAAAATAGCCTTGGTCTTACTACAATTTAACTTTAATTTGTTGTTAAGTGTCCAGGCAGTGATTTGTTCTAACACTTCTTGCATTGCGGAAATGGAAGTGTGGATATGGTCATGGGAAGAAACAATGCTGGTATCATCCGCGTAAATTACCAGTTTTACATCAGTGTTTTGAGCCACGTTTTTCATGTCGTTGATGTACAAAATGAAGAACAATGGGCCTAAGATGTTGCCCTGGGAAACTCCCGATGTTATGGCTAGCCTATCTGAGTGAAAATTTGGAAAAGACACGTAATGATTTCTATTTAATAAGTAGGATTTCAAAATATCATGCGCTATGTCTCTTATTTCATAAAATGGTAATTTTGCAAGTAAAATGTTATGATTAATTGAATCAAATGCTTTTGAGTAATCGAGGAAAACGCCCAATGTTATCTTTTTTGCGTCGAATGCTTTTACGATGAGTTCTTTTTGATTCAGCAATGCTATTTCAGTAGATCGATGCTTACTAAATCCAAATTGTGATTCAGAAATTAAAGCATGTTTATCGAGATGTGTTAGGAGTCTTTTATGTAGAAGTTTCTCGAGTGGTTTAGAAAAGACAGGAAGAATTGAAATTGGCCTATAGTTGCATATGTCGAACATATCACCGCCTTTATGTAGGACACTAACTTTTGATACCTGCATTTTAAGTGGGAAAACCCCGGTTTCAAGAGCAAGGTTATATATATATATATATGTCAGATATGGTGCAATTTTATCAATAACATATTTTATAGGTTTTATCTGATTGTTATCGGCGCCATTACTTTTACTATTTTTAAGATTCATGATGGTTGAGCAGACTTCTGCCTCATCAGTGGGGAACAAAAACATTTTATTCGTCTGCGACGATTTCATACCCTAGGGATTTTTTTAGTCAGGAGGATGGCACACACGTTGACGTACCAACATTTACAAAGAAATCATTCAATGCGTTTGCCATGGTGACGTCTGTTATTTGACCGCCGCTTACAGTTACTTCACGAGGTGTGTTTTGGGGTGGCTTATGGTTTATTAAAGATCGGATTCTCTTCCACATAATATCAGGTTTCAATGTTTCTAATTGATCAAAAAGTCTGTTGTAATAGTCACGCTTAGCAGTCCTTAGCTGACTCGTTAGTTTATTTCGATAAGATTTAAAGACTACAAGTCGACTATTGTCTTTAGTTTTTAAAAAATGATTATATAAAAAATTCTTTTTTTGTATCATTGATAGTAGGCTAGGCGTGATCCAAGGTCTACGCGATTTTCTAGACGCTTTGAGGTTGACAAAAGGGAAGTGTTTTGTATATATTGCACTAAATATATCTAAAAATAAATTATATGCTGAATTAACTGAATTTGTAGAAAAACTTTGTTGCCAAGATGTACGTTCAATGTCTTCTCGAAAACGGCGCAACTGGTCAGGGGAGATCGGCTGAACTCTAGCCACAGGAACGCAGTCGCTACGAGTTTTATTGGAACGTTTATTTTGCAAGCAACAATAAATGGGAAAATGATCACTTATATCAGTTGAAAGAACCCCCGATTTCACCACCGAGTCTTCGTAGTTGGTTATGAACAGATCAAGCAAAGAGGATGACGTGTTAGTTATTCTTGTAGGGTGCTTTATAACATTTGATAATCCACACGACTCAATGAGGTTTAAAAAAGAATTTCTCGAGCTACAGTCAGAACTTATATCGACATTCAAATCACCACCTAAAACTAACTTGTAATTTTTATCATTGACAAAATTAAACGAGGTCTCCACAAAATTTAGAAACGGCATGACAGGCGAACTAGGGGGCCTATATACAACAGAGAGCAGCGTATTTCCGAAACGCACAGTTACAACTTCATAGAAGTCAGTGATTTTACAGAATGATTCTAAAAGCTCACAACTTACTTCGTTCTTTACCAACATAGCAATACCACCACCTTGTCTGTTTTCTCTATTTAAGTTGAAATGGGAATATCCTGGGAGCAGAAAGTAGTCAGCACTACAACGGTACCATGTCTCCGTTAGCATAATGGCGTCAACGTTTGGTCCAATGCAATCAAACAAAACAGCAAGGTCATCGTGTTTGTGTTTTGCAGACCTAACATTAATGGTGAAGAAGTGTTAATTGAAATGCAGACTTATTTTGAAGTAATTTGTTTAATTTAGAAGGTGAAATAAAGGCGTCTGACATATCTGTATTAGCTTAACAATTCGCAAGAGATAAAAAAAGGGCAAAACAAGCTCGCCGTTATTTTACGGACGTCATCGACACATGTTACTTTCACAAGCGGCGTTTGCTCGGCCTTACGAGCAAAAATGCTACCATTCCCTACCCAAACGAACTTCCAGTTGCTCTCCTTCCTTTCTGCCACTGTCATTCCCAGCAATTTCTTTAGTGCGGGGCACAGATGCTCGTTTACGTAAACAGAGCCACCAGGCGAAATGCCGATGTCAGTGCAAGTGATGCGCCGTTTCTTGGTATGATGAAGGAGATTATCTCGTCTGTCTTTACGCATGAATTGAACGACAATGTTCTTCGCCTCGCTGTTAGGAAGAGGCACGCGGTGGCATGATTCGATGTCTGTTTCAAGTATGGGCATGCCAATCACTGCTCCCAGCTTTTCCACTATTTCAAGTATGTTCTCATTTTGCTGGGGCGGGATTCCTTTTATTTCAATATTTCGATTCCGGCTGTACTGTTCGCAGTTTACAAATCGAGTTTCACATTCTTTGGTTTGTTGATGCAGCAGCTTACATTCCAATCGAAGCTCGATGTTATCTGCCTTAAGCTCCGTATTTTCCTTCGTGACTGTACTTAGTTTATCCCTCATCTCTTCGAACGTTTTGTTAATAAAATTCATACTTGTTTTGACTTCCCTTAGCTCCCCTGGCAATTCCCTTTCAATCGAGGTTCTTAGTTCCCTATGTTCTTGTTTCATGTCTCGCTTGAGTTCTTCACATAGTTTTGCCATTTTTTTAGCCATTTGAGTTTGTTTATATCTACACAGTCACAGAATATTTCAAGAACACAAATACGCGTACACAGAATACAGGTGAAAACAAAAGGCGCTGTGTTCGGCAGCAGAGAAAAAAAAGGAAAGAAAGATAACAACAATACCTCACCTGCGAAAGCAGATGACGAGATGAATTTAGTACTTGCTGGACGAGTGTCTGCTGCCGAACTGCGACGGGTTGGGCTCCGCGTTCTTGTTTTATAGGCCTCGATGGTGATAGACGCCCACTAGCGGCGATTCGCTACGCAGCTCAGACCCGACCACCTGTACTTGGGTGGTCGGGTCTGAGCTGCGTAGCGCAGCGCCCCACCGCTCCTCCGAGGGGAAGGGAGGGAAAGAAGGACACTCCCATCATATATGGGAGAGGGTAGCTCTGGCGCTTCAGAAAATGCAGGTGGGATTGTAGACGGATGGGTAGAAATGGGAGAGGACGAGAGGGCTGGGGAAGGAGTGTGTCTGCAGCTGGCGCCACATAACACTCTCTTCCCTGGAGAGGGCTTGGGTCGCAGGAGGGTAAAGGCGGTGGGAGAGACGGAGTGTGAGGTAATGTCATAGAAGGCTACTAGACGTTCGCGCGCTGAAGGAGCCTTGAGTTTTTCTGGGAAAACTCACAGCAAATGGACGAGTACTTTTTGACTCTTTTGTAAACTGCTTCATGTGTCTTGGTCCTTTAGTTGCAACTCAAACTGAGACAACACTTGGAAGATTCTTTACATATAAATCAAAAAGCAAAGGCGATACCATTGAGCCTTGCGGTACCCCGGCCTTAAAATCAAATTTTTTCTTTTTTTTTAAGATTTAACTTTAACTACATTAGATCTTCTGGAAAAATAACATTTTAGAAGCGAAAACAATGGACTTCTAAATCCTAGTTTGTAGAGTTTGGTACAAGGAATAGTGTGATTTATGCTGTCAAACGCTTTTGACACATCCAAAAACACAACGCAAGTGAAAAGATTCTTATTCTTATCAAAGCCACTATGCGAGCAATCACTTAAATCTTTCAACAAAGACTGCCCTTCTCGCTCCGCTACAAAGCCGTACTGATTATTAGATAATAATTCAAAACATTCTACAAACCTAGGCATTGTTTTCAAAATATGTTTTTCTAGTAATTGCGAAAGGAAGGACAGTACTGCTACAGGGCGTTTTTTTAAGGCATTCTTCGCTCTTTCTTTGTGAAGTGGTTCAACATCAGCAGTTTTTATTCCTGTAGGACCTTCTAGGAGTGCATATTTGATATTTTCAATATTTCTTAGCAAGTCACGTATATGCATTTGATCGAAGCGCGGAGAATTTTTATCTTCAAGGAAAACAAAAAAATTCGGCAGAGGCACAGACTGCCTACTTGTGGGAATGCGAAAAGTCCCTTTGGAGAAATGTTTTCAGTTGAGGTTTTTGGCATGCATTAAAGTTCTTTCAGCTGATTCTGTGTATGTGTGCTTGCGTATACGTTGGCCACAGACGGGAAGCATTCGGACCATTTTGCTGCAGAGGCATACCTTTAGTCAGCCAGAACCATGGAGCTACCATGGCGTCGGGGAAGCGTGCTCATCTCGCACACCGGAGGCCTGGGTTCGATGCCCAACCAGACCGAAATGTACCAAATTTTATTTTCAAAGCCATTAATTTACTTTGTTTACAGGAACCTCCCTTAGAATTTTGACGTCAGTCGGAGCATTTTTGACGTGTGTCTACTCTTTGCGCCGTTGGCTATTTTGGTACCATCGCTCGGTCACGCCGCTGACGACGCCGGATTTTCGCGTAATGGGGCATATAATATGCTATTGCAATAATAGCCTCTTAGCTCATGTTCCGATAGGGAGAAAGGAAAGCCGAAGCTTGATTGAGTCCCTGTATATGGCAACTAAATTATCGCGTTCTTGATCCGCACCACATCCTGTAAAAAAAAAAAAATGATAATAATAAAAAATTAAAGACGTTACCCATCTCCGTAACAGAAAATTACAGCGCAGCTCTTGAGGAAGAGGAGGGGAGGATATGCTCCTCCTCCTCTTCTCTACCCTCTTCTACTCATCCCGTTCTGCCCCTTGTCCTCCCCTCCTTTCCTGTTCCCCCTCTCTCCTCCTTCTCCTCCTACTCCTCCTCCTCCTTTCTTCCTCCTCCTCCTGGATGGAAGGATGAATAAATTCTAACGGCTGTATTCTTTATATCGAACGGCAGCTTGCGCCACCTAGCCTAGTTGTACGTCATTCAATTTTCCCAAGATAATTTCCACCATCCTCCAATGTCCTCTTTGTTATTAAAATTAACTTATCGTCCATTCTTCCATTCTCGACTGGAAACCCCAGCGTTCCCTCCAACTGCATCCCAGAGGACCTGTTGACGTTCTTTCCTGTGTTTTGAATGTACCAGGACTCTAATAAAAGGCGTCTTCGCCAGTTTCTTTCCGTGCCGAGAATAGAGCTGTTGTTGAATCCGATCGTGTGGCCCTCTTTCTGGGTGTGTTCTGCCAGCGCGCTACCCTGCCTGCACGTTATTCTTTTTCACGTCACACTGATGCTGGCGTAGACGTTCCGGGAAGTTTGTAGTCTCCCCAACGTAGGAGGCGGCGCAGTCACCACAGGGGATCCTGTAGACGAGTCCCTGAGCCTTGTCTTTAGGGGGACGATCCTGTGGAAGAGAGAAGAGGGGTCCAATAGTGGACACCGGTTTAGGTGTCGCACTGCCACCGTATTTTCGTAAAACGCGCGCGAAAGTCTCGTTTCTGCTCTTGACGCACGGGACGCATACGCGGTTGGGTGGAGGGGGGCGTCCTCTGTTCCATTGTGTCTAAGTTTTGTTTTACGTTTGTTGAAAAACCTGGCAGGATACCCGTTCTGTTTCAGGTCGTGTTCCCCATTTCCGGGAATACGTGTTCCGTGTTGCCGGAAAAATATTCCCGCTACATTTACCCTCGTGACGTCACGGGTGACGTCACGAGGTTAAACGTTTCCCACTAAATGTAGCGGAAAGGTTTCGCCGCTACATTTAGTGGGGAAGTAAGAGAGGCATATCCTCCCCTCCGTACCCTCCCCTTCTCCTCCTCAAGAGCTGCGCTATTACTCGGCATTACAGATAATTGTAAACGTCTTTCATTTTTTGCCATTTCCAATAACATTTATGACACTTTAAGAATAACAACAAATGATTAGGATGTTTATGATGGGGCTGGCTGCTGCTTCTGATGATGATGATATCACTATTTGTTTTAAATATTCCATGATTCAGAACTACCGAAGTTTTGACATGAAAAACGTTCTTAATTATAGAACTTCCACAACACACAAATAGAAAAAGGATGAGGTTATGATGAGTAGATCAAAGGTTCCAGTTAATGTTTAAAATACACGTCATTTGTAAAAGCACCTCATTGCGTGTTTGGTAAAATGGCATTGAAAGACACTTGCATGCGGGTGATCGGGCACACTTTCTATTAAGCAGAATAAAACAAACAGGATTGCCTGCTGAAACGTAAAGCTAAGTGAAAGTTAAGACAGCAAGCTGCTATTTGGTCATGAATTATTCTATGCTACATTAAAATATGTCGCGCAACTGTACGGCTTGATAACGTCTGTAAGCTGAGTGTATAAAGTATGTATGCGTAGTGATAAAAGCATCTTCGCCCCGCATATTGATCGCAAACAATTCAAATATTTTGTTTTTCTTTTCAATTTGCATGCATCAGTTGCTGGCAAAGAATTCCACACAGCGATTACAAAATCAAGGCCGGAACGAATCAGACTACAAAAAAGAGAATAATACACAATGTATTCTAAAATGACAGGGTCAAAAGGCAACTCGTGCCCAAGATTCCTACAGTTCGAAATATCGATCGTCGAATTTCGATTGAATTTACTGCTTTTCGAATTTGCGATGCATCAGTTGCTGCCCCAGAATTCCCCACATCGCTTCGCAAACTCTAGGCGAGAACGAATGAGACAGTAATGTAAGCGAATATTATACAATGAATTCCAAAAGCTCATGGTCAAACGGAAAGTCAGGCTCAGCAATCTTTCTATACTGACAGTTTCACTGAATGCCATTAATCATCCCTCGAGACCTTTTCAATTGTACATTGAACAATAATAAATGTTGACTTCTTCACTGGCAGCTCAGGAAATGCGAGAATTGCCATCTACTTAGCGCTCCGCAGCCAAGGGGATTGTGGCATAAAAATAAAATATGGCTGCAGAAACCGCTATAGTTGGTTGTTTAGGAATTGCGACAGCATTCGTCATGGTTACCTTCTGGTTTTGTTACGAGGCCATAGACAACGTCAAGAACGGCGTCTAGAACGACGTCCCAGACGTCGTCCTAGAGGACGACGTTAAGAATAACCTCTAGAACGACCACAACGACGGCCTCAAGGACAACCTCTAGGGCCTAGAGCCCTAGATGCCGTCCTAGAGGTCGTCCTAGACGTCGTCTTTGGCTTCGACCTCTAGGTCGTCGTCCTCGACATCCTCCTAGACGTGTTCCTAAAGGCCTTCCTAGACGTCGTTTTTAACGCCGTCCTCGTCAATTTTTTTCTCTAAATTTAGCGGGGAAACGGAATTGGTTTGTAGGTCCCGTGGCGTCATGTCATGTGACATTGAATTCTCCCGCTAAATTTAGCGGGAAAATCTAGTTTGTGCATAGGCCATGTGACGTCAATTTTTTCGCTAAATTTAGCAGGGAAACTGAATTGGTGAATAGGTCTTGTGGCGTGAATTTTCCTCTAAATTTAGCGGTGAAACTGAATTAACTCAATTGCTTGTAGGTTCCGTGACGTCAGGTCACGTGACATTAAATTTCTCGCTAAATTTAGCGGGGAAACTGAATTAGTGTATAGGTCATGTGACGTCAATGTTTCCGCTAAATTTAGCGGGGAAATTGATATCACGAGTTTTATACATGAATTCAGTTTTTCAGCTTAATTTAGTAGGGAAAATTGGTGTCACGTGACCTGACGTCACGAGTCATACAGACTAATTCAATTTCCCCGCTAAAAGCAGCGGAAAAATTTACATCACGTGACCTATACACCAATACTGTATAGTATTTACTTGTATATCTCTCTGAATCCTTCTCGCCTAGAGTTTCAAAGCGTCGTGGCATCATTACCCACGCGTGAAGTTCTCGCCAAGTTTGGCGGGAAAGTAGCGTCGCATGACGTCACCGGATGTCACGTGATCTATTTACCTTGGGGAAATTGACGACACGTGACATATGCGTCAACTCAGATTGCCAGCTAAATTTAGCTTGAATATCCACGCCATGTGGCCAAAACATTAATTTAGTTTCCCAGCTAAATTTAGCGGGAAATTCACATCAAGTCTTATATAAAGGGTTCAGTGTATTTGGTATGTACCGATAAACAGCGAAAATAAACCCCCGAGCCGATTTTCTCTGAATCGGCGAAAAACGGAGGACATCTAATTTAAGCTTTACTTGAAAAAGAAAATCTTACAAGGAGAAAAATTTACCCTTTTTTTTTCTCGTTATCCCAGAACACATCCGCACTCCACTGTCCCCGTGGTTGTTCCTTTCTACCAAAACCATATTCCTTGCCGCATTCCCTTCTCTTCTCTTTGCCAAACGTAGTTGAGAAAACATTATAATGTATGCATTGTAAATCATAATTTTTTAACCGCGTAATTAGAAAGTCGCTTTAGAACACAAGTCTGATAAATATCGACTTCTCTCCGTAATTAGAAAAAAAATACTGACTCAAGGAAACAAAATATACACCGATAAATAACTCCTGAATTTAAAGAAAATGAATACCGAAAACACGAAAGCCTGCCTATTCACCAATTCAGTTGCCCACTAAATTTAGCGAGAAAATTCCCCTCTTGGGATTTAGACACAAATCCAGTTTCCCCGCTACATTTTTCGGGAAAAATAGACGTCACGTGACCCATAAAATCATTCAGTTTCACCGCTATATTTCGCAAGAAAACATACGTCACGTGACAACAATTCCCTCACCAATTAACTAAAATGGATTTCACAAATTCTAGGACATTGACGGTGATTGTCGCTGCCGACACCTTAAGCTCTCAATGAATCTTAAAAATACGCATCGTTTCCTTCACGCTTCCTATACATAGTTCTCACCTGACGTCATTCCAGTCGCCATTCCCAGGTACTAAGCGTCCCATTAATGCAGTGGAAGGTAGGTTTGCACGCGCCTCCGCGAGCGTCTTGCATCGTGCTCTTTATTCCATAGAAGGCTGGCCGCACGTGCAAAGGTCGCATTGCTGGGTACTGGGCGACGTCAGTGCAAGCTATGTATATTACGTTTCTTCTATTCTTATAGGAAAACTCTCCCGTTCCAGTGCGCATCGGTTACTTTCTTCAACGTGATTTTCTCTCTCCTAGCTTTTCACCTTGTTCTTCTTTTCATGGCCCTTTTATGTCCTAAAATTCGATAATTTAAGCATGGACTTGTTCGCACAGGAGTTTGAGAGGTTATGGTGACCGACAGTTCAACAAACGCGGGGCGTGAAGACGACCGAGCATTTCATTATCACTCCCAAGCCAATCAGATTGCGCCATTAGACGATCGATACGCCGAACAATGAATCAGCAGGCTAGAAGCTTGGACATAATGAGGCACGCACTGCGTTCCGTCGAGCGTCGGTAACTATATATATGTCAGTCACTTCCTCATTCGGGGCCTCTAGGAAATACATTAGCAATTCTCTACACACTCGTTTCATAAAGGCCACGGCGTCATTCTGTTTTGTTCCTGTTTATTGACAGCAGACGAAGAAAGGGGAACTGGAGCAACACCGCCTAGAAGACAAGGCCGTAGTGCTGACATTTTTGCGTCTCCAGCGAAGGCCGACGCTGGACGCAGATTGGAAACAAGTGCTGCGTCAGTGCTCGGCTTCGAGTCCAGTTTGAGCCGAACGTTGACGACATCGTCGTGTCCAATCTGTGCCCAGAGTTGGTCTTCGCTGATGACGACATCTCTATCGGCACTACGGCTTTGTTATCTAGGAGGTGTTGACTGCAGCGTTCTTCGGTGACAAGAAAGAGCGGAAAGCTACTTATGAAAGAAGGTGATAAGATTGTGTAAAATGTTTTCCCCCTCACTTATATCGGGTGTACCCTCCCTTTATTAAGCCGGCGGCTGGGCAAGACGGATCGTGTCCAGTTGCATACGCATCACGTACCTTTCCAAAAGCTGAGGTTGGCTATAGAGCCAATTAGAAAAAGAGGCTCTGGCTCTAGATTTCGAGTTCGCAAGTTCCATTACTACGTGTTTGGCCGCTCTTTTGTTCTGGTCACTGACCACAAGCTGCCTCAGACAATTTTTGGGTCCAAGACAGGCATATCATCTATCGCTGCTGCGAGACTGCAGCGTTGGGCAGTCACCTTGATGGCGTATTCGCACACGCTTAAGTTTAAATCGTCAACCGAAAACGCTGACGCAGACTGTCTTTCGCGGCTGCCATTGCCTAACAACGAATCGCCAGAACAGTCAGCGGACGAGCGTTTCTACGTGCTGCTTTTCGAGGCGATGCCTTTCCACTGCCGTGACATTGCCCGGGAGACTGCGCGAGACCTGGTTCTGAAGAACGTCATGCATCATGTTCGTGCAGGACGGTCACGCCGTGTCACAGACCGCGAGCTCAAACCCTTCTTTCAAAGACGGTGGGAGTTTTCTTTGCACCAGGGCTGTCTTATGCGGGACATGCGCGTCGTTGTTCCGGCCAAATTTCAGAAGTACCTGCTGGACGAACTGCACCAGGGGCACCCGGGGATCGTACGCACGAAGAAGCTGGCAAGAAGCTACGTCTGGTGGCCTACCATAGACAAAGACGTCGAATGCCAAGTGAGCACTTGCGTAGCATGCCAGCAGCAACGCAATCTTCCTTCCAAGGCTCCTCAGCATCCCTGGGCCTGGCCTAAACGACCGTGGGAGCGAGTGCATGTCGATTTCGTGGCCCCTATCGAGGTCTCACGTCTTTAGTCGTGGTCGACGCGCACTATAAGCGGCAGGAAGTGTTCCCCATGAAGAGCACCACCTCTGAGAGCACTGCTGCATGTTTGCACAAGTTTCTTTTTTTTTTTTTCTTTTGGATTTCCGAAAGCTCTTGTGTCCGATAATGGGCCACAATTTACGTCAACAGAATTTGAGGGCTACCTCAGGGCCATAAGAACACGACACGTTCGCGTTGCATCATACCATCCTTGTCGCAATGGTTTGGCTGAGCGCTTCCTCCAATCGCTCAAGGCTGCCCGGCGCAAGAACGACGCGGTCCGCTTAATGAGATGCTGCAGGATTTCCTATTCGCCTATAGAACCCCCCCCCCCCCGGCCCTCCCTTGCCACCACGTGAGAGTGTCCGTCAGTTTTGCTACTGCAGCGACGACTCCGGACGAGACTGAATGCGGTAAAGCCTTCCCTCCAGGAGCGTGTGGATGTACGTCATTTCCGCCAGACGCTTCATAGGAGGGCTCGAGAAGAAGGTTTTGCCAAGGGGTACAGCGCTCGTGTCAGATTTTTGGGCCGGGACCATGGTGGTTTCCCGCAACTGTGATTAAACGATCTGGCCCGGTGTCTTACGGGGTCAGAGTGCAAGCTCCCCGCGGTGTCTTCACCTGTCTCAGACATTGTAATCACATCGTCCGGGCTCAAGTGGGGGGCCCACCACCTGAGGGCAGGCTGGAGATGTCGTCGCGAGCCAGCCGTCATCCCCGCCTTCAGCAAGCTCCACGGACCTCACAGAGCCGCTCACCACCGCAGGGGATCTGCCAGCGGACCTTCAGCCAGAAGCATTGGTCGCAATGGACACTGGAACCCCACAAGTCCAAGACCGGCGCTACCCAAGCAGGGGCCGACGGAAACCTGACCGTTTCCAGCCTTAACAAATTATGTATGTACTATAAATGTCTATGTTAACGCATGTCAAGTAAACTAAGCAAGGGGGGATGATAAGATTGTGTAAAATGTTTTTGCCCTCACTTGAAGCCAGTGTACCCAGGTCCGCGGCTGGGACTAGATAAGCGGGCGCGCGCCGGAAGCCTGCGCACTTCGTTCTGTACAGTCATGGCATAAACGTTTTCCATAACTCCTGACGGACGTCCGCACCATCCTTGGGCAAGACACCACAAAAGGAAAGCATAAAAACGGCTGAAAGAGAAAATAAATGCAATTTCGTCAACGACCGAATAAGGTTTTCTTTTCTGCTTTTGTTTAGCTAAAAAAGCAACAATGGTAGCGCTCAAAATACAATTACCCTTCGTAGCTCGCCTTTTAGAACTTGCGTCATTTTTGACAGTTGCTTGATGTTGCATTGTTAATTGCAGTTTACTTCATCGCAATTAATGGCGCGAGCGATGTTGCTCTCCAATGAGAACGATCGCGCAACGCTGCCGGCACTTTCCGCATCGGAGTTCTTTGTCTACCTGAACTTCTGGGATCGCGCTGACTAGTCAATAATCGCTACTGCCGTGCCTGGAGAGAGGCGTGTTAAGCGCCATATTCCGCCCGTCCATCCAAAGTTGTCCCGACGCGACAATTAAGTGACGCCGACAAGAGCCGAAGTGAGAATTGCATGACACCAACTAGAGCCGGAGTGTCATTTAATTGCCACTTCGGCCCTTGTTCGCGTCAGTTAATTGCCGTTCCGGGACCACTCCTTATGCATGGGCATAATATTGTCACGAATAAAGGCGACGCGAGGATGAACAGTGAGTTGAAAATAAAGGCCCGTTCACACTCTTGCAACCGAGTACGACCGAGAGAGACTAGATCTGCTAAAACTTCTTAAAATTTCTTAGGACGAGGGAGCACACTGGCATTCTGGCGCCATCGATGTGGTGACCCTGGAACTGCATTTCACAAGAGGGAAGGTTTCGCGGGATTTCCGAGGTCAAATGTGCGTAATACCTATAAGAAAGGCTCGTTTATAACGTTGACAAAAGGTTTTCGAGCAAAGAAAGAAAGAATAATGCGCGGGAGAAATAGAAAATATGCCGCAACGCAAAGTTTACACTGCTACCCAATAGATGGCGCCAGTGTGTCCCTCTCGTAAGAGGTTTTAAGGAACCCAGTTTTAAGAGGTCGCAAGAGTGTGAACGGGCCTTAAAGGTTTGATTGGCAAACTTGTGCCAAACATAATTAAGAACGAGCGTCGAGGCAGCAGAAAATCGGGCGGCAATTTGGCGGCGTAACAGCAAGCGAGGATGATACTGACCCGACAAGGTCACGAGCAGCTCCTTAGTTAGTGCGTCGGCATCGATCGATGCTCAAACCCAGAGCGTTCGAGCATCGAGCGTTCCGGGTGAGAATGAACAGGCGCTTAGGAGAACAAGAAACTAGGACGAAATAATAAAAGTCAGTCCCCGGTAGAAATAAACGCGAATATTCTAGAGTTACGTGACCGAGCGCTGCTTGTTCGTCCCTGCGCTCGGCAATATGACGCTAAACACACCTCTGGGCATCGCTGTTGCACTCACGCGCTCTGTCTTCATTGATTGACTAGCTAAGCGCCAAAATGGCGACGCCCACACGATAATCAGGGCATAGAGTGCCGATACTCTATGTAGCTTATTTGGTGGCTCTGTAGTCGCTGACAGCTTAAGACACGCAAGGCGGGGTGAGTCCCGGGCATCTTTTTATCGCTCCGCAGCCAATGAGAGCGCTGCATTAGACGATAAAAACGCCGATTTCCGCCAATTTTTACCTGATGACGTCATTGAAGTGGCATGCTGTTGCCGGTTGCGATCCTGGCGGTATCACATCAGCGGTTCTGGGCGTGACAGACGCCTGCTTTGCTATAGGTCACTCTCCAGCTTGAAAGTGCACGGAAAGGCCGCCACGAGTTGAGACGCGGCGACGACCGCGATACTCGTTTTCGCTCGTGATTTTTTTCTTTTTTTTTTAATTTTTACGTTAAAATGTTAGGATGGCAATGTCCGAGAGGATGACAGTGTCGGATGTCGCGATCCTGGCTGGTTTGGCGTGGAATATCAGAAAAAGAAATGTGTCGCAAATTGCCCTGCAAGTGTGTTACTACATGAAATGTTCTTGGTTTAGCTCTAGTGGTGCCAAACCACAAGAGCTACAACAAGTGTTTAGTGGAGTTAGTGCTGAGTTAGGGTTAGAATTAGAGTTAGTTGGAGCTAGAGTTAGTCAGAGCTACAGTCAGCTAGCTTAGAGTTAGAGTTAGAGTTAAGTTAGAGTTAGATGAAGTTTATTTATTCAAAAGACCCAAAAAGTCTTTCACTATTACATGAGGGGGCAATACCAGGGTGACGAACTGAAACCATTTCCGGTCTGGTTCAGCGAAAACGAGCGAAAAAAATAACGGTTTGAACCGAGTTAATTCGGCTCATACCGGTTCATGTAACGGTTCAAGTAAAAGTGGAAACTTTAGCTTAATACTCGCGCACCTTTGCTGCCGCGATGTGGATCACTGTAGAATAATATAAGCTCTAATTTATTGATTTTGTGTACTTCATCTGCCCATCGGAATGATCTTGAACTATTGAATGTGTTACATGGGACCGGGTACCAGCCTTTTATTCACCAAACACAAAATTAAATATATCTACTGCAAGAATGGACGAGTGCCTTTCTAAAATAGTTACATGCAGCGCGCTGTATTACTTTTACTGATATGTACGCTCTGCCTGCACTGCGTTTAGCGACCGGGAGAAAAGGACATCATCTATTATGTCCGGGCTCAATCGCGTTCGCTGACATGGTATGGTGTATTTTAACCCCACGAAGGACCTTTTCACGCTGACTTGCGTGGCCGGTACTGCAAGAGCGAGTAGTGCAAGTAATATAATTCGAGGAGCCCGGACGTCCCCTTTTCTCAAAATTCCAAGACATTGCTACCCTCGCTAATTCGTGGCGCGTTTTCAAAGCCGCCCAGTAGGGTCTGAATCCTCCCAAAGATCGAATAATGGTCGCTAAATGGTTTCAGGCAGCGCTCTTCTTCACGCGTACGAAGCTTCCCCCACGCCTGTAGCAGACACTGCTCTGCTCTGAACCTCTCCTCGCTTGTTAGCGTGACATGGTATCGGGGAGATAAAAATATAGCCGCGCAGAATATGTCGCTTCCGAGCAACACCTTCTCTAGCCTTTCCATGGCAGCGGCCGGCTGATTTACGGCCGGGTTGTCAATTTTTGACGTCTAGATTCGACATTTGAGCCATTCACCGTAGACGTCCCCCAAAGGTAGTTGCTCTCTTTGAAGTGGCTTCCTCCGCCTGCCCCAGGAAACCAACTACGTTAGTTATTGATTGCCAGTCTTCTTGATTAAGTAAGCCGGTTTACATTATCGTCTGCGATGAATTAGTCGCAAAGCTCTCTCAGCTCCAACAATCGTCGCTTCATCGCATCGTGGTTCCGATGGACATCGACCTCACTACGCGATCCAGGACGGGCTTCTTCAGATTGAGCTGCCCTAGTAGGGACAGCGCGGTTTGCGACCACATTTTCTTTCACAACTTTTCGGGCCTTCTGGACGACGTCGTTAGCAGCTATACATTTGAGAGCCTCAAGGACAGCGAGCTGCAGCGTGTTTGAAGCACACCTCATTCCTTGAAGAAGAGGTCCCTCATCTGAAAAGCAAAAGCTCCTGCTAATTCTTCGAGGAGGTAGGCACCAACTGAGGCTCACTTGTACGCGTGCACGTCTTCCTCTTTCGACACGAACTTCTCGGGTCTTGCTGCGACTGTGCGACTGTTAAGAAAGCACCGGTTTTTAGCATACTGGCTCCGTTGTCGGTCGTTATACTGTAGACCGGCCCTGGGGAGACGCCGTACCTTGGAAGTACTTGAAGAACTTCGCTTTTCAAGCGTTCAGTGGTGTGTCGCCCGAACATTTCTTTCATTGCCAGCGTTTGCAGGTGAAATCCCCCATTTTCGACGTATTGGACGTTGGCGCCGAGAACATGCGCGTTCCAGACGCGTGGCGCAGTTGATTTTCAGGGACACAAATTGCGCCCTAAGGGACTCAGATACCTCTCTTCTGGCAATTTCTACCTTTTAGAGCGCGGCTCTTCGGCGCCCATTTCCGGCTTGAGCGGCGTCGCCGTCGCCGTGGAGGAGGAGGAGAGGAGGAGGGGCATACCCTCCTCTCCGTACCCTGGAGAAGGGGAACAAGGAGGACAAAGGAGAAAACATAAATCTCTAAACACAGCTAGGTGACCGGTGCCCGACCAAAACAGACCGTCTGGTCCTGGTATCGAACCAGGGACCTCTCCATTTACAGCGGAGCGCTCTACCAACTGAGCTAAACAGGAGATAAACGTCAGTAGAGCAAACGGGTTTTATCAGCTGCCACCAGTCTAACACCAACAAGGTTGAACGGCTTGTATTTTAAGGTTATGATTATAATGCAATGAAATGCAAAGGCGCGAGCGAGCTGGACAATAATGACAAAAATAGTCCCTGGAGAAAGGGAACATGGGGGACAAAGGACCAACACAAATCTCCAAATACAACATGGTGGAAATAAATTGAAAAAAAAAACTTAATTAATGCTTCAACCTTTCCCGTCATCCCAGCTGAAGAGCACACTGTCAACACTCAGTTTATCATAGATCTGAAATTTGGCGCCATTTCCCTTTTTTTCAGCTCAAGTTTTCTATAATTGTTTTCGAATTTCACGAACTTTGATAGAGTCGTCTCCAGTTATCCATAACTTGGTGCCCAATTGTTAGTTGATTTTAATATAGCTGCCTTCTCTCAATAGTCAGCGAACTTTAATATAGTGGGGCGATATTTTTATTTAATCTCTCGACCAAGCCTATGGCATCTTTTAATTTCTGTAACCGTTATTCCCAGTTTTCGTAAATAAATTTCGCTTTTTACTTCCCTTTCAAACTCCTCTGTCTTCTCGGTATTAGGCTGACACAAACCGTAAATTATAAAATTATTTCCGTCGCTTCTGTTCTCCAAGTCATTCATTTTCCGCAGAAGTGAAGATAATTCTTTTATCAAATCTTGATACTCTTGTTACCATGTCTATTCCTTGATTGGTTAACGCATTCAAGCTAGTTACTTTTTGCTGCAGTTTTTCTTTTCGTGTATGGTAATGACAGCGTTTTTTCATTTTATTTTGGGCTTTCTGTACGTCTTTAATGCTGGAAGTAATCGTTCATTGGCCAACGAGGAGCTCCAACATGCTTTCCTTATAGCTGGGCGCCGAGTTTGCTTCAATGTCACCGCAAACAAATAGGCTAACCGCCAAAGAAATAGCATCCTTCAAAGAAATCAGTAGACATTTCACAGACATGGGGCAAGGCAGCATCAGTAAAAAAAAAAACCTGTTATCACTTGAATTACAGTCGGATGGTAAGTATTTACTAATCTGCAATACAAAGTAAAAGGGGTTTCTCAGCCTGAAACGCAGCTGCCGAGCCCGCAGGTGATGTCCTCTGTTGCAGGGGCTTTTATAGAAGCTGATTGATCCCCGTCGCGGGACGTCACTCCCGATCAGACGAATGAAGGCGCTGATGCGAGAGGCGGAAAATATCCATTGGTGAGGAAGTGATGATCACCAGGTGCTGAAGACTTACAAAGTCCGAAGTCGCAGTCAGCACCAATTTATACTTGAAAGCTGGTGTGCATGCGATGACTGGGCTCTCAGAACCGCCGCAAATTGCAGCACAAAGCAGAATGGGTTTCTCAGCATATCGACGGAAGCACCGCTGCCAAGCCCTAAGGGCGAATTCATTTCCCGGGTTAAATTTAGTAGAAACATTTACGTAACATAACCCAAACTCCAATTCATCTTCCCCGCTAAACTTCATGGGAACAGTGATAAAATGATGGGTTTCTTTTTCACTCCCGAAGTGACTCTTTAATATGTTCTAAACACGTTTCAATGGTCGCTCCTTGCATACTGCATTTCATGGAATTTAGATTATAATGCCTCGAAGATAAAGGGTGCTTTCAATTTTTAAATGCCTGGATAGAAAACGTATGGCACAGAAGCAGCATTACCCGAAAAAAAAATAATATTAGTGAAATATTTACTTGGATACACTCATTTTGAGTGAGAAGCGATTCGGAAACATGCTTCAAGTTCTGCACGTCGTCCTGAAAAAAAAAAAAAAAAAAGAAATACGACACGTCGCGAAACTCAAATTGAGTTTCGCCTTCTTAATATTTCGCTTTTTTTATTTGCGTTGATTGTTGGTTTTGTAAGATATATACCCTAGCCAGTCAACTGGATCAGTTGGTGGTAACGCACGCGCGAAAAATCCTGCGATCTGGCGCTTTCCGAAAGCCTTGATTAGCCTCTTTCTCTCATACCGTTGATCGGTATAATGAATTGCCACGGGAGCTCAGAAGAAAAACAAAATGTCAGTCGGCAGATTTGTAGGTATAGGATTATGTTTAGCGCTGTGACGGTCCACAGCATCTCTCCTGTCATTACGAGAGCACCTTTTAAATATTAGAAAGGCTTTGCGCGGCTATGATCTTGCGCATGTTTATCGAGCGTAAGCGGAAAACGAAAACAGTACCTTACATAAAAAGAAATATCTTTCTCCCGTCGGCGTAAAAGTGAGCCGCTTTCGAGCCAAAGCATCAAAAGTAAGTCCTTATGGGGGTTTCTGGAAAAACTAAATGAACGAGGCGGGCATATAAAAAAAACGTCGAAAATAATCCCTGGAGAAGGGGAACAAAAGGGACAAAGGACAAACACAAATCTCCAAACACAACTAAGTGACTGGTGCGCGACCAAAAAAAATCCGCCTGGTTCGGGTATCGAACCCGGTACTTCTCCATCTTCAGTGGAGCGCTCTACCAACTGGGCTAACCAGGGTTTTTTTTATATCGTTATTCACTGAGCTAACCAGGGGCTAGACGTCAGTAGAGCAAACGGGTTTTATCAACTGCCATCAGTCTAACACCAACAACGGTGAAGCTTGCAATTTAAGGTTACGATTATAATGCAATTAAATGCAAAGGTGCAAGCAAGCTGGACAAGAATAACGAAAATAATCCCGTCTCCAGTGACTATTTTCGTCATTCCTGTCCAGCTCACTTGCACCTCTTATCTTTCGCAGCAGTTCATGTAGCGGATGTAGGATGTCGGCTGTGTTGCCGATGAACTTTCCGTAGTAGTTCAGCGGTCCCAAAAATGCTCCGAATTCTTTTAGGTCTTTTGGCGTCTTCGCTGGTAGGATCGCATATACTTTCATAAGATTTTAGTATATTCCTTGTTTGACTACGACATGTCCTAGGCACTCGATAAAGTCTTGCATGAAGCAGAATTTTTCCCTTCCCAAGCGAAAGCCACTTTCTTTGAGTTTTTGCAGTGCGATGTCCAGGTTCCGCAGGTGATGATCATTCTTGCCACTTACCACGATGTCGTCCTGAACTATACCCCTGTACGGCAAGTTCCCAACGAGTTCTTCGATGACGCGTTAGAAGATAGCTGGTGCTTGGGTTATTCCCAAAGGCATCCTGTTCACCTGATAGAGCCCTTTGCGCGTGTTGATCACAGTGAGATTTCTTGACTCTTCTGCTAAGGAGATCTGGAAGTAGGTTTGTTTGCAATCCAGCTTGGTGAACTTCCCCCCAAGGTCAATCCTCACACAGAGATCTTCAGTCTACTATCGAAGTGACAAGATGCACTGCTGCCTAGAACGTCAGCTTCGGTTCGGCCAGCAGCTTTTCGAGAATGTTTCCGTCCTTAATGCCGTCAATGAGCTTGTCTCGAAGTCGGTCATCGAGGGAAATACCGAAGTTGCATAGCAGTGAAAGCTGTTTGAGCGCTGCAAGGTAGTCCGCGATGGTTTCGGATTCCAACTGGTTCCGGTGATGATATTTGTAGCGTTCAAGCGCTTCATTGTGCTTCGGGTCGATGTAGTTCTGCACCAGCTGAACGATCTGTACGCACGTCTAGGTGCTTGGTTTCGCTGGTGCCGTCAAGTTCCGTACGTTAACGAATATGTCTATAAGGAAAAATATACTTCTGGAAATTAAGTGAGGCCTTGAAAACTGGGCTTTTGGTAATTAAAGAAACATTGGGTTCAATATATATTCGAAGTACAAATTTAGGTTACACCATCAAAATTATGGTGGTCGCGCAACGCTATCGCTCTGAGTCGCGCAAGTAGACTGGCGCGTAGTTATCTTGCGCAGCTTGGTCTCGCCTGGCTCTAACCTGATGCCGCATCCGGTCTGACTCCAGTCAGTAGCGCCTTTATGGAGCGCGAATCTACGTGTGAGACCCTGGATTCCGAGGAGTCAGTATAAACACAAGCTTCCGGGAACACAACCTTCATGTACCTCCGAGCTTCGTAGGCGACTTCAGGAATGCGCCCGGCAAAATAAAATAAAACATCCGAAACAAAATGCCGCTTTATTGAAATGCGCCCGGAGAAATAAAATAAAAGGGCCAAAATACAATGTCGCTCACTTGCACGTATTAGACCGTATATGTTTCTCGTCCGGCGATAGAGAGAAAAACATCGCCTCTCTTTGATTCCTGAATGTCGTTCGCAGCGAAGAACACTTCGGGGGGGGGGGGGGGGGGGGGGATGCTTTGATGTACAAAGACCATGTTTTCTATTTCTGATCGAAATCTTCAAATTCTCCGATGCGAGGAATATTTTAGGTTTGAGATGGGGCGTCACTCACGTTACCGCTGTCTCCTTTGTTCCGATGCCGCTCAGTTGTTTTCATCCTTCTTTGTTTCATGGATGCCACCCTCATCGCCATCATGATGGGCCGGTTAATTTGGGATAATGCGAGGATATATTTATTTATCTGTTTAGGTTACAATTGTTTGTGATTACGAGAAGCGTCTTTTGTAGTCTGCGACCGCGCCCTGTCTGTTGCTTCAATCACTTCCAGGCGTCCCGTGCTTCTCCGTGGTTCTGCCGCTCGCCTCTCCCCTGCCAGTGTCTCCGGTTGCATCCGCCGTTATTTGGGCTCAAAAAATCGTGTTCGCTATACGTGACGAACACGCACATTATACACACAGATGTTAGCTACACTACTTTTTTCTTTTGTTTTCATATAACTAATAATCGAATTTCATGCTGCAAATGTTCGAAGTCTTGTTTTCTTCCGTTTATATGAAATGGCAAAATCTCCAGTTTATGCTTGAACGGCCTTATTGACAATCAGAAGACTTAGTATGGGCAACGGTGCCCGCAAATTTCGAAATGGTAAAAAGTTCAATCCACCTCATCTGTTCAAGGTATAAAACAAGTAGAAAAGTGTTTTTTGTTGTTGCTGAGAAATTAGTTTTTAAAGATGACCCTTTCTGACCATGCCTCCAGGAGCCTGCCTCGTAGGCGACGCACGTCGGCGATTGCCAGCGAGGTCTCCAACGCTCTCCTGAGAAGACCCTTTATTCAGTTGAAGCGGACCGTGATTTCCATGCGTCCGTATCCTTTTTACGGTACGTATTGATACTGAAGTTTTTTACTCTACTTCTGCCAGGTAACTGCTGACGAGCGCAGGCCTGCCTTGTCTGCTTTCCGAGTGATGCAAAATGATAACAGTGATGTAGCTTCCTTATCGATCTTAAATGAACTTTGATAGAACTAATATGTATTTGAAGTTCGTTGGCCCATCCACAAAGGACGCGCGGCCGAGATTGTTACGACGTCATGGAAAAGGCTACGTCACGTTTCTAAGCGTCATTAGGTCTGTTCGATTCGGCCAGAAAGTTCTGAACTAGTTCTGTCCGAGTTCAGAGGAGTGCAGGAGTCGTGCAGCGGCGGCGCAGAACCAGTGCAGCCGCCGCGCTAGGACTGGCGCTGTGATCGGCTTTCCGAGCGGAAGCGCAGGGTGTCGTCTGCATCTGTTGGTTCTTAATTCTCCATGTAACATTGTATACTACAATTGATTCTTTGCTGTTTAATGAACTCGTTCGCGTTTCCTTAGTTCTAAAGTATATAAACAAAATCTTTTCTGTTAATATTTTTTATTCGAGTGTACTAAAAACGTTTTCTGCACCACATGTGTTTCTGTCTGCATTTTTAACGGCCGTTCGGTTCCTGTCGTTTCCATAAGCGTTCGTGTCATTCTTATTCATTTAGCAATAGTAGATTCATTCCAGGTCTCTCGATTTTCGCATTTCAACGATAGGTTCGTGGCATCAGGATGATTTTGCGTCGGGAGTCACTGGCGGCAGCGCGCGGTCGGTAGCGGTCACCCCGAAGACGAAGGAAGGCCTGACGATAGCGTTTTGGCCAAGACAGTTATCGACCGTAGCTTTGGCGTCAAGCTGAAGCGTTTATTTTGATTCTCAAGAAAGACCTGCGTGGAACGTATACCAAGCCAATACGATTCTCGGCGTTTTTCTCAGGCCCTTTAGTGGGCGTCCACAGATACCAGCGGACAAAGCATGCAGTATTATGCTCAGCTACGGGGCATGCGAGGGCCAATGTACTAAATCCCAGACCTCTGCAATGTATCGGGGTCGTCAGTATGCATCCAAGAGCAACTGAAGGCGGGGACTATCTAGAGTGCAATACCTTTCCCGTCTCTGTAAGGAAGAATATCAACACTTTGGATCCTCACATAGCATCAAAAAGAAACAATTTACGTGAGCCAATGTTTCAACACTTACCACAGGGGGCTAAACCTACACTAGCAGGTGCCTAAAACGCTTTCCGAATATCATAATCAATCAAATTCTTACCCTCGGTTATAATCTCGATTCCGCGTATCCGTAACCTCCGTATCGGCGTTATTGTTACACATCGCAGACATTTGAGCAAGAGCTGCGAAAAATGGCACCGCGAGCAGAGACGGACGAGGAGTGTCGTCTGCTATCACTGTCTGCTCTTGTCGTCTGCTTCTGCACGGACGCTGAACTGACTCCGGAGCCGGTGCAAGATTTTGAGGAACTGGGTCTGAACATGTTCAGAACTGGGATGAATCGAACGCGCCAGTGCAGCGGCCGTACAACTTCCGGTTGAATCGAATGCACCAGTTCCTGCACTGCTGAACTAGTTCAGCCAGTTCAGGCGAATCGAACAGACCTATAGTGAGCAGGGATTGCAATGATCTTTTTGCGCGCAATACTGAAATCGGGAGTAAAAACACGAAAACTGACCATGAATATCTAAAAAAACCGTTACCTTTTCGCGAATTCTGTAAATTGGTCAAGCATCTGATAGTAGTTGGTGTCAATGCTGCAATTACAACATGAGCAATGTAATCATTAAATAAAAAGTTAATAAAAAAATTTTCAGCCTTTCCACTCCCGTGAAGAAGGAAGACCAGCGGAGCTGTACAATGGTGGGACGACCTCAAAGACGACTTCTTGAACGACCTCAAGGACGACGCCTAGAGGACGACGCCTAGTGGACGACGTCTAGGACGACCTCAAGCACGACGACTAGGACGACCACAAGGACAACTTCTAGGACGACCTCGAAGACGACGCCTAGGACGACCTCGAAGACGACGCCTAGGACGACCTCGAGAACGACGCCTAGGACGACCTCAGGGGACGTCCAGGACAACCTTGAGGACGACGCCTAGGACGACATCAGGAATAACGTCCACGACGACCTCAAGGACGACTCAAGGACGACTTTAGGACAACGTCTAGGACGACCTCGAGGACGACTTCTTGGACGACCTCAAGAACGACCTTGAGGGCGACGTCTAGGACGACCTCAAGGATGACCTCTAGGACGACCTCGAGGACAACGTCTCGGACGACCTCAAGGACGACGTCTAGTAAGACCTTAAGGACGACTCCTAGGACGAACTTGAGGAGGACTTTTAGGACGACGCCTCGAGAAATTCAGCATTTCCACTCTGGTAAAGACCAGAGTGGAAAGGCTGAAGGACTAGGACGATGTCTAGGACGACATCAGGGACGACTTTTAGGAATATTTCGAAGACGACGCCTAGAGAACGCCGTCCTCTAGGCATCGTTGTCGAGGACGACTTCTAGAACAAGTCCTAGAGAAATTCAACCTTTCCACTCTGGTGAGTGGAAAGGCTGAAAAGGTTGTCGCCATCTATGAGCGACGACGGCAACCAGACAACCGGCAAGCCGATTGTCTGATTGCCGCCGTCGCTCATAGATGTCGGTAGCTCTCCAGAGTTTTGTGTCGAGATTTATTTGTCTACGGACAGGAAACTGGGGAAACTAGCCCTTAACAGCTCCGCTGTAAAAATCTTAATAAGCCGTAACTGCCACCTCTTATTCAAACACACTTTCTCTAAACATACTAGTGAGTTAAGAGATTGAGACATGTTCTGCTAGCCTTCAGTGTATTACGGCGTCTAAAATACTGCGCATGTACGGAACCTATTAGCGGCGAGATGTTTTGGTGGCGCCCTCCTACGGTTACCTCTCGTGATGTCATTACCTCGCGAACAACAAGTGCGATGGTGTTTGTAATTACCATGGTGGAAGCTTGAAATCATTGCGCTCTAAAACCAACACTGCCTACACCGCCAAAATTGAAGTTCTTCCATTCCTCTTATTTCCGTCGAAGAGAAATCCTTTGCTGACGTCATAGTCAGTATTCAGGGCATTCAGCCAATCGTGGAAAGCCGATCACAGCGACGCTTTCGATCACGCACGTCGCCAATAGACCTTTCCAAGAAAGAGCGTATGGCCGGTGCCATTTCCAGTGTTCGTGCGTATGGCGCGTGCTTTGCTCGTTTTCTGGAGCGACGCACACGCGCGTGCTGAGCTGTGGAGATCGCACGCTGGGCTGTGGATTTGTAAACATTGGAAAGGTCTCGCCGCAAAGTCTAGAATGCTCTTTCCATCCTTACATAGCTGCTATTAGCGGCGAGAAGTTTTGGTGGCGCCCTCCTGTGGTTCCCCCTTGTGACGTCATTACCTTGCAAACAACAAGTTCGATGGTGTTTGTTATTAGCATGGTGGAAGCTTGAAATCATTGCGCTCTCAAAGGAACACTGCCAACACCGTCAAAATTAAAGTTCTTTCATTCATCTTATTTCCGTCAATGATAAATCCCCTTTCCGACGTCAGAGTCAGCGTTCGGCCAATCGTGGAAGGCCGACCACAGCGACGCTTTCGGTCGCGCATGGGGCTAATTGGTAGCACTATATATTCCATCAAAATACATACAAGTTCAATGGGGAAGCGGCATCACGCTTATCATTTCGCATCGGTGAAGAGCTACCCGGTCTGAATTGTTTTTCTATCTGGACAAACGACAAACAATGCCGACGCTCGGTATGCATTCCCAAACTCGGGAAGCAGACGATGCAGGCCTGCGTTCGTCGGCCCTTACCTGGGAAGAAGTAGACTAAACTTAAGACACAAGTATTATTGCGTGAAATAAAGAGTATAGGGGCGCATGGAAGTCAGAATAACGTTCACTACAACTAAATAAAACATGTTTTGAAGGAGCGTTGGAGACTTAGCGGCGACGTCTCACACCATTGACGCCTCGCTGGCGAACGCCGGCGTGCGTCGCCTACAAGGCGGTAGCCTTGACTAAAGGCCGGAGGGACTCCTCTTTAAAAAAAAAAATATTTGCTCAACATCGATAAAAATGTACTTTTTTCATATATGTGGAACAAATGAGGTCGATTGAACTTTTCGCTATTTCGAAATTTGCGGGCACTGCGGTCCACATTAGTTTTTCTGACTCTCAATACGACTGTTTCTGCATTAACTGGAAAATCTGATATTTATTGAAACGCAACAAAATGACTGATTGAAAATGTAGTACAAGCAATTCATTTATAAATCTTAAGAAAGCAGCTAGCATCCAAATTCAAGTTGACAAAATAAAAGTAAATACATCTTATAAAGTTTCTTTTTGCAGCTGCTGTTTAGACTCAAAATGGCGTCTTTCGATGTTGTATTTTAGTTTAAGATAGGGACTAATATTGAGTATTTAGGCGCCCACCTAAATTTGTGCGGTACGCAACAGTTTTTCCACAATGCTTTTCTTAACTGCATGGGTTTTATGCACATTCCAGAAATTTACAGCGTGATATCAAAACATATAAAACACTTGTCTTGGATTTCATGGGCTTCCTTATGCAAATCAATTTTTTCGTGCATATCTCAGACGTGAAAAACTTTCCGCGTCTCCTTTGGCATGGAACGACTCGCCGGTTGGGTGGTACATGGAAGTTAAATTTCGCATAAAACAGTGTTAGACTGAGTGGAAGTGTTTGTTGCAGGAATTTGGTACTGTGCCTTTGTGGTAACCCCTGCTGTAGGAACTGAGTCTATTTGTCGATACTTTTTTAGCCTCTAATCCTCTTTTTATCTCGGAGTTGTATTGCAAAGTCCGCATCAGATTGGAAAATGTTTCCGGCAATTTTGGGGTTGCTGGCCAGCTGTTTTATAAAGATACCCGCGTTGGAACACAAATTGACCGATTTCACCAGCTTGCCTGGTTACGCCGCTGCAGCTGAAACGCATCGGGGCACCTTTTTATTTTTTTCTTTGCACGTGCGACAACTTTGCTGTCGCTTGGCACGTACAAAGCACGAGACGGCACGAGCCGTCATGTGCAGTGCATCCTGTCATATCGCCACGAGACACTGCCACCAAAATTGAAAAGGTAGAGCGGCAGGTAACAAATGAGAGGATGAGGCTAAAGCTCCTTCTTGCTTCAAATGTAGGGCAACGTGCGTCGATGCACGAGGCACGTGTAGCGTGCAGCCCTTGTGAGGATCATGGCGGCACAACGCAGCACTGCGCTAGATTTCAAAGACCATGTTCTTCCCAGAAGTGGCGGGCGGCACTAAGGTGCCTTCATGTGCGCTTTGCTTGGGGTGATGACATCTGGCCATTTTGTTTCGAACGGTTATTTTTATTTTATGTTCTGAAGCGCGTGAAAGAGCGTGTCCCTGCACGTGCTCGTGGCGCTGACTGTGCTACGGCGACATTTTGTTTCCTGCGATTTGTTTGTAATTTCCCTGTGAGCGCGTGCTGTCGGCATCGGGTACTACAAACGATGGCATCACCCTACACAGAAGCACATTGAGGCACTCTACGCGGCACGTGTCTCGAGCATTTCCACAATAATGAATGACACCACTTTTTCCAGGATAGAGGGGCTTTAATAGGGCCTAAAGCCCCTTCATGTTTCAAAAGTAGCGCAAGGTTCATTGTTGCATGAGGCACGTGCAACGTGCAGCCCTTGGGAAGATCATGGTGGCACAGCGCAGCACTGAGCTAGATTTCAGACGCCATGTTGAGAAGTGGCGCGCGGCACGTGTCTCGAGCATTTCCACAACAATAAATGGCACTACTTTTCCCAGGCAGAGCCGTTTATTGAGAGAGTTTGGCCATACATTGGTTTGAATAGGCGAGCATCTCGGGGCCAACCACAGGCCGCGAAACAGCCCCTAGCGGTGGTCGTCTGCTCTAAATTTGTGACACGACTATACTTCGTTTCACCTTATGTGCGAGCGAAGGCAAAACTGGAAGCGCGAGCACGGAAGCTCCGTGCGTTCAGGCTTTGCTCGAGCGCGCGAGCTAGGGAGAAATGCAAAAAGCGCTGGTCTCGCGCTTCTAGCTTTGGCTTCGCTCGCAGATAAAGTGAAACGAAGTATAATTTGAGCCGTGCCGAGCGGAACTCCGCGTCTCAAGACGCTCGCGCACCCCACCCTTTGCACTGCTTTCTTTCAGCCAGTCTCAGGACGCTGTTCTAGCAGTGCAGACAAAGGCATGGGCACGAGCGCGTGGCTTTGGAAAGTGCCTCCTATGCACGAGGTCTCGTACAAACAAAAGCGTTTCGCTGAGCTAGGCTCACGCGCCTGTGCCTTTGTCTTCACTGCAGACATTTGTGAGATGGAGTAGAGGTCTCCTGATTGGTCTACGCTGTGTCACAAATTTAGTTTAGGCTCTAAGCGTGGGGGGAATATTCGGCGCTGGCGGCGGCCTTTGCTCCGCCTATTGTCCAAACTCTCCTAATATACGGCTCTGTTCCCAGGATAGAGGGGCTTTAGGAGAGCTTAAAGCCCCTCGATATGTTTCCGTTTGTCTTGCAAGTAGCGTCAAATGCGCGAGCGCACGAGACCCGTGTCTCGAGCGGCCCTTGGAAGCAAATGGCGGCGAAACACTGAAATGAGCGGCCCTTGGAAGCGAATGGCGGCGGAGCACGCGCTCGTGGCACGTGTCTCGCGCGTTTCCACAACAATGGTTGGTGGTACTTGTACAAAAAGCCTTTATCAAGGGGCTTTAGGAGAGCCAGGTGACGGGCGCCCCGCTGCGGCGAGACGCCGAAACATACTTCTCCTGAGTGATGGAATGTCCGCTCGTGCTCCTCGCGTTCCTCGCGTTACCGCTTCTTTTTTCGTCAAATTTGAAAACCATGTTTCGGGTCCTCGCCGCTGAAAAAGCTGTGCGCTGACGTACAGGTTCCCCGAGAAATCTTCTAAGCTACCAGATCCTCGCGCTCCAAATCTGCGACCGGGCACTCAATGGCTCCGTCGGCGAACTGCCAGGCTCTGTGAGCATATAGGAGTCTATGGTGCTGTGAACTAAAAGCTTGATTAAATCGGTTTATTACTAGCCAGGCTTGCTAGAAACAACGTCTAACTAAGAAAGAACGTTGGCTAACACTGAACGAAAACCTGCCATGCCTGGAGCAGGCGAGTCTACAAAAATTGACTTGTTTGTTTGGGGACATGGCTAAAGGAATAAATGCCTGACGGGGCAATGCCACTCTTTTGGCAGCACCGGTAGCAAAAACATGAAACAAATGAGGAGTGATACAATTTCACTCCAAACTAAAAATCTATACAAAACAAAACAAATACTTCACAAAACAACATAACGTGAAAGGACATTTGCTTGTTATCATCCTAAGCATTTTGCATAAAACACAACCGTTTTTAGAGCGCAGCTCTTAGGCGCCCGTTTCCGGCTTGAGCGGCGTCGGCGTCGCGGTCGGCGTAACCGCGCGGTGCATTATGGGTAAATTTTCCCGAAGAAACCCGAGGTCCTCCCGAAGGAACCCGAGGTCCTTCGGGAGGACCTCGGGAGGACCTCGGGTTCCGACGGGAGGACCTCGGAAGGACCTCGGGTTCCTTCGGAAGGACCTCGGGAGGACCTTGGGTTCATTCGGGAGGACGTCGGGAGGACCTCGGGTTCCTTCGGGAGGACCTCGGGTTCCTTCGGGAGGACCTCGGGTACCTTCGGTGACCACGGGGAGGGGGGGTCACGTGACCCCCCAAAGTCACGTGACCCCCCCTTCCCCGAGGTCACGTGACCCCCCCCCCCCGAGGTATCGGCATCGGCATCGTCACTGATGACGTCATTAGTGACGTCCCTGATGACGTCATCGGCATCCGCATCGTCATCGTCATCATCGCTGATGACGTCATCAGTGACGTCACTGATGACGTCATCGGCATCCGCATCGCCATCGTCATCGTCACTGATGACGTCATCAGTGACGTCACTGATGACGTCATTTGGCATCGTCATCGTCACGTGACCCCCCCCCCCCCGAGGTCACGCCCCCCCAGTACTGTTCCCTCCTCCTCCTCAAGAGCTGCGCTCCAATTCGGCGTTACAGGGAGTTGTAAACGGCTTTAATTTTTATTCCACTGTGAGTAAATGTTCTTTTACAATATTTTTATATTGATAGAGTGATCGTACGCAATTCAATGAAGCTAAAATACTCGGGTACTGGTTTAAATGGTCTGGTATCAGAAAATTCAACATCTGGTCTTCATAATTCGTTCGCGAACGCGATTTTATTAATAAATGTCGCCTTAAATTATACGGGCTATCTTTCGCGTGGTACTTAGCATGGAACACCAATTTGACGAGCTGAAATTGCCGCCAAATTTCAAGTGATAGTTTGTATTTATGTAAATCTCTTACGTTGAGTATTTGGTATGTCCTAAAATATGGTGTGGCACTTTTAAGAAGTTGTATGTTACCAAATGCTCGCAATGTTCGCTTTTGTATAGATACAATAGTGTC
This sequence comes from Ixodes persulcatus, assembly GCA_013358835.2. Taxonomy (NCBI): domain Eukaryota; kingdom Metazoa; phylum Arthropoda; class Arachnida; order Ixodida; family Ixodidae; genus Ixodes; species Ixodes persulcatus. Next base: position 260,462 of record JABSTQ010011259.1, read on the forward strand.
TAGATTTGTTTGGGATGTCGTTGACCACACTAAAAGGCAGTAGCTTATGCGGGATTACACAAGGGCGAAATAAATTTGACGTTTCACTTTTGTTGGAAGATAATATCTCAATCTATTTAAGACACCAACAGCTCGGCAACAACTTGTTCTTAAAGAATCAGTATGTGGCGTCCATGATAGGTTTTCATAGAATAAAACCCCCAAGAATCGAATGGTTGAAGATGGTTGAATATAAGAGTCCTGAAATTCTAATTGCAAATTGGAAGGTGGTATAATTCCTTTTGGTCTAAACAGTAAGTATACTTAGTTTTTTTCTATGTTGAAATAAAGTTTATTAGATCTAAGCCACTGTTAAGTCTTCCCGCAACCACTGTTTTGCCTTTCCAAAGAGGTCGTCGATGTCGGAGCCAGAAAAGAAAATATTTGTGTCATCTGCATATAGGACTATATTGGAACTGCCATGTATGTTTACAATGTCGTTAACATGTAACAAAAATAATATAGGACCAAGAGTGGACCCCTGAGGATCCTCATACTTTATGTACTGAACGCCTGACTTTACTCCATTTACTACTGTATATTGCGTTCTTTTAGTGAGAAAACTTCTAAACTGTGGTAAGGAAATACCGCGTATTCCGCAAAACGGAAGTTTCTGTAAAAGTATGTCATGTTGAACGCAATCAAAAGCCTCCCTGAGATCTAGAAATATACCAAGCGTGCATATTTTTTGTTCTATGTTCACAAGAATTTGTTCTTTAATTCCAAAAAGTGCAACTTCTGGTGATTTAGTTTTCTGAAAACCAACTCGTTCTTTTACTAAAATGTTATTGAAAGTCAAAAACGTAACAAGTCTTTTATTTATAATATGTTCGGCTAGCTTTGCAAAGAATGAAAGACTTAAAGGGACCATGAAATGATTTTCCAGCTCTTTCCAAATGAAGACCCCAATTAATCTTCAAATTACATAGAACCCGGAGCAGGAATTCGCTTTCGTTTTTTAAGCTCCAGTTTCGCAACAAAACCAACTAATTTTACGTTTACTTTTCTTCTTGACTCAACTAGACTCGGTCACCAACGTGCGAAATGACGTGACCGCGACGTGAAGTATGTCTTTCAACCGGAAACGGAAGTTCTCCCAGCCGAGCGAGGGAGCCGCGTGAGTCGAGCATCCACTGCTTAGAAACGACGCTTTTGAGTCGACGTTTCGACACAAGGTCGTTGAAACGACGTCAACTACTCAGGTTTTCATGCACGCCGATTGCTTCGTGGGACTAGTTGGTCCGCGACGTCTGCGAAATCAACGCCATGGCTATGGATACGTCGACTGAAGTGCAATGAGGTTGAGAGCTGGGCCAGTTGGTAGTTGTTAAGCATGATGAGGTAAAACAGCGCGAAACGGTACAAAAGGAAGAGACAAATCGGGAAGTATTGGCCTTGTCCCGTGCGCCGGGACGCGGTAAAACGAGAACTCTCCCAACGAATGCTGTAGCAGTTCGGCGCCGGAACCGACCGCGGAGGACTGGCGAATACTCAGTAAAGAAGTGTAGGTTCACATTCCGGCGATTCACAGGATCTCCCCAAGAACAAGTTTCGCTGTCAACCATCTACATCGGTATACTGCACAATCATCACGCGGCAACCTTGGCACAAGGTCACTAGGACACAAGAGGAGCGCACCCATCAGCTTCTGGCAGTGGACACGGTTACCCTTCGAACGATAAGATGCCGAACATGCCCTCCTCTTTGCTATCCAACAGGTTAGTAAAAACGATGATAGTTATTTCCAATATGACAACTGATTTTTCATTGTCCTGACGTGTCCACGAGTGTTTGTTGTGTAGTACCTCGCAGCGTCGGGATAATTTACTGCTGCTACTTTCTGGTGACGTTGAGTTAAACGCAGGACCTTTCACAAAACTTGAAGCAATTATTAACCAAGTACACGAAAACAAGCAAAAACAAAAAAAAAACTGTGCACTGAAATTGAAGAAGTGAAGGAAAACCAGATTACGCCCAAGAAAGACAAAACGAGATGTCAGATTAGATCACTAAACTTGAAACAACCCTAGATGCCCTCACAATTACTAATTAACGAATAGTTAAGCTGCGGGGACCGGTTCAGAACCTGGAAGAACTGGTACACTTGCAACACGAGAAAAGTATTGATCTAAAAGACACAGGACGTCGAAATAATCTGATAGTATTTGGTATTCCTGAAGCCCTTAGCGAACAAATAGAGAGGTAAAAATTGTCGAGCGAATCGATAGACCCGAAGAAAAAAAAAACAAGTGAAGGAAAAACCGGGTTAATCAGTATGAAATTGAATGACTACAACGAAAAAATTCCAGGTGTTTAATAATTGTAGAATACTTAAGGAATCAAAGATATCTGTGTCAAATGATTATTCGCTTGACACACTGAATAGACGAAGACTCCTCGGGGTACGCGCTAGTGCCGAAAGGGCTGGTAGATCACGTGTAAGACTTGTTCATGATTCGATGCAGAATGATAACGATACGTTTATTTGGAATGAGACCGATGGCCGTCGCGAAAACGTGAGTCATCCAAAAGGTTCTGGAAAAGAACTAAAATGGCGACCGGAAGACAAAAAACAAAAGAATGCCTAGGATTAATTAATGACAATGCGAGAAATATTGCGAACGAGGTATAATAACTGGAGAACTTACTATTACCTCGTAACCTACATATTGCTCTAGTTACTGAAACCTGGCTACATGACCAAATAAACGTCTCCGAACTTCTGCCGCCATCCTACGATATGATTCGAAAAGAGCGAGCATCTCGAGGAGGGGGCGTAGCAACTACTACAAAAGCAGTATGTTCTGTATTCTGATGGCCAACTGTCCTGCTACCGAGAGTGTGTGGTGCGCAATAACGTTTAGTGGACATTCTTTTGTAACTGGTAGTGTGTATTGACCACGTGATGTACCTGCAGTGTTTTTGGAGGCTATTCGTGATTATTTACAACAAAATGTTACGGACGGTAACTAAATAATATTTCCCGGGAATTTCAATCTACCCGGAGTTAAATGTTAGAAACGAGAATCGGATCATCAGATGTTCATAATGGTGAATTGTTACTGGATATTTTGTTCTCTAAAGACCTAATACAAGTAATTCGAGAATTTACTGGAGTAAGGGGATCATCTAGTTCAATACTTAACTTAATGTTTATCTCGGATCCTGCGACAAATTATGAAATAACTATCGAAAATTGGCTATTATACCATAAGATAGTTTTGCTCTCTTAAAACGTTGCTGCAAACTCCCGGAGCACGAAGCACTTGACTACGCGGGTGTACGATTTTAACAGAGCCGATGAGTTCGCTACGTCGTCCTTGCATAGCACGTGTTTTTTTTTTTTTTTTCAAGTGTATTCACTGCACCTGTTGTTTCGCTTTTAACTCATGTGTGCTTTCACTGAGGTTTGCCTTCTTTTATTATGCAGCTCGTTAGCAAGTCTCGTTTTTTTATTTTCATGTGTACGTTTACACTCCCGTAACAGCTCCAAAGCGTTACCAGCATGAATAAATAAATCGAAATAAATAAACAACCATGCTTAGTTATTCATAACAGAAGCGCGAAATGCTAAGGCGCTTCTTCGAGAATCAGCGTGGCAGCAGCAGCGAATTTTTGTTCACCACCCCATCAATTCAGAGTGTCACTGTAGTTATTTAAAAATTCCGCATAGTGTAGCGCATTTGTAAATAATCCAAAAAGTTCGAATGTGCTCTTATAAAACCCGTCTTGACTGCATACAGTCAAGACGCTTTGGAAGCAAAACGTTTGCGATGTGCGTCCTTAAAGCCGAAGCTCAAAACAATATTATCGCGCGCGCAGCTGGCCAAGTAGGCAGCGCGGCCGTGGCCTAACGGTTATCGTGCTTGCCTCCGACGCGAAGAGCCAGGGTTCGATTCCTGGAAGCGACGTGTCTTTTGTTTATTCTTTCTACTTGTCATTCTCGCAAGTTCGACAACTTTCTAGTCTCACCAGTGTTACGAATGTTCTACGCGCCGAATGTTCCAGAAACTCACGCCGATACAAAAGGTGCTCCCCGTGGCGAGCCGGAGTCAGTCTCGCCCGAGCGATCGATCCTGCTGTTACGCCGCTATCGGCGCCCGCGACGCTCAATTGTTTTCTTCTGTTTCCCTTTTGTTTTCGGCACAAGTTAGCCCCGTTAAACGTTTAGCTTATTTCAGTTATTTGCCGCCTCATCATTTGTCATTCGTGACATTATGTATATATGGAGGACTATGGTTATTTATTATTAGTCAGTGAGTGTACTGAGACAGACAACCAAGTTCACAATGTGTGTGCAATAGTGCCAACGGATCATATTGACTGCATACAGCAAAGACGCTTTGTAAGCAAAACCTTTTTTATGTGATTCCTTAGAACTGAAGCTAAAAAAAACATAGACTGCTATGGGTTGCTTAATATCAGTCAGTAAGTGCACTAAGACAGGCAAGCAAACTCACAACTTGTGTGCAATAGTGCCAACGCAAAGCACCGACACTCTCATAAAAGCATTCCGGACACTTTTTTGACACTAATGGTCTGTTTTCACCGAGAGATTCAATCGTACTTTCATATCTTGTTCAGTGTCGTTTCTCAACGGGGATAAATAAACAGTATACCTCAATTCATGACACTATTCGTAAGATTCTTTTTTTTTTCAAAACAAAATACAAAGAGTTTGGCGGTCTACGCATAATTTTGTTTTACTCTTTTAATGTCGTAGTAATACGGTCAAATTTCCTCGAACAGTCAGTCGTATGCGCCTTAGCCCTCAGACAAAAAGAGCGAGACGAAGCCAATCATTGGAAAGTCAAATAACCCGAGCCGTTCCAAAATCGACTTGCAGAATCGTTATTTTCATCGTCCCGTTATGGTGGTTTCTTAACTCGGACATGCTGAGCCTTTAAACATTTATTTTCGTGCTTCGTCGTGCAGAACATTTACGGAATGTTTGACAATTATATGTAAATTAGGTATTATTCATTCGTGAATACCGGCCAATTTCTAAAAAAAAAATGAATTGGCAACACAACCTTTTTACCATTTACGGACGCAAAATCTAAGACGCGCGCAAGCATGGGTTAGCACGATCTGGTGCAATTGGTTTTCACTACTGTAAAACAAATTTGTCCGGTTCGTGCGAGAGTAAAAAAAAAAAAAAAAAGAAAATTGCAAACCTTGAGTCACTGAAATTGAGAAACGAAAGACGTACGATTTCCGAGAATCTCATTATAACTCTGGAGATAATCAGATTTACCGGTACCAACGCCGAAGAGTGAATCAAAAACCAAGAAGCGCGAAAACCCACGCCTTGCTTTTCTGCGACTGAGGGTGAATCTAGGAAAGCGTCTTTTGTTTCCGTACCTGAGGGCCATCATCAAATTCCTAGACAAAGAAACAAGCTGAAAGAACTAGGCGCAGAGAACGTCTAACCTAATACAAATATGACATCAAGCGTGCTATTTGAGGAGTAGGATAGAAGCGTACGCAAACCATCTGCGAAACAAAAATCATACTGGGGAGGTCTAAACTAGGAGTGGACGGTAATAATATTGTCAGATTTCTGAGTTATGCATATGTAAGATGTCTGGCATGAAGAGCGTCCTTATTATTAAATGCACATGAAACTGAAACTTTCAATAGGATTACTGCCTTTAAAATGTTCATCTCTTTCACTAAACCTCTTAATTGTATCTGCATTACTATAACTATACATTTTTGCAGTAAAAAACTGCGGGAGAAGCTTTGATACCAAATGAATTATTAAAACGTGAAGTAACTACCCCGCGCAGCACGAAACATTATATTATAGGTGTTCGCACAAAAAAAAAATATTAACGAAATACTTTTGAGATCACTTGCAAATAAAAGAAAGGCGTTATCGCCCTTCTTTACATAAAATTTAAAGTAGCGCGTTGCCGTTATGAACAAAAGTATCACGTTACATTGTCTTTAGTTTACTTATTATTAAGAAAATGATACTATTTTGACTTTACGGTAATGCATAAGAGGAATAGTTAAAGAACAATAGTTCACACACAAATATTTAAAGACTTTTTTTTTATTTGGTTTGCATACATAGAAGTAAAACTTCGAACATGGGCATGAAGTGATCTACGACATAATAGCTCGGAATCAAAATTAACTGTTGGGATAGTTGGGTAAGCATCTTAATTACAAAGCACAACGGACAAGGACAGAACAAAGATGCGAACAGCACAAGCGCTTACTATCAACTGATTGTTTAATGTGTGATAATAGAAAGACTAAAATGAAAGGAGTAATACTGAATTAAAATGCTAAATGCATTCGCACAAAAAAAATTAATATAAAATTTAAAAAATACTAACAAAATATAATTGTAAAAGGAGAACGATAGAAAAAGAAAACCAGCCGGATTAAGAAAAAAGATTGAGGTACCCTTTCTCTTTCTCGGACAGTGATATTTCTGGTGTGCTAATGCACGTGTCTCCTCTTTCTATTATGGTTTTTGCCTCAAACATTTCTCTGGCTCTCTTGCTCCGTAAGCGACTAAGGACTTTTCTTTGATTAAATAGAGGGGTGCATTTACTCTCTCTGACATGTACGGTTAGGTGCCCTGATGATGACGAATGAAGGGAAAGGTCATGGTCTCGTAGTCACACATTAACGCAGCGCCCAGATTGACCAACGTTCACTCTCCCACAAGTGCACGGAATTTTGTATATGATGTTGAGGTTTCATTTCCATCTCTTGTTTGCAAAGTGGGGTTCTACTCTTTCGCCATCAGACATAATGTGTTGCCACCAAGAAGTAAATGCCCTTTTCGAATATGCAAGACCATCCATGCCACATAACAAGAGCATGTGGCGGAAAGTGCGGTTTTACAGGTTTTGCTTCAGCGTTCTTGGTGGGTGTGGAACCTCCAATGGCAAAGGTGGCGGATCCAGATACAGGACATTCTTGAATACGGCCAGACAGGTGACTGAATTCCTGTGGGGATCATACGTCCTCATTTGAAAAGCCTACGCTCTTTTAAGACGCAGCGGAATGGTGAGTTTGTCACCCTGTTGGGCGGAGAACCTCTTCCAGAAACGCAAGGGTCTCGGAAAAGGTCATAAACTTTGCACAGAACCTAAAGGGCAAGGAGTTTATTTGTTGTCTAACATTCACGACATTGCTTCAAAAGCCCCAAAAAATGGTAAACCGAGATGCGTAGCAGACTGCGTGGACATAATATTGAGAGCTGGCCCTCACTGCTAAAGGAAAAAGAACCTGTCTCGTATTGTTGATCATTTCCGATAAAACAATTTATACCTGCTGATCTCAGACAAGAAGGGAGGTTTTGGTGTGGCAACTAGGGAAGTCCACCATAATAAAGCTCAGTTGTCCATCGACAAGAATTTTAACTGCTTGGAAGGGTGATAAAAGCAAAGGCTCCCCAACTTTGCAATAGAATGGACTTAACTCAAATGACGAAACAGATTGCAACTGCAAAAGGTGTCCAGTTGGAAATGTTTTTTACTCCAACAACTCATAAGAAACAATTGCCCATTTCGAGTAGTAATAAAAAAAAGGAACATGGCAGGGAGCTATGTCTCGATTCCTTCTTCTCCACCCGAAAAATTTTAAATTTAACGATCCCTTTTTGATTTCCAAGTCACAGACATCGATAGAACACCTTATACAAAATGGCACGTCAGTCAAGTTTGGGTTTTTTCTTGACGTGGAAGACTTGTTTTACTCAGTACCACAAAAAAAAATTTTGGCGGCTGCCAGAGCATGCATCGAGAACAATGGAACTGTGTCCTTTCAAAATCAGTGTTGTATTTCCGTGGATTCATTCTTGGATCTCCTGAAGTTCTACCTTACCTCCACTGTAGTAAAGTTCAGCAACAACGCTTTTATCCAAAAGAAAGGAATATGCATAGGCTCATGACTAGCACCAGTTCTTTGTAACGTCTTCGTAGCCCAATGTGATAAGTACATAGCCAAGAAGCTTCTAGCAAGCCTGGTATCAAGTGTGTTCAGATATGCTTATGACTATCTTGTCCTGCTGCATGAAAGACCTGAACAAAACATCCTAACAGCAAACAAAATAGGCACCACGTTGCTTACTCAATCTCAGGGACTGAAGTTTGCCAACGAACTTCCACATGACAGCAAGCTTCAATTCCTAGATCTTCATCTGTCCTTTGAAGACGACCATACATGTTGCACCTACGAACCACAGTCCAAAAATCACTTCTTTCATTTGATTCGGCGCATTTTAAGTAACCAAAGGAGGAATTGTAAAAAGCTGCTTCATAGCAGCCTTACAAAGATCAAGCGAGCATCTAGCCAAGAAGAGTTTTGAGGCACAAGCTCCAAAACTACATGAATCTGGATATAACGGTTCCTTATTGTTTGATGTAGCAGAGAGCTTGAGCACTAATAATAAAAGAAGAGAGATAAGACACGCAGACCGGCAGCGATACCCTACCAACCCAAAGTAACTTCAAACGAATATCGTCTAAATACGGCATACAGGTTGTAACATCAGCACCTGATAGACTTAAAATCTTACTCCCAAAACGAACGACAAGAATAATGCTCAGTTCAGCACGCAAATTGATATTTCAGCTGCAACGTCATTATCGCGTACAAAATTCTGTGCACATGTAGGAGAGTGTACGTTGGTAAATCTGGACGCCGCGTTAATGTATTACTACAAGAGCATGACCTTTCCCTACATTCGTCACCATCGGGACACCTAGCCATACATGTCAGAGACAGTAAATGCACTCCTCAATCTAATCAAACAAAAGTCCCGAATCGCTTTAGCAGCAAGAGAGCCAGAGAAATCTTTGAGGCAAACACCATAATAAAAAAAGAAACACGTGCATTTGCACATAATCAATATCACTGTCCGAGAAAAAGATAGGTTATTTCAACTTTGTTTTTCTTATTCTGGCTGGTTTTCTTTTTTATCGCTCTCCTTTTTCAATTTAATTTGCAAATTTTTTGTATTTTTGTTTTGATATATGTTCAAGTACTTTTTTTACAATTTTCGTGCGAATGTATTTATCATTCTAATTCTGCGTTACTCCTCTCATTTTCGTCTTTCTCCTATCATGCATTAAACAATCAGTTGATAGTAAGTGCTTGCCCTGCACGTATCTTCGTTATGTCCTTGTCCTTTGCACTTTAGTAATTGAGATCATAGCTCGGGCCTGGACAGAACATCGTCCCTAGAAATAAAGGTCAAAAATTGCCCCTGGAGTTTAATACGCTTTATAGTATACAGTCCGGAATCGTATAATTTACCCCGTGACTGCCACATATGTCCGGCTCAGGTTCTGACGGTTGCACCTATAGGATATGATACATATGATATAATGATAAAAAGAAACTATAGAACTGCCATAACGCTACTTATATTCAGGTGAGCGTCTCCCTATATAGCGGTTATTTTGATTCTTTCGTTAACATCCGAACTTTTGCGGGTAAAGCAGTTTACAATTTTCTATCGACGAAGGTGGGGATCGGCCGAGATCATCAGCATGTCATGGTGGTTGGTGTGCCTTCTACTCACTGACAGCGAAATAAACGGAGGGCGTGGCGAGCTTCGAGCAACTTACTATCGCTCTTCAGCCAATGAAGTCGAACCACGAAGCACACTAGAGCGTAAACATAAGAAGCCATCCCTGGCGTTTCTCAAACTGTCGGTGACAAGAGTTCTCTTTTTGTCACGTTATTAAGAAATAAAAGTGCAATGCTTATTACGTGACGTCGACTGCCTTATTACGTGGCGTAAACAATCAGAATCCAGTGCTTTGCGAAGACGCGCGTAATGAAAAAAAGTACAACTCAGCACTTTGAGCGAGATGTGACCAGGTCAGTGTTATTAACTAAGATGAACGAGGAAGCTGAAACGAGCGCAAGCGTGAAAGCACGAGTTCGAATGACCTTTTGGCACCAAATTTATAATAGCGCATATCTCGCGCAATGAAGACCATTACCATAACGTCATATTATATGCCTTAATTTCGAAACCAGGTCACGGGGTTCCGCGCAATGAATTTTCGTCCCCTTGGGCTCGTTATGTTAGCGGGAGCCACGACGTTATATGGGACAGAAAGAGGGGCGTAGTACTGACCCTATCTGTTCCTTATACCTTTTTTGCCGCATAACATTAAACGACACAAGAGCTTCAGTTTCTAGGACGGTAATTATTTTGATTGCGACGACGTAGTGTCCCCTCAAGAGCTGTTTCTGCAACGATATCACCAATGGTCGGTCTTTTCGCGGTGAAAGAGGATGATCAACAGACATTCGCATGAAAAGTACATTTCATGGAGGTTGAAATAGTTACCAACTTGTCCAAAAACTACTGAGCATACACTTTCGTTCGATGAACTGAGACAATCAAATTTTGATGTGCTTATAGCCACAGTTTCTTTACAGCGTAAAGCCCGACTATTTTTTTGTTGATTTTTACTTCTAACCAGATCAACCGCCCTTTCTATCTAAGAAAGGGCGGTTGGTTTGATGTGAGTCACAAAAATGCAAAGGGGACGGAAATTGTCCTTGTAGAGAGGAAGAATGAATTGTGTGTTTTCGGTTTTCATGTATGTGGCACGAGCTACCATTCATTATAGAGGGTACAGACGTTAAGATGCATCCGTCCATCCGACACCCTTTCCTATCTGTCACTAATCGCCCTTCTTTTTAATGAACTTGGACAGACAACATAACTTTAGTTCACTGCCGAGAGTACCATGTCAACTCTATTAAAAAGTACAAAGCTGTCACTGATTTTAAAAAAGAACCCATTGGAAGGCTCCAAATGGCAGCTAACGGTTCCCTTGAGAAGACTCTGGTTAGGAGCTGCACACACACCGTCGTCGGGGTCCGACGTCGAGGAGAGACAGTACCCAGCACTAGTTCCGGCACATGTGATTTATCTCAACTCGGCTTGAGTGCGCGACAAAGACAGCTACAAAACACTTTCCTCGTCCGAAACCTTGCAATGGCCAACCCTTCTTGCCGTCCCTCCTCTTCTTTTCTTTCTTTTTCCTTGGCCGCGAGGCGAGGATTCTTCGTAATCTGGCGCGAACGCCACGGTGGGACACACACACACACCCACGTGCCCGCACGCACAGCACCGAATGAGTCGGGAATACACTCCGTCACACTCGCCCACACAAAAAAGGGATTTTCTCGTACACAAAATTCACCTGTTCGTGTTCAGGTTCATAAAGACACTTAGTTTTAGGACCGAAATGAACTCACTATGGGATACCTATCGAAACACTGGGTAAAGTGCACAGAATACACTATCATGTGGTCGCTAAGAACATTGAACAGAATGGGACAACACACTGAACCCAGAACAATAAAGAGCACACTAAGAAAGTTCCCGAAGGTCGAGAACTTTCCTCATATGTGTGTCCATTAAGGTCGATCAACTGGTCCGTATTTTCTCAAAGCATAGCGGTGTCCCCCCGCGGGTTGGTTTGCTCTAGGAGGAGCAGCAGCCGAGTTGTGAGACAACTCCTCCAAGAGTGCCAGCTTCATGAAATCGTTTGATCTCTCATCCTCAGAATCCACTCTGTTCTCATCCGCTGGACACGGGTCGGGGGGCTTTGGAACGGCGGGCATGGCAGTAGGAGTCCCAACATCATTCGGCATGCCCAGCCCCCGAAGAGGCCCAATGTCACCCCGGTCACCGCCTCCGGCACCATATCGCTTAAGGCGATTAGCATGAACTATTTTTTGCTCCCCTGTTCGAGTGTCGTTTACTCGGAAGGTGACCTCCGACAGTTTTTCTACGACCCGAAGCGGACCGCGCCATTTAGGCTGCAACTTTCTGGCGAGCCCACGGACGCCGGCCAAGTTGTTGATACACACGTGACCCATGTCACCCACGGGAATACACTCCGTCACACCCTCGGGAACCTATGTTTTCAGCTCTGACATAAACATTAGATTTAAAACACGTACACATTTTCAATTTAATTTATTAATGTTAAAAATATCTAGATCTTGACCGCTATGACACTACAAGATTTAATGGGCAGGTGCGCGTGCCATAGAAGCTAATATTCTCATATATTGCAGCTCGTAAAAATATGTCAAGTGATGGCGTTTACGAAAGCACGCCGACACAAAATTGTGGATAATAGTTAGCGCCAATAAAATAATTCTACTGCCACCCTCCATTTAGTTGCAGGAGCATTGTTGTATTTGGCGCTTAGGCCGGCATACACGTTTGATTTATGAGTATCCAATGCGTTAGTTATTATATCATCAACTCCCCTATTGAAAAATCTCACTTGTATGAGAAATTTCTGTGTCCAATAAACACATACGAATCATACAAGATATATAAGAACATATCAGAACCATATGAAAACCATATATCAACTATATAAGAACTATGCAAAATATATAAATGCATATAAGAACCATATAAAAGACTTGTGAGAAGTTTATTATAGGTTTCTTATATGTTCATATATATCTTATATAGTTCTTATAAGGTTAATATATGTTCTTATATATATTGTATGATTCATATGTGTTTACTGGACACAATAAATGTCTCATACAAATGGCTTTTTTACAAGGATCATAAATGATTTAATGTATTCATTCTTTGATACTGCTTGCGCGAGACCAGATTTAACGACCCGCCTTAAAAGGAGATTGCTTAACATGAACACAAAAGTAAGCAAGCTCGAACAGATTGGAGGAAGAAGGCGGGGGCGAATCTGGCTGTTAGAAACTGAAGGTTGAGGTTCGCGTGCTTGATTCCAGGTAACTGTTTCACCAAAGGCACAAAAGGGCAGAAAGTGTACGTCAAGAAAAAGTTCGAGTACGATGCTGCTAAAAAAAAAGATATAACAACCAAATACGCAGGACATAACAATATGACGCCTTTCGAGCTAAACTTTGAAAGCAAAAATCTCAACAAAATAAACAAACATAAGAAATTACTCTGTATGCTCGCCTTGATGTAAGTGTATTGAGCGAACTGAAGCGCTCGGCAGGTTGAAGAGAGGAAAGGACATTGCCTGAAAGAAGTCCATGATGTTATTTGGCACGCCCATGCGAGGATAAATCCCTCTGTGGCGTCTGGCTACGTTCAAAATTCCGAAAAGAGTGAAATGTAATTACGCAGACAGGGCAGCAATCGACGGGGTGGCAACCGACGCAGAGATTCATTTATTGATTTATTCATTTAATTCTCTTAAAGGACCTGAGGGGCATTACATAACGGGAAAGGGGGGGGGGGGGGGGGGCAATCTAGGAAATGTATTCCATTGTTGTCGGTCCTCTTTTTGTTTTTCGTTCGCTAACATTAATCACAAACGCGACTCTGTCGGGATGATACGCACCTAGTACTTAGACACTGCTGGGGCGCATGGGCGTTTGAAAATCCCCGAGCTTTAATTTGTCTCTAACCACATACGGCAAGCCCGCAGGGCGGATTTTGAGCGCATAAGGGCCGTTCAGACAATGGCACTCCACCGCGTTCGAGTGCGGAACTGCACAGTTCCGGTCGCTCGCGAAGCATATTCGAAGCCTTTCGTCTCTGATTAAATAAGGATGGCAGAGAGGGCTTTCAGTTATCCTGCTTCCAGCACAATTATCCAACTTTCGATAATGTTTCGGCGTCGTCCAGTGAGCTCCCGTGCGTGCACACCCAGCCAGAGCGGTGCGTAAGGTAATCAATCGATGTCGGGCATCCCTAGAAAGAAAAGAAGCTCTACCACTCCCATCCTATCAATGACCGTAACCTACAGCGAGCTCGAGTTTCGAGTGCGGCCGGAGGCGTGCCGGGAGAGTTGTGGTGAACCAATCACGAGGCAAGAAAGTAATCGAAACAAATTTAGCAGTCCTGCGGTAATCCACATTACAGACGCAGCAGCAATCGCTGCGATAAGTCGGGGCGAATTCGTTGGGAACCGGATTTACTCACTGTGGGGTGCGTGAGCAAAAGCGTTCCGAACCAAGTAGATATATCGGACCATTTTCTTCCGAACGCTTTAGTTTCTTTCTTGTTCCGGAGCGCCTGAAAGCTCGTCTCCCGGAGCGTGCTCTTGGCACTGACAGTGATACAATGGTATTTTGTTGAGAGCGCGTGCAATTGGCATCGGATTTACAAAAGCACCAAGTATAGAGCGGGTTGTCAAAGGTGTAGAACTGAGCCGGGGTAACGCTTCGGCTTCGCACGAAGCGGACCCGGGTTCGGTTCCCGAGAGAGGCAGCTAGCCCATCTGTTCAACGATTTGGATTTTCTTTTTTTAGAATATGACGCACCGATTGTTATGAATAGAGGTCAGGTAGATATAATATATTTTGATAGGTCGAGAGCGTTCGACAGAGTTAGTCATGAACTGATGTTACGTAATCTGTCTTCACATGGAGTTTGTCAGGATGTATATGGTTGGTTTGAAAGCTATTTGTCATCTCGTTCGAACATTCTTCGAGATGCTGACTGTATCTCCGAATTCTTTTTTCCACGTCGGATGTTCCTTACTGATCAATTCTCGACCACCTTTTTATATTTATTAATGATATTCAATGCTGTTTAAGGAGTTTTAAACTGTTACTTTTTGCTGATGATATTAAGTTATTCATGAGCATTCATACTATTTTAGATTGCAATATACTAAAACATGATGTGTCGTTAATTCACCAGTGGTGTAAGCTAAATCAACGGTCTCGCAACCCCCCCCCCCCCCCAAAGAAAGAAACAAACAAAAAAAACAAAGCTATTATTTTTATGCCGACGGCATGCTGTTATTGGTTTTACATACAATCTCGACGGAATACCAACAGAGCGTGTATTACTCATAAAAGATATTGGCGTGTGTGTTGATGGTGGTTTAACATTTATAAAACAACACACACACACACACACACACACATATATATATATATATATATATATATATATATATATATATATATATATATATATATATTGTGTATCAGTGACATGAGTGACGGATTCGATCCTGCGATAAGTTTAAAGCACTTTGCAGATGACACCATAGTATATTGTAGCATTTCCTCTGTTCATGATCAAGAGAACCTAAATAGGCATCTGAGCAAAATAAATAAATGGTGTACTGAGTGGCAGATAGAACTGAATATTAAGAAAACTGTCTACCTGAATGTAACGCGTAAAAAACAAATTCTGGAATTTAACTGTAACATACACGACTTTTTTGAATAAAGTTACTGAGTATAAATATCTGGGAATGTTTTTTAGCTCCGATTTAAACTGGAACTCCCATATCGATCATGTATTTCAAAAAGGATTTCAAAAACTGTGGATGATCAGAAGAAAGCTAGATCATGCGAGTCCAGAAGTAAAATTAATGGCTTTTAAATGTCTGATTTTACCAACCATTGACTATGTGAGCCCTGTATGGGAGCCATTTACCACTAGAAATGTTCATATTCTAGAAAGACTACAAAACAAAGCTGTGCGATTTATATTATATAGTTACAAATCAACCGACTCTGTCTCCGCACTCAGGTCCCGAGCAAACCTATGCAGTGTTCAAACCAGGTCGGCTATAACCGGAATGAAACTTTTTTTTTTTCAGATTTTGAATGGATGTTGCAGAATAAATGTTTCGAAATACGTAACAACTTCCGAACCTATGCAGCATAGAACAAAACATAATCGTTATATTCAACCATATTGGCGCTCAACAGATCGTTTTAAGTACTCCTTTTTTGTTCGGTGTATAGATGAATGGAACAATCTACCCGCACGTGTTGTCAATTCCGAAGATCTCATGTCATTCGCAAAGAAACTAGAGTTTGTGTATGCATGTAATTAATACCATTTATTCATAGTTTTTTGTGTGTATGTAATTATGACCTTTTGTTTATGTTTGCTATTAGTACCACACCTGTCCTGGCCTTACGGCTGTAAAGATAAATAAATGAATGAATAAATAAATAAATAAATACATATATTGTAGTACCTCGATTCACGAAGAATTCTAAAAACCTCCACCCTTTTATGCTTCTTTTGAATTAGGTCACGACTTGAATGTCCGTTTGTCACATGAAACTCGATATCTAAAACGCAGTCTCTGAGCATTGAAAATGGACAGAGAAAGGTTATTTGAATTGTATATGATAGATTCTTTGAGCGCTGCTTTTTCTATAGCTAGGAATATTTACTAAACATTTTTTCACTTCCACTTTTGTCTACCAGAAGATCTGTACTTGAGTTTTTACATAAACGTTTAAATGGGGCAAATGATTCCGCGCAGGTTCTTGGAGAAAATAATTTTCATAAAAAAAAAGTTTGTCATTTTTATAAAAAAAAACAATTGAGACGTTTGTCTGTCCCCTTATTTCTGTGTCTTCTTACAAGTTTTCTTTCAATTTCCCTTCCCAGTCTCAGGATTTTATCATCACGATTACTTTTCATGCTCCTTTACGTGTAACCAGACATGCTGTTAGGTTTTATGTTCAGTTGCCGTGTAACACCTCACCACTTCCTCGGATCCAGTCATTGTATAACTCCACCGCTCCACCTCACCTGGATATTTCACCATCAACTAGACTGTAACGCAGCCAAATGAAGAAGCACTTATCTGCCTCTAAATTTGTTCTTTTACAGCGGAGCTGTTAAGGGCTAGTTTCCCCAGTTTCAAGTCCGTGGACAAATAAATCTCGACACAATGCTCTGGACAAGTACCGCCATCTATAAGCGACGGCGGCAATCAGACAACCGGCTTGCCGGTCGTTTGGTTGCCGCCGTCGCTCATAGATGGCGGCACATAGTACAGCTCCGCTGCTCTTCCTTCTTCACCAGAGTGGAAAGGCGGAAAGTTTTACAGCGGAGCTGTTAGGGCTAGTTTCCGCAGGATCGTGTCCCCCGCAAAGAAATTAAGACACCGAACTCTGGACTCCTACCGCCATCTATGAGCGACGGCGGGAAGCCACGTATGTGGTTGCCGCCGCCGCTCATAGATGGCGGCCGGCCATTACTTTCTTTTGTACAGCTCTGCTGGTCTTCCTTTTTCACCAGAAAGGAAAGGCTGAAAGTTTTTTTTTTGCTGCACAGTAAACGTCCTTTTTTTATTGTTTGTTGAGTGTGGTGTCCCAAGGTAAAGATCTTATTGGTTGTTTTTGGACACCAAAATAAAGAATATTATTATATTATTATAACATCAACAACGACCCCTACTGCGACATCAACAACTACAACTACTATAACATCACCAAATACTGCAGCAACATCATCAACGGACCGTCATTTCCAGTGGTGGGAAGAGCCCATACAGCTATTGCCGTAAAATAGTCAGTCCCGCGTTAATCCAGAGTAGAGTCACAGCGATTGCCGCGGCACGTCACGGCGAGATCGTCGGGCATCGGCATCACGTCCACTCACCGCGGGGTGCATGAATAAAAGCTTCCGGAACAAAATAAGACATCTGACCATTTTTTTTCCAAACGCGCTTCTATTTATTCTACTGCGATAGCTGTTATGGACTCTTCCCACCACTGAAAATTACGTCCGCTGTTGATGTTGTAGTTTTGTCGATGTTGATGTCATTGGCGTATGCGGGGCGCAAGTTCGTCTGCTTCTTTTGCAGGGGTTGAGGTGACGTCAGAACGCCGAGCTCTGTTTGGCTCTGATGGAGGGATAGTGAGTAGAGCTCAATGCTAGCTGCCTTAAGGTCTGCCCACCATCCTCCCAATCGAAACTAATCAGAGCTCGGCGTCGGTTTGACGTCACCGCAACTCCTGCGCAAGAAGCAGACGACTTGTTCTCTGCACAGTATGGCGTCCGTCGTCGATGCTGCCAAATCCTCGAAAAAGATCGCCGGCCACACGCGGGAATCGAACCTGGGTTCGATGCGTGCGAAAGCAGAGGCGTTACCACAAAGATACGACACAGCGTTAGTAACCCGCTTTATACTATAGGGTCTTTGCAGTACCGGATGCTCACTGCCATAGCTTCCTCTATACTCACAAAGCCTGGCAGTTCGATGACGGAGCCATAAAGTGCCCGGTCGCAGATTTGGAGCGCGAGCAACCGGTAGCACAGAGCAAACTTCTCGGGGAGTCTGGTATTCAGCGCTCCGCTTCTGCAGCGGCGAGGACCCGAAACATGCTTTTTCAAACCCGACGAGAAAAGAAGCGGTAGCCCGAGGAACGCGAGAAGCACGAGCGGACATTCCATCAGTCGGGACAAGTGTGTTTCGGCGTCTCGCCGCAGCGGGGCGCCCGTTACATCACTCTAGTCTGCCGCTCTATTTTTTTTTCATTTTCGGTGGCCGCGTCTCGTAGCTATCTGCCAGGCTTTGTCAGTATAGAGGAGGCTACGTCACTGCACGCTATCTTTGAGAAAAGAAAAAGAAAAAAAAATATAACGAATTGCCGTCGTAACACTGTCAATGCCAAGAGCTCGTAACGGGGGACGCGCGTTTACGCACTCCTAAAAAAAAAAAAAGGAACAAAAGCATTCGGAACAAAATGAACATATGTCGATTTTCTTCCTAACGCTTTTGTTCACTCCCATCACGGTGCGTCAACGCGACGCCGATGCCCAACGACCTCGCCGTGACGTGCCGAAGCTATCGATCCTGGGAAAGTGGCGCCAAGCTCCACGTATGGTCGCCATCTTCTTTTGTGAAATGAGCGATCTCTCCTTGACCCCTTGTTCTTGGTGAGCCGATCTAAATTCGCTGCTGACGGGTAGCTTTGTGGGGACGTTTCTTGTATACCGAGATTTTACTATCCACGCACTGGGCGAAACAAGCGTACATCTTCGTACCACCACCACACGTTGTGTCGGTGCTTGGAGGCACTGAAAAATACTTTTACAGTTTTGAAATACGCAAGAAGAGCAATATAATTGTAAGGGATCCGTGGAGATTGGCACGATCGATAAGTTGATTGCATACGCAGTATATTGCCGAGGAACGCTTCCAGTACGATGATGCTCCCTGATGATCTTGGCGCGACTGGTTTAGAACGACCGTCTGGAAGCTTCGAAGATTTGAGTAGACCGAAATGGCGATTTCCATGGCAACGTAAACGGATTAACCAATCGCCTTGAGAGGTTTTGGTCGTCTGTATGCTTGCATCTGTTCGTGTCCGGCTAGCAGGTAGGGAAGGCAATGGCGCTACTTCCCCAGGATCAGTCACTTCAATCTGGATTAGCGTGGGATTGCTAAATTGTTTCTTTCCAGAGCATGTGAAAGCGCGTCTCGCGGCAAAAGCGTTTGTCAATGACAGTGTTGCGGCGGCATCTTGCTATCTCCTATTATTTTTTTTTTCCCAGAGAGCACATAGAGTGGTCTTCGCGACGACGGACACCCTACGGTGGACTAGGCCAACTGCAACATCGACAAGTACAACATAAAAAAAAAAAACGGGCGTCATTTCCGGTGGTGAAAAGTGCCCATAATAGCACTATAAAATAGATTCTCAGGCTGGACGGCGTCCGTCGGCGTCGCACATTCGGTTGCCGCTTAGTGACGCGATTTTGCTGTCGAAAGCCGCGAAAGGAAGCCGCGAGAACTCGGGAGAAGTTGTTCTTAGGTTACAATGGCGCACGCGTGCCTCTGGCGTATTCGAGGTAGTTAATAGCCAGTAAACGAGTATGCAGACCATAATAAAACAGCATAAAGTTACTTTTTTTTTGTGGTGTGCAAAGCAGGAGCGGTGGAAGCTAAGAAGATTTCCTGAAGACCAGCGATGTGTACGCTGTAACCGAGCGCGCCATATGTTTCCCGCTTGAGTTTTCGTTTCCTATCTGTAAGCTGCGAGCTTTGATAGAGCGTTCTTATTGGCTTTTGACTGCGGTCCTCTTCGTTTCAACGCCATTTTTCATACAAGCTTCGCCCAAACGCACTCTGCAACGACGTCCTGCATCCACCTACCGCAATGAACAGACCTTACTGAAAGGCAAATGTGTCAACGAGTCTTTAAAGCAGGAGCGGTGGAAGCTAAGAAGATTTCCTGAAGACCAGCGATGTGTACGCTGTAACCGAGCGCGCCATATGTTTCCCGCTTGAGTTTTCGTTTCCTATCTGTAAGCTGCGAGCTTTGATAGAGCGTTCTTATTGGCTTTTGACTGCGGTCCTCTTCGTTTCAACGCCATTTTTCATACAAGCTTCGCCCAAACGCACTCTGCAACGACGTCCTGCATCCACCTACCGCAATGAACAGACCTTACTGAAAGGCAAATGTGTCAACGAGTCTTTAAAGCAGGAGCGGTGGAAGCTAAGAAGATTTCCTGAAGACCAGCGATGTGTACGCTGTAACCGAGCGCGCCATATGTTTCCCGCTTGAGTTTTCGTTTCCTATCTGTAAGCTGCGAGCTTTGATAGAGCGTTCTTATTGGCTTTTGACTGCGGTCCTCTTCGTTTCAACGCCATTTTTCATACAAGCTTCGCCCAAACGCACTCTGCAACGACGTCCTGCATCCACCTACCGCAATGAACAGACCTTACTGAAAGGCAAATGTGTCAACGAGTCTTTAAAGCAGGAGCGGTGGAAGCTAAGAAGATTTCCTGAAGACCAGCGATGTGTACGCTGTAACCGAGCGCGCCATATGTTTCCCGCTTGAGTTTTCGTTTCCTATCTGTAAGCTGCGAGCTTTGATAGAGCGTTCTTATTGGCTTTTGACTGCGGTCCTCTTCGTTTCAACGCCATTTTTCATACAAGCTTCGCCCAAACGCACTCTGCAACGACGTCCTGCATCCACCTACCGCAATGAACAGACCTTACTGAAAGGCAAATGTGTCAACGAGTCTTTAAAGCAGGAGCGGTGGAAGCTAAGAAGATTTCCTGAAGACCAGCGATGTGTACGCTGTAACCGAGCGCGCCATATGTTTCCCGCTTGAGTTTTCGTTTCCTATCTGTAAGCTGCGAGCTTTGATAGAGCGTTCTTATTGGCTTTTGACTGCGGTCCTCTTCGTTTCAACGCAATTGTCCATACAAGCTTCGCCCAAACGCAGTCTGCAACGACGTCCTGCATCCACCTACCGCAATGAACAGACCTTACTGAAAGGCAAATGTGTCAACGAGTCTTTAAAGTGCTCAGCCTGCATTCTTGGTGTGGTACGTTTCTTTGAGAGGTCCGCCAAGGGCTTGGATGAAAGGAAGTCTTGACCGCATCATCTTCACCTGTAAGAAGCCAGCCTATCCAGGAGCTTAGATTAAATGGCTGGAACTCCCCGGAGAATCTAGTGGAAGAAACGTATCGTCACCACCTCCTATTTCTACGGTGACTATTTATTTGTTTCTTTATTTATTTATTTAATTACTTATTTGTTTATTTGCGAGATACTGCTGGACAACTTTTGAAGGCCAAGGCATGGTGAAGGCGGGGTAAAAAAATTTCAGCTGAAGGAAATAAACACAAACATTGAGTAAAACGAGTAAGCAGTTTAGTTCTTGGTGTCCTCTCTAACGAACAAAAGTTCATTAATTGCACTAGAAAATGTAGCAACTGGAACAAGAGGCGATTCCGCAGAGGTCGGACGCAGGACCTCACCAGTTTATGAACATAGTATAATGGTTATTAGGGCGAAAGCCTCGTACGTCTCATCGTTCAGTCGACATTCAAAATCCTTGAGCGAAAACACGTCGACGACACGAAAGCTACAAAAACTCGTTGGCGACACGAAAGGTACTAAATGAAATTACGCCACAAGTTCGTTGTCAGAGAGCGCGCTGTCTTCGGAGGTTCGCTCGCTATCACCGGGACCACAGCCGATGCCACGATCCGTGTAAGCCAATGAAACGGCGCCAAAAAGTGCGTCGTCAGAGAGCGCCCGGTCTTCGGAGATGCGCTATCACCGGGACCACAGCCGACGCCACGATCCGAGTGAGCCAATGAAACGGCGCCAAAAGTTTGTCGTCAGAGAGCGCGCTGTTTTCGGAGGTTCGCCATCACCGGGACCAGAGCCGACGCCACGATCCGACTGAGCCAATAAAACGGAACCAAAAGTTCGTTGTCAGAGGGCGCGCTGTCTTCGGAGGTTTGCTCGCTATCACTGGGACCACAACCGGCGCCACGATCCGAGTAAGCCGATGAAGTAGTGCCAAAAGTGCGTCGTCAGAGAGCGCGCGATCTTCGGAGGTTCGCTATTGCGTTTACATAGGCGCTTGGACTTTCGCACTTTCGCCTTCAAGTCGTCTTAGGAATAACATACAAGACCCTGTGACGTTTCCTTAACTCAGAGAATACAGAAGTGTTTTAAGTTGGGCGAGTTGGTATGATTACATAGTGAACAGCACAGCGCACAAAAAGACAAGGACAGAGAGAAGGAACATGCACATGCAGCGCTTGTGTGTTGTGCATGTTCCTTCTCTCTGTCCTTGTCTTTTCGTGCGCTGTTCTGCTCACTATGTCAGAGAATACATGTGGCGACGGCACTTCATACGAACAAAATGTTTATTTTCCTCCAAGGAAAACATACATAAAGTTCATATTCGTAACCGGATGGTTATTCCCTATGTAAGAAAATAGTATGGATGCCGGCACTTCATTCTCAGGGCGTGATCATTATCCCCCAAAGTAAGGGCTACTTTGGTAGTTCATATTTTTGCAACTTGATGTTCATTACCATATGCAGATAATACATTGGGCAAGGGGTTGGTTTATCTATAAATCCTTTTAGGATCTGCCGGCGCGTTTAACAACGTCTTTAATTATTAATCGCTGTTTCTCTGCGTTCTCTATAAATAAAGCAACAACGAGAAAAGCCTAGTTTATTTCTAGTTACCGTGCCTCACGTCACTCGCCTAAGATAAAAGAAAACCGGTACTCACATTAAGGAACTGAGCCTCGCACACTTAGAATAAATGATCGACATAACAAGGGTAGACAAGGCAAATCTCAGAGACTAAAAGTTCTATATTTCTTTGTAGCGGTACCGATGTCTCTATATAGTTTCGTATAAGTAGGATCGAGGAGTCCTACTTACTGACTCTCTTTTGGCACCAGTAACGTTCTCGTTGGGCAAGAGTATGCACGTGTTTCTGGAAGCTTTCTTTTTATTTTTCTTTCTAGCCCAGAGAGCCGACGCATTTGTAAAAGGCAACAGTCTGCGCCAGGTCTGTGTCTACTTTTCTCGGATAGTTATAGATCACAGTTACAAGTGAATTTCTGCCGGAATATGGACAGTGTCCCCCAAACTTAACGCCGCCACTGGGTTCCCAAACATTGAGCTCGTGTCGGCTACTTTCTGTGAAATTTGTCACCAAAAGGTTCGGGATATAATCTCAGGATGGGGTAGAAATCGGTTACCCAAACATTCTTCCGAAAGTTCAATCGGCCGCCGCAGGGACTGTCAGAAACGGCAAATGCCGTGGTGGCGTTAAGTTTGAGGCGCAGAGTACACATATTAGTGCTGTGTTGGGGGAATATTCTTGAACTGAAAATGATGTGTCCGAGGAAATAGAGTCCATTGAAGTTGTTTTGTTTTGTTTTATTTTGTTTCTTTCAGTTATGTTTATCTATAAAAACGTTAATCTTGGGAGAAATAGTTCCATGAATTGCTTTTCAAGATGGAGGATTGGGCGAGTTTCCTCTTCATACTTGTAATTTGTAGCGCGCAAGCACAATTCACACATCATACTGTTCACACATTGCTTAAAAGTATACAAAAATTGCAATGCGTCTCAATCAACATATTGGGATCATTAGAGCTTGTTCAAATATGAAGCACGTACACAAAATTTAAAAGGTTGCGTAAAAATGTGTTTCTGCATGTGACATAACAATGCTTTCCGATAGTCGAATTTGCGAAGTATAAATTATTCACTAAGCGAAGAGTACATGGTGATATTCATTACAGGTTTAAAAGGTAACACCAAAACAGGTAATTGCCTCGCTAAACACGCATTAAAACGAGGCTGTCTGGCCAAGCTCTCTCCTGGAAGAGTGCATTACTATTATAAATTGTCGCTTTGAAGAAGGCATTATTCTTAAGAGATGTTACTTGTCACGGTAAGAATTTTCAAAAAGAATATGACATCTTGGAAACGTGAGAAACTCGTATCGAACTATTTTTTTAAGGATCGCGTTGATATTGCATGCAATAGTTTACGAAAGAGTTGCACATCAAGGACAGAAGACAAACGCCACATCTTCCACATTTTTTTACGAAAGAGTTGCACATAAAGAACAGACCACAGGCAGCACATCTTCCGGAAGATGCGCTCTCCGTGTTTTGTCCTTTATGTGTAACTCTTTCGGATAAAATTGTATTGCACGTTTCTTTTTGATAGTTCTCTTTTTTATTATGCTAACCATTGCTATGGTAAATATGGAAGTCACACTCCAGGTCTCTGCCCATCACCTGGGCAGAATAAAACCACATATCAAACGCATTTTTGTATCTAATGCATACTTCGAAGTTGGCACCATACTTTATAATACGTGCTGGAAACCTTAGTCGGGATTGGCGAAATGTCTTTCACATACTATGGTTCTCCCCCTCTGAGCTGTTAGCTCGCTTTGTAGGTGGAAGCGGTTACTTTTTCATTCAATTGTTTCCCTGTTAATCGGATAGGCCCCACTAAATAACGCCAGAAGGGGCTGTTCTGGGGCACCTCAATCTTACATTGTGCGTAAATGCATAGACAGTTATATTTGCCCAAGGCATTAATCGTGTAGAAGACGGTCGTGCACTAGTAGCATACATAAGTAAGCGAAACGTTAGCAAAGGCAAGCTGCTACGAAATTAATTTTGATTCAACGTAGTTATCGAGCGAATAATTAAGTAAACGATAGCTCAACATGAGGACGAGAGGTAAAAAAAGAAGAGGAATTCAACAATACACACCTTATCCCTGTGGTTGTGCCTTTGTTACTTGCCTCGACATTAAAATTTCAGTTTTCTTTATGCTATCATATGAATATGAACGTTTTTTTTTTAATACGAAAGGTAACGACGAAGGTTTTTAATTGTTTTACAGAGATAAAGATTAAATCTCTCGTTTATTTTGATTTTACCATTCAATAATAATGACCTGCCTTGTTCTTCAGCCCATAAAGACGTCGTTGCACTTTGAACAGTTTTCGAGAGGCACACAATTAATTTCCAAAGCGACCAGGCACGTCGTTCCTTGAGTTTGCTCTCATTAAATTGTTGCAACTCGACGGCCGTAAGAATGAAAATAAATGAATCCATTGATTTCTATACTTTCCGCGGTTGCTAAAAAAATAAAACGTTAAAATAATCCAGAAAAATAATTAATATAATAAATCGGTCGGGAACGCGGCAAGTTATAATTTGCTTTAGCGGTACTCCGTCTTACTGGAACAGGAAAAATGAACAATGAATAAAATCTTCGGGACATTTCACTTGACAACATTAATGTCAATTAATGGCGTGCAAAATAATTAAATAAAAGTGATTGCACGCAAAACTTTTGTTTTCAAGTAATTATTAGGGGTGTGCGAAATAGTGATTTTTGAAACCGAATCACATACGAATCGAATAATTGTGGCACCGAATCGAATACGAATACGAATCGAATAATTTTCGAATAGTTTCCGAATAGTAGGTAGACTGCTACTAAAGAAGAGCAAAGAGATTATAAAAGTATTTTATTCTTCAAAATGTTTCTTAAAATTATTGTAAAATTCGACTCTACCATTATGACTAGAGTTCAACAATATATAATTAAATAATGACAAAAGCTACCACAATATTAGAATACAAAACATAATATCACTGTTCATGTGGATGCTGAACATAAAATCACACCTAGCTTGAGCCTGGTACATACTGAAGCATTGTACTAAGCAGGAACTTTACATTCTCTTCTTATTCCTCGTTGTAGCAGATATCCTTGAATCGGGGATCAAGGAAGGTGCCAAGGGCATGACGTGGCCGTGTGCTTACGTCCAGGGACCTTGTTTTCACTGATCTGAGAAGATTCTGGGAAAACGTATTGTCTTGTTACTCTTGCGCCCTCAAAAAGCAGCAGTCTCACACTGAACAAGTGGAACAACCATGGAAAGTGTTAAAAAAAACTCGGCAAAAGCAGCCGTTGTGACTTTGTCAATTGGTTGCATAGGAGCAGCCGAAAACCTTCCACACTCTACTGCGCTTTCTCTTCGAACCAATGGCGTTCACAAGAGGGGGGGGGGGGGGGGGCGGACCGCCCCGGGTACAGCGCTCAGGGGGTGTCGCGGCGGGCCACGAGAGCGGGGGGGGGGGGGGGGGGGGCTGTCGCGGGCGGGCTATTGCCCCGGGTGCCGCTGAACCTCGTGACGCCACTGCTTCGAACAACTTCCCGCTTCAACCACTTCTACTTTGCTCATATATAGACAGGGGCGGTATCGTTGCAACCATTCTGAAACGTCTCCACGACAAGCTTTTCAAAAGCGTGCACGAGCATCTCGTGCGAAAGCGGTCCCTAAAGGCTGAACCGCATGTAAGCGATTCAGCGATCGACGAGACGAGCGACAGCGACGAGAGTCAGCAGCGAGCGACGGAGATATCTCACTGTCGCTGGTCGCGTCGCTCGGTGTTTGGAATTTCTAGAAAACGTCCTCATCGCCTTGGCCGCTTGCTCACGCCACTTTTCATGCGGCTTGCCTCATCGCGCGACTGACCGAGCGACAGCGAAGCGGGTCGACGTCGCCTGTCTCGTCTCTCGGCAAATCGCTTACATGCGGGTTCTACCTATGGGTTATACTTAGCACAGTGGCCCCTAATGGAGGCAACAGCAACGCACGTAAAGAGAGAAACTGCTGTTGCCGATGATGACAGTCATTGTCTGGGATAAGAGTTTACGTATTTCTATCTTGCGGGCTCGTAGTGCAGGCGTGCCAGCGCGTTTTGGGACGCCTGGGAAGGGAACCTCGCGGCGCGACACCGTAACGACTATTCGGAAATTACTCGAAAAATATTCGAATCTTTTGAAAATTATTATTCGATTCAATTAACGAATCGAATAGGGTAATATTCGATTCGTTATTCGAAAATGGCGAATATTCACACACCCCTATTAATTATTTCTAACGGACGTCCTGAAATGGTTTTAGAAGCACTCGTAAAAATGTTTTTTTTCTCTCAGATATTATCGATTATTGAACAATACAATATATCACACGACGTTCCGAACTGAACCTAACCAGATTTTAAAGATAAAAAATGAAAGACGCTTGCAATTCTCTGTAATGCCGAATTAGAGCGCAGCTCTTGAGGGGGAGGAGGAGAGGGTACGGAGGGGAGGGTCACGTGTGACGTCAAGAGTGTAAATATTTTCCGCTAAATTTAGCAAGAAAATTTTCCTCGGTTGAGTGGCGTCACGTGTGATGTCCCGTGTGACCTCACGAGTGTAAATTTTTTCCGCTAAATTTAGCAAGAATATTTTCCTAATATTAACGGAAAAACTTCCCCGCTTAATTTAGCGGGAAAATATTCGCTAGCGGAAAAATGTTTCTGCTAAATTGACCGGAGAAATTCCCCGACAAATTCAGCAGGAAACCTTTGCCCTCGTGACGTCACACGTGACGTCCCGTGTGACGTCATTATGGGAACGTCCGAAAATGCAACGCTCGGTTACGCCGACGGCGACGCCGCTCAAGCCAGAAAGGGACACCTAAGAGCTGCGCTCTAAAATTACTACCATAAATCAATGACCCCTTCTAATCACAACGAGCGCAATATAAGAGCTTGAATATTTCCCTGTCAAGGCAGTACATATTTTGGACGATATCACGATTGAGAAGGGAGAATTTTGATCTCATACAAAAAGATGCGAACATGATTTTGCAGGCTTGAACGTAAGAACTTTTGAATTTCGTATTGGATATTCAGTTTTAACATATAGAAAATTTTCAAAATAATCCTATTTTGCAGCCTGAACAGCTGGTTTCGCAATGCAACTGCGAGTGTATAAAAAAAAAGAATTATCAAAACATTTGTTTGTCACTTAAAGGGGGGGCTCTCAAACTTTTTTTTCAGCGTGGCAGAAGATTCCTTTCTTTTCTTTTATTCCTTCTCCCCTTTCTTCCTCGCTTTTTACGTCCTTCTCGCACGAGCTCTAATGTGCTTACCGGCCCCCCGACAAAATCTCTGTAACCCGTCAAGGTTCTCTGCTTCAATCCCAAACATCATGGATTAGCAGGATATAAGCTCGGAAGGGTTCGGGCTATAGACCTTTCCAATGTTTACAAAATCACAGTCCAGCGTGCGACCTTCACAGCCCAGCACGTGCGTGTTCGTCGCTTCGGAAAGCAAGCAAAGCACGCGCCATACGCACGAACGCTCAAAATGGCACCGGCCACAAGCTCGTTTTTGGAAAGGTCTATAGGCTCTGGGCAGGGTTTCAGAGAGTGGCACCGTCGGTCGATCATCAGCGCCACTGTGGCCATATGAGGCGGCACTAAGATGGCGAAAATCGGCAGCGCCGCCGGCGTACCCTTGCGAGATTTCGTTATTACCAACTCCGGGCGTTGTATTGTCGCGTGTTACACTACCCACTGTTTTGAGAATCTATCAAACGTCAAATATATAGATGTGCATCCGTGTGTGCTC
Source organism: Ixodes persulcatus (assembly GCA_013358835.2). NCBI lineage: Eukaryota > Metazoa > Arthropoda > Arachnida > Ixodida > Ixodidae > Ixodes > Ixodes persulcatus. The sequence continues at coordinate 289,021 of JABSTQ010011259.1, forward strand.
GCGTCGTTCTAGCATTACAGAGTTTTAGTAGGTGCCTTCTTCGATAGGTGGAGACAACCCAAAACAGGAGCTACCAGAACAAAATTGAACATTCTAATATTACGGCCAAATATAAGTGAAACCAAATAGACAAGAACAGTTTTTTTTTTACGTTGTTCGCGCGCGCTTTCAGATACCAAAAGCAAAGACTTCGTCGAGCTTCCCTCCTCTACAAAAGCGCACTGCAAAAGAGGAACTAAAAACGCCCTCCCCCCCCTCTCTCTCAACCTTACCCAACCCTTTTTTTCCACGTGAACTCTTCCCGCATGAATAGCTTACCTCATTTTAGTGATCAGCTTGTTTCCAGTCCCCTCCTCGCAGCGTTGAAGACGATTATGGTGTCCGAGGAATGTGTTTTTCGTGCAAGCTCGCTGTAGTTTGGACGGTGTCGTGCCAATTTGTCGTACGCAGTTGCTCGGCGCAAGCTGATGCTCGTTCTCGTCGATTGAACAGGCTGTTTACTTTTCCATGGAACAGAAATACACGCCGCATGGATAACCTCTTCTCGTGGGGTAAGTACATTTTTTTTAATTATTTCTTGGGTAGACTTTTTTCTCAGCAAGGATGAAGTCAGGACCGCATAGACACGGGTCGAAATAGAGTAACCACCTTGGGCAGCTACGCGATCATGCTAAAGGCGCAAACGACGATTCGTCCTGCAATCAGCGAAGCGGAGAAAACGCTCACTTCGGTTTTCGGTAACTATACGATGAAACGTACACAAAACATCGTTCCATCAAGATGTTTCCGCGGAGCAGAGGGCAATGAGTGTGTCAAAGAACTGATCTGATTCTAGAGTCATCGCATCGAATCCAAAAACAACGCCGGGCTTCGAGCGCACTAATTCCAAATATCGAGTGAAATGAAACATTTAGAAATGCATCTCAAGTCGGGCAATGTAAGCGGAATGCTTATTTTACACGTTTTATCAGACATGTACATGTTACTGAAAAAAAGTAATTAAGTTAAGTTACTGAGTATTGACGTTAAATGTAATTTGAGTAGAGTAGAAATTACTCAAATAGAAAGTAATTGAGAAAATTACTAATTACGTAAAAAAGTAGCGAATTACTTTTGAAGTTGCTTTCGAAGTTACTTTTATATGTTTTTTTATGATAAAAAGAAAGTAGAGAGGTTTTGATCCGGTAGCGAAATTGTGCTAGACAAATATGAATCGGCTTGTTTTTCTTCGCAGAAATGCTTTAATAGCTGGTTCTGCTTCTGCGTGCCTAATTGTTTTGTACTTTCTTGTTTGTCTGGTCAATGATGCACTGCGAATGTGTCATTTCTACTTCGAGGTTTAGCACTGTCTGAGCTTGATTTTTTAGACAGTGTTTGTTTGTTTACAGTGTTGCGTAAAGTACATCTAAAAAGTACTTGACGTAAAGTACAAGGTAAATGAGAGGTTATGTGCTTCCAGTAAAGTAGTAAGTACACCGGGTGCAATGTACTTGAAGTAACGTATATAAATACAATATATTTAAAGGTAAAGTGCAAGCACTTTTAACACAATCTTTCATAATGCTTTTTCATTCCCTATACAGTGTTTTTTTTTTTAACTGGTATGCTTTGCTTCGGTGGTAACCGGAGGTGCATCAGTTTTTTACGGAAATGGCAGCAAATATTGTATAAGGTCAAGTCTCCGCAGAGTTGTTATACTCTCGCTGACGAGCTATTTGACGCAATCAACTCATAAGGCACTTACTCCCATCGGTCTTACAGCCGCCATTACTTCACTCAGAGAAATGACCAGATGACGTCTCGAAGGAGCGCGTTTTCACACGACGATACAGCCATTTTTTGTTTTCAAATTCGGGGAATGTACATAGAAGTCGGGAGTTTTACTTTTTTCGGGAAATGCAAGTACATTTTCAGAGAATTTACTTCGAGTCAAGTACACTTTTTCTAAACAGTAGTACTTTAAGTACCATATATACATAGAGTACTTCCCAACACTGCTTGTTTGTTATTTTTTATATAAGAAACGTTGAGGGAATTACTACAGGTTTTTCGAACGATCTTTGAATCTTTGAAAATCTGCATATTCTGAGTTTTGGGAGGAAAGACAACGCAAAAGGGTAATCGTTGCGTTGCCTTTAGCGTGATTCTTCGAGTACAGCACAAACTACAGGAGCACCAAATGAGTTTCAGAGCAGGTGCTGCATTTTGTTGCCTCCTTTGAGTGAGGATGCAGTGTGTGGACTTCCTGTAGTGGGCGAGAGTTTCTACGTTGGGAGAGAAGTGGAGGCCAGCCCTTTTTTCAAATGGGTCGGGTCTCCTTGAGCTTCGGACACAGAAACGCCAGTCTTCGACGATAATCCCGCAGTTACTCGGCCTCTCTTGCGTCGTGTCTGTTCGCTCCCGGCGCCTCGTAGCAGTGTTGTTGCAGTGGGGGGGGGGGGGGTTGTGAAAATTTTAGGAGGTTTTCGGACTCTCCAAACAATTTTCTCCCCCCCCCCTTTCCTACGCCACATGCTTCCTCCTCTTTGCAAATATCAGCTGATCCTCCAACATCTTATCTCCTTTGTGCAGGAATGCTCGTTGATAGGCAAAACAGCCACTAAAATCGAAAGTAATTTTTAACTTTAGTAGAAGTTACTCAAAAAGTAATTAAAGTAAACTACTAATTTCCGAAATAATAATGTAATTGAAAGTTACTAAACTACTCAGAAAAGTAGTTAAACTACAGTAACTTGAGTAGAGTAGTTGAACTACGTACAAGTCTGCTTTTTATGGCATTCATTAATCTCCGACGGCGTTGCATGTTCCACAGCCTCGACGGAAATTTGCGGAGTTTCACGTCTGCTAAGCTTTCAGGGTTGCGACAGTCCGGTACGCAACCGTGCCTAGAGCTTCGGCGTGTTTTCTTCTGCGACATCCGATAGCAATGTCAAGAATAAAAACAACAAAAAAAAACGCACGAATCAACACTTTTAAATTGATGCTTGAACGGCCTCACGACCAAGCAAGCTGGCGAAAGGGCCTTCTCAGTGTTGCAAATATTTTGAGCTAGATGGCGCAACGTGTCAAGCCAAACTTGACTGCCCGGAGGGTATAGACTGGGTTGCTTTTATTTCATTTTTTTTTACTCTTTTTCTACAGCTCTAAAACACACTTAGATGCTTCCGCATGCGGCCACATACGCTGCAACACCGGATATTTATCTCGAGTGAACGGAATTTGAACATCACAGAAAAAGGAAAAAAATGTTGGTATTTTGATCTGAACTTCGAGCTCTACCCAGAGAGCTGAAAATTGGTCGTTCTAACAACGTCACACTAATAAATGATTGTATCGATATTTCGTTTTTTTTTTTTTGTTCAAAGTAATAATCATGAGTAAATACAAGTCGAAAATATTGCAGTAAGAGGGCGAAGCATGTAAAATGTGTTGCAATTTGACAATATAGTCATGTATCAAAATGAACACAGCCTGACCATTTCTGGCGCATAATACATATGTTCGTACTACAGGTGTTTTCTAGAGCGAAGGCCAACTAAGAAGAGTAAAAAACGAATTTTCATAAAAAGTGAATCAGTTTATGGTAAATTTCATGTATATTCAGCCTTTGAAAAACTTTCTTCGTGGCCAAACTTGCATTTAGCTTCTGTTAACAAATGTAACTGAAACCACGACAGCCAACAAATATGTCGCGTATCAGCAAAGAGAGCGGGAAACACGGAGATTGAATCGCAAAATCACCATTTTCTTCGCATAAAATAGTGCAACTAGCAATAATAGCATGTTATGCCATTTATCAAACGACAGCAGGTATTACAAAGTTTTCATTCTCTTCTATTCCCAATTGTTCGCAGGCTAAGAAATGGAAAGCCCAGATAGCCTCTGCAGTGCTTGCATATTTTTTCGGGTCTCTGTCAGAGTGAGCGAACTGCAGCGACCATATGCAAAAAAAAAAAAACCAGGAGTCCGGAAGGTATTCTACCGCAAGTTTTGGGACTGCTTGGCTAATTTAGGTGTCTGGCGTTGCCCGGCCTACCAAGAAAAGAAGCAGAACAGCGGCCAGCTCAACGTCATCACCAAGCGGGAAACCATGCCGAAATGTGTCCTTGAACACGGGAGAGATCTGTACCCGAACCCAGCCGGGATTCGCATGGGACACAGGTGGGAATAAGGGGCATTGATTAGGTTAGTGGACATGTATGCTTTTGCTGTGTAACTCGAAATAAAACGGAGTAAGGTTCTGCACCATCACCAAACCTAGGTGTGACAAAACCACTACTTGTATACCAATAGACCTATTGCTATATTACCCAAGCATCAAGGAGAATGCAGGGATTGGTGTTCTTCGCGCCGCACGTGCTGGCGTCGGCAGTAGTAACTTTTCTAAAGCAAATACCTAAAACAAATGGCATCTTTACACGCGCGTTCGTCAACCCTTTATTTTGGTTATTTACTTCGACTCTTTTATACGGAAAGGAGTGCGCATAAACACTTTGTGATTGAACAGTAAGTAGCCGCGCTTCGAAGTTTTCCACACACGTGCGAGAGACGCGAATTCCAAAACATACCTGAACCTAAAAAAAAACCTCCCAAAAATCTCCCATAATAAACAAATTCCAGTAGGGGAACATGCGCAATTTAGACAACTTGATTTGTGTCACAAATTCGGCAGAGTAATGACAGCTGCCTTCAGTGGATTTCCGAAATAGGCCAGCTTCATTTTTCAACTATTAATTATAATTAAAGTTTTGGTCGAACCAGTCCATGATTTTCGTCGCGTCGTGCCTCTATAGTTGAACGGCTTGATCGTATTCAAGATGTTGGGAAGCAAGTACAGTACCCTCCGCATATTGGAAGATATCACAACCAGACACTGGCATTGAAAGTTCATTTACGTAAAGATAAAAAGTAAAGGGGGCAGAACAGAACCTTGTGGGACGCCAGCTTCTATCGTCGATCGTGCACTTTTATAATTACCAACAGACACGAATTACCGACCCAGAAAATAATACTAATAATTATAATAAAAGTGCCACAAAACAACCAAAATTCGCCCTTCAGATTTGCGTACTTCCACAAAACACAGTAAGGTATAAACAAAAATATACATGATTACGCTCAGGACACGCTAATACAAAAATAGTACAAAACACAAAAATGAAAATTAGTCAAGAGCAAATTATTCAATAAGCGACGGCACTCGAGGGCCGATGCAAGGCAAAACATTGCAGATCTTGTTTCAGTAGGCCGTAAATATGTCTACTCAGCGCTTTGAATGAACGAAGGATTGAATAGCGAATTTCCGCTGTTCCTTCATAATTTTTTTTCGAGAAAAAACGGTCGTTTATATAAAAAGACTGCATCAGAAGCCTCTTCGCCTACGCCCCACCTCGGAAACTTCGCATAATAGCCTCACATACAACCTGCGGCGAATATACAAAGCGCAAGAGAACGCTCAAGGCCCTCAGCTTGCGCCCTGGACAGAGCTGCGATACTGCAATAAAGTGACTGGATCCGAGAAGGGGGTAAAATGCTGCATCACGAACGAATATGAAAAGGAAATGTCTGGTAGAGCCAACATTGTCATGAAAATTAAATTTACAAAGGAGGTGACCCGAGTCAATAGCGCTTTTTGCAACCTTACATACAAGCTTCACAAAAGATATTTTTCTAGCAGATATTGATAGAACTAACTGGCATTGTCCTCGATACCTCCCGGGAGTGTGTTCCTTTAGGCGGGGATTTTAACCTCCCTGACTTGATATGGGAGGACGGCAAAGCCGTAGGCTCGGGAAACTCGCTTCATGTAAAATTTAATGCTATTGTAGAAATGTTCAAACTAACGCAGTACGTTACGGAGTGAACGCGATTTTTAAACATCTTACGATTTATTACTGTGCAACTTTCCGGGTGCCATTCATAACGCTTGTGTGATTCCTGGCGTTTCGGACGATACGATTGTGACAACGACAGTGGATCATTCACGGTTACTGAAAACAAACTTCCAAGGTAGGAGAATGCTTTATTACGGTAACGGAAACTATGGCGATATGAAAGATTAATTGAGACTTTTTTTTTGTATTTTTAGAGCTGGCCGATGATATAAGCATTAATGACCTCTGGAAAATCTTCAAATTCAAAGTTCACACCTTTCTCGACAAACACGTTCTATGTGGGACTCATTCTTCTAAAACAAAAACAAAAAACAAGCTTTGGGTGACAGAAGAGGTGAGGCAGAAAATTAAAAGGAAACAAAGAACATACCTTCGGTATTGAAATCATGTGGGAGCGTCCAACAAGGCAGGGTTAGAAAGAAGTAATTATCTCTTTAGAACAGCTTTGCAAAGGGCCAAGGCCAGGTATTATGAAGAGTTCGATTCAAAACTAAAAATGAACCTTAAATAATTCTGAAATTTCGTCAAAGTAAACAAGGATGGTACATACGTTCCTCCAACCCATTGATTGACACCTTATAAATCGAAAGGGCAAAGCTATGTGTCTAAACAAGTACTTTGAAACTGTTGTTTCTGAACCTTCCAACTCAAGTTGTTACCCAAATGTGCGAACATTCATAGAACATGTGATGTCCTCCATCGAAATTACGTATGATGGGATCGCCTTAATAGTACGAGAACTTGATGTACAAAAGTCAACCGGGCGAGATAATATTTCGCCATTTATGTTAAAAGACGATTTCGCGGAACGCGGAACTGGCAAACTATATGAGTGTCCTCTTTTAAGAGACAAAAAAACTTTCACCCGATTGGAAGATAGCAAATGTGGTGCCAGTGCATAACTCATGATTCAAAAACTGTGTGGAAAATTACAGGCCGATGTCTTTAACGTGCATATGCTGCACGATTATGGAAGATGGGATTTATAGTAACTTGATTTGTCACTTAAATATAGATAATTTTCTTATCCGAGATCAGCACGGATTTCATTATGGGGAATCCTCCAGCACTATACGCGGTGATGTTTTTCACTTCCTTGCTGGAGCTATTGATATTGGGAACGATGTTAACTGCTTGTTTCTAGATTTTAGAAAAACACTTGCTCTTGTGAACAACGAATTAATATTTTACAAACTTAGCCTACTCTCTATTGACAATAATTTGTTAGCTTGGCTCAAGGACTACCCGAGCGAACGAAAGCAATGTGTGGTACTAAATGGTGGAAAATTGTAATATGTAGGTATCTATTCTGGTGTCCCCCAAGGTTCTCTCTTGGGTCATCTGCTTTTCCTAGTATATATTAATGATATCGCCAATGAAATTCAATCAAATATGAGACTATTTGCAGATGACTGCATTGCTTATAGGGTAGTTAATGATGTGAATGATATTTATATTTTACAAACCGTTTTGGACAATATTTCTGAATGTTACTCCTGTTGGAGGGTGATCCTAAACGTTAAGAAATGTGTGCACGTGAGATTTATTGGAAAACCATGTCCCATCTAATTTAACTATATAGTAAAATATTGAAATAATTCAAACCGAATCAAATTTAAAGTACTTGGGCGTTATGTTGTCTAATGACTTAACGGGGAAAGCGCAAGTAGATATGAGAGCCTGAAAGGCAGCACGTATGCTTAATTTTATGAGACGAGATTTCCGACAGGGATCAAGCGAAATTAAGGAAACATTGTATATTACTTTCTTTCGCCCATGTATGAAGTACGCGCCAATTGCCTGACCCCCACTACAATAATCTAATAGATAAACTTCAAAAAGTTCAAAACCAGCATGCTAGATTTGTTTTGAATAATTATCAACTTGGAGCGAGCGTCACCAGTATGAAGGAAACCCTAAATTGTGAATCACTTAGTGAACGAAAAAAATATTTTAAATTAACATTTCTTGATAATATATATCCAAATCATGTCCTAATCAACAGAGACACATTTCTGCATGATCTTTTTTTTATGTATAGGGAAAAGCAGACAACCCAAGAAAAATCCGACTCACGCTTGTCGTACTGATACTTTTGCCTTCTCGTTTTGTTTTTTTTTTCTCCAAAAACAACCGAAGAATGGAACAAATTGCTGAAGGTTGTATTTTTGCCTCATTTTGAAAGTGGTACGTTTGATAATAAAATTGTGTTTTTTTGTCTGTGTTTGTTTTTGATATTTTTATTATTAAGTGAGTTTTGCCTGACATTGTTTTTAATTTTTATTTGTGCTACATGAAAAAAAAACACTTTTGTGTAATAGTTTTGACAACGAGAAAGGTTCTGTACACAACGTACCCTGCCATAATCCAAAAACAGGGATGCAAGTTTCCATTTAAATAATAAATAAGCAGTTGCAAATACCTGTCATGGCAAATTCAATTTCACGGACGCAAATGCAAGTCGCAACTTACTAAGGAGTTGAAAAGATCAATCAAGATAAAAGGGATCCTAAAACTTAAAGAGAAGCGTGAGACAACTCCCATTTTGCTTTTACCACAATATCATTTGAACGAGAAAATTTTCGACAGAAATATTTCTGGTTGAAGAAAACGTTTAATAAAATTTAAATAGAAAAAAACATAAAACTGCGTGGAGTAGCAGCTGGTGCTCCACACGATTTGGTCTCCCCTGATAGAGAAACCGGGTAAGTTTTCAAACGTCGGGCTGAACCTTTTTGGGGTTTTGGTTAGAGTTACTTCTCAAATTTCACAATAAAATGACATGATTTTTAAAAGTTAAGGCATTATCTAAATACACACCGAGACCTTTCGCATAAAAGACGGGCTGCTCCGGCATTTCATCAAGGTTTTATATGTAGTCAAAATCAATACGACGTGGGCACAAGGAATGAACATTGTTTTTGTAGGCTTAAGCAACAACTGATTCTGTTTGCACCCCGGAAGCATACCTGACATATGGCATTGTAATATATTCCAGACTTTTGAAAGCTCAATTATTTTAAAGAGTTTAATATTGTCGCAAATAAAAAAAGCTGAAAGAGCAAAAAAAAAGGTTTATTTAGAGAACTTGTGCCAGAAACAAACGTCAGAATGAGCGTCGAAACAGCAGAAACACGTCACGGCGTTGGCGTGACAGCTGGCTGGATCGAGACTGCGAGAGAGAATGTGCCTCGTCGTCGTCGTGAGAGCCTCAGTGTTGGCAAAGCCGCGCTCGGCTCCTTTTCTGCTGCAGTCTGTATCTCCAATATTCTACCAATGCTCAAATACCTTGGAGACCAATACTGGGAACTTCCGCGGCACGCGGGTGAAAACTAATTGCAGAGCTCCTGGCGAGCCTGGAGTTTCCGCTATCAGACAAACTCCTCGGAATAAATTAATTGTTTTGCCATGACGCATGGTACAAGGGTAAGCCTCAAAGGAGGCTGCAGGCCTCGGCCGTATTTGGCATTTAATGCAGAACAACTAATATCATATAAAACATACATAAAATATATATATATAATGATATATATATAAAATATTAAGATAAGATATGCACGAGATTGGCTTTCTATCTCCGTACGAGGTAACACCGAAAAGCATGGCGACCTTTGCTGTTCGCATTATTGTTAAAATATCTCATCATAAGGCAACAAACACTGAACTCCTCGCACATGTTCCTAACATTAAGATCAAGAACTGTCAAAAATCTATGGCTGACTATATAGAGTTCCGATCACACAATATGTTTAACTTGATTTGGACATTACGGGTTTTAGAATATTGCTCACTGTTTGTCAAAAGACAGTCTGATAAAACCTGCCACTCCTTACACATGCAAAAAAATAAATGGATAGTGGAAGTAAAAAGAAAACTCGTTTGCAATAATACAATGCACACTTCAATCTGTGGCTTACTTCCTTTACGCAAGATAAATGTCAGCACTTGGAGAACAGTCTCGCTGAGGAGTTCGTCTTTCTAATTATACCTATAATTATAAAATGCCGAGATTCCGCTGATGAAAAGAAACTTCAGGAAGACAAAAAGAAATCTCAAACACATGGTATTTGACACTTCTTTCTTTCTTCCTGCCGCTTTCCTGTCATGAACACAGTCTCGGGTAATTCTACAACTAGGAACTTACGCCAGCTCACTTGCGCCCTCACATTTTGTTAGTTAATTCTGTTTATCTTTTTTTTTAATTTTTATTCAGACGTTGTTTCGCCGAGCAGTCCTTTCTTTCCTCTGCCTTTCTGTCTGTCTTTTATTTTTTTTTTGTTGCCTTTGTTGCGCGGACCCCATGTTAAGCCATCGGGCTGTTTATTTTTATTATTGCTTTGTTCTGTATGTTTCCGAATCTTTCTCAGACATTTACAAACATCAGTTTCCTGCTGTGTTACGCCGTGGCATTTGTGTCGTCTGAAAACCTTTTTTTTTTTTTTTCGCGATCACTTTGTATTTTGGTTTGTGACGGAACCCCTAGAATGTCTCTTCTCTTGTCAGTTGCACTTCATGTTTACGGCTGCAATGTTTGTAAAGAGTTTGTATGGTCATTTCTTTGTCACTACTGTCGCGTTCTGGTTATGTGCGTGTGAGTGGGCGCTTCTGCCACTTGTCGACTTCCCCTGGGCCGACCTTAATTTTAAAGTTCGGGCTTCTTTTTTTTTTTGTGATAAAATATTGTGAGAGGACAACATGGCAAGGTTATCACGTTGTACCTCTCGCATCAAAAGTGAGAACATAGTTCTAATGGGTAGCCTTCTTTCCGATTTTTATGCGCGATCCAGTCAGTCAACCTCCTCGACCTCGAGTCAACCTCCTCGCCCGATGGAAGCCCCGGGAAGTTGAATAAAAAAAACCCTGAAAGTTGTTCGATTCCGCTGAACACCTTACCACGTTGGAAGGCTTTACAGTGGCCAGTGTGGCCGCGTTATTATAAAACAAAACAACATGAACTAAACAGTGAGTTAAAATCCCCCCCCCCCCTCCCGAAAAAAAAAACAACATATTTTTGTCCCCAGTCTCCCAAAATCGAATCGAAGCCAATCCGGACCGGGACGCCCACCCCCACTCGAGGTCGTGGAGGTTGAGTGGCGTGACTGGCGCAGTCGACAGGATTTCTAGATACTTAACACCTCTCCACCAAGAATGCTGCACGTACACTTGTTGTTCGCGCAACATCAGTCCACACTGTCCGTCACTTCGGAGACACACTGCACAGAGCAAACCCCAGAGCCGTACATTCCAGATTCCACAATGTCCATATTTAAACCATATTTAAACCTGCAAATCGCAAAGCTCTACGGTACGGGTTCAGACCCTACTAGACAATCTACTCCTAATACAGTTCGCCCTAGAAAAAAAAAGAAAGATTCACAATAAAACTATACTATATACGACTTGGAAAAAAAAAAAAAAAGCAAAATGCTCCAAGAAAGGAAACCACAGATAACTCTCAGCGTCTCCGCCAGCGCTTTCTCTAAGCTGTTTCGAGCCTCAACTTCCACGTTTCAAAATATACGTGTGACCCACAAACTTCTCCCGCAGAGAATAGGCTATAAAAAAAAATATGTAGAATATAAGATATTTAGGGTACGACCGAAGAGCAAAAGAAAAGTTAATCAGGAGGGCGGGGAAACAAACGTAGCCCAAAGGCGAAACAAAAACCCAGTAGCCTTGCCAGCTCCCCTCCTAATCTTGGCCCTCTTGTCGTCCAGCCCGTTGCTTCTTTCCACGAAGTTTTCAGAGTACTATCCGTCTTTTGCTCCTCAGCAAAAGTCGGGTCAGCTGCCTCTGGGGTGACACTGCCGGTCACAATGTTTACGGCGCTGGCCTCAGCGGCCTCTTCCGCGTCTGCTTCATTTTCAAAATTCAGCGGAGTGGTTCGCTGTCTCGTCTGTTCTGATTTTGCCCGTGCTTCATCTACCACGATAATCTCTTTCGCCTCATCGCTGAGCAGCGCATCCACCCCCTCGGTTTACTTGTCAGTGGCAGCACACAGTATCGCTACTTGTGTCCTCCCATTCTTTCCTCTGTTTCTAAGCCCGAAGGGACATCCATGAGTTCAACGGACACAGTGTACCCGAAGGCCCCCCCCCCCCCCTTAAGCTCCTTCTGCCTTTCCTCTGGCCGCGTGCAATCCTCTCGACTGCGCCAGTCAACCACCCCCCCCCCCCCCCCGCCACCTCTGGTGGGGGTGGGCGTCCTGGTCCGGATTGGCTTTGATTCGATTTTGGGAGAATGGGGACAAGAGTATACGAATTAATCTTGAGATTTTAACTAAGTGTTGAGTTCATGTTGTTTTGTTTCATAATAAACACGGCCCCACTGGCCACTGTAAAACCAACCAACGTCGTAACGTGGTCAACGGGATCGATCAACTTTTAGTTTTTTTTTTTTTTTCTTTTTTTTTATTCAACTTCCCGGTTGCTTCCATCGGGCGAACATCTTCATCGGTCGTCACCATCCGGACCAGACGCCCCCCCCACCCCCCCCGCCCCCCCTCGAGGTCGAGGACTTAAGACAGTCGTAAAAAATATTTGAACGGCTTCGAGCCTTTATAAGAAATAAATAAACGCGTCTTTCTATCCGCGCTATAATTTGATTGTCGTTGCGGTTGTGATCAGTGGATACCGCTGTGCAAACGCACTGAACGTAATTCATTGTTTCAGCTCTTGGGATAGGGAAATGGGGCTCGCAAACTTCCGGAACGTCGGAGAGTCTATGCGCCGAGGAAATGAGATAGAGGAGGAAACGAAAGCGTGCGCGGACGTCAGAAACGCCGAGCTCTGATTGGAGTGATTAGTGGGTAGACCCAAATCTAGCCGTCTTTGTCTCCACTGCACTCGTCGAACACGTTAGAACGCGTAACGCTGGGTACCGGCGTTTGGCTCTGCCATTCGAACGCGCTCTTCGAATGCAGTGGAGACAAAGACGGCTAGATTTGGGTCTGCCCCTAAGCTATCCAATCGGAGCTAGGCGTTCTGACGTCCCCGCGCTCTCCCGACTCCTCCTTTTCATCACTTTGCGCATACATTGCCATCGCGTCGTCTGATTGCGAAAACTCCAGGTGTTGTTTCGTCCGTTCTTCGCAGTGTTGCCAAACTCTGCAATCGTCTTTCCCCCGATTTGTATCGGAACATTCTCTAGATTTGCCTAGAATTTCAGAAATTGAGTTAATTTCGTCAATATTGAGATTATCGTTATTGAGTAGATTAAGAATAGATTCCTGTATTTGGGTGGCCATTTAAAAGTTTAAGTTTGCTTCGTTAAAACCTTTTTAGATAATTCAACTTTGTTACTTTGGTCTTGTGTGCTCCCCCAAAATCGCTGTTGTTACCACTGGAGATGATCTCTGGCCCCGACAATAAACAAAGAGGCCTTTTTCCCGCTGCACTCAACCGACACGAGGAAGAAAAAGCGGAAGGAACGTGTCTCTAAAGCCCTCTGAAACTCATTAAAAAACAATCCCTAGATCTGAACAAATTTTCCTTTGCCCCTAAACGATGGTGAAACTCCTTAGATCTAGGGAACATTCCCTAAGGTTGGCAGCACTGCTCATTCGTGTTTCATTCTTTCTTTTATTTGACTTCATCGCCAACGCGCTCAACTAAAATATATTTCCAGTGTTGACGAAGCTATATCGTAGTTTCTAGAATGTTCGGAAGTGAGCTAGTGCGAGATTGACTCTGCGAGGTCATTCTGGCCTCCTTATCTTTTACAGTAAGGGTAAGTTAAAATCCATTCTGGCCTCCTTATCTTTTACAGTAAGGGTAGTAAGGGTAAGTTAAAATCCATTATGGCCTCCTTATCTTTTACAGTAAGGGTAAGTTAAAATCTTCCAGGAGTCGGGACAAGCGTTCCTCCTCGGTCATGCACGCGGCGGCAATATCATCGGAAAAAAGGAGCAACTCAGAAATTTCAACGCGCGCCATTATATTGTCACGAATGGAGGTGACACGAAGACGAGCAGTGAACTGAAAAAGGTTTAATGGGCGAACTTGTGCCAACCAAAAATAAATAACGAAAGAGCGTCGAGGCTGCAGAAAAGCAGGCGGCGATTCGGCGGCGAAACAGAGCGCGAGCGAGACTGACTCGACAAGGTCGCGGGTAGCTGCTTATCTACAGTGCGTCACTATCTCGAAAGTTCGGCAAAGAAGGCTCGAGCGTCGCGCGCTCGGGGCGAGGATGACCTGGCACTTTCGAGAACAAGAAAGCAGGTGGAAAGCTACGTCTGGTGCGAGAATGAACGCGAAGCTTCTAGAAGTCGATGACCGAGCGTTGCTTTCTCAGCACTGCGGGCGGCATTATCCCCCCCTTTTAAAAGTGCATCGTCCCGATGCAACGTGAAAGGAAAACAGAAATGGCTAAAAAAGTTAACGGTGAAACGAAATAAACATGCAGTGTCGCAATCCTAGCGCGCGTAGAACGGCTTGAGTCGAACTACGTGGACGACTTCGGGTCGTGGCTGGCGGCGTCCTGATGGTCGGGTTCCGTCGGGAAGCACCTCGTAGTTCAAGTCCCCGAGGCGGCGGATGACCTTGTAGGGTCCGAAGTAGCGTTTTAACAGTTTCTCGCTGAGGCCGCGGCGGCGAATGGGCGTCCACACCCATACCCTGTCTCCGGGCTGGAACTCCACGTCGCGGCGACGAAGGTTGTACCGGCCAGCGTCCACACGTTGCTGGTCCTTCATTCGAAGACGGGCTAGCTGGCGTACTTCTTCTGCTCGTTGGGTGACCAGCTGGGCGTCGTCGGTGCCGTCGTCCGTCGGGTCGTGGGATAGCATGGCGTCGAGCATCGTCGTCACCTTTCTGCCATGCACCAGCTGAAAAGCTGTAATGCCGGTAGTTTCTTGAATCGCCGTGTTGTACGCAAACGTGACGTAGGGCAACACTTCATCCCACGTCTTGTGTTCCACGTCCACGTACATCGAAATCATGTCGGCGATGGTCTTGTTTAGTCGCTCCGTCAGCCCGTTGGTCTGCGGGTGGTATGCCGTGGTCCGGCGGTAGTCGGTGTGGCTCAGGCGGAGTATCTCTTGTGTCAGTTGCGCCATGAACGAGGATCCTCGGTCCGTAATCAAGACTTGGGGAGCGCCGTGTCGGAGGACGATAGACTCCACGAAGAACTTGGCGACTTCCACGGCGGTCCCCGACGGGAGTGCTTTTGTCTCGGCGTACCTGGTGAGATAATCAGTTGCCACGATTATCCAACGGTTTCCCTGCGTCGACGGTGGGAAAGGTCCGAGAAGATCCATTCCAATCTGCTGGAATGGTGCAGTCGGGGGCGCGATCGGTTGCAGAAGACCTGCCGGCTTCGT
This sequence comes from Ixodes persulcatus, assembly GCA_013358835.2. Lineage (NCBI taxonomy): Eukaryota > Metazoa > Arthropoda > Arachnida > Ixodida > Ixodidae > Ixodes > Ixodes persulcatus. The sequence goes on from JABSTQ010011259.1 coordinate 304,234, forward strand.
CGGTGGTTTCTTGCGTCGTTGGCATTCGTGGCACGAACGGACGTAGAGGTGGACAGTCTTCGGGAGCTTGGGCCAGTAGTATTTTTCTCGAATCCGTGCAAGAGTCCTACTGTAGCCAAGGTGACCAGATGTTGGGTCGTCGTGGCAGGCTTGGAAGATCTCTTCTCGAAGACTTGCAGGAATCACCAGGAGCCACGTCGAGTTGTTGTCCCCGAAGTTCTCTTTGTAGAGGATCCCTCTCTGGACGGCGAATCTTGGAAGGTCACGTGAGAAGGCTCGGGGAATCATACCCCCTCGTCCCTCCAAGTGGTCGATCAGTGCACGCAACTCAGGATCGTCCCGCTGGAGCGCTGCCATACCGTGAATGCTCACCGCGCCAAGAAAGTGATCGTCGTCGTCGCCGTCGTCTTTCGCACAGCCGGTAGCTGACTCGACAGGGACTCTGGGCAGACAGTCGGCGTCGCTGTGTTTTTGGCCTGACTTGTAGACCACGGTCACGTCGTACTCTTGCAGTCGTAGGCTCCACCGAGCGAGGCGTCCCGATGGGTCCTTCAGGCTCGCTAACCAACACAGCGCGTGGTGGTCGGTGACCACCCGAAATGGACTCCCGTACAAGTACGGGCGGAATTTTGTGATGGCCCAGACGACGGCCAGGCATTCTTTTTCGGTCGTCGAGTAATTGCGTTCCGCGCTCGACAGCGTCCGGCTAGCGTGTGCGATAACGCGCTCCGCACCGTCTTGTCGTTGGACCAGTACCGCTCCGAGTCCTGTATTACTGGCGTCCGTGTGAACTTCCATTTCGGCTGATTGGTCGAAGTGGCCGAGAATCGGTGGTGACTGGAGCCGTCGCTTTAGTTCACCGAATGCCTGTTGTTGTTCTTCACCCATTCGAAGTTCACGGCGTCTTTCGTAAGGTGCGTGAGCGGCGCAGAAAGCTTGGCGAAATCCTGAACGAATCGCCGGTAGTATGCGCAAAGTCCAAGGAATCGTCGGACGGCCTTTTTGTCGGTGGGCGGTGGAAAGGCCGCTACGGCGCGAGTTTTCTCAGGGTCAGGACTTACACCTTCGTTGCTCACAACGTGGCCCAGGAACTTCAGTTCGCCATAGGCAAACCGGCACTTCGTCCGCTTGAGGGTGAGTCCTGCGGTCCTGATTGCCTCAAAAACGGCCCGAAGTCGTCGCAAATGCTCGTCGAAGTTGGCCGAGAATACCACGACATCGTCGAGGTAAACGAGATAACTCTGCCACTTGAGGCCTGCCAGGACGGTGTCCATGACACGTTGGAACGTTGCCGGCGCCATGCACAGTCCGAAGGGCATTACCTTGAACTCATACAATCCGTCGGGCGTGACGAAGGCAGTCTTTTCTCGGTCCCGTTCGTCGACTTCGATCTGCCTGTAGCCACTCTTAAGGTCCATCGACGAAAAGTATCGGGAGTGGCGTAGCCGGTCCAGCGTGTCGTCGATGCGGGGGAGCGGATACACGTCTTTCTTCGTGACCGCGTTGAGCCGCCGGTAGTCAACGCAGAATCGAAGCGTTCCGTCCTTCTTCTTTACCAGTACGACTGGAGAGGCCCACGGGCTGCTCGAAGGCTGAATGATGTCGTCGTTGAGCATCTCTTGTACCTGGTCCTGAATGGCCTCTCGTTCCTTTGGGGAGACCCGGTACGGCGGCCGATGCACAGGGAGCGCATCCTCGTTGGTAACGAGGCGGTGTTTCGCAACTGTTGTCTGGCGCACCCTCGACGTCGTCGCAAAGCAGTCGCCGAACTCGGCGAGGAGGTCTCCGAGCTGTCGTCGTTCCGTGGCACTGAGCTTGGGGTTAACGTCGAGCTGCGGCGGCGGTGTACTGCAGGGCTTACATGGCGAGGGCTCGTTGGAGATCGCGGCGATTTCGGCGTCGCCCCGGAGTTCCTCTACGTGTCCTACAGCGACACCTTTCGTGAGGTGCTGCACCTCCGGTCGAAAGTTCGTCACGAGGACCACAGCACGTCCATCCTGCAGCTCCGTTACGCCCCTTGCGACGCCTATTCCTCTTCCAAGAAGCAGTTGGACGTTGCCCTCCAGAGAGACTTTCCCGCGGGCAACTGCATCGGTCACGACGGGCACAAGAACACTCGACAGTGGCGGCAGGTTCACGTGGTCCGCAATGACTCGGACGGCGGCTGGCGTCGTTTTGGATCCCTCCGGAGGTAGAACGGGCTTTCGCAGCGTCAACCTGTTTGCGCCAAGGTCGATCACGGCACCGTACCCACAGAGGAAGTCCATGCCAAGGATGACGTCTCTCGAACAGTCCTTGAGGACGACGAATTTCACGGGGCAGGTTTCTCCGTGGATGTCCACGCGCGCAGTACACCTTCCCACTGGTGTGATGAGATGTCCGCCGGCGGTTCGTATTTTCGGGCCATCCCACGGCGTCATCACTTTCCGAAGACGGCGAGAGAGCTTCCCACTTAAAACGGAATAGTCTGCTCCGGTGTCGACGAGTGCCTTCGCGTCGTGGCCGTCGATGGTAACGTCGAGGTTATTCGACACCGTCGCAGAACCGTCGTTCCTATCCGTCTCGTCGCTAGTGTAGGAGCCCTCCGACGTTTGTGGAGGATATTGGCGTCGTTCGTCATCGGCAATACCACCTCCCGTATTGCCGCACTCAGTGTTCCCCGCGAGGCAGGGGGGACAGGCTTTCTCGGCGGGACCTACGATGAGGCGATGCAGGGCGTTGTGGTGACGGCGATCGGAAACCGCGGCGGGGAGACGGTCCCGGGGATGGCGAACGGCGGAGGTATTCGTCGATGTCCCGAGGTCGCTCGCCGTAGCGTGGTCGCGGGTCGTCGGGGTGGAAGCCGCGTAGCCCCAGTTGTCGGTATGGGCAACGGCGGTAGACATGGTCGGCTTCCCCGCAATGGAAACAAAGCGGACGTCGGTCGGCCGTTCGCCACACATCGGTTTTCCTGGGTGCTGGTTTTTCCGGGCGCACGTACTGCCGTTCTTCGCGACGTTGGAAGTACTGTGGCGCTGGAGGCTCACGTCGTGGGGGCACCGTAGCTTGGCGGGAAGCTTGCGGCGGTCGTCTCGCCATGGCGGCGTAGGTCAGCCTTGGTTCCTCGGGGGCTTGCACGTTGACGAGAGTTTCAGGCTGCAAGGCCCGCTGTACCTCGTCGCGCACGATCTCGGCGACTGACAGCGACGCCGGGCGCTCAGCAGCGGGGAGCAGCTTTCGGAGCTCTTCTCGGATGACGTCTCGGATGATCTCGCGTAAGTCCGATGTAGTGGAGCCCAAGTAGGAGCTTGACGACGCTGATGCAACGACGCCAGGTAGTCTCTGGTAGTGGGAGGCTCGTGCCTGGAGAGCACGTTCGATATTCGTGGCCTCCGTCACGAATTGTTCGACGGTCGACGGTGGGTGGCGTACAAGGCCTCCAAATATGTTCTCCTTAACTCCACGCATGAGAACCTTCAGCTTCTTCTCCTCCGTCGCGTGAGGGTCGGCGCGTGCACTTAGACGTTGTACATCTTCAACGAAGCTGGTTACGCTTTCGTTGGGGGCCTGAATCCGGGTTCGGAGCTGGTCCTCCGCCTTCTGCCGCCGGTATTGGCTGGAGAAGGTCCTTTTCAGCTCGGTGGTGCAGATGTCCCACGAAGTGAGCGAAGCCTCGTGGTTCTCGAACCAATGCCTCGCGGTGCCTTCCAGCGCGAAGTAGAGGTTCTGGAGGCGTTGTTCAGCGTTCCATCCGTTGTGGCGGGCCACGCGCTCGTACTGGTTGATCCAGTCTTCGACGTCCTCGTAGTTCTCGCCGAGGAAGGGAGTAGGCGTCCTCGGAGCGACGGGCAGGACGACGACGGGCGGGGTGGTCATGGTCGGGATCTTCTTCCGGTTCTCGGGCAAGAGACCGAATTCGGGAGACTGATCTCTGGTACGACGGCTTCTTCTGGATTCGGCTTCTTCGGCGAAGGGTAGCCTTCCGGGGCTGAGCACGTCGCTTGGCCGGGATGTCTTCGGAGGGGTACGCTTAACGGGCATAAAATGCAATTACCCCGCACCTCCACCAGAAATGTCACGAACGGAGGTGACACGAAGACGAGCAGTGAACTGAAAAATAAAGGTTTAATGGGCGAACTTGTGCCAACCAAAAATAAATAACGAAAGAGCGTCGAGGCAGCAGAATAGCAGGCGGCGATTCGGCGGCGAAACAGAGCGCGAGCGAGACTGACTCGACAAGGTCGCGGGTAGCTGCTTATCTACAGTGCGTCACTATCTCGAAAGTTCGGCAAAGAAGGCTCGAGCGTCGCGCGCTCGGGGCGAGGATGACCTGGCACTTTCGAGAACAAGAAAGCAGGTGGAAAGCTACGTCTGGTGCGAGAATGAACGCGAAGCTTCTAGAAGTCGATGACCGAGCGTTGCTTTCTCAGCACTGCGGGCGGCAATATCATTTATAAAAATTAAAATAAAAGAGGGCCAAAAACCGATCAGCGTGGAACACCAGACGTTGACATAAAAATCTGTAGGAGAAACTGTCTACAACGCGAAGTGTTCGTGCGAAATGCCAAAAAAGAGCTTTTAAACCCATTACATAACTCTTGACAAACACCACATATTAACAGCTTGTGTAATAATAATTTGTCAAAGACTCTGTCAAACGCTTTGGTCACATAAAGATATTTGATTAAACTTATCCCCTATTTGTGACAAATGGCGCCCAATAATAACATAAAGTACACAGTTTGGACTTTACAGATCGACCACTCAGTAATCCACACTTTAAAGGTGTTAATATTTGATGAATTTTAAAAGAGCAACCGCATATAAACAACAGTGTCAAAGTCATAAATGTTAGAGCGCGAACGAGCTGGTGTATATTAAACATGATTCAAAAACCCCGAAACTGCAGGTACGACAGAAACACACACTCAAAAGTCACGAAAGTATCAACGACCTTGGAAACTCCACAAAGCAAGCAAACAGGACGATAATTTGTAACTACAAAGGCATCACCACTCTGAAATCGGAACGATAATTGACTTCTTCCAAAGCGAGGGAAAGGAACCTCAACTGAGGGAAAGGTTACAAATGTGTTTCAGGATGAGATTGATGACTCGCCGCAACATTTAATGATAGAGCTCGAACCGCTGTAATTGCAGAAACCAAAACAAACAAAAAAACAAAAACGACGATATAACCAGAAATGACAGAATTAGACGAGAAAGAAAAGAAATGTGATCGTTAAAAAAAAGGTTGATCGACGAGATAGCCTTGTGAATGCAATTTAAGACCGTACGGTAACGAGACGCGGGTCGGTTAAAGTACCTCCTTCAAAATAATGCTAAACATCATAAAAAAACAATCCCGCAAACAAACAGAAAAAACAAATCACTGTCCACAAGAACAATAAAACCTCAGAAAAGTCCAACGTAACAAACCGAAGCCCCATATCGTGACAATGTAGCGGAAAAGTAGCCCAATAAAAAGAAATAATGTCGGAAAGGAATCTTTGTGTTCAGTATAAGTGCTGGAAGGATGGATGGATACAATAAACATTTATTGCTTCAGGCTCGCGGTCGATCTTCGGCGTGCCTGCTGACGAAAGAATAGTTTATGTTTTATTTTTAGTGTAAACCTTGTCTCGTCTATTTACCGTATACTTTCACGAAGTACACTGCTCGACGTCAATGTAAGCGCGAATGAGTGGTCGCCGGATTTTGCTGTTTTATTCTTTTAAAATTTGAAGGTTTTCATCAAACCTGCTAGGGGGTGGAAAATGCTCACACTGGGAACTAACCTAAGCGATAAAGTTCGCGGCCTGAGATTACCCTTTTGAAAATAAAACTAAACGTTTGCCGATGCGTTCGCGTTAGCAGTGTCCCGCAGTGTGCCATAACAGGGAACAGACCTGCAGTCAAAGAGAGGTGATTACTACTTTGGCAGGCCACACCAGTGAAAACGCTTTTGGGATTACACTTTATTTTGCGCGCTCAGAATTAACCTCAATCAAATATTGTCAGAATAATTTTTCTCTCAAAATTATCAGCTTGCTTCCAATTTAATAGTCTTATTTTTGGATCGGTGCTTTCGTTGGACAGATCCAAACGTAAATATTCGCATTGCGTCGACTAATGCCTGTGTGAAGCAGTTGGTGCTTCTTTCATAAAAAAAGAAAGAAAAAAAAAATATCTACGTAATATTTTGTCGATTGATTTGTAAATCCTCTCTCTCTCTCTGTATAACGTGCTAAATCCCCACAAAGCTATTCCTTCGCTACACCACCGAGATAAAACAAAATATAAAAAATATCGTCGTTTTAACTTATCGACTGAACGCCCGTCGTGCCCAGTTTGTGAACCAAGTCGGCCCTTAGTGGGTGACGTATAAAATCAAGCACTACGGCTTTCTATCTGGATGGTGTTAGCCTTCATGCGCAAATCCTCGCGGCTACGAAACTCTCTTCCTCTTCTCCGAGGTTTACGACCCCGCATGCTCGTGGGCCCTGATTGTGGAGAGGAGGCGAACACTCTGGCTCTCCTCGCCTTCACGAGGGCGACGAACTTAAGCGGCGCAAGAAGACAGAGTGCCTGTCTGGGCTTTTGTAAATGGCCAGGTATCGCGTCAGAGAACGCTTATCTTGGCGCAAGCTTGGAAATCCTAAGTTAGGCTTAATACGGCTTTCCTCCAAGGCGTTAGTTAGTGTTGCAATCATTTTCTTCGGTGTTTCAGTGGCTTTTCTTTGGCTCCCCGCGTAATTGCCAAAGTTCCAGACTTGAGCGAAAGATGCTACGCATCAACTGAAGAAGCAGCAGAGAAGCTTAAATCTTGGACATGTTGAGCATTTTAGGCCCAAAGTTTACACTTGCTGGGCGATTTCGTCCCAAAGATTGCAGATGACAGACAAAGCACCGATAGTAAAGCCTAGCTTTGTCACTTGTTTGACAAATTAGGAACAAGACGTCCAAACATTGGCCAAAGAAGGTCAAGTTTAGCTCTACCTTGGTTTCTTCGGGCTTTCTACGGCCCAAACTTGCTAGACGAAAACAAAAAAAGTATTCGCCCAAATAATTGTGCAACATGGGCACGTTCATAAACAACGTAGCGATCCGTCTTCGTTTTGAGGTGATGGATTTTGTAAGAAGCCACGTTTTTAGGGCTTTGGTTCATTTCTTTTTTTCACTCCCCGCTTATCCACCGACTCGACGGCACCTCCTCTTAAACGGGAGGTTCGGCTGCATTTTTTTTGGCTCTTCATACTAAACATTTTTTTTTTTTTTTCAAATACGTGGGCTTCCTCCACCCGGCTTGCCCTTTATCACGTCAATATTCAAAATAGCTTGCGAGAAAACGGCAAATGAAGATTATGCCAATACTAACATTCAAGTTTTCCCACGCTCTCAGGTAGGAATATGTGACATGAACAATTTGCGAATCGAGCGGACACTCAAAAAAAAAAAAAAAAAAGAAAACTCCCTTTTTTTTTTAGTTGATGTGTTAATGGTTTTTCTGGCTTCGAATTCGCCAACATTTCTTTTACGCCAGCACGTTTCTTTTAACCAGTCGGGAATAAGTCTTGAACAAGCTGTACTGCCCGCATATATTACTACAGGAGTCTCCAAACCCCCGCCCGCGGCTAGCCGCAGTCTTTCCAACGAAGCTCGGCCCGCGGCACGCTTCCAGCAAACCTCCTGCTCGTAATGCAAAAAAGCGGGCGTAAAAAAAAAAAAAAGAAAAAACGGCCCGGCGACGCGTTTCATATGCGCAAATCAAGATACTTCAAAGAACGAGAGGAACTGCGTCATAATTAGGGCTGGGATGGCTTAAAAATGTTTAACCCGATTAATCGCCACCCTCTAATCGATTGAATAATCGATTAATCGGTCTCGTTCACTTCCATGCCTTATATTTTTAGGACCTCAAATTTACTTTTTTTGCCTTTATTTGATGTGATATACGGGAAATATAAAATTTCGATTATGAGTCATACTCTATGTGCTGTTCAGAACAGTTCAAAATCAATCACACTCAGAGATTCTTACTTCGGCTGCAAGAGGCAGAGGGATGCGCTGATATTTTCCGGCAAGAATGACCTTCTTCGACTGTTCACTATAGCCTCTGCGGCGTTGAAGTAACCGGACATGTGTAACCTTCTGAACTTCTCTGGAGTTACAAGTCTCTCCCCTAAAGTTTATTTCAGCTTAACATTTCAGCTTATCCTTCATGCAGGCGTACCCGTCCACGTCTGCGTGGTGGGAGTGTTTAAATTTTACTTTATTTCGGTTCTTCTAAAGTGTAGTGATTAACCGGTTAAAATAATCGCGACTGAATCATTATTCAATTAATGCGTAGTTTAGCCGATAAATTGACCAGCACTAATCGTAATGCAGATGCTCTAGTCATATTCTTAATGAAGCATTGTCGTCACCAGCCTTATCATGCTTAGTTCCCTACTTCATGTCCGTGTAACTACGGGTCTGTTCGATTCACCTGAACTGGCTGAACTGGTTCAGCAGTGCAGGAACTGACGCATTCGATTCAAACGGAAGTTGCACGGACCGTACACTAGCGTTTCGACTGATCCCAGTTTTGAACGAGTTCAGACCCAGTTCCTTAAAACCTTGCACCCGCTCCGAAGTCAGTTCAGCATCCGTGCACAGCAGACGACGAGAGCAGACGACACTCACGGTGCGATTTCTCGGAGCTCTCGCTTAAATGCCTGTCATGTTTAACAATATTACCCAGACGGAGGTTACACTACCTCTCATTGATGAAAATAATACACCCCTGTTGAACGCGGGAGGGAGATCCAAACGGAGAGTAGGAATTAGCTCGAATATTAAAACGTCTTGTACCTGTTCCCGCATGTTTGGCTCCCTGTGGTAAGTGCTGAAGTCTTGGCTCGCGTAATCTGTTTATTTTTGATGCTACGTGGTACGTTGATATTCTTCTTAGAAGGCACACGAAACGTATTGCACTCTCGATAGCCCTCGCCCACAGTAGCTCTATGATTCAGATTGACGACTCTGACACATTTCAGAGGTCTGCGATTTAGTTCATTGGCACTCGCATGCCCCCGTAGCTGAGCATAGTACCACATCCTTTGTCCGCTGGTTTCTGTGGCCCCCCACTACTAGGCCTGAGAAAAAGATGCCGAGAATGGGCATTCGCTCGGTAATTTCACGTGGATCTTTATTTCGAATAAGAATGTACGCTTCAACTTAACTTTAAGGCTTTGGTCCGTAACTGTATTGACCAAGGCGAGGCTCTCGTCAGGCCTTCGTCTTCGATGTGACCACTACACTCAAAAAAAAAAAAAAGTATCACATTACACCATTTTGTCCCATATAATACACCCCAAAACTTCAATTCGACGTACAGCGCACTGTAATCGAACTAACGGCCCCAAAAGTTTAAGAGGGGCTTGATAACGGTGCAATAAAACTTATAAAATAGCTAAAGTACGTATAAAAGACCACAAAAAAAAAAAACACCGAGGTTTCGCACTAGGGCAGAGAAAACCCTCATCATTGTTTTGTTTTTTTTAATATTCAGTAACACGTACAATACCTATTTAGATACGTTGTACCCCACGGCTATCAAGCCTCTCGTGAAAGTTGGTACCGTCAGATCGACGTCAGGGCGCTGTTCGTCGAGCTGAAGTATTGGGGTGTATTATATGGGACAAAGGGGTGTAAGGATACACCCTTTTTTTTCTGAGAGTGTACCGCGCGCTGCCGCCGGTAACTCCCGACGCGAAATCATCCTGGTGTCGCGAACCTATCGTTCAAATGTCAAACTCGAGAGACTCGAAATTAACTTACCATCGCTAAATGAATGTAAACTATATTGGGGCCTACGCAGTCTAATGACATGAAAGTTTATTGAAACGATAGGAACCCGACGGTAACCGTTCAAAATGCCAACAGAGACGCATTTCGCGCTGAAAACGTTTTTAGTACACTCGAACAAAAAAAAACATTCACCGAAAATACTTCGTTTATGTACATTAAAACTAAAGAAACGACAACGAGCTCATCAAATCGCGAAGAATGTAATGTGCGCATGACGTGGAGGGGAGACACAAGGGCCTAAAAGATGCGCACAAAATCACGCTTCCACTCCGGAAGCAGAAAGTTTTATCTGGAAGTCGATCACAGCGCGATTTTTAACGCGGTGGCTGGACTGGCTTTTGCGCCTCCGCAGCACGGCTCCCGCACTCCTCTGAACGCGGATCAAATTGGTTCGGAATTTCCTGGCCGAATTGAACATACCTTATATTAAAATTCCGTTGCGTACTCGCGTAGCGTCGCGAAGAAAAGAAACGGGAACGACGGAGGGACACAGTCTCCCTGCAACCCTTCGCGTCATTGAACAGTTGTCAGCGGAAGCTCTCGCGCAGTCTCTAATGCACTTCGAGAATAGTGACAGCGCTAAGGGGCCGACTCTTTCGGTAAATTCAAATCGCGCCTATGTTTCAGTATTTTATGCCATTCGGAACCGCTAATCGCAAAGTCGACAACGCACCATACCGCGTTTCAGATGCCCAGGGAAAGGCGCGCATAAACTAAACGAGCCTCACGTCGATGCATGGTATACAATAATGTCACGATTTGCATACCAGTATCCGATTGATAATATATTTTTCGTGCGTCATCACGGGGCATTCGGAATGCCTTTGCTGCGTTGTCAAAATTACGAAGGCTCGGCGATTAGCGCCGCAGGTTGCGGTGAACTGATGCTGTTCTATGTATTGCGGTGTTGTCGGAGTTGCGGACACATCGTTAATGGGGCGCCAGCCTTTCCACAGCACGAGCACACCAATCTACATTTCCTACCTACGAAGTGCAATAAATATGTAATATCGGACAGGTCGACGCCAATTGTTTTTACTGAAAGGGGCAGGCCGCCTAATTTGCGCCGTCACCCCTCTCGAAGCGTTCCACAAGCTCCGCGAGAGCTTCCGCCGACGACCGTTGAGTATGGCGACGAGCGCGAGGGGCCGTCGCTCCGTCATTCGCGGTCCTTTCGTTCGGGACTGAACACTGCGCTTCGTTCCCTCTGTCATAACCATTGCATACTGTCAGCATTCGTTTTATCATACCCGCTAGTATTTGTTGTTGTTGTTTGCTCTGTGTCAATTTGTGGAAGTTCCCATGTGCATTCAGTTATGCCTGGTGAGTTTTCTTGGCCACAAGTATTGTGTAATGTCATAATAAGCTAAACATTACATTTCCAATTTACGTATATGTATTAATCAATTCTGGAATTTTTTTATTTCATACTTTAGCCTTCACTTCCGTGTTGAAACGCTTCACTATACGTTTCTTTATTTCATTCTTCTTCGTTCATATTTACTCTTTTTTTCCTGCTCTCGAGATTCCGACGGATCGTTAATACGGCCCCTAGCCAAACCTTTTGGAGGCCCCAGTAATATAACATCTTGCGTTAAGTTTTCAGTATTGCCCGTAGAGATTCTTAGCCCCTCAGACTAGGTTTTAAAAGTTATTAGCTTCGCATAGAACGGTATTGGGACTTGTAACTTGGGTTACTGATTTAAATGTGTCTATTTATGTATTCGACCAAGTTTGGAAACAAATGATTGGCTGCCAAAATCTGGAATGGAAACGGAAAATGGCGGTGGTTTTATGCCTTGGCGTCAAATACTCCGAGTAATCCCGCTTGCCGGATTTTTATAATGGAGGGAAAGTAAGTCCCTATAAGATAGCCGCAAGCGCAAATAAGAGTGTCTTCAACCAACAGCCACTTCGGAAGTGAACGTGTTACATACAGGAGTGGCAAGGCATAGTCATAACAAGTTATTCACACATAAGAGAGAAGAATTCTCCAACAAACTTCCACGCGGCAATCTTCAGTTTCACTTTCGATTCAATCGTTTTCATTACAGAGAGGATCACATGGAGGTGTGAGTTCTCTCAAGCCATTAGTCAATGCGATACATTCTGCCGATAAATCGACACAACGCCTACCGCTTGCATCCGCAGATTCCACTGTGTGGAATCTGCGGATGCCATTACGATGAAACATTCGACCCCGCGCGAATTAAGAAGTGAGCCCGCCACTTTCTGTTTTGTTATTTTTCTTCTTCTGTTTCTTAATTTCACAGTTATTGCGTTATGCCTATGCCTGGTTCAACCAGCCAAAAGTGTAATCTCACCACTGATTCACACTCGGTTAGTTTGTTGGTTTGTTTCTGTCCAGGAGGGGATCGTGAAGAGACCAAACTGAAATTTTATGTCAGAGTCATTTGTTACACAGAAAGATATGCTCGAGCTCAATTACATCAACTTGTTCCGGATCATTGAGTAATGCTGCGTTTTGCCTTCTATATACGTTTGAGGTAGCGCAGGCAGAAAAAAAAGGAAAGAAGACGCATGACACCCTAGCTGACAGATTACAACGCGTTAGCGGACTCTCGGCCAAAGTTATATTTACCGGAAGGCAAGAACCTCGCTTTCAAGCCAGCTTTTATTGTAGATCCTTTAGTTATTGCCACCGTGGGGAATCAGTCTCCATTATAGCAACCGCAATCCTATAGCGGGAACACTACATCACGCTTTCGGTGTGAAGGCAGAAGAATTGTTCCCTCGGGAAATGCGTCTGACGCAGAAGACTCCTCTCTCCTCCCCCTTTCGGAAACGACAGGGTACGTTTCAGCGTGGAGACCCAAATCAAATCGATATCTTTCCGGTGTCCTCTTGAATATCGTATTCCACTCGCGCAAGGCCCGCGCTATTGCACAATTTGAACAGTTACCTTTCAGTCGCGAGTGACGGGCGTTGCGAGCGTGGACCGATGCGAGCCATTCATAGAAAAGAGCGTCATCCTGAAAGGAACGGCAGAACTTCGGCAAACACGGTCCGAAGCGCGCGCAATAAGAGCCAGAGTCACTGGCGGCTTAATTAAAGCAGGATATGACTCATTTTGTGCGCGCCCCTCGCTTCGCGTATTCGCTCCTTGGCGCGCTCATCTCGCTGCGGCCGGAATTTCAACGGACGGGACGCGGAGCGGTAGTCGTTATTTACTTTATTCACTTATTTACGCCATAAGTAAATCGCACAACCAGCCTGGGAGAATAAACATTTCACGCCAAAGCATTTATACGCAACAGATGCAAGACAACCTGCACGTATAGAAAAAAGAAAGACTCGCGAATTTTTGTCTTTTTTTGTGTGTGTTGCGGTCAATGCGGACAATGGGAAACATGTGTGGGACTCCCTAAGTCTTGGATATCTCAAGATGTCGGTGTGACTGTTTCCCTCTAAAGTTCGACAGCAGCCGTCGCCATGACCCGATAAAGAAAAGTCAAGCATAGCCAAACGCCTGTTGTCATGGGGCTAATCTTCTTTGTGCGTTTGCAGTCATCGGCCGAACCCATCGCGCAAAGAGAATGCTCGACGATCCGGCGCTTTCTTCTTCGCGGCTTTGTCAGGGCATAGAAAAAGAGGCAAAGAGCACCATGAGGATGCCTCTAAATTGGCTCCATCAGACCGAAGCTCCATCGCGCCTGACACTGGCGCGCCTCACACGCCTGGCGCGCCTCACACGCCTGAGAAGTAAAACGTTTTCAACTAAGAGGAGGTCTCCCTGGCGTGGAAGGTCGGAAGGACGCAAAGGATTAAGGGGTGTCCAAACAAGATACTACAAAACACACGACTCCGGCAAATCGTGCGGCGCTCCCCTTCCGGCCGTCGGGGGGAAACTTCCCCCTGTCAAATCTGCCGGGGGAAACTTCCCCCCGTCAAATCTCCCCCTCGCTTCCTCCACGGCGGCCTTGCTCTGCTCATCATGTGGGTCCGGACAGCCACTCACACGCTCTGTTGGGTGTCGGTCAATCGCTCAAGGCCTCCGCCGCTTTGGAAGTCCCGAAAACGGGAGAGGGAAGACTCGAGGGCAAGCCATGCAAGCGTCCGTCGTGTCCAGGGTTGGAAGCGAGGTCGGCGACTTCGTGAGCCGCGGGTCTTACACTCTAAGAAAAAAAGGGTGCAGTCGGGTGTATCAGGCGCACATGCACCCTTTTTCTGAAAGGTGCACCTTCCGTTGCCCAGCCAGTGTACTTGTACACCACAAATGAGCATTCTCCCCTCCCTTAAAACCTCTAGGTGTATTAGTGCACCGCCACGCTAGCCACGCACCCCGATCACCTTGTGCTTGGATTCCCCCTTGGGGGTCACTTTTTGGGTCGGGCAGTTTCTTAGAAAGTATGGAGCTGCCCTGTTCACTCGGTATCGACAGTAGAGTGGACGCTATGCTTCTTTTAGGCCCGTCGGGTCTCCGGGTAGGATCACGTGACTACAGTCTCCAAGCTAGAGATAAGGCAGAGCACGGCACCTGCCTGAAGGCCAAGGCCACGGGTAGCATCCACTGCACTATTAACTTTGGGTCGAATTTTCAAGAGGATATAAGGGACAAACCTCTCGTTGGGTTCGTTGTTGGGATAACCCTGAAGATAAGTCTTTGCAAAGACAGCTTCTTTTGGCCTTGAAGGAGCTGCTCTTTTCGTATTGTCACAAACTCTGGCGCCGGCCGACTCTCCCGCGATCTTTTTCTTTGTGTTTTTGTGCTGCTCGCCGTGCCCCTTCGACAATTTGCCTTTTCGGTGGGCCGCCTCGCGTTGCGGCGACCATAAACGGGAAAACCAAAGCCGGTTTTGTTTGTTTCTTTTTTTTTTCCCTCGGGGTTGCCTTCGGCGCCGACAAAGGCGGGAAATACGTCGCCGTGGAGAGGGACGGTTGGAACGGTTTTCGTGGGGAGCGCATAGTTTCGGGAGAGAGCTTTTTGGGTCTTCAAGGAGGCAAGACGTTCGTGGTTGCTAGGTGAAGTCGGCGGGAATGGCGGCCCGGCAACGCGATATCTTCTGAGTCTTCTTCATCGTCACCGCCGCCGTCTTCCTGCCAGCTCACCATCGCCGAGAGCCCGACGATCCCCTTCGACACCAAATTTGAGTGAGACCCGTCCGTACACTTCGGACTTTACTTTTGCGGACGTTTTATTTTACTTGCTCTCCGTCTGTGGTTTTGTTGCTTGATTTCATTGTCTTTATTTTGTATTGCTCTAGCGCGCCAACCGTTTTCCTTGTTGTTTCTTTTGGTTGAATCTCCGTGTGGAGCTTTGGGGTTTTCTTTTTGTTTTGTGTTGTTTGCCTTTGTGCCAAACTTTGGAATTTAAATTTCTATTTTGTTTTTAAGTAAATATATTGTTCATTGTTCAAACTCTATGTGTCCGCCTGAGCTCATTCCGTTCTTCCCCGACTTGGGCACACGCGCCAACCGCGCGGGCTGACCGGCCTCAACAAAAATAAATGTTGTCCACAGTTGTTGTAGAGGGCCGGCGGGCAAACCGTCAAGGGGGAATCGCGCCTCTAACCTCCAGGTGGGGGCGACTGTGACACGTATACTCCTCTTTTCTTTCTTTCCCTAAGCTGAAAGCGTGGAAGAAGCTGCGCAGTCGCCGGACCAATGAACCGGGGGCTTTTTTATCGCTTTACTCCGCTGACTGGGCGCGGGTAATGGCAGGAGCGTGATCATGTGATAAAGGTTTCGCGGATGACGAGGTAGCTCTTTCCGATCCCGGAATGTCTGATTCCCGGCCTAGTTTCTTGTGTGCTGTGCTGCGACCAGCGAGGCTGCCGGAGATTTCGTCCGCGACAACGTATTCGAGTGCACCAAGGCTTCCAGTGTTTGAAAAGTCCTACGCGTACATCGGCAACAAGCGATTTCTTCAAAAAAGCCCGAGGAATTCAGGTGATGCGTTTAGTGTTCGGTTTGGCAAATTAGTGCTTCTGCCACATTGTGTTGAATCTTCAAAGGCCCCTTTCTTTTCGTTTTTGTGTTTGTGTGGTTGTTCTGCAGTGAGCCCGTGTCGACATCTCGGATTACATATTTTAAGTCCGGTATTTTCATCGTAAGTGCGCTGCTACCTACTCCTTTGCAGCAATTGACCCTTCCGTTTCGGGTTACCTCTAAAATTAGGCCGTGTCTATTTCCTATCAGCCAGGAGAACAATTTCCCCGAAATTCTATCGGCAGTCGCCTGCCATTAGCCCCCTACAATCAGGTGCTAACTGCAGGTAGAATACTGACTTTTTTATTCTCCCGGCGTTTTGTGAAAACGCGTTTCATGGACAACTTTTCGTTGATACATGTTTTCTAGACACGTTTCGTCGACACTAACGTTTCATCGTCACTCGTTACGTGAAATGTACGCTGAAGGAACATTCCGCCGCGCGTGTGTCTCTGAGGCGCGTGCTCACCGACCCAGCCCACCCGTTCACGTCGCTTCGTGGCGACAGTCTGCGGCGGCTCATTACAAAAAATTACCCCACATGTGCCACCCGTACATGTCACTTCGTGCATATAGTGTAGGGCGGCTCATTACAAAAAAAGAGAAGCTAATATAGGAAAGCTAATCTAAGCTGTCTATGAAACATCGGGTGTCGATGAAACGTCGTTCGATGAAGTGGTTGTATCACTAATGAGTGGCGACTGCCGGCAGAATTTCGGGTAAATAATTCTGCCGGCTGCTGGGAGAATAGACACTACCTAAGAATCACCCCGGTTCTTGTTTGCTAAGTAATCTTCTCAGTTGTGTAACAGCTTCGTTGTACATCTTCACATATCACGGATTGCTTGCACGTTTGTACTTGTTTACGGAATAGGCTGTCTAATAAACTTCTAGGAGATTTGAAAACAATCCCTTGTGTCTGTTTACCTGCCTTTTTGCAACCATGCTGGGCGCGTACATTTTTTACAGGTTTCCTTGAGGTGGGTGCACAAAGAGGTGTAATGGTACACCATTGAATGAGGTGTATCTATGTTCCCTATGAGCGGGGTGGCTGTAGAAAACGGTGTAATGGTAAACCCTGTTGGCGGGTGTATCTCTGTTCCCTATGAGCGGGGTGGGTGTAAACAAGTGTAATAGTAAACCCTGTTGGTGGGTGTATCTTTACTCCCAAACAATTGCGTGGGTGTAGAGAAGGGAATACTTGTACACCTTAAATTGGGGTGTACCTGCACACTGAAACGTCAGAGAGGGTGTAAGAAAGGAGTAGTGACACACCCCAATATGGGGTGTATCTGTGCATCCCCGAATGCTGAAGGTGTCTAAAAGGGTGCACATATGCACCCTGGAAAAGGGTGTATGTATGCACCTCGTCTAGAAGTGTACTTGTACACCTTTATGGATGTAGTATATGTGGCAGCACTTACACCCCCTGTGGGTGTACCCACTACAGCCTTTTTTTAGAGTGTAGACAGGCAGCAGGCACACCATTGGCAGGTGGCGTGTGACGTCAAGTCTGACCAGCACTGACGTCAAAGTGAATTAAGCGAGGAGGAAAGTCGTGAATGTGGCATGGCCGGTGTCCAAACATACATACGACCAGCGACTACCGGACCCTTCGATTTTGACGATTTTTGCAGGAGTCGCGTGGCCTGACGATTTTTGTAGTAGCCTGTTTGGACAGGCCAATTTACGTGAACCAGCATCGGCGCTCGTACAGTTGCAGCTGGAAGCGGGAACGTGCTCCCATGAACGGATTATCCGTGTCTGCTTTTGTGCGCGGGGGAGTCCGGCTTTGCAAGGGAGTATGCGCTGACGACGAGGCGACCATGGGAAAAGGCGCCCAGGTGCGAGCTCATTCCAGTGGGGCCTCCCGTGGAACCTACCGCTTCAGTCCAAACTCACTGAAGGCAGACAGCATGAAAACGAACAACACTCCTCGGAGTATCCCCGTCTTTCACGGATTCACCTGGAGGTGCGGCGCCTGCGTGCATTGCCGGATTAGGTCAGTACCCGACCAAGGCTTGTTAAGCATCTCTGCCTGCGTTCGTACGCGCCGGTGTTATGTTTTGGCTGCTCGTCGCCACCTTCGCCCAAGGACGCCTGTGATGCAGTTTCTACGGCTACCGAGTATAAGTGCGTGGGAACGGAATGTGAGGGGGCCCCATGTTCGGGAATGCCACTTCATCTGCCGGCGTCTTATTTTTTTCTGCGCTCAATCTTTCGTGATGAGCAAAATTAGCACTAGATTTTGAGCGTAGTTAGTAATTTGAGTAGAAGTTACCTGAAAAACGTAGTTAAAGTAAACTACTAATTACCCAAATAAAGTTGTAATTGAAAGTTACCAAGTTACTCGTATTAGTAGCTAAACTACAGTAGTTTGAGTGGAGTATAGTTGAACTACGTCCAAGTTTGCCCAAAACACGCCGAATTCCGTCCGATCGTCGTGAAGTGATTATCGTCGGCACTGTATACTAGATATGCTGTGTTGTTTGAGACCATTCTCAAATCCTGTTCGGATAACGTGGCACCATGGGGTACGTACAATACATGTTGTTCGATTGATGAGACTCGTTGAATTTCATGTTGTGAGCGGGGAATATCCATGCAGTTCGGATATCCTGTGCGGGCAAATATATTCGACGGTTAAAACCTTTGTAGATTGACACGGCTGAGTATATGGTGCCGTAAAAAGATCAACATAATATGAAACAAATATTCTAGTTGCATTTTTTCTGTCGCGCACGGACTCACCAAAACTGCTTTCATATTTTTTGTTGCCAAAAATAGTACAATGCATTCTTAATAATTCCGAAAAATAATATTCGACATGAAACACAAAATGCAAATATAACGCGGCAATTTAGCCTCTACCAGCGTCCGGAAGTGCGCCTACGCAGGCTGCCACAGCCCACTGACGAGAAAACCCACAGCCCAGCGCAGTCGGGCAGCACCGACGTACCCTCTCAAAACCAGGGAGGCGCGCTGTAAATCGCTTCGTTCGAGACTGCCGCTGAAAAGGTCTATACCAAGGGTTCGGCAACCCGAGGCCCGCGCGGGCCGCATGCGGCCCGTGAGGCAGTTTCGTGCGGCTCTAGGCCCAACACCAGAAAAGGAACCCCCGCCCTCACCTGCCCCTTTCTCACACCACAGACTCAAGGATCACACTTAGTAAAGGTTGTACACCCGTAAGGTGTAAATCATCTTGTCCCAGGGCTAACACCCGTAGGGTGTTCAGGCAAGCACCCTTCATAATGGGTGTTTGCCAAACACCTTTTGGAACTCAGGTGGGGTTAGACATGAACAAGGAGCACGTCCAGTTGGCATTATCCGGCTACTTGAGCAGAGAACGTCTCCACTTCCTGTTTCCCTTTTCTTAGCCGCTTAACACACTTTTACACATGCGCACTTCGCGACTTGTGGCAGAGGCGCATTTTCGTTTTAGACTTCGTGACGACTCGGCCCTCCGCTGCAGAAGGTTACCGAGCCCTAACCCATACAATTGGTGCGGCGAAAACGGGAGTGGTCTGGGACGCTGAAATTGAGAAGAAGAGAAAAGGTGATGGAAATGCAGGTGGTCTCTGCCCTGACTGTTGTCTGCGCACGTGTGGGGAAACGCTTTTGTGTGCTCCAGTCTTTAGACTCCGCTGTGGGTAGAACCAATTGCCGTTAAAGGTTTCACTCGGTTTCGCAGGAAGTCCGAGCGAAGCCCACGCCGCGATCCGATCAATCGATCATTGCCAAATGTGCGTCGTCATCGCGCTCGTCGTCTTTCCGCGTTTTCTATCACCGGCTATATCGATCGCGTAAACAGAAATAGCGCGAGATCACAGTGATGGAAAACCTGCATCGGAGGGTCGGCTGTGCTCGGAATGAAGCCAAGTATATAGACCGACACGCGGCACGGCTCTGTTGACCAACACGGTCGGAAGGACGCGCATGCGCGGTAGCTATGTGGGCAAAAGCGGCCCGGCTCTCCGTGTTTTCGCCATTGCGTTGTGTGGCGTGCCCTCGTTGTTGACGTTGTAGGGCCGCTTCTAGCTTTGTTTGTGCGTCGTATTTCCTGACAACGTATGTCGTATGCTATGCCCGACTATTCGAGCTCGCTACCCGAGCCTGAACGGCAGCGGTATTGAGACAAACTGTGCGTGGACGGCGTTGCCTTCGACGATCCCAACGCCGCAAACAAGGCCTGCTGGACTTCCGACGTGAAGTTGCTGCCACCGAAGTCGACGGCTCACGTCGTCGTTTATTTAGCTTTTTCGTCAAGCCAGTTCACGGCCGACACGGTGCATGCGTACAAGTCTCTCGAGGCCTACGATTACTTCGAGTCGGTTTCTGCACTGCCGGCGGGATCAGCAGACTGTGGGTCTGCGGAAGTGTATTTATTAATTAAATAAATACACAGCGTCTTCATGTCAAGGTATGATATTTTTCCTACCTTCATGACCACGCAAAATGACAAACAGTAACGTTTTGTCCGTTCTGCAATCTTGGCGATAACATGTTACAAGTAACGGCGTTACGTTTTTCAGTAACGTAGTAACCTACTCGTTACTTTTTCGAAACAGCAACGGGTAACGTACTTACGTTACTATTTCAAGTGACGTAGTTATGTTGCTCGTTACTACAATTACACTTCAATTTTTTCCGTGTTTTAGGCGTCAAGCCAAGCTTTTCTTTGCGTTTTTTCTCGTACGTATTTAGGTGAAAGCGTAAAAAGAGATAAAGTAATTATGATCAGTTTCTGCATGAACATAATGTTTCTTGGTATATGAGCTTATGCAGAGCTGTATCGTCAAAACCGTCAAACGTGTTAAACCATAATTTAGAAAGAAACGCAGAAGTAACGTGCGTTACTTTTTATCGGTAGCGGTAACGCGTTCCTTTTATATTTAGGCAACGTAGCTCGGTAATGAGTACCTTTTATTTGCAAGTACCGAGTAACGTGTTTCGTTACTTTTTTTTCGGTAACGCCTACAACACTGCGGTTCTGTCGCCGATCCCCTTCTGCTGGGTATCACGGGCGCAGCGAGCCTCCGACGAGCGCTTGGCCGGTGCTTTGTGCGCGAACACTGTGGGAACAAAATCCGGGTGGTCTCCCTTACGAAAATGGGAGATCTGGACTTATATATATAAAAAAACAGAGAGGGTTATATAAAATATTGGGCATATCTGGCCATATCAAGCACATCAGTTTATATAAGGCTTATCTGGCCAGATCTGCCCAATTTTTTATATATCCATATCTGGGTCTGCCAAATAGGGGTATAACTGCCTCCCATATTAGGGCAGATATGTCCCAATCAGATAAGGCAACCTATATATACAGGGTGTTTTTCTTATTTTTCCAGATTTGTTTTTAAAAAAGCCATGAAAGCCACACTTATGCGGTTTCTGCGAGTGAGTTATACGCCCAGGGGGACATTATGCGGGCGGCTAATTTTTGCAATAAGTCGGCTAATTAATTGAAATTCACTACTTAACTTTTCAATTAGTGAAAATAGACATATGATTCCAATTAGAAACTTGCTGAGCGTCGTCCAAAACCACTAAATCAGTCATTTTCAGAAAGACTTTCAGCGCATGAGGAGCCTAGTAGTGCACTAAAGTTACCACTCATGGAGCAGGTATAAGGCTAGCGGTTTCGCTAAGGCGCCCGCGCAATTTTTCCGTCTCTTATGTAGCCCCAGCCTTGTACCTGCTCCACGAGTAGTAACTTCAGCGCACTACTGCGCTTCACACGCGCTCTAAGTCTTTCTAAAAATTACTGATTTAGGCGTTTTGGACGACGCTCAGCAAGTTTCTAATTGAAAGCATATGTCTATTTTCACTAATTAAAAGTTAATTAGTGAATTTTAATTAATTAGCCGACCTATCGCAAAGATTGGCAAACCACATAATGACCCCCTGGGCGTATAACTCACTCGAACAAACCGCATAAGTGTAGCTTTCACGGCTTCTTTTAAAACAAAACTGCAAGAATAGGTGGTATTCACTGAGCCTGCAGGTTCAATTTTGCCAGGAAGCGCCACCGTCGATCCGCCATCTTTGATGTCGCGGTTTGACTGGCTTGGGTACGCGGTCGCCCGTTGCTAGTGTGTGCTAATTTCATATCGTTGAAGAAGCTTCGTTGAACTGAAGAGAGAAGAAAGGTTGATCTCGGGGGCGGGCCGTTTTCCTTGTTGCCGCCGAGTACCGTGTGTAAAGGCTGAACCGCATGTAAGCAACTTAGCGAGCGACGGGACGAGTGACGGCGACGAGACAAGCGACGAAGACCCGCTTCGCTGTCGCTCGGTCACTCGCGCGACGAGGCAAACCGCATAAAAGTGACGGGAGCAAGCGACCAAGGCGATAAGCGACGTTTTCTAGAAATCCAAAAACCAAGCGACGCGACGTGCTACCGTGAGAAATCTCCATCGCTCGTCACCGACTCCCGTCGCTGTCGCCGTCTTCAGCCTTCACTGTCGCCTGTCGCGTAGCTCGGTTTTGGGATTTCTAGAAAACTTGGCGTTCATTGCCTTGGTCGTTTGCTCCCGTCGCTTTCATGCGGTTAGCCTCGTCGCGCGAGTGACCAAGCGGCAGCGAAGGGAGTCGCCGACGCTCGTCTCGCCGCTCGCAAAATCACGTACATACGGTTTTTAAATCGCTTGGGCTAATGAAAATGCGCCACATTCTTCATAGGCTGCGCACTCGGTGAGCCGCACGGTATTTTTCTGCACAGGAACGAACGCCGAAGGCACGACGTACGACATGGAGGCGATGGAGCAACACGGTTACACGGCCGTAGTGCAGAAAATTCGCTAAAGAAAAACAATAAAGAAACTAGCAAAACAAAACAAAGAGTAATCCCACCGTGCTACAAAAGCACCAAAGTAGAAAAATCTGTTCTTGCAAGAGCTACCGCCGTGGGTACGGTGCGCGACACAGAGCGCTGCATGGAGCCGAGCGAGCAACGCGGACG
Organism: Ixodes persulcatus; assembly: GCA_013358835.2. Lineage (NCBI taxonomy): Eukaryota > Metazoa > Arthropoda > Arachnida > Ixodida > Ixodidae > Ixodes > Ixodes persulcatus. The sequence goes on from JABSTQ010011259.1 coordinate 326,974, forward strand.
AGGTGAACGAGTCCGATAACGAAAAAAACAAACTAAAACACACAAAAAATATTCCTACGGCGCTTCAAAAGCACCAAAGTATAAGAATAACCCCTAGTTTCGGTCGAAAAGACATGATTATAGAATTTCGGAGAAATTATTCTCCCGGCTGCCAAGAGATAGACACGGCCTAATTCTAGAGGTAATCTGGAAAAGTATCTTTTAGGAAAACGATCAGTTATCGTGAAGTAGGTTGCAGCGCACTTACTTTGACGAGACGGAACTTGAAAGGTGTAACGAGAAGGAATGTGTCCAAGAAGATTCAACACGATGTGGCACAAGCTGTCATTTGTAGAACCGAACACTAAACGCATCACAAAAAATGCTTGGGCTTCTTTGAAGAAATTGCTTGCAGAAGCAGAAATCTGCGGCAGCCACGCAGGGCGAACACACGCGGCACGCCAAACTAGATCCCGCAAAACGCATTCCGAGATTGCAAACGTCTAATGCGTCATCCGTCAAACCACGTGACCACGCACCTTCTTCCACGCTATCGGCTTAGGGAGAGAGAGAAAAGGAGAGAAGGAAAGGCCAAAACGGGAGTGTACACACAGGAAAGACTTATCTTCTAAAGGCATCCCAACCAGGACCTGGTCCTGATCCCAACAATGACCACAACGAGAGGCTTTGTCCCTTGTACCCAAGGTTGATAGTGCAGTGAATGCTATGTGTGGCCTTGGGCTCGAGGCAGGTGCCGTGTTCTGCCTTATCACCAGCTTCTAGACTGTAGGCACGTGACCCTAACCGGAGGCACGATTGGCCTAAAACACGCAAAGCGTCTACCCTGCTGCCAATACCGAGTGAACATACAGCTCTATGAAGTCCAGCTTTTGAACTTCCAAAGAAGCTGTACAGCTCAAAAGTGACCCAAAGCGATGCGAGTTTGAAGATACTATGTTTTACGCTGTATAACCCACATTATAATTTTAAATGAAAAAAATAAGCGCGACTATTTTTTTTTCGCAGGATGTCCACAAATAAATAGATAAATAAATAAGTATATATTTTTACCAATAAATTTAAAATTATGTGTACACTGTTAGGTTCGCGTTTTTAAATTTCAAATTTTTTTTACAAAAGAGTTACACATAAAAGACACCACGGACAGCACATCTTCCGACTTTCAACACACGATGAATCGCAGCGCTCGCAAACGGAATGTTGCGATGCTGCGCGAACGATTTTTGAATGATGCTGCGGTGCTCTGTGTGCAACGGCTTCGCAGCCGTTCGAAGGGAAAAGGATTCGGGACGACAAAGTAGCGTCTTGCATCTTCAGTAAGCTAACGGTTCGTGTTTCCCCGCTCAATATAGCAGGGAAACATGAACAAAGTTAGTTTCACTGCTAGTTTTAACGGGAAAATTGACGTCACGTGACGTACGTACCAATTCAATTTCTCGCTAAATTTAGCGGGGCGGTTACACCGATGGCGACACCGACAAAGCTGAACTCGGAAACGGGCGCTTAAGAGCTGCGGTCTAAAATCCATTATTTGATTAACTCGCTTTCCGATCTTATGCACTTCGTCATATTGGCACACGTCAAACATACAACCAAATTTCATTTGTCGTTCAATCTTCAAAATGCGCGATTGATTAATTGGTCCAAATACCTGGAATAACTTCACTTTAAGGATGTTAACAATAGTTAACCAATTACATGAGACTCATGCAATATAGATCAATCAACTAGTGTCTTGGCGAGTACATATGACTTATTGCTTGCACGACCGAAACGGGCCCATATATCATTATCAGGGGCTATATTTGCCCACTTATATGGCGAAATATGGCTGTACTTATGCACTTATATGGACACATCTGGCAGTATTTGACTACTTATATTATCATATAAGGCCGTATATAAAATATATCAGGGCCATATCTGACATTTTCGTACGGGAAGGCTCCATCCACGCAAAACGTCACGTGACTTAGAATATAAGGACATAATTTGTTACGTACATATTATGCTTTCTTAGAAGTAAATATAGGATATAAAAATAAAGAGGTTACATTTTATTGTTGTTTTTAAAGTTAATATGTCACGTGACCTTACAAATTCTTAGACAATTTATCAATTGTTTACTGTTTTCTAAGACTACTAGCAAATATCATGCGAGATAAATATAGTATCAATAGATATCTTTATCGCTACGTTGTCCAGGGTTCACACACACGTGTGGGCGGCGTGCGTGCCATTCGTGCGTGTGCGTGCGGGCGCCCGCACGCGCACGCACACCCCCGGTGCCTTAGCCCATGTGTACATCACTGCCGAGGCGACGCAGTGAGACTGGTGGGGCTTCGTCGTGTGTTTGGTTGGCTTGGTTCGAGGCATTTTAGTGTGAGCTTGTGTGCATTGAAGGGGACAAGTGCGAGCCCACCGCTCCGTACGTTCGTGACTTGCGCGCACACTCGCAATCTCACAGAAATTGTGAGAGAAGGGAAAACATCCATTAGTCCCAGTAATAACAAACATACTGAGAGCATTCAATCGAAAAAACTGGGTAAAAGATTCTAGAAACAGTTTATTTCATGACAAATAAAACAGTAGCCGAAGCACCGATGCCACTCGTCCACGAGATCACCGATGAACACGAAGCCCTTTTTGCGCAAGAACTCCTGCAGGAGCCAGTTCACGTCTCTGTGCCGATCATTCAACGCCTGGATCTCGGCACTCTGACTACGCTGACACTACAACGAAGAAAACCTGTTCTCCCACCTCGGAAGGACGGAAGAAAAGGTGATCTGCATCGTCGAACTGCGTTCCAAGATCTGAGCGGCCAGCCGACGGTACTTGTCAACGTACGCGCTGCCACAAACGCTGGTGCATGTTTGTGCCAAAATCGAGCAGGGTGTCAGACACCTTGGAAAACAAAACCTCGATCCTAATGTCACCAAACGCCCGCACATCGACAGCCACCCGGTTATTCGATGGGAAATATTGGGACCAGTATTTCACCATCGAATCCCCGGCAACCAAAACTCGAGGCGTGTCAGAAGCGCGACCGTGCTAATACACAAAGGGCCAAACTCCTTGACCAAGAAAACAAGAAACAAAAACGCCACAGAGAAAGCCAAACCCGCTTTCGGAAGACCAGGCACAGTCCACGCACGGCAAGAACGCGAGGAGCAATGGTCGCCGAGCACATGGCAAAACAATGGGAGGCAAGAACGTAGGTTGATTGCTGCGTGGACGGAGAGAAGACGGGAGGAGAACACCTGCTTCCGTCCACGCAGGAAGTGACGTAGTGCGCCTGAAGTGACGTGGATGGAGATAATCCCAAGTATTATTCCCGACTTCAAAGTACATTCCCCAAATTTGAGTTTGTTAAATTTGTATCACGAAATGATGCTTTGTCAACTCCGAAGAAATACTGAGAGGGGTATTCTACTCGCACCAGAAACGTGAGCAAACGACGCATCACTCCATTTTTTCTGGGGGCGGCTTTCCCGTAGCTTTTTGAACTCTCGCTACTTCTCGGTCGGTCAGCGCAAGCAAGGAGGTTTAAGATATCAGGAGAGCAAAATTAATCATGATCTAGCACCTGAGACTGTAGTACGGAAAAAAAATTAAATTTCAAGTCGAAGTAAAAGACAACAGAGGAAAACGTCACAATGTTTTGAGAAATACTTTTTTGTCTTTCCTTCTATTTGAAAGTTCCTTAATTGCTTCGCACCGCAATCTCAGGTGCCACATTATGATTAATCATCACCAGCTCGCTTGCACACTCACTGTTTTTTTCATTAAGGTCAGGACACTCCTCTATGAGAAGATTGCTTGCGGAAGCTACGGGGCTGACGTCATGGTTTCTCCCAGCACATTTAACGCCCTTGGGTGCAACAATCCAGTGCAAGGGGCGCCAAATTCCGAAGACGGACTTCTGAATTCGGCTCTATGCCAGAAAACAACTACTCTGTAACCACTTGACTTTATCAAATATTCGCCGCTGTTTTTGAATATATAGGTCATGCACCCCTGATTAGCGCTGGGCAATGCATACGAGTTAAAAAAATCACTGTATAGGGGAATTAAAGGGCATCATGAAAGGTTGTCTTAAAATACTTGTACTTTACTTTGAGAGTACATTGTATTTATAGTACTTTACTTCAAGTACGTTGCGCCCGGTGTACTTAATACATTACTTACATTAATACATTCAGTACATCACGTCTCATTTACTTTGTACTTGAAGTACCGTTTAGATGTACTTTACCCAACACTGAATACAAGCGACTCACAAAAATACACTAACTCATAATTGACTCGTCTGAAGTTTTTAGTAGCTACCAGTAAATTCCTTTAATAAAAAAAGATGCAAACGGCGAGTCATGCTAATAAAGCGTCTAGGTCATAATATCTAATGTTTGTTTTTTTAATTCTCAAAAAGCCTCTCTGCAACAATATTTGACGAAGTTCAGCAAGCTGTGTTGTGTGACCTAATCAACATATTTTTATGATATTTGCATTACTGCAAGTCTCCTATTGAGCTCTTTTTTAGTATAATTTGAATATTTTGCGCTAAACATATAACGCGGAATAGTTGCCTGAAAAACGAATATTTATAAAAACTTGCAAGTTTGAAGTCGAATTTCTAAAAAAGAAAAACTTTTATTTCATTCATTTTTTATTCTCAGTTAGGTAATATAGTAGTCTGTCAGGAACTACCAACAGAAATTGTAATATATTGTTTGTATGGCCGCTATTAGGACTCGAATCTTGTGCTATGAGAATATTGAACGGGACTTCGCATAGACGCTCAGCTGAGCAGAATTTTAACCTATGTAAGGTTTTCTATTTAATGTTAGTACTTACCTCAATCTCTGAGCGTAGAAGCCAGTGAAGCAACAATATTTATCCTAACAATATTTATTTGCTCGGCACAGGGGTGATCTTCAAGGTGTGTGCGCTTCGCCCCATATATTGGCGGAGAAGGTACATGCAACATCTAGACTCCCGGACAAGCTTAAGTCAAGGGGGAAAAGTCTAAGTAACCCGGCATGAATCACTGAAAATAGAAATGAAACCTAAACACATGACTAACACAATTGAAGCCTTACACGCTACGAAATGCTCGTTATTTTACGAAAGAGTCCGTATCTCCACAAAATAAACCGTACTTCCTAAGCGTCAGATACTAAATCATACTAATGTATATGCACTGCATATCTGTTTAAATACTAATTACCAAGTTCGGTATTTCAAACTCAAAGCCGAAAGCAAAAGGCTCCAGAGGAATTCCCTAACGATCTGCATTCCCCCGAATCGGGAGGAAGTAAGCGCTGTGCCCGCACTTGTAAATACAAACTTCTACTTCTAAACATTTTTTTAAGTGCACTACTCCAAAGTTTATTAATGTTTATGGTTGGATATCGAGATACTGCTAACGATAAAAAGAAAACCTTACATAGGCCAAAAAGTCTGCTCAGCAGAGCGCTGTGCGAAGTCCCGTTCAGAACGCTCATAGCACGAGATTCGAGTCTTAATAGCGGCCATGCAAACAATATATTACAATTTTTGTTGGTAGTTCCTGATAGACTACTATATTATTTAACTGTGAATAAAAAATAAAAGAAATAAAAGTGTGAGTTCTTTGGAAAATCGACTCCAAACTTGCTAGTTTTTCGAAATATTCGTTTTTCAGGCACATGTTGCGCAATATATATTCAGCGCTAAATATTCAAATTATATTCAAAAGAAAGCTTAAATGGAGCTTTACGGTGATGTAAGATCATATAAATATGTTGATTAGGTCACACAGCACAGCTTGCGAAACTTCGTCAAATATCGTCGCAGAGAGGTGGTTTGACAATTAAAAGAAACCAAAAAAAAACATTAAGAATCTTATGACCTAGACGCTTAATTAGCATAAAAAAGCATAGCTCGAGAGTGTTCCCAAAACGTTATATTGATGTAGCGTAAAAAGTAGGGAAAAGGGAAGGACTGAAATATGGCTTCCCCCGATAAGCTGGACAAACGTCAGTTTCCACCTTGGCCGCTTCAACGGTCCATAACTTGAGAACAAAAAATCCGACGAACTCGCCGTTTGCGTCTTATTTTATTATAGGAATTGCCCGATAACATTTGTTTTTGACAAAACTTAAAAATTCGACCGAAACTTTGTGCTTGAGTTGAGATGAAATCACCCAGCTGCAAGGTCTGAGACGTTCGAACGCTTTTAAGGAACTTTTACACTTCTGGTAAGCTTCGTAGCCCATCTTCGGACACACACACAGGAAGCTCACTTTGCGAAGAAGCCACACAAGCGTGAAAGTCTTTTTTTTTTTTTTCGTGCGGCAATGCATTTGGTATTTCCTCAAATACGGAGTCCTAATCCATGAATTATAGAAAAAGAGTCAGAACCTAGAAGAGCAAAAAATAAAGTCTGAATGCGACGCAAATTACGCAGCTGTAAGTGCAGGAGACGAAGCGTTTCAAATAACTTGAAGTCCCTCCACACTTCAGGTTGTTGAGTCGGCCAAAATATTAAGCGCGTTTTTTATTGGATCAGTGTCATAGAGTGAGCACTTTGGTCATGGGAAAGAATGCAAATCCGTCGGTGTCCTCTCTACAAATCGCCGCATTTTCCCAACACGTGTAAAACTGATTTTATATCATTTCTTTGCTTTGTACCCACTACGTGTACTTACATTTAGTGCTGGGGTCAAACAATAGAGCAAAAACTTAACAAACCTAGAACTAACAAAAAGAAGGAACCTTCGAATTGTTGCGAAAGTTCCTTTCTTGCACCCTTCTAAGGATATTTTGTTTTCACGTAGCCTCATTATTACTCGTATAAATTCCGGTTGCTATAGTTCAGCTGACGCTGCGAGGTACTAATGTAACCAATCAAGCAGCGTCATAAGCGCTAGGCCTTTACTGTTCATGATCAGTTCACCGATGATAGAACACGTACAGAAACATGAGGGACGCAATGATGGGGCCCTTTTGACTCCGCCTGATTGGTTCCCTGAGCTCGTAGCGTCGGCTGCGTCTGGACTGAAACGAAGTATTCGGAACGCAAGTTCGGCCTGGTTCTTTTGCAGGGGTTGTGGGGATGTCAGAACGTGAAGCTCTGATTGGCTTTGATAGAAGGATAGTTAGCAGACCTCAAGGCATGCTCGCTTTGAGGTCTACCCACTATGCTTACTCTGAGCCAATCAGAGCTCGGCGTTCTGACGTCACCACAATGCCTGCAACAACAAAAAAAAAAAAAAAAACAGACGAGCTTGCGATCCGCGTAGGATGGGTTGTAGCCTCCGCCGGGTTTCATCGCAAGGTGAGACATTAGTGTGGGAGTTTTTATGTATGTCGCTTTTAGCCAGGGCGTCTGTTTTGGGCAGCTAGCTCCGAGAACTGCTGCTTGTGCCTCTCCCTTCAAGTACAGTTTCGTTTTATGCGGTTACGTCGTCTGTCGTGGAAAACGCAGATTTTGAGGAAAAACGGCGCACTGACACCGGCAGGGTCACATTGTTTCCAACAACGCGTTTGAAGGAGAAATTTTAGTGGTTGGTTGCTACTGTAACTACGGGCTTCGAAGCAAGAAAGCTTGTTTGTAAAAGTATTATGGCGTTATTTTTATTCCCCCCACCCCCTCCCCTTCTCTAATGCAAAACAAAACAGTTCTCAGCTGGTCAATTGAAACAAATAAAAAACTTTCAGCCTTTCCGCTCTGGTGAAGAAGGACGACCAGCGAAGCTGAACTATGGTGAGACGACCTCAAAGACGACTTCTTGGATGACCTCAAGGACGACGCCTAGAGGACGGCGTCTAGGACGACCTCAAGGACGACTTGAGGACGACGCCTAGTACGACCTCAAGGGCGACGTCTAGGACGACCTCAGGAACGACGTCTAGGACGACTAGGACGACCTCGAGGATGACTTTTAGGACGACCTCATAAACAACTTCTCGGACGACCTGAAGGACGACCTCAAGGACGATGTTTAAGACGATTTCAAGGACGACGTCTAGGACGACATCAAGGACGACTTCTACGACTACCTCGTGGACGACTTCTAGGAAGACGCCTAGAGAAATTCAGCCTTTCCACTCCGGTGAAAACCAGAGTGGAAAGGCTGGAAAGGTGGTCGCCATCTATAAGCGGCGGTGGCAACCAGACAACTGGCTAGCCGGTTGTATGATTGTCGCCATCGCTCATAGATGGCGGTAGCTGTCCACAGTTTTGTGTCGACATTTGTTTGCTGGCGGACACAATACTGGGGACACTAGCCATTAACAGCTCCGCTGTAATTATCGTGGCACTGCTCTAAGAAAACAAAAAGTGAGAGAAAAAACTTCGATCTGAAACAACTTAAGGACAATACGATCTTTTTTTTTTTTTTCACACTTTAACATTTTGTTTGAAAATCTTCTCAATCCGGCGTCGAAGTAAGGTTTCGTACTTCCCAAAACTTACTTGTGCTTACTGGATGACGTCACAACTCGGGATAGCATCGGACTAGATCGCAAAAATGACGTCACCATGTCTTTCCGTCGTGTCGTTGCCTTTTTAGTATGACAACCAACATAGGGTGTTTCCACGTCAGATCGTACAAGGAGCGTCGGGGTCATATTTGTTTTATATTTCTGTAAAAATATATGAGAAAGCCACGTTCTCTTGGAGGAACATTAAGGTATACTGTGAATGCCGTAGCTGAATATTTCCTAGATATTTAAAATTGAGAAGCTCGAAGTGTTGAGATTGCCGAGATTTCACTATGGTAATTTGAACAAACGCCAATGTCACGCCAAAACAGGCATGTAGTTAACAGAGAAGAGTGCGCGCTGAAAAGTGAGATTTCATTACCATTCTTATTCAAAGGCCTGGCACATATTACCTTACGACTGGAGAGAACTCTCTGGGTGAATATAAGAGAAGGAGTGACAGCTAGCTAAATATGCTACAAGAAATCAATATACGCGAGGTAGTATCAACTGGGCGTGTCCGCGAAAACTTAAAAAAAAATCCCAACAGATAGGGTACGGGGGGGGGGGGGGGGAGAGAGCGAGAGAAAAAATAACATCTTTTCGGGCACAAATTGCCAGCCATGGGAGACGTCAGTGATATCGAAAACATTCCAATTAGCTACATAATTAACTACAAGTTATTAATCAACGTTTTTACTTGGGAAAAAAGAAACACGTGATTTTAACTACTTGCTGAGCGTCATCGAAAACCCCTTAATCAGTTCGTTTTGTAAAGACTTAAAGCACGCGCGAAGGCAGCATATGGGGTGCGCTAAAGGTGCCTCTCCTGCAGAAGCCAGTAGCACAAGGCTGGCGATGCGAAACGCGGATGATAATCTTGTCGTTCTCGTTCTCGCATCGACAGCCTTGCGTTCCTGCACGAGCACCAAATCTTCTAGCGCTGGAGACAGCCCACTTCCGAGAGAACGCCTGCGCACCAGGCTGTTCACGTCCTCGCCTTTTCGGGCTGCGCCGAGGGAGAGAGGGCTGCCGCCCACACACCGAGATACCGGATTCGCCGAGACGGCAAAGACGGCTGTTTACGCTGTCTCGACGGGTTTCCACGACGGTAAGTGGTGTGAGTCACTTTTTCATATTCAAAGGGAAAATACAAAAACCCAACGGTTCGCGCGTCCAGCCGTTCCTGCTACGCAAAAAAAAAAAAAAAAAAAAAAAAAGCTGTCGGCTTCAAAGCGACCGGATTTTCGCGAAGTAACATGCATTTCCTTGTAAGGTTTTGTGATTTGCACGTCAAAGCTATCTTTTTTTTTTTTGCGAAGGCGGTGCGTTCGACAGAAGAGGAGAAAATTGCCATCTCGAGGGCAGCCTCTTCCTGCCACAGAACTTATACTTTGCATGAAGAGCCACTTTTCGTTCTTGGGAACATTTTCTTTTGAAGTCGTGTCATTCGGTAGGAAATATTTTGGTCTTGTTTTGTTTTTGTGGAGCATCAGAAGGGCGTAAGGACGGGCTTTGATATAGAAATGCTTCCGTTTTTGCGTTTTAACGTGAATTACTGCAAAAGGGGCGAGGCTTTTTGCGTGATGGAACCACGGAGCTCCATTGACGTACGTTCCCCCGATGTTTTCTTTTGGTCGTTATTTTTTAGAACATATCAAAGGTTATTTTAGAGGGAACCGTAGACGAATGCAAGGCTGATAGCCTTTTGATAGCTTTGAAAAAATGTGTGACATCTGGGGGAATATTTTATTTCCTTTTTTGAGGGATTTAGTTTTCTTTATTTTTTCTAGCCTAGTTGTGGTTAAGTACTAAAAAGGGACAAATAAATGTTTCGTATTTACATGTGAAACCAAAGCTGGGCATGTCTCACATCCCAGCAAAAACAAAAAAAAAACTGGGGATCGAACATGACAGCTGGACGATCATAGGCCAAAATGTTGCCGCGGCATCAATAAAGCAGCTTGCAATGTGAAAAAAAAAAATTGTATTAAGAATTTTCAACAAAAATGCACGTTTTCCAGCTCAAAGCGCACATAATCGGAGAATTCTTGTAAGGTGGCAAAGGCAACTCAAAACAATGCTGCCAGATTTACGCCGTGAAGGAAGAATATTCCTCAACTATCCTAGTAGAAAGATGAGCTGTGACATGGAAGCGAATATTCAGATTTGTTTGATATGCCTTTCGTTCAATAAATGCTAAAAACAATAATTTATTCACGCGCGTTATTTGATTATGAATAGCAGGTTTTTGTTTTATTGTTGTTGCAACAAAATAAAAACACAAACATTACATATCTCACGTGTTGCAACCATATCATGTATATTTCATGCTAGTCGTATATATTTCTGTTTACTTCCAATTTTATATAGCGTCATTCAAGAGTGTAGTGTGCGGAAACACTTTCGACATTTTTCTGCACCTATTTACATTTAGGTCCTACTTTCTACTCTAGCTGTTATGCTTAGGAACCGAGGAGCCGCATAATCAAGTTAAAGTCGTCATAAACCAATGCACAACAATCACAAGCCGTAACACATTTTTTGAAAAAAAAACAAAAAAAAAAAAGCGGAGACGACGGACGAAAAAGAGGACACAAATATGTCGAGCTTCGTTTTAAATGCCCAAATAGTATTTTTCGAGCTAAAGCTCGTTCACACAAGCATCGCAGCGCGAGATGTCCAATAGGAACAGCGTCAATGAGGCGCTGACTTGAACGCATAGTTTAGCAATGACGCAGTGGTTTACCAGCGTTGTTTCGCTCCTATAGACCTTCGCAAAAATCGCCTTCTCTGCTCCGCCATCTTTGTCTGCTGGGCTGCGGAACGACTTCGGAGCATGCGCTGTTGATCTGCTGCGCACTATATCGGACGGTGCGCGTGCGTCCCCGGCTCAGTGACTCAGCATTTTTCGCCCTGGTGATAAGCGATGGAAAAGTCACCGGCGCGAAGTCAATGCTGCGTCAGCAAGGGCAGCGCTATTTCCAGCACCGTATATTATTATCACTGACGTAGCGACGAGGTGGACGCAGGGAGGAGCCTCTATAGAGAGAACCTGTCACAATATCCAGTGACACGACAGCTCTCAAAGCCAGAGAAAACACTGAAGGCATATATGGCCTGTTTCCACGTCAGATCGTAGAATGACTGTCCGGGTCATAATTATCTGTTTTATATTTCTGTTATAAATATATGTAAAAACCATGTTCTTGGGAGGAACATATATGTAAACGCCGTAGCAATATTTTTTTTGTTTTTTTTTCAGATATATAAAATTGAGAGGCTCGAGGCGTTAACATTGCCGAGATTCCAAAATGGTAATTTGAGAAGCCGCCAAGACCAGGGTTCTCGAAGTCTTGACGGAGATTACCTTTGCGTGTGCTTGGTGGCGGATGCTCGTTGTCGGAAGTGCGTTTGGTGATGTAGGGATTGAGCCTGTCAAGCCGCATCGAGTCAGATTTTCGCGACGTCATGTTCTGTTTCCTCGCTCTTTTCTTATTGTGATGGGGTCGAATAAACTCGGCTGTTCTTGAAATCTTGCGTTGTATTGTCCGTTTTTTTTTTAATTCTTTCTATTCCTATATGGTTTTAAGTTATAACGACTTTCTACGATTTGCAATAAAGCAGCACCATTTTACACACTTTGTCGGCTCTAGATAATATCTCTTTGGAGCCGACGTCGTGCGGAAAATCCCGTATAACGAAGACAAGCTAGCTCAATTTGAGTGAAGGTTTGTTGTCGTTTTTCTCAATTGGAGATAATATGCTACTCAATATTTTTCCATCAAAAGTTAGCTGAAGTTACTGCAAGGAGTTAAGGAGAGAAAGTAAAAGAAATAAAAATTCAGTTGATCTTTTTTTTTTTTAATACTGACGTGCGATTTTGCTACTTTTAGAGAACTTACTTTTTTTCTGAACTAATAACATCACTACAATGACGGCTAAGCAAATACTTTTTATATATACGAAAGCTACATTTCAAGACGAACGTTTTGATGTATTTTGCGACGTTTTGCATAATGTTCTTTGTTGGTAAACAATTCGTGTATATGTCCCTAAAACGTATTTTCGACGTATTTCGTAATTTATTCCGCATAGAAGTATATTTTTTTTTTATTTTCATTTATGTTTCCCTCAGGGCCCGAAGGTATTACGGAGGGGAGCGGGCGGTTAACACATAAAAGCAACATAGTTGAGTGAGGCAAAAAAAACAAAAAAAAAAAACGCGCTACGCAACATCTGTTAAAAAGTTCGTAATAACATTTTTTGTTAATAACATATTTGTAATTTTTAATATTTAATGCGCATGTTGTAAATTGTCTATAACATAATATTTTATTTTTAAAGCTGCGTTTCTTAAAACGTCAAAAAATACAGTTTACAAAAAAAAAAAAAATCTCGGCACATCGCATTGCAGTCTATGTCTGCTTCCTGGGCAGCCAAACAAAAGTTTCTAAAAAAAACAAAAAAAAAACGTAACAGCTGTTGGAAAAGCAAAACAAAAACAATGGATGATATAGAGACATTAACCAATGTAGGCTTTGGAATGACCTACACCGGTTCGGGTTGTTCGTCCACAGAGAATGCCCCGCCTCAAATCTTATTTGTACCCGCTCAATAAAAGCCGTTGAGTTGCCCGACTTTAGTGAGCGACTGCAGACAAGTAAAGGGGAAATGACGCCGCCTTGGCAACACAAAAACATGGATACGTAAAAAAAAAAAAAAACGACAACCCCAAAACAAGATGAAAGCGAGACAAGTCGCATTCACAAAGGGGGAAATACCTGTCAAAGTTTTATTGGAAATCGGGAATGCCACGGCGTTGGCTGTAAAATAAGGGCGGCCATATCCTTCGTGCCTTTCTTCTTTTCAATTTAATAAATAATTGTGTTGTGCGATGTTTATACAGTCAGAAGTTAGTTGGCTTTTATGAGCGTCATGGTGTTTCAGTTCTTCAAATTAGGTTAATTAACGTGACTCGGCGGATGAAATCACGTTCTCTTCGGTACATCATTTCGTCCCACGTCAGGTTGCACGGGGATTCTCTTCGCCGATGGTCTTGCCGACTTGTCTAATCTGAGCGAAATGTGCGTCGCAACTTTGCATTTTTATTTTTGAGAGTCTGGAAAGGGTTTTATGTTCTCAAGCCCTGTCATTGCGACTTGACTACCGCACCCGAAAGGGCAAACTAAAAGTCTGTGAGTTCCTTTTCTGCGGAACACTGGTGCAGCCGTTCATGGCGAACGATAGGAGGATGAAAGATTATGACGATGAGTGGAATGCTATGAGAAAAGAAAATGCGATCCGCCCAGGGACCATGAACGCAATCTAAGAAATGCGCAGCGCCTGCTTTCTCTCAAAGCACTTGGGAGATGGGATGAGGGTAATCAACGAAGGGAGCTTAACGGTAAAACAGTAACGGCTCATGCCAGCTCGTAAAAGTTTCCCTTTCTGTTTTTTTTTTTTTTTTTTTTTTCTTTCGAACCCCTAGACTGGATTAAGAAACACGACGCAAACAAAGTAGAAAAAACAGCAAAAAGACGAAAGAACGCATCATCTCAAACTCTGCCCGAGCCGAGTTTGAGATGATGTTTTTCTCTCGTTCTTTCCTCGTTTCTTCTTCTTTGATTGCTTAAATTTTCTCCTCCCAGGCTCATGAAGTTTCTTTTTTTTTAGAAAAATGTCTGGTGAAGTCACAAAGTCACGTGATGTCATGACGCCACGTGGCGTTATGGTTTCACGTGAAGTCACAATGTCACGTGACATCAAAGTGTCGCGTGACGTCGCGCTTCTGCGGTGTCGCTGCGGTCGTTTGGGGCTCGTGCGTAGGCACTTCGGTTCGAGCGAATGTGGTTTCTACGCACGCGCAAAGTTGGTTTGGACAAACGCCAAATTAGAGAGAAATTATCGTCATTTTGAAATTGCAACATGAACCGTAAAATCAATACTTAAGAAGTGAATCAACAAATTTTAGTTAATTAGCCAACTTATCACGATGATTATTCCCTCAGCTGATGTCCGCCCAACTTCCCAAACACCGACGAAAGACCTTCAGCTAGAAGTTTACAATTTTTTCTCATTAAAATTTTTAGTTAGTAGATAAGACGTAAAAATAGTGAGCAGCAAAAGCTCATCCCATGAAAACATAGAAAAGATAAAACACGACTTTTCCAACAATTCAGCGACAAGACGCTGCAGCCATGAAGCAGTAAACCACAAAATAAAAAAGACTGCGAAATATTTTCTTTTTAATATAAAGTCCCCTTATATATATATATATATATATATATATATATATATATATATATATATATATATATATATATATATATAGGTGAAGCTGAGTAGTTTGAGAACAATGGACCGGGAAAATGTAATAAGTCAGAGATCCGTACTTGCGGAGTCGCTATGCTAGGAGTTTATTGTATGTATTACGACAGTTTCGCCGAGAGGCTCGGCTTCGTCAGGCGAAGCCGAGCCTCTCAGACGAAGCCGAGCCTCTCGGCGAAACTTTCGTAATACATACAATAAACTCCTAGCATAGCAACTCCGCAAGTACGGATCTCTGACTTATATATATATATTGTGGGGAACGGAAAAAGACGAGAATAAAGAGGACCGACAACCGGGGGGCGAGCGGGCACGCGAGGCAGTCGGAGCTTGAACACCGCGAGAACTGGTGTTCGTTTTCTCGTCTCCGGCCGAAACGTCGAAGATTAAACCGTCCGTTGTTGCTGTTTCCACCAAGGGTTTTTTCTTACCAGTTATATATATATATATATATATATATATATATATATATATATATATATATATATATATATATATATATATATATATATATATATATATATATATATATATATATGTACAGGGTTTCACAAAAGAAAATTTACACGGTCTTTTTTACCGCAAAAATAAACTAGGCATCGCCGAACACTCATTCTCCGCCCAAAGGTAGCGCTAGAGGTCACAACCAGATGCCAAAGTTTCAGCCCGATCCGATAACTTAATCAAAAGTTATAACTGATTTTCTGAAAATTTCAATGGGAAAATGGTGGCCGACGGAGTTTTCGAACACATGGGGCTCTATGGCACCAGATACCGAAAACGGGCAAAAATGGGCTCCATTTTCCCATTGAAATTTTCATAAAATCACTTATAACTTTTGATAAAGTTATCGGATAGGGCTGAAACTTTGGCGTCTGGTTGTGACCTCTAGCTCTACCTTTGAGCGGAGAATGAGCTTTCAGCGATGCCTACTAGTTTATTTTTGAGGTAAAAAAGACCGTGTAAATTTTCTTTTGTGACACCCTGTATATATATATATATATATATATATATATATATATATATATATATATATATATTCTGAAGAAGAGAGGCCTCCTCTCGAAACGTCAATAAACCTTTTCCTGTTTTTGTTCAGTCCATGGATCTTTCTTGTGTGTGTGTGTATATATATATATATATATATATATATATATAATTTAGATTAAAGCCTGAATTTAAGATATAGATAACAATATTGAAAAGGTGGCACGAATATATACTATATTCAAATCGGAAATATGCGGATGAAGGAACCGTACTTGATCTAATGAATCAAAGTTTACGACGCCAGCGAAAGAGAAAGTCTTTGGCTGAGCCAGAATTTGAACTCTGCGCCTCCTAATATCTGGTCGGATGTGCTTCGATTTATTCCATCAGGTAGGGTTCATACGTCCGCATATTTTCGATCATTTTCTTTTTGGCGACAACGTACAATGATGAAAGCGCCCGTGCTATACTATTGGCCGTATAGTAGTGTGTTTATTTAAAAAGGTCAAAGAACTAGAATCTAAAAAATACTTCCATTAGGGCTTTTTTGGCCATAGGTGTGAAGTGGCGAACCATATGCACAATTAGCTAGCTAACCAACTAAAACGAACCGACAAACTTAAAAAAAAAAAAAAAAATTTATTGGCATAATGAAGTTGAAAATGCGATGCTCGACCTGTTTATAGCCTGGTCGTGACTTGAAATTATGATAGAAAAATTGTCACTGCTCGTAAATGAAGTGAGAAATGTATACCTAGTGCACGCGTTCGAAACCGAAACTAGCCGGTGGAATGCTCTGGTGACATCGATCCATCTGTCCTACGTCTGGTCTTCGAGGCTCCTATTCACGCCTCTGGAAACGTCAGCAGAGCGACGCATGCCCAGAGCGGAGATAATAGGGACTTTTAGCAAACCGTTGACGTGTTCGGCGTACCGCACAACCGGAGCCTTTGAAGCATGCTTTTAAGCGCGCGCCCCGCGGTCACGGTACACCATGACCGCGGGGTGCGCACTTAATTTAAAAACATGCTTCAAAGGCTCCGCTAGTACGGTACGCCGAACACGGCAACGGTTTGCTAAAGGTCCCTATTGACGTTACGGGCCCGCTTCGCCGATTCGTTTCGGTTTTGAAGCCGTGTCATAGGCACACACAAACGTACGCGTAATCCGTTACAAGTAACGCAGTTACTTCCTTAAATCCCTTAAATTTATGAACAATATTGTAAGGGGAAAATTACATGTTTTATCAACTAATTGTAAAGTAATTTCCTTACTTATTTACGCGAGGGAATGATAGCAATTCGTTTCATTTTCGTTTTTATTCAGGGTAAAAAATAAACGGGAATATAAAACACTTTCAACACACAAAAAATTAAAGATATATATATTTTTTTTAAGGAAAATACCGGAATCACACTGTCAACTGGCGTTCTTCAGATGCTGAAAAACTTTCTTCACGTCACCTAAAGCCTCAAGTCGAATCTTTTTTTTTTTTTTTCGTGGCTTGGTTGTTTACAAATTGTAACTTGTCAGCTTGCTCGCATCGGCCAAGGCGAACGGTGAGGCACTCTAATCCGAAGAACTGGGCTCTCGGCACAAACTCCCGAAATCAAAATGTTCCCTTCCAACGAAAAAAAAAAAAAAAAGTCAAAGTGCACGCTAGCTGGTGTAGCGGACGACTGCACACCTTTTCTTGTTGTCCCTTCCTTCCTCCTTTGCTTTCGGAGACCCGGAGAGGACACAAACGATAGTCGACTGCACGCCTTCCAAAAGCTCGAGACAACTAACAATGCCCTGTTCGGTTATAGTGACAACGACAGTTCACATAATGTCGCAACGGGAAGGGATGCCCCTTTTTCCGCTAAATCAACTTCAAGACAGAAATTGACAGAAAAGGATGTGACATTAACTGGCATGCCGCTCAAAAGTTATTGTAGTCTTTCGGACATACGGAAGTTTATTTCATTTTGGGCTGCTTTTAATCTACTCTCCTAAAAGCTTCAAGTTGCCTACATCCCCGTTACCCTTTCGTGTGTCAGTTTTTTTTTTTTTTTTTTACGTTATTAGGACACGTTGTCGGTAATCTAGAGCAACTTTCAGCGATGGTTGTACAGCGAAGTGAGAATCGCGCTCCCTAGCTCCTGGATGATTACACATTCCAGACGTGGAAGTGTGAGGGAAGACTCGTGTATAGCTCGCATTTCACAAAACTTAGAGTTACTGCCGTCACTGTAGGGGAACGCTACCGCTGCCTTAACTGGCATTCAACTGAAGAATACTGAGCTTCGTTACGGCCGACCCGCGCTACATGACTTTTGGACGGCATCAAGAAACGGTAGGACGGCATACTTACGCGTACATTTCCCTTTTAATCGACAACATATTTTTGTTTTCTCGGGGACCCCCTGATGTTTTTGCTGGTTAAACATCCTAATAGCTCATCCTCGTATTTCCCGACGTCTCATCCAAGGAACGAAATGTGATCAGAGCTAATGAATGATTGATATAAAAGCGTATTCCATAATTTAATTCGTAGTTGTAATTACCTTGACTCGCTATTTTCCTGTACCACCGTTTGGCGATATTTGACGGCTAAAATATATTTAAATAACATATTCACATACTTCGATTTTATTCGAGTTTTAATTATCTGTATTACAGCGGAGCTTTGCGCTTTCACCAGTGCAGATAGTTATTCCATATTTCTCAAGAAGCATGCAGTGCATATTCTAAGGTTAATAGCGCCATATAAATCACACACATTGGCATGCAAAGGGACAAACACACGCGCTGTTAACCTTAGAAAACGATTTACCAACTCGGCAAAGTTTCCATTCTATCATGCAGTGCAGTGCGTCAGGTATTTGAGAGTGCCTCATTTGAAAGGGTGTCCAGCGCGGCGGCAGACATCTTCACTTAAGGCTCTGTTATACTCCGACGTTGAGCGCAGCGAACGTAACGTAGCGCAGAACGTGGGCCTTTGATTGGCCGGCGAGCAGGAACTCGATATCTGCGACCAATCAGCAACGGTGTCCGCTGCGCTGCGCCACGTTTGCTACGCTCAACGTCGGAGTATAACAGAGCCTTTAGAAGCGGGGCAAGACGTCCGACCAGACTTTCGAGAGCCCTGTTTCTCAAGGCCACAGAGGTGTGACTGCTGGCAACAATAAACGTTTCGACAGCACTCTAGTGTTTTGTGTCTTACCCTAGGACAGTAAGGTAAAAAGTTACGTTGGGAAAGTAACGAATTACTTTTTCTGGTAACGGTTACTTACTTTTATGGAAGGGTAATCGTAACTGTAATTAGCTACTATTTAGCCTCGTGTA
Source organism: Ixodes persulcatus (assembly GCA_013358835.2). Classification (NCBI taxonomy): domain Eukaryota; kingdom Metazoa; phylum Arthropoda; class Arachnida; order Ixodida; family Ixodidae; genus Ixodes; species Ixodes persulcatus. Next base: position 346,087 of record JABSTQ010011259.1, read on the forward strand.
ATTGTAAAATTAATCCTTTACTTTTTTTAGCAACTGGTACAAGTCTTGGCACACATTCTACGTCCCGTAGCGTCTACCACAATTTCTAAAATAAAACTTTCACGCCACGTCAGTACAATATTGAGGTGGAGTGTCAATGCTCCAACAAGATTGTCACAATGTCGAAGCTCCAAAGGGTTAACACAACTTTTAATTTAATACGTTAACTCAGGGGTTCTCAAATGGGGGTCCGCGAAGGCATTCTAGGGGTCCGCGAAGCCCTGAATACCCGGATATAAAAGTTGTCTTTTATCCGATTGAGAAGAAGCGTTCCAATTTGCGGGTGAGTTTTCTCGTGTATATCTCAATGAGAGATGTCTACTTCACACCAGCCCTCAATAATATCCACTTAATAAATCATTATCATAATTAACCTATCCATTTTCCTTTCAATCACCACGAACGGGGTCCTCAATCATTTCCGCCGATCAGCAAGGGGTCCGCAAATCATCAATGGCTGAGAATAACTGCGTTAACTAATTAACCCATTTTACGACTTTGCTAGTGAGCTCCCCTGTAGCCCCGGGGCCAAAAAGGCACTAACGCAATTCCCCCTTTCTCTTTTAATCCTGGTCTGTCCAAAGAAAAACCACTCTGCATATAAATATTGTTGGAGCAGTACTCCACTGCGGGCCGCCTTAAGTTGGTCCCAGCATCGAAGATTCGTAATCTTTTTTTCTTTTAGAGCGCAGCTCTTAGGCGCCCGTTCCCGGCTTGAGCGGCGTCGCCGTCGCCGTCGGCGTCGCCGTCGGCGTCGCCGTCGCCGGCGACGTCGGCGCAACCGCGCGGTGCATTATGGGAAATGTCCCATAATGCACCGCGCGAGCCCCCCCCCCCCCCCCCCGGGGTCACCTGACCTCGGGGGGAGGGGGGGTCACGTGACCTCGGGGAGGGGAGGGGGGGTCAAGTGACGCCACAGGTACACGTGACCCCCCCCCCCCCCGAGTCCACGTGACCCCCAGGTCACGTGACCCCCCCCGGCCCACCCCCCCGGAGGAGATTGAAGAATGAGGGCAAGAGGAGGAGGAGGAGGAGGGGCATACCCTCCCCTGAGTACCCTTCCCCCCTCCTCCTCAAGAGCTGCGCTCCAATTCGGCGTTACAGGGAGTTGTAAACGGCTTTCACTTTTTTTTTTTTTGTGAAACTCTCACCTTGACGCCGATTCGTTGCTACGACCTTTGGACTGCCGATTTCCTTCCGACTGACTCGAACGTCGACGCTACCTAATATTTGTTTAGTGTAAACAGGTTCCCGAGTTGGAAAGCAATCCTATCTGCTCTCGTGGCACAAAAAAGAAAGAAATGGCAATTGGGTTAGTCGACCTATGCGTTTGATCTAATGTTTACCGAATCCTCAGGACGCTGATCGCCTGCGTGCGTTTGCAGTCACCAACTAACCCACTCTCTCACAGTAAATGCGCTCCGACCTGGTGTTTTTTTTTGTTTTTTTTTTCTGCGCTCGATTGCGTTTCAATTTAAGGTGTACCAGAGTATAGGTGCGGCGATTGGGGAGCAACTCACGGAGGACCGGTCGCACTAGAGCCCCTGTATGCGGAAAAGTAATGACATCCTTCGAAGAGTGCGGACTGCTACCTCGGGTCAATCCAGGCGTCGCCGCCGCGTATACTCCTTCGTGACCAGAAAACGCTTCAAAATCTAGTCTGGCCACCATGGGCATCAAACGCTTCGTCGATGCATCAGTCTGGCAACCGTATGGGTACGCCAAACTTTACTAGGACAACTCAGTTGGGAAACTGCCATAGAGCCTGCTTCGAAAAAGTGGCTTCGCCCTCGAATAATCTAGCGGTAACCGATGCGATTGTGGTCCAAAGCTTCAGGAAACCGTTATCCTGAGCAGAAACCGTAACAAAATGACGAGGGAAATTTCGGAGGCGTGTTTCATAAGGAAGTGCGACGGCGACGCGTGCATTAGCGCCCCACGGATATGGCATTGTACGATTCGGAAGTGGCGTATCTACAGTCCTCTATTAGCTCAAGCTAGAAAGAGTATATGTAGATTATTAGACAATGTGTTTACATGACGTGGATGGTTGTTGATAAGGCACATAGGTCTTTTCTTTGGTCTAAGTCCGACTAAACCTGAGTTGCAAGTGCGCTCTACTGTGTGTGCGCGTCTTCTTTTACTGGTCCTCGTTTTTTAACGCTTATAATCCTGAAATGGCTTTCACGATTTGACTCGTCGCTAAGGGGTGGCGTTGTAATTGTATTTAGTTTGGTCTCGGTGAATGCGAGCGGTGCGGGTTTCAAGGTTAAGTTTCCCAACTGAGTGTTTTGGTAACGTTGGGTAGGCCTCATAGCGAGACATGGCTGTCGGGCTATCTACACTCACCAGCCACAAGACGGCGCCACCCAGAGGCCGTACTGGAGAGTGTGGATAGGTGCGGAATGCAAAATAAATGAACGGAAATCTAAGAGAGTCGGCGCCAGGGAGGAGCGGGACATGGGACCAGGCCTTTTCAGTCGACCCTCGTCCCCAGTCACGTATAGTCAACATCGTGTGCGGAATGAAATACGAGTGGGCCACTATAGCCTGAAACATAAACCAACGGTATAGAATATTGTAAAAAAATACTCAATACTGCGTGGCCAAAGGAACGTCTATAACCCCTACAATGCTGTATGCTCCAAGAGCTCCAGTAAGTGATACTTTTGCACAGAGCCCTAGGGATCTAGAAAGGAAGGTTCGGCGAATGACGGGGCTTAGAATATGTTCAAGAAAATAGTCCACGCTGCGACATCGATGATGACGTTTCACGTGTCCTGCCTAGTAGTCGGAACCTAGTTTCAGCCTCGGCCTTCATCAAGTCCGACGGAAGCAAATAGCCTTCCCAATTGCTTTGCAAAAATAAATAAATAAATAAAAAGCTCACTGTTTTTTTTTGTGTGTGAATGGTAGTGTACTCAGATAATCCCACCACTACTTACCAACATAGCATTCAAGTTCACTGTCCGGATAAGAACAGATAATAATAATAATAATAATAATAATAATAATAATAATAAGAATAATAATAATAATAATAATAATAATAATAGTTTGTTGCTTTCTTTTCGTTTTACAAAGTTCGGGTTCGTCAAAGCCCATGAGGCTTGTATGACGTGGCCCGGCAGTCTCTAAACTAAACAAAAGCTGCTCCTCGCGTTGAACAAAATCAGAAAAAAAAAGAAAAGATAACTTCAAACCTAGTACAAGAGAAATGACAATGACTTCCGTCTGCAGAGAGAAAAAATGACAAATGACAAAAGTTCAGATATACATTCACTAATCTGAACGTCTAATAAATACATCACAAATCTTAATTCCTGTCAGTGCTACATAGCAACTGAGGCGTAAAGAACACAATTCGCACAATAGAGATAAACATTATTGAATTAGAGATACCTGATAAATTGAACACATATAGATTCAGCACATATACCAAAGTACAGAATTATCCAATATAAACAGATCACCAGCGCAAGAAACATAAGGATCAGGAAGATATTGCTTAAAATTCACATTCCCAAATACGTATACTATAATCACTGTACAAGAGGCATCAAGGTCAGCACACAGGAAAACACAAAACGTTCTAAATATACTTTTGCAAGCACCACGTTCTAAATTTTTCTTTAACTGATTTAAGAGACCCTAGGTCCATAAGTTCTTCGGGTATATCATTGAAAGTGCAGGGAATATAGAAACCTCTTAGTCTTTTTCCGTAGAGCGTATGTATTCTTGGCATATAGAACCTTTCCGCCTTTCTGAGGGGCCTTTTACGAACTGGTAGTTTGAATTCCATTCTAGAGAAATAATGCGTTGTTATAACGATGTATTTGAATAGAATATGCAATGGCAATATGTTAAATTGTTAAAGTTTATGAAACAGATCTAATTGTTGAAACTGTGTCCCATATGAAATGTTGTTTCCAATCCTAAATATCAGTTTATTTACTGTCTGTAGTCTGTTATTTGAGCAGGAACCGTAAACCAATATACCATATCTAAGCACAGATTCCCCTAGAGCACGATAGATGTTTTGTTTTATAGCGGCCACTCGCTGCAGTACCAATACGGTATATGAATGAAGAAACAATTCTCAACCTCTTTTTTATGTAATCAACGTGATATTCCCAGGTCATGTCTTCGTCAAAATGCAACCCTTGATATTTTATGCTGGCCTCATAATTAATTTCGATATAAATTTGAGGTCCCCTTTTTGGTTCACATAGGTATAAAAAGCGATCCAAAACTACTCTCTTATGTGGATTCCTAAAACACATCAATTTGGTCTTTTTCGAGTTTACAAATATCCTATTTTCACTAAACCAGTTCATTAATACGTTTATATCATTTTGAAATATTGTTACTGCAACTTCGTATTTTTCATGTGGGAGAATTAAGGCCGTATAATCCGCATACATAAAACTAATCATCGCCTTTCTCTAAGAGAAGACGAAGCAAATAACAACGACGATAAATCAATTATCCGCTGAAATGCAGTCTTCGCAGATAACGCTTTCGCTTGAGGTTATATTTGTCCCGTGAGGGGGGATCGGTGGCCGAGTGGCCTAGCGTACAGCAGCCCGGCGCACGTGGAGCGAAAGCTCGCGCTGCAGAACCCAGGGATCCTGGGTTCCATCCCTATCCTTGCCCGTTTCGATCTAGATGAGCATAGTACACACTAAACATCTAGACGCCTTTGAGGGTGTAAATGGCTTGTACTATAACTAACACCCTTGTTGGTGTAGCGAAACGCCCTAAGAAAAGGGCGTTATTTGTAACACCCCTAAAGGACGGCGTCATTCCGAACACCCTTAAATTAGGGTGTGATTCCACTGTACACCTTTTTATTAGGGTGTTATGAATGCGCAGTACGACCTCTAAATTGGGTGTACCAGCGCCAGAAAGGGAAGCGAAAGTGTGCATAAAGAAATGACTGCAAAGAATCGAAACATGCGTAGGTCACTTTTTATTTTTCGATTAAGTTTCTACCAGGTTCTACTAAATTCTCTATAGACGATTGCAACCTGGTCATCTGGCCGCAGCCATGTCTCTGCTTATGCGGGCAAGTGCCTGCAATTACAAGCTTGCCAAAGGGCAAAGCTACATTCACGCGCACGTCATCGAACTTGCGAAGGCAAGACTGAAAGAAATAGTTCCCTTTTACCTCGGAATTTCACCACGACCAAGGCGCTTCTTAACCAGTGGCGGTCCGTGTGTGTAAGGTCATGAACATTCCAACCGGATATTGTTTCATAACCTCTTTAAATTGTACAACCGAAGGCCGTAGTTAAATCTCCAACTTTACTTTTCTTGCGGCATTCATGCTTTCTAGCACTGGTGACGTAAGCAAAACTGACAGGCTTGCAAAGAGACAATGACCGGGAGTTGCTTGGGACGTAAGCGGCAGTTCATGCTCGTAAACAGTAAATGGTCTATTGAGACGGAAGCAGGACTACTATCAGAAGCATGCTTGCAGAGTACTTACAAATAAAACAGCGATATCATGTAATCCAAGATAGATGCATAATCCGACTCGGGCAGCACAAAACAACGCAAACACAATGTCGAGGATGAAGGCGGTCGCTCAGATTCAACGGAAGTCTCGCGGTCGCCGATGAGCAGCTATCTGTCATGATAGATGGGTAATCCGATTCGGGCAGCACAAAACAACGCAAACACAATGTCGAGGTTGAAGGCGGTCGATCGCATTCAACGGAAGTCTTGCGGCCGCCGATGAGCAGCTCCTTGTCGAAACGCGTCCAGCAAACACAGCACAATAATTCCATGGACTCCGACGAAATAAACGACCACTACCAAAAAGTTAGTATTGACGTATTCCCGCCGTTCAAGACGAAAAATCACGGCTACGACTGCAGTGCACGAAAAATAGGAGAACACCCAGGTAGCACCCCAGAGGAATGCCCAACTTGGGCAAAGGTCTGGCAAACATAAGGGCCTAACTTTGGCGCAGTTAGGTTTTTGCACCATGGCACTCATCAGTGCCAAAGTACGGTGCCTAACTATAGCCTTAGTTGGGCATGCAAAGTTTGGCTCTTCTCTGGTACGCCAGAGGAGTGCCAAAGTTGGTGCCAGACTTGAGCCACAACTGCCAGAGTAAATCCTAATCTGGGAAATCGGGGCATGCCAAGGTTTGGCGTTTCTCTGGTCCGCCAGAGGAGCGCCAAAGTTGGTGCCATACTTGAGCCATAACTGCCAGAGCAACGCCTAATTTCGGTATTTGGGACGTGCCAACCCAGGTAGCACGCCAGAGGAATACCAAACTTGGGCAAAAAGTCTGGCAAACATAAGGGCCCAACTTTGGCGCAGTTAGGTTTTGCACCATGGCAATCATCAGTGCCAAAGTACGGTGCCTAACTATAGCCTCAGTTGGGCGCTCCTAGGGCACGCCAAAGTTTGGCTCTTCTCTGGTACGCCAGAGGAGCGCCAAAGTTGGTGCCATACTTGAGCCATAACTGCCAAAGAAACGCCGAATTCGGGTATTTCGGACATGCCAAGTTTGGCCTTTCTCTGGTCCGCCACAGTTCTGCCAAAGTAAGGGCCAGACTTGAACCATAACAACCAGAGCAACGCCTAATTTGGGTATTTCGGCCACACCAAGTTTGGCTTTTCTCTGGTCCGCCACAGTTGTGCCAAAGTAAGTGCCAGACTTGAGCCATAACTGCCGAAGCAGCGCCTGATTTGGGTGTTTTGGACATGCCAAGTTTGGCCTTTCTCTGCTCCGCCCCAGTTCTGCCAAAGTAAGTGCCAGGCTTGAACCCTAACTGCCAAAGCAACGCCTAATTCGGGTATTTCGGCCACGCCGAGTTTGGCTTTTCTCTGGTCCGCCACAGTTGTGCCAACGTAAGTGCCAGACTTGAGCCATAACTGCCAAAGCAACGCCTAATTTGGGTATTTCGGACATGCCAAGTTTGGCTTTTCTCTGGTGCCCCACAGTTCTGCCAAAGTAAGTGCCAGACTTAAGCCATAACTGCCGCAGTAAATCTTAATTTGGTGATTCGGGGCATGCCGAAGTTTTGCTCTTCTCTGGCTACCCACTGAAGTTCCAAATAAGTGCCAAAAGTGGCAAAGAAAGCCGAGAGGCCTGCCCAAGTTTGGAATATCTCTGGTGTGTCACAGAAGTGCTCTTTCACGCGCTCCAGAAGAGAATTAGATTAAACAATGCGTCTGAAACACGATGGTCAGATGTCATCACCTCCGTTCCCAAGCAGCACGGGAATACTTTGCAGTATCGTGCCAGTACCGGCCGAAAGTCGGTTCCGATATCGCTCAAATGTCCAGTTTTGCACCACCGTTTGATATCCGGCAGGTATTGCCGTACAGCCGTTTTGCCCCGGCCTAGTGTTCGCGCAATATTGTGCAAATACTCTACGATGCGTCTGCTCCGTATTGGCCGAACGTCGTGCAAGTCTGTGTTGTGTACGACGTTGCATATCATTTATAGCATATCAATAACATATACGGACAAACAAAACTTTTTCGATCGCATCCCAGAAGTTTATTAAACAACTATCATTACACACAGTGTATTCTCGACATATTTACAAAGGTCACACTTTTCTGTAAAACGAAAAGCAAATTATAAAATAGAATTAACACTGTCCTCATGCCAAGAAAACTCATCACACAAAAAACCGCGGAGATTGAGAGGAAAGCAGGACTACTATCAGAAGCATGCTTGCAGTGTACTTACTAATAAAATAGCGATATCACGTAATCCTTGATAGATGCATAATCCAACTCAGGCACCCCACAAACACACTCGAGAAAGAACGTTGCCGCTCCCGCATCACACAAAAATTCAAATGACGTCTCGTCGTCGGCGGAGAGCAGTTTTTGTCGAAGCGTGTCCAACAAACACATCACAATAATTCCACGAACTCCGGTGAAAAAAATGCCTGTTACCAAAAAATTGGTATGGACGTATTCCGGCCGTTTACGACGAAAAAACACGGCCGCGTCTGCAACGCACGAAAGCAACAGAACACTGAAGAGCCCATTTCGGAAACCGGACCTACGTGGCCCGCCTATTTCTATAACTAGGCAAACGGCGAAAACACCAGCCCCAGAGATCCCATCAGCGTGACAGAGTCACGTGAAAAAAGTTTCGTCCAAACTTTTTTGTCCTCCGCGTCCTACACAGAGAGGTCACGCGTTTCGCTCCACGCTTTTGATTTGCTTAAAGCGGCTGTCGCGTTCGCTGACAGCAACACGAAGACACAAAAGCAGGTGGGGAGGATTTGCAAAAGGCGAGGTCGAAGGAGCATCAACAACGCAGCTAAGCTCTCTCCGCATTTTCGACGCTTTAGAGTAAAAAAAAAAAAAAAAAACAAGGACAACTTAAAAAAAAAAAAAACAGAAAAAAAAAACCCTGCTGTACAGCCAAAGCTACAGGGGAGAGAGTGTATCCCGACCTGTTCAACAGTAGGGAAATAAGGGACGGGGGAACTGCCAGCCCTTCTCTGGAATGAAATTGAATGGAATGAAAGGGAAGGCCGCTTCTGCCGGTGACCTTGTCGCCTTGCCTAGTCTGTCAGCGTTCGGCTTCCATTGTGGGCCTCAGAAAGATAATCTCCTTTCTTGAGAGCGAAATGGAAGGGGTGCTTATATTTTGCGGTATTGTCGCCATCCGATAGGCCTCAATTATTTCTCTCCCGACTCGCTCGCAAGTGGCCTCCCATGGCTGTCGTGCCGGCGAAATTAGGATCGTAGCCGAGACATTTTCTCCCGTGAATGACGATCGGGTGCTGAGAATCCGAAGCAGCTCTTTCGGCGTCCATTTGATGTTCTCGGAGTCGGTCGTTGAGGCATCGCCCCGTTTGCCCGACGTACCTGGCCCCAGCAGGACAGGGGGATTGCGTACACATTTTCCGCTTCCTCTCCTTCCCCCAAGATTTCCCCTTCCCGCACTCCCACGGAGCGGGCGGGCTTTGAGCTTGAAGCCGAAAATAAATGTTGTTGAAGTTGAAAGATTGTCCTGTCTGTATCGTCCCTTTTGTGTCTCCACTTTCTATATGTTTAAAAAGTACCAACACGCTAAAAGAGTACAAGTTCCGGGATTTAATTTTAATTCCCCAAGTGTGATGCGGGAGCGGCGCAACCTTTGGACTGAAGAAATCAAGAGACACTCGAAATAACATAAAGTGGCCAGCCGAATAAAACTTGATTTCTATTTAATTAAGATGAAGACCACCCGCGTACATCAAACACCTCATCAGCCGAACTCCAAGGCAGTAAGCCTAGTTCTGGCACTTGTTTGGCAACTTTGGCCCGTAGCTGCCAGATGACAACCGAACTATCGGGAAGCGAAGCCTAACTTTGGCACTTGTTTGGCGACTTTGGCCCGTAGCTGCCAGATGACAGCCGAACTATTGGGAAGCGAAGCCTAACTTTGGCACTTGTTTGGCGACTTTGGCCCGTAGCTGCCAGATGACAACCGAACTATCGGGAAGTGAAGCCTAACTTTGGCACCTGTTTGGCGACTTTGGCCCGTAGCTGCCAGATGACAGTCGAACTATTAATAATAATAATAATAATAATAATATCTTTATTTCCATCAATCTTGATGGGGGAGCCCGAAGAAAAAAGCTGCGATATGCAGCTTGACTGGTCCTCGGTCCCCTTACAGTGGTCAACGACAAGCATCAAAGAAACAAAGATGAAAATCACATCATGTAGCAGCTGAAGGTATTGTTAACAGAAAAAGAAAAGAAAACAAATAACGTGCTATGAAAAGAATGCATCATGTACAAAAATATCCACGCAAGTCTTTGAAAGTCAAGTTTTCGAGGAAAACATTACTAGCGCAAAAAGTATTTAACAAATTTGGAAGAGTAAATTGGAGCATCTGAGAGCCATAGTTCGTTCGCTGAGGAACCATCCTCCACTTCTCCGCGTGACGAGTAGAATACACTGGTGAATTTTCCTCCAACAATGCAAGATTTTCTAAGAAACGTGTGCCCTTTATTCTTTCACTCTTAAAACTGATACAAAGTCGATATGAATACAATTTGTGAACATCAATTATCCTATAGGTTTTAAATAATTCAGCAGTGTGAAAATCAAAAGGTACATTACCTATACCTCTGAGTATTTTCTTTTGTAGTATGAACAATTTTTCAATATTAGTTAATGTTGATGTACCCCAAACGAGGTAGCAGTAGGCTAAGTGGGAGTAAAACAAGGAGTTATAGATCAAGAGTTTCACATTCGTTGGCAATATGTAACGGTAGCGATTCACAATTCCTACCACGCGAGCTAATTTTGGAATAATATAGTTTATATGGCTATCCCAGGACATATTTTCACTAAAAAATACTCCGAGAGTTTTAAAACAACTGACTATTTCAATTCGAGACGAATTAAAACAGAGAAGCTTAGACACCCCCGCAGGTTTATTTTTTGGACGAAAAATAACAGCTTTTGTTTTACTACTATTTACTGTCAACGAGTTACTATCACCCCAAGATTTAATTCTAGACAAAGTTAAGTTAGCCATATCGATTAGCTCATCAGCGGTTTCGGAGGAAAAAAATATGCTTGCATCATCAGCATACATTACAAATTTTGCCTCCTTATTGACGTTAATTATATCATTTATGTACATGTTAAAAAGGAATGGCCCTAGCACACTACCCTGTGGAACGCCTGACGTAATAGGCTTAATAGTGGAGGAATTACCATTGATGGATACATATTGCTGTCGATGCTCTAGATAAGATTGCAGAAGTAATAGCGCCTGCCCACGGATACCGTAAACTTCAAGTTTTTTTAAATAGGACCTTATGACTAATACAGTCGAACGCCTTGGTAAAGTCTAAAAACACTCCGAGAACCAAGTTTTTCTTTTCAAAGTTTTTTAATATAAATTCTTTTTGACTAAGTAAGGCTGTTTCAGTTGAGCAATTATTTCTAAAACCAAACTGCGAAGAAGTAACAAGGTCATGTTTATTTGAAAAGTCCACCAGACGGCGATGAATTATTTTTTCTAGCGCTTTAGAAAAAACGGGCAGTATAGAAATGGGCCTGTAGTTCCCCAACTCATTCTTATCACCTTTTTTATACAGAACGGTTACTTTCGCTACTTGCATCCTTCTTGGAAATACACCAGACGCTAAGGAGAGATTAAAAATATGATTTAAAACAGGGGCAATTATATCAACAACATACTTAATTGGGCGTATCTGCATACCATCAGCGTCGCAGCTACTACTATTTTTTTAAGTGCATAATCACGTTAATTATTTCTGAGGCAGTAGCGAAGCCTAACTTTGGCACTTCTTTGGCGACTTTGGCCCGTAGCTACCAGATAACAGCCGACCTATCGGGAAGCAAGCCTAACTTTGGCACTTGTTTGGCGACTTTGGCAAGTAGCTGCCAGATGACAGCCGTACTATCGGGAAGGGAAGCCTAACTTTGGCTCTTATTTGGCGACTTGGGCCCAAAGATGCCAGATGTCAACCAAACTACAAGGTAGTAAGCCTAACTCTGGCACATCTGTGGCAATTTTGGCCCGAAGGTGCCAGATGACAGCCGAACTATCAAAAAGTGAAGCCTAACTTTGGGATTAGTTTGGCGATTTTGGCCCAAAAATGACAAATATCTGCCGAACTACCGGGCAGTAAGCCAAACTCTGGCATTTGTTAGGCGATTTAGGCCCAAAGATGCCAGATGATAGCCGAACTACCAGGCGGTGAAGCCTAAGTTTGGCACTTGTTTGGCGCATTAGGGCCCAAATACCCAGACTGTTGCCAAGGGAGGTCAGGTTTGGCTCTACTTTGGCTTCTTCGGGCTTTTCAATGCCCTAAACTCCCAGACAAAAGCCAAGTTTCGGCCCAGAACTCGGTGCTACCTGGGCACTGACGCTTGACGGGCGGTTTTTGCAAAGCGGACCTAAGTGGCCCCTACAACTCACTATAACTTGAAATACGGGGAAGACTACGGCCACAATAGCCCATCAGCGCGTCTGAGCGAGTCACGTGACAAATTTTCGTCCAAGCGTTTTTTTCCTACGGAGATCGGTCAAAAGTTTCGCGCCACCCCTCTGATTTGCTGGAAGCGGCCTTCGCACTCGCTCACAGCCCCACGAAGACACAAAAGAAGGTATGGAGGCTTATCAGAAGACGAGGTCAAAAGCGGTTGGACAAAGCAGCTAATCTCCCTCCGCTGCTTCCACCTGTACTGCCCAGGGAAGGTCGCGAAATTGGACTCGTCAGGACTTGCTTTGCGTAGTACAACCTTGGGCGTATCTAACTGCCACTCATGTAGAAGCGCATGCTCTGCTGCGGACCGCGAGGTCACAAAATAAATACAAAAAACAAATCTGAACGCCGTCGAAGCACGGGTCAAAGCTAAGACGCTGAGAACATGAAAAAATAGGAGACTCGGTTTCACGTGTACCAAAGAAAAACCGAAAAAAAAGCGTCGGGACGCTAGATATTAGGGAGTTTTCGTAGATCGTTTTCCGTCCCGCAACGCCCTCCGCAACTCGCTACGATACCCGGAACTCTACAGTCAAGGCTATCGGCGCGCAGGCGCAGTAGCGGCTTCTTTGTTGCGGAGGGCTTAGCGGAGGGGGAAACGCGGTCTACGAAAACTCCCTATTTTGGTGTCACGCAGAGATAAGAGTCGCGCACCGTAGGTGGGGTGTCATGAATCCGGCACTTTGGATTGTCTTGCGACATTGCTTCTTCAGAGCTACACACAAAACTAAAATCTCATTGGTGCGAAACCCATTTAGGTGAGTTTGTAACACCCGAAATGAGGGCGCCACAGTTTGTTCCAAGGCTTCAGCGCAGGTCTTTCTTAGGTTAAAAGTAGCAGATTCCGTTTTGCTTAATCTTGTTTTGTTTTGTTTTTTAACGTCAGATTTTAGGCAGTCAAGAAATAGAAATACCTTGCCGGCCTAGCTGATTCACGCAGGACACTCTTGACACTTAACCAAGAACGGCGCCGCGTGCGGTATGTCGGGATGGCGTCGGGCGACTTATCCTATTTTTCACAGATATTGGCTAGACCAAAATGGTATCGGCACAATCTTTCCGACTTAATTCCATAACGGCGCGGTACTGCGTGCTGCCTGGGTTGTATATTTACACGTCTTCGTTCATTTTTTGCGAGCGGAGATTTTTTTTTTTTAAATCAAAGGTGAACTGATAAAACTGATGCACGCGCGACACGTAATTTTCGGCTTGTGTTGGACGGAAAGTTCAATCGGAGTTGAAAAAACTATTATCTAGCACTTCCTAATCACACATGACTTCGTGTGGCCATTAATTATACTTCATGTTTCTACAGCCGTACATCAGCAACAGTTTCACCAAAGCAATAAACGTGAACGGCTATGAAATCATGGGTGTATTTGACAGCATCGCCATTACACCCCTTTCACACCGTGTGAATGAAGAGCGTAAAATTCGCCCATACACCCTTTTTACACGATTTCAGACAGCCTCGCTACAAGTGGGGCGTAAAAAGGTCGTGTAAGGGGTGTAAAACGTCATCACACCCTTTTTACACCCACCGATATTCAGAAATTGTGTAAAAAAGGCGTAAAAAGGGTGTTTTGCCTAACTTACATCCATCTTACACCCTTTTTACACGATTCTCGGTGCTACAATGTTCAGTGTGTATACAGGTGTGTGGTCGTGTATCACTACTGCGTGATGCCCGTTAAAGACCCCAGGCTAGTGGTGGTACTGCACTGGCCAAATTTCTCATCTACAGCTGGGAGACTCGTCGGCCGTGGAGGCAGGACCAAGTTCTAGGCTGTATAAACATACGCATAACCCAGTTTTGGTTTTATCATTTGTCCAGTGAACATATGAGCTCTCCAAGTGCTCCGCGGGAAAATGGAAGTGGAGGCGCTGTTCGTACGTAGGTTCCTGATTCCCCTCGTAAACGCGGGAACGATAAGAAAGTAGTCCCGCTCGAGACACGGTAAACGTTGCCCAGTTACGAGCACCGGGTCTCTTCTGCGACCTGAATTCGACCATACGGAACAGAGCAGAACTCTTCGAGGTCCAGGAGGAGACAAGGGCTATAAATAAGGGGTATTAATGTTCCGCCTAAATGGCGGACCACGAATCAAAAAGCAATATTTAACGGGGCTGCTTTCAGAGAAAGCCGTTGTCGTCGGAGGAGGAGTGGGGTGCGTAATTCATGGCGGTTATCTCCCTTTCAAGAGACCCGGTCGTCTTCAGGGACAACCGTCCTCTTCCGTGTTCTGTGTCGGCCCAATAAATCAACGTGGCTTTATACTCCAGAGGGTGTGGGTGTGCGAATGGTGGTCCGAATCGAATAGTCAATACTGTGCCCTCCATACAGACAAACGCATGAAGGGCTAGTCGTCAAAATCTACCGGAAAAGAACAAAAAAATCAGCGCGTCTGCTTTTTGGCACATCACTCAGAGGTGCGGTCACCATAGGAAATGACAGCTTAAAGGGATGCTGAATCGAAAATTGCAGGATGCTGATTAATTGGCGCACGGTTTTTCTACGAGCAATCAGCCGCCGGTGAGCGCTATTACACACAACGAGGTTCATCTCATAGTCCCCTTTTCCCGCTTAAGATGACAGTGAAATGTGTGAGTTCCGGAGAAAATGAGAATAAAGAGGGGCTTTTATTTTCCACAGTGTGGTCTGGTGTAAAAGGTAGACGAATAACTGGTCTAACAAGCACGATACTTTCACTCGTGAAGATGAAAAGGCTACCTTTATTCTCCTTTTGTCCGAAGCCCTACATTTCACTGCCGTCTTAAACGAGAATGGAATACTATGACGTCAATTTCGTTGCGTGAGCTCGCGCACACCAGGGGCTGCTGGCTCGAGGCAAGAGTGTGCGCCACTTATTATGGACACCTAAACTGTTTGGTTCAGCAACCCTCTAAAGGGGCCCTTCAATGATATTTTAACTGGTTTGATATTTGCGCTGGAACGGACCTCATCGAACGTAAGAACATGAAGACAATTTTTTGTTGTTGTTGTTTTTTTTTGCGGAAATTTTAATTCAATTGAGAGTTATAAGCGAATCAAAATTACAAAAGGAGGCAAAACGCGTTTGCTCAGTGACAGAGTCGAAAAGGTCAACAATTGTAGGGCTGGAGCGAAGCGGCTGTCCAATTGGCTGGGGGTTAGGCTAATGGCTGCCGCGGCGACTTGCATCGTCGTAGGTTTACGCTCCGAACGCGATCGGCGTTACCAACGGACCCGGGCTGTTGATATTTCGGCGTCGGCGAACCCCAACGCGTGCCGGCGTAGAATGATGATCGTCGCCCACTTCGCCGCCTCCCCGCCGCCATAAAGTCCAGCGCGGTAGTGGCATAGAAGCAGCGATTTGGGGTTAAAGAGTTGCACCTCGATAGATTAAAAAAAAAAAAACATAATCTGGGAATAACAAATGCAAAATAAGCATTTTTTTCTTCTACAGAAAGTCACACAAACTGAAGTCGATTCTGAGATCGTCCTTTTGTGGTGACAACTCAATCTACAGACGCTCTAAACATCCCAACAAACCCGAAATTACTATCGTGCGTAGCGTGTATCCTCGTTAAGAGCGCGTTCAAAGATCGCGACACGCCCTTTTTGGGAAGAATTTTCTTCCGAGTAAAGTGGTCGACGAAGGGCGCTTGTCGGCGAGTTGCAAGCGTTGGCTTCGCCCGCGGAGAAAAAGAGGAATCTTATCCGAATGTGTACGTAGTCAGGCTCTCTTCGAAACGAGTTATAATAAAATCATTCGGAATCTGCGCATATTGTAGGACTTGCATTGGTCCGCAAAATGTAGTCCGCGAGAGAAAAAAATCCACGTGTTTTTCTATTGCCCTGAGATGAATAGGCGGCTTTGTAATAAAGGACTTAATACATGTGGGAACTAACACATTTTAAACAATATAAGATCAAAAACGACCTTTTCCAAAAAATAACGTCAGTGTCCCTTGAAGTGCCCTCCTCGATGAATGGAGTTGTGAAGTGGATGCACTTGGAAGGACCACAGCACCCAATCGAGGTCACCCCCGATGCTAATTTGATATGCCCAGATACGCTCCCGTTTCGCACTCGATGGCTCGTCGTATCGGGAAAAACGACCAAAATTCTTTCGATTCTCGGGAGAGTATAGTTGCCCGGTGCCGCGCTTCTCCGACCCGATGTCGTCCCCGGAAGATACCGTTTCGATTGCTCGTCTGGGAGCGAGGAACGGAGCAAATTGACCAAAAAGCCCCGCCGACGACGCCGAACATCTATTCGAAGTCCCCCGCGGACCGAAAATCGATCACCTAATTTTCTCGAGGAATATGGTGCAAGACCTGTCGATGTGTGTACGTTTTCAATTGTTTTATAGTATAAATAAATCGATATCAGAAAGTTATGCCGCAAATTTCCCCTGCAATGCTGAGGGCAAGTTCGTCTCCTTCTTGCGCAAGGGGCAACGTTACTAGATTACCTCAGTTGTGGAACTCCCGTGGAGGGGGGTACCCCCCCTCACTCACCTCAATCCGCCTAAAGTCATTCGAAGCGCCATCTATATTTTCGTTTCATAACTGTGCATTCTAAAGAGCATAGCTGAAGCGCCAAATGGCGATCACAACGCCGCCATTTCTCCCGCAGCGGTCACTCGAGGAACTGCACGTGACATCTATTTTTGGCTTCAATCGGGTTACAAGGGTTCCACCCCCGTCTCCCTAGCGGACGCGCCACGAAATACCCCCACAGTTAAAATGTGCCTAGGTCGGGACGCGCTACCTGAAATCCCCGCTGAGGCATGGTTGTATAAAAACAATATTAATTGTGCTGTAAAACCTTGAAAACTAAAAATTTTAGAAAACATCACCCGCCCCCATTTCGTACTAATCTCCAATAAAAGTTCCTACAAAAAGAGTTTTTTTCGTTGGTTTTTACGTTTCTAGTGACGTTGAAACGAACGTATCCCGATTCAGTTACCAAAGCAGCCGTCCGGCGGCGCGTCGAGCGAATCTGGGCGAGTCGTGGTGAGTGAGGGGGGGGGGGGGGGGGGGGGGGTACTGTTTGGGCATGCAGCGTCTATGAAAAGTTCCGTAACTGAGTTAATCTAATAACGTTGGCAGGGGGTAGCGGTGACGTCAGAACGCCGAGCCCTGATTGGCTGATCGCGACCCCCCTATCTGAGCGTCGTCTGCTCCTTTGCAACGTCGTCTGCTCGCAACGTCGTCTGCGCCTGTCTTACCTTTCCTGTGACTTTCGGAAGTGCAGAGGCCAGATTCACAAAACCATCTTACGCCAAAAGAGTGCGTAAGACAAAACGTGAGAACAAATTCGTATTCACGAAACGAAATTATCGTAAGTTTTGCACAGGTTACGACGGAATCCTACGACGATCAACTCAGCATGGCCGGCAGCGGCGCTCAGTTACTTGGCCACGACGATCAACGGACGTTTATTTTTGTACGTGCTCTTCTCACGCGTCCGGACTGCAAGCAGCAAGAAAAAAAGTAAAAAGTACTTGAAATAAACCACGACGAACAAGAACGCTGGATCCACAAACACCCGGGAAATGCTCCAACGGCCACGATTGCACCGACCCCGAGTAAGCGAGCTCGGCAGATAGGCCTAGCAGGCACAGCGGTGCTCCGACGGTCCTTGGCCAAGACCGTCTGCCCACGACCGGCTGGCGTGCTGAATGTAATATGCCCGCGCGACCCTTGTGAACCCTTCAATCTCTTCCTCTTGTCCTTGTTTGCCGAGGCAGCGGTGACTCTCGCCGGTGAAAAAGCGGTGAATCTCCGACAGACGCAGGAAAGGTAAAGCAGTCATCGCTTTGACTAGCAGACGTAAAGCAGACGATGTTAACTGCGCCGACCCGCCGACGCTGTTAAAGAGTGAGGAGTCTCGCCGCACACGAAAGGAGGGAAAAAGTATTTGGGAGGGAACTTGCGGACACTAACACGCTCACTCTCGGTTCTTAGCAAACAAACCTCGGCGCCTCGGGACACCTCGCCAGTGAGTCCTCTGACTTCTCTCCTTGATGCGCGTCTGCTAGTTGTTAAAAACGTTGCAAAGCAGCAGACGACGCTCAGATAGGGGGGTCGCGATCAGCCAATCAGGGCTCGGCGTTCTGACGTTACCGCTACTTCCTTTCTCGTGCGCAGAAGACGAAAATCAGCCCACTTGCGAGGCGTATTGTGTTGGTACCTGGAAAAGTAAGAAAAAAACGGAAATGCCTCTCAGAGGAAAATGTATTCCTACGCCGAGAAACGCCAGCCAATCGGTTTCGTGACGTCACGATTCCGTGGACCAATCGCGATCGTTTTGAAAAAAAAAAAAAGCTCAACATGGCTGCTGGCCTTAGCAACGCGACGCTAGTTTCTCGTGACAATTATTCTGCTTTTTTGCACCGTGTTTTACGTGCCCGAGGTTACGCCACGAAATCTTAATGGTATCGGCTTGCGTTTGCAGCAGTTTTTGCGCGACAACGTGAGAATCCAGCGACGCTATCGCCAACGAAAATTTCGAAGCGGGCGCGAGGCTTAGCACTGCTGAGAGGTGAGAAGCTACGCCGGACGTCGTCTGCTTCGTTGGATTTCTGTCGCCTCTCGTTACCACTCAACATAGTACCGGCACCGCTGCTTCAATTCTCTGTGGTTTCCGCGGGGTGAGCTGAAATTGCCGTGCACCTCAGTGGGATCCATGACAAAAGACAAAGAGAGCGGGGCGTAGGGTGCCTACATGTCTGTCTGTCTCAGTTTGAAGACATCCATTGTTGCACTGAATGTTCAGCGCGTGACGCTCTCGCGCACTCGTTGCGTGACCTGGGCGCTAAAATGGCGTCTATGCATTAGCTAAAGCTACGCGCTGGAGCTGATTGACACCGGATTGCGCGTACTTCAAAATGCATAAAAAAACGATTGGGCGTAAAAATGGCGGAGATGTCACCACCCAAGCAAAAGCGCGCGTGTGTATGAAGGCCTTCAACGTTACGAAAACACTCAGTTGGGAAACTCGCCGTCGAAACCTGGGCCGCTGGCGTCCACCGAGACCGAGCTAAATGCGACAACAGCGCCACTCTTTGTCATTTGTCTGTGCTGTGGTCACCTTGAGCTTTTAGAAAGCCTTTTTTTGCGAAAAAACAAACGGAAAAGACTCTTTTTGTATGAAATTTATTGGAGTTTAGTACAAAATGAAGGGCGCGTGATGTTTTTAAAATCTTTAGTTTGCAAGGTTTTGTGACACAATTAATATTGTTTTTATACAACCATGCCTCAGCGGTGCTTTCAGGTGGCAAGTCCCGACCTAGGTGCATTTTAATTTTTAACTTAGGTAGCAAGACGCGGCGCGTCCGCTGGGGAGACGGGGGTGGCACCCCTGTAACCTCTTCCACTGTATCTGTTTTGGCGCCTGAATGGCCGATTAAAGCCAAAATAGAAGTGGCGTGCGGTTCCTCGAATGGTCGCTGCGGGAAAAATGGTGGCGTTGTGTTCGTCATTAGCTCGGTGCAGGAGGACAGATCGGAGACACTTTTTGAAGGCAGTCTCTATGGCAGTTTCCCAACTGAGTGGTTCACTGATCTCTATTTTAGTAGGCTGGATCGCGGATCGGGAGCCCGTCGGTGTCGCCAACGGCGGCCATTGCTTGACACCAGGCAATACACGCAAGTCTATGGCAGAAACGCAATAAAAGTAAGAATATTGAAGCATGTACGCTGTGCTCTGCGGCGAGTATTTTATGGTGTGCTGCGATCCTTATGTCGGGTGTTTGGAGATCGAATCGGTAAGTGTCAAACGTCCGGTCGCCGAATAAAAAAATCAAACGTACCGGAGCACCTACGGCTGAGCTGGCAAGCTTGCTCTCGTAGTGGAGTAAACAAAGGAACTTGCCGTCAATAAAGACCTTCCTTAGGGAAGCCCAGAAGTTGATGAATGACAAAGAAGTTCCATCTCGACAGCGGCTTTCCGGGAGTGAGCGAATTCCGCGTAGCAAAGCCTTCGAGCTTGTCGTCTGCTAAACCCAACTCAACGAAACCGCCACCGATTCCGCGGTAACTCTAAGTAACTCTCGCCTCATTGAGCTGCACTACAGCGGAGTCACTCTCGACCACAAAATATTTATTTATAAGAACTGCGAGGGCTGTCAGTTTTAATGTTTGTACGCAAGCTATTTGACGGGCTTATCGAAAAGCATCCAAAAAGTTTCAGTGCCGACAACAGCTTAGAACAGGGGAAAACGTCACTTTTTCTCGTTCTTCCCATAGAGTCCCATGCATTGGCTGGTGCGGCTGGTGTCAATCAATGGCCGCCGGTGGCGAAACTCGGCCCCAGCTGCCGAGGCCGCGGTCCGCGATCCAGCCTACTACAATAGAGATCAGTGGAGTGGTTTAATAACGTTGAAGGCAACTCGCCCAGCTTACCACTCTACTACAGTTGAAGGCACTCTAGCGGGGCGCGGTGGCGGTGTCGATGACTTGGGAGGGTGCCGATTTGTCAAAACCCGAAAAGTATAATTATTCTTGTTTTCTATTCATCTAACAAAATAAAGGCACACATTTCGTGCACAAAGCCCACAAAACTAAGTAAATCACTAAATATTTATTATTTGCAGGAACTATAAGTGCTTTGTTATTTATAATTCTGGCGAGAGAAAGGTTGGTTTCGTTTTCGCCGCTTTCCCTCAATCGAAGGCGCTGGAAGACGGTATGTTAGACAGTACCTTGGACAAAAAATGAATTGGGAAGACGGTACATTGGACATGACTTTCTATCTTTACTAAACAGCTATTTCGTTGACAAAAACGTATTCTAACTTATTTAAACGTCCTGAATGAATTAAATAAATATTGTAGTAGATTAAGACACGTTTACTGGAGGAAGAAAAAGCAACGTTGCTAGCGAACTACTTTCTCGACGGCGGAGGCACTTCAGATGGGCGCAATGCATGCGCTTGTGGGTGGAGCTAAAAGATTGTTCTTAGGTTGCATCCGACTATAGTAACCTCCAGGCATTTCTTCTCGAGCTGTGCCTCTAGGCGTCTCCGCTCTTCTCCACCCCATTAACTTCACCTGTCGAGTCTGTGCCCTTCTCGGCATAGAGGTCTCTTTTGCACTCCCAGAAAAAAAGGGTGTATTTTTACACCCTTTGTCCCGTATAAGACACCCCAAAACTTCAGTTCGACGTACAGCGCACTGCATGCCGTCGAATCAACTGTACCAACTTTCACGAGAGTCTTGAAGCCGTGTGGTGCAACCTATTAAAATGGATAATGTACGTGTTGAAAAAAATAAAAATCGAGGTTTTCTTGACCCTACTGCAAAACCTCTGTGTTTTCTTTCAGTGGTCTGTCAGACGTACTTTAGCTATCTAATGAGTTATATCGCACCGTTATCAATCCCCTCGTAAAAAGTGGGGCCGTCTGTTCGACTTTAGGGCGCTGTACGTCGAACTGAAGTTTTGAGGTGCATTAAATGGGACAAAAGGTGTAAGACGACAGCCTTTTTTGTTTCGAGTGTGGAGGCTCGTCATCGCCCACTTCAGTGGCACGATATCTCGATAAGACGAGGGAAGCTCAGTAATGGAGGCTCAATCTGGCGCCTGTTTAAAGCGTCTCTAGGTCACGTGACATCACGTCGCGTGACGCCAATTTATTTTGTTATATTTAGCGGGGAAACTGAATTTGTATATATGTCTAGTAACATGAAGTCGCGTGACATTACTTTCACCACTAAATTTAGCGGGGAAACAGAATGGCCGTTGATGTCACGGGACGCCGATTTTCCCGCTAAATCTAGCGGGGAAACGGAATTTGTGTATATGTCAAGGGACGACAACTCGTCGTGTGACGTCGTATTTCCCTCTAAATTTAGCGGGGATACCGTATCGGCGTTGAGGTCACGTGACGCCCGTTTTCTCGCTAAATCTAGCGCGAAAACTGAAGTCATGGGACGCCACATTCCACGGCTTCACAAAATGCGGTTTCACAAAATCCGAAGCAACCAAAAAAACGTTTCATGTAAGAAAAAAAAAAAAAAAAGATATTACAATGTGGAGTTTGTCAAAGGATTCGCCGGCCGGCTACGACGCATTTCATGCACTCGTGTTTCGCCGCAGCCTTCCACGTTCACTTGCGTAGAACATCGAAGGGAGCGAATGATCCCTAAATTACGCTTTTAGGTGTTCCAAACTGCAGCCCACTCCGAATAAACATTTCTGGCTTCAACTCTGTTTTGATCGCACACCGCTTCTACACTTGGCATTTCTTGTTCCAAAAGGGAACGGCTGCCGGCTCGATACGACTATTCGCGACTCCAGCGACCTATAGGGGGTGCCACCACCAAACAAACATGGCGGCTGGGTCCAGGTCGCGTCGGCTCGCCCGAGCCGCCTGAACGGGTGGCGCATTCAATTTAGTTTTCTTTTGTTTAATGCCCAATTTTATAGGTATTTGAACTGAGACGGTTAAGTGTAGCCGGTGCACGTAAACTTGCAGAGCATAGTTTTGTTTTCCCGGTCCTTTCGGAGATTTCGTTCAAAACCGAAACTATGGGCTCCGGAGAGACGGTAATAGACTCTATTCAGTTTTGATCATCTAAGGAAAGTGGCGATGACTACAGAATTGTTCCGCCGAACATGCCTTTACTATGCGACTAAAGGCCCGTTCACACTCTTGCGACCGAGTAAGACCGAGAGGGACCAGACCGGTTTTTAAGCCTCTTGCGATCTCTTAGGACCAGCTGCGCTGCAGCGCATCCGGTCCTAAGAAGTCGTAAGAGGATTAAAAACCGGTCTTGTCCCTCTCGGTCGTACTCGGTTGCAAGAGTGTGAATGAGCCATTATCTGTCCGCGAAATCGAGCTTTTCTGCGTATCCGCGTTTTCCAGTCGTCTGCTCGGTCAACAACACAGGCTGCAGGAAAATTACGAAAATTAAGCAAGCGCTTCTTGAGCCAAGGAGCATGTTAACCCGCTGGCGCCCCACTAAACAGCTGATACTCATATTTCAATTCAGGTTTTAATAGCAATCGAGAAGTCATTTTGACGATCGGGTTTTTTAATAATCTTTATTTGGACTCCTTGAGTCACGGGTGGAAGGGCAAAAGGTAAACAAATTTTACCTGACGAGGCCCCACCACCCTGTACATAGCTCAGCAGCATACAGCAGTAAACGCAAAGAAAAACTATGGAGTCAATATCGTGTCCACAAAACAATATTCTTATACAAAAAAAATGCAAAAAAAACAGTAATAATAAAATTACACACATATAAAAAATAATATACATGATAAGGCACTTCATAGAATTGACAGTAATCAATTGCTGCTAGGAATGTATCGCTTACAAAGCAAAGTATCGGTTAACAAGGATAAATACAGAAAACATAAAACTGATAATCAGCGCCATAAATCGACAAAAATGATTAAATAAACAGTTTCACAACACTATTCATAAAATGGAAGGAGATAAAGTTTCATATTTTTCTTAAAGGTGAAAAGTGAAGTAGAACATTTTATTAACTCAATAATATCGGGGTGGTTGTTTAGGAGCTCGGGTATTTTGTAAGTTATTGCTTGGGAACCGTAATTGGTTCGTATTTTTGGTTTCATGTAGATTTCGTTTCTCAGATTATATGGCGTTGTCTTCGGGTAGTAAGTCTCACTAAATGTATTTTCATCTCTGTTGTAGTCACTATACATATACATTGCAAGTTTAAGGATAAAGAGGCTTTCAATATCCAAAAGTCGGTGCTTCGCAAAATATGGAGCTGTATGATCAGTAGAACCCAGGTTCTCAATACAACGAACTGCTTTCTTTTGCAGACCAAGTATCCTAGTCAAATTAAATTTTGTAGTAGTTCCCCAGACCAATAAACAGTAATGAAGATGGGATTGTACTAGAGTGTAGTAGAGCTGACGTTTAAGCCAACAAGGAAGGATTTGTTTGAGTTTGTATAAGACGCCAATAGATTGAGATATCTTCGAGCGAACATGATCTATATGACGCGACCAGCTAAGTGTTTCTTCAAACCAGACGCCCAAGAATTTAAGGGAGGACACTCGTTCCAATTCCAAGTTTTTAAAAGTTATTTTTAGATTAAGATTACTACGAAGTTGCTTATGACCCGGTTTAAAAATAATATATTTCGTTTTGTTGACATTCAGTTCTATTTGATTGGAGTCTAGCTAGAGCGCTAGTTCATGAAGCCACATATTTGACAAATCTTCTATCACGCGTATATCCTTATCAGTAAAAAATACATTGGTAACATCTGCATATAAGATTATTTCGGGAGTGCCAGGTATGTTCACTATATCATTTATATATAGTAGAAAAAGCGATGGTCCGAGGATTGACCCCTGGGGTACACCATAATTTATTTTTCTTGGTTCAAATTCGAATTCATTTATTTTTACATATTGCGATCTGTTCGATAAATAGCTACAAATTAAATCCCAAGCTGCGCCCCTTATACCATAATGCATCAGTTTTTTTTTAGAAGGATGTCGCGTTTAATTGAGTCGAGCGCCTCGCGGAAGTCTAAGAAAATTCCCACGGTGTATAGCTGTCTTTCAATACTATTGACCAGTTTATCTTTAATATGTAATAGAGCCTTTTCTGAAGATTTATTTTTCTGAAAACCATACTGTACCTTCACTATTATTTGCCTTTCTTCGAGATATTTAGAAAGCCTAACATTAATTACTTGTTCCAGGATTTTAGAAAATAGTGGGAGTACTGAAATTGGCCTGTAGTTGTTTATGTTGTTGCGCGGGCCACCTTTGTGTATAACACACACTCTCGCAAGTTTCATTTTTTGTGGAAGTGTACCAGTTGATAAAGCAGTGTTGAAAATATGTGTCAGTGGAAGACTGATAAGATGAGACACTGCCTTTATCGGTACTGCCTTGACATCGTCTACCCCAGCTGCTTGTGTTATTTTTTTAAGTTCAAAATAATCTGTATTATCTCTGTTTCTGTCGTAGGGCAAAAAACACTGAGTTCGCATTTTGAACTGGTGACAGGTATAGATCAGAATTACTACTCAATGTACTAAATGATGAGGCACCAGCATCTAGGAAGTGTATGTTAAATTTGTTGGCCAAGGACATGATTGAATATAAATCACCATCGATTATTAGTTCATTAGGTAACGCATCGTGGGTCCGAGAAATAAGACTTTTTAGGTTGTTCCATATCTGCCGTGGGTCGTTATAAACTGACGCAAATTTATTTTCATAGTACTGCTTGCGTGCTTTTTTAATATCTGCATTCAGCTTATTTCTAGTCTTTTTATATTCCCGTAATATCGCTTCATCTCTAGTTTTGATAAAAGTATCATTAAGTTTATTTCGATAGTTCATTCTTTCGTACATATCCTTATTTACCCATGGTTTTCTTATTTTCTCGTGTTTTCTCACATTTCTGATAGGAAACGCTTCATCGTAGCATCGTTTAATTTTTGTTATAAACATGTCATAACATACACTTGGATTCTGTTCATTGCATACATCATCCCAATTAATACTCGATATCATGGCATAAAGGTGTTTATATTGTCACGATTAATGCATCTTGAGGCTATCACGGGTGAAGAATAGGATGAGGCTCTCGTTTTTCGCGAAGATGGAAGAATACAGAAGATGATCACTTATAGACCCACACGCGGCCCTGACGTCACGCAGCTGCGGTGGCGCTGTCGACGGCACTGCGCATGCGCAGACGTTTCCCCGGAAAGTATTCCGGGGATTGCCTGACTCGGTAAATGGCTTGTAATACACAGATCAATTACAGTTGCGCTATCAAGGGTTATTCTTGTTGGGGCGGTGATAACATTGCTGCACCCGAAAGATTCAATTATGTCAAAAAACTGTCTGCAAGAAGAATCCGAGCCAAGTATATTAATATTAAAGTCGCCTATTAGTGTGACTTATAAGTTTAAGGCAGTAATATAGTCTAAAAGTTCAGTGATGTAATTAATAAATTCACATAGTGTTCCTGAAGGCGGGCGATACAGCGCAGCGACTACGGAACCGTCGCATATTGCAACGATCGATTCGTAGTGACTGGTAACACCCGAATACTCTGGCACAACACGATAACTAGCGCTATCGCGGAAGTACAGGGAAACGCCTCCTCCTCTTTTGTCTGTTCTAAACACACCTTCCCTCTTGTAACCCTGAAAATTAACTTCGTCACTGGTACTAGTTTGCCAAGTTTCTGTAAAAGCCAAAACGTCGAAGCTATAATTAAGAGAGCCCAAATGGATAGTGATTTCTTCATGTTTATTAGCAATGCTCCTAGCATTCAAGTGGAAAATTGAGAAATGTTGCTTTAGGTACAGCGGATCTTGCTGGATAAGTTGGCTGAAAGTAGTTGGATTATAATACAATGAAACAGGAGTTGTATCAGCCATTCTCAGATTATTTTGCCGAGATCAACTTCAGATCCGATTTTGATAGCGCGTTCGCCTTCTGCCTTGCGTACGAAGATGTTTCCATTTTTTTGCCAAACAAACTTGTAGCTTTTTTCTTGAGCTTTTACTTTCGTCATCCACAAGAGTTTCTTGTTGTGTGGGGTTAGGTTATGTATTATATTACGTAGTATGTCCCACTAAAGCGATATTAGTATATTCTTCGAGTTGAAATATGAGCTTAGTTGACAAGCTATTAGGTGAACTGCTGAATAATATTTGACAGACTGAGATACTGCTTAAACGTAGCCAAATGGTTCTAGCCGGTAGCATGGAGACGAATGCGGACAAACTGAAGAGAGTCTTCATCGGAGATTCACGCAGAACCTCTCTGCATTGAACTTGACTTCGAATCCTGAACGGAGAAAATGAGTATTTTTTTGTGATCGGACAGTCTAAACAATGTAGGCGTATATTGTTGCTGGCTTTGACGGGGGTGTAATATAAATATTGGAGGCGCGATAGATCATAATGCCGTGACAGCTTCTAGCTTTGCGAGACGCGTCCCCCGCCTTTTGAAAGCAGGTAATTTCCCTCACTAATCATATGCAGCGAGCAGGTTTTCCTGAATCAAGTAATTGCAAAATCAGCCCAACTCCTTCAGTGTGGTCCAGAGGCTTTTTCGGCGAAAAGCAGCCAAGATGAATAGTCAACGTACCGACCGGCGTGGGTGGCTCAAACTTGAAGCTAATCAAACACAACTAAACTCAAGAAAAGCAACTATCGAACCTTCCCATTCACTTGATTGCAACATTGGTGTTTCCTCCAGTGAAACACCTCGTCTGTCGTCCTCAGTCCACTTTTCTACATTCTTATAAAGAAACCACTTATCAGTTACCAAGTAGTCGTCACTTTGAACGTGATTCGAGACAGACAAAAAATCAAAACGTTTTTCCGTGATTCCTCCCCATCCAAGAAATCGAAAGCACGCGACCGTGTGTTGTGGAGTAAACGGGCTTTCAAACACGTGATGGAAGGAAACAATCTACTGAGGCTTCACCACACTAATGAACACTCAGGCACACTTAAGAAATTTTCGGACCTTCGTCAAATTACATTGTTCGCCACCGCGCCGACAACACGTGTCCGCGAAAGCCACCAGACGCGGAGGGGCGCAAAGCGACCTGAACCGGCTGGTTCCCGGTTTTCCCGCTTGGTGGCGTCCGTTTTGCTGGAGTCGCGAATAGCACATGATCATACATGGCTCACAAACGAGGTCGTCGTGAATTCGAATTACCCCGTTAGGCCCACGAAGCTTCTCGGGATAGCGAGGATAGAACCGCCCGCGCAGACTCGCCCAATCGAGCGCACGGACTTTTCACAACAGCACAAAAACGCAGGGACGCAAAACTGAGCGGAGAGAACAGAACAGAATGTACAGGGAATTCAAATCGCAGAAATATGCGTCGCGCACACGCTCCAACTAGCCCTTATACATCCCGGTTCACGAATGGGGCGCCCGCCGCACCCGTGCGAGGGCAAGTGCAGCAGCGCTATCACTCTAAATAAAGTCCGTGCGTCTGCTTTCCCGCACAACACTCGGAGAGCTAGTCGCCGAAACTTACGGAGGCAGCTCAGCGAATGACGATGCCGATATGCTTAGACCAAGAAACGCACTCTGAGTTGTGACATTAAGCAATGCAAGCGTGGCGTTTTGCATTGCGTAATGTCGCAACTCCGAGTGCGTTTTTTGGTCTAAACATATGCTTCGGCATCGTCATTTGCTGAGCTGCCTCCGTAAGTTGTGGTGATTGGCTCCTCGAGTGTTGTGCGGGAAAGTAGATGCACGGGCTTTTTTTTTAGAATGTAGGCGCAAACACGCCGGCCGGTTTGGCAGGTTTTGCCCCTTTTTTTCATTTCTACCCCTCGTTTCTGCACATCTTAAACATATTTTTCTGTGTTTTCCATCTTTCTCGTTCAACAAAAACGCTTTCTTGAAAGAAGAACGACGATTTTATATAGTGATACACATTCTTTAGTTCGCATAAAAGCTTCTGATGGTTCCTGCCGAGACTGCCAATCGAAAAATGGTCACTAAATATTTTTAAAAGCTCGTGTTTCTTCATTTATAATCTAAAGGGAAATAAATGCGTCAGAATGGCTCAATAGTTCCTCTTCAACACTATCAAAAAGTTACTGGCGCTAATTTTTGTGTGTGAGCAATTCGATCTGGTTAAAAACATTTAAAAAAATTATTGCATCATGCAGGACGAAATATGTTGCAAACGTGCGCGCAATGTGTGCTTTTAATACGCAATAAAAAAAATTTCCTGCGTATAATAAGTACCATTTTTTTCCATCCATGGTCTTACACAACGGTACAACGTGTATGCGATAATTTTTCTATAAGCATGGAACTTAGCTAGGCGAATTTGCGGCGAAAATTCGCTGCAAATTCGTTCGATTCGTTGGCGAGAATATTGAAACGGGCTCCGGCTTGCGCAGGTGTCTCGATTACAATGCAGATATGCGAGTTAATAAATGCAGTTTTGCCGAGGCGTCCTTGCAAATATACCGAATCGACTGGCACAAAGTTTAGACTTACATATTACCTTTTTTTTTTTTTTTTTCTTAAATGACCGTTTTCAGCGGGTTGCGACATTAGAACGGTGCGACTTATAGATCGAAAAATGCGGTATATATAGGTCGTCTGTCGTGACTTTCTTTCGAGGTTAAAACCTCAGTTCCCGTATTTGGGTGAAGAGAATGAAGCCGTAAGATTTCACAAATACGAGGCACACCATTTGTCACTACCCAAGAGCCAGATGACTCAAAGAGACGGCCACCCTGTACACCGACAGTGGCATGGCTGCCAACGCTACACTGCCTGTTTGTTGCAGCGTGGTGCTTGACAATGCGTTTATTACTAGAGTATTCTTTAGTGTATAAGCTCTCGTCTGGAGCAGATTTGAGCGTTCATCCATCTTAAAATCCAAAGTTATGCGGGAAAACCACTCTTCACGCGTGCCGGAGCCGTGCTCCGACAAATGCGGCTGGTGGTTTCCTCTCGTCCTTTCCGTTCTCATTTTGGCGACCACATTGCGCTTGATTATAAACTTGCAGAAAATATTTCATCGAGGTATTTAGAAAATGCGCCAAACCACAAAGCACGTAAAAAAAAAAAAAAAAAAAAAAACGAAGGAAAGTTTTTTTCAAGTATGTTTTTACAGGCGAATTCAGTTCCGCGAACAAGCACGTTTATGCATGCTTTGGGCTCTGCTGATGGCATTTAATTATCGAAGTTTTTATTGCTGTATGCACAGTAATTTCGCTTTCAGGCCTCAAAGGTCGAGCTTGTTACAATGAGGCCCCAGTGTACATTGCGTGCTAGCTAATTTGCGGTTTAGCGTTTCAAACAATCTGTGAATCGTATATGTGTAAGCGTGTTACTGGTCATCTGCTTAAAAAGAAGTTAAGTATCGGGAATTCAGTACTAAAAAAAAACACCTCTGGTTGTAGTTTATTCCTCTGAAGGATCGGCAAAATCATGAACGATTAAAAATAAGTTTTCGTAACAGTCCAAATAAAAAAAGAATGTAATAAATTAGCTGAAATATCATGGTTCTATGATCTATTAGCAGCGGAAGTGAAATGCGATCCACTTGGCATGAGTGCTTTCCTTATGTAGACAATGTTTTCCGCAAGTTTGTGTTCGTACGCTAACTACGTCAGACGCTGGAGTTGGAACGGTCCTTGGGTCTTTATTGCACACATTTCTGCATCCATACGACGACGGACGTTAGAGAAATGATTGAGACACGGCCTCATGCAGAAGCTAAAAGTATGAGCACAGTTGGCTAGTGGGCATAGTCAGCGGCTATCAGCCATAGCGGAGGCTTTTCTGCACAACACTGGATTTCTGTTTATCACGTGATTGAATGCGGGGAATAGTGGCGCGGCGGCGCGTAGAAAACATGCACCGTAGGGGATCCGATCGATATAGAAGTCTATTTTTCACCATCCAAGCATAACCCGTGCGGCCAAAGAAAGCAAAATCATCAAAAAAATTAAAGAAACGAAAATTAGATGAAATACAAAAAGCAGGTGGTAGAAACGTATAGGATTGTCCTGGAAGTGTCATTTTCAGACACCTGCGCACGTGAATAGGGTCTGGATTTGTTATATCTGTTTTGTCTCTCCAGAGTACAAACTCGACATGACAGAAAAAAAAAAGACATCTATACATCATGCAAGCCAGTGCCACGAAAATAACAAGAATACGTGAAAACGGCAAGGCGTTCGGAACCGTCTGATGTCCCATGCATTCTTGTATTCGTATATTAGAGAAAAAAAAAAAAAAGTACAAGAGCGAGTTTTTTTTTTTGTTGCTTTTTTGCGCTTATATTGTGCTCAAGTCCACTTGGTGTGTTGAGTGCACTGAAGCTCTTGTGTTTTAGGTGAATCACCGAGACACAGAGGTTTCGCAAAATTTACCGTCTTATTGAAATTTGATAAAGCAGTGTTCCCCATCCTCTGGTTTTCTGCAACCCATAAAAAAAAACTAAAAATCGTGTGACGATCGACCCTCTTTAATAATTGCAGGGAGGGACCGGAACTGAGAATCTTATAATAGCTCCGGAACCAATGTGATTGTGAGATTAGCCCAAACGTAACTCATAAGATGGAATCGCGATGCAAGGAGAGTGGACATAGTAGCTCACGCATTGTGTTTCTTAAAATATCGATGACTATAACACGATTATACAACGCTGGTCGCACAATGAATCGGGAGGGTGAGAAGGCATGAACCGCCAGTGCCAGACGTCGGCAAGTCAAGTTTCGTCGCGCGGGTAGATCCTCATACCAGCCTTGAAGTACTCTCGGGAAAACCGTTGTGAAGGGGTGAGTGTCACCTTGTAGCGAGACAGGCTTTGTGCACTACCGCTCGAACATATTTTATGGTAGAATATCGACTATGTTGAAGAAGTAAAGCACTCCAGCACCCGCAGGTTTATTAATTTTTTTTATATCTGTCAGCTGGGTAATGACGGTGCCAAGAGTGTCATCGATATTGCGGGTACATCTTCAGGTTGTCTCAAATAGCGGCCAGGCTATCGCTCTACGATTTTGTTCAGCGCTGTCCACAGATGGTGCATTGTTCTGTAAAATTAGCAAAGAGCGAACTTACTTGAGGAAGAAGTAAAAAAATAAGAAAGGCTTAGCTCAAATGGAAACTCAGCGAAGCCACCGGTCTTCAAGTAATAACGCACCGTTTGGCGCGGGAGGCAAGAGATGGCGCAAGGGGTCGCGACGCCAACTGCCGCCAACGAACGAGCATACGGCGCCGAGAGCCGGCATCAAATAGCAGACGATATTTTCGACTCAAAAGTGGCGCGAGCTTTTTCGATGTCAGTTGCCAATGCCAAAGAGTTATTATAATGTACTCTAGAGGTTCAACTGGCGCTAGTGTGCTGCTGAAAATTGAAGCAGACAGCAACCAGTCCGAAATTGACTTCCGGTAATGCATTTCTATGGGAAAAAGCGAGTGCATCTTCTCTCTGCGCTCGATTATAAGAGCACATATTACGAATCATTCGTACGTACTAGGCACGTCGGAACATTTCTCAGTCATGCAGACGAAATAATTGGTCAGTTACAGCGTTTTAATTTTAAATTCGTGGCATGAAAAACGGTGCTAAAACAGCTACGTAAATGTATTTATGTGCACTGTCGGTCACTGTTAGCGCGAACACGGCGTCGGCACTTTCTAGCATGAGGATATACGTGCCAAACGAACGAAGGACATCTGGAAAACTAAGAGAGACGGCAAGAACTACGCAGTAAAACTGGAAAAGTAACTCCTTGTACATGCAGATGATCAAAAGAAATTGAAAGCCACGTAATATAGTCCGATTTCCAATAAATAGGTACTGCTTTGTTTGTTATGCTCATGAATATGTGTGAAGATGCTTGTTCTTGGTTTAAATCATCACCCCCCAGGCAGCACACCAATGTTGGTCCGGCATTGGCCTAACATTGGCTAACACCGGCCTCAATATTGGACAATATTGGAAGTGCTACCCCATCCAACGTTGGCCCAGTCATTGGTGCCAATATTGGGCCACTGTTCAGCCATGGTTCCAGCCAATGTCGGCCCATCGTTGGGCCATTGCTAAACCATGGTTCCAGCCAATGGTGGTCCCACATTGGCAAAGACCGGCGTAATATTGGACAATACTGGAAGTGCGACCCGATCCAATGTTGGCCGTCGTTTGTGCTGACTTTTGGCCATCGTTGCACTCGCCCAGCTGTTTGCAAGTGCTCTCACCAAGTTGTTTGCAAAAAGAAAGGTACGCAGACACAAGGAATATTTTTGAAATCTCCTAAAGTTTATTGCACACAGCGTATTCTGCAGACAAGTACAAACTAAGCAATTTGTAATATGTGAAGAGGTACTACTCAGCTGTTATACAACTGAGAAGATTGCAAAGCAAACAACAACCGGGGTAATTGTTGGGTAGTTTCCAGTCTCCCGACAGCTGGCAGACTTTTTCCCCGAAATTCTACCGTTAGTCGCCCCTCATTGGCGGTGCAATCAGTTCATCGAACGACATTTCATCGACAGATCGCTTCATCAACACGCGATGTTTCATAAAAAAAACTGAGAATAGCATTTTGTTTTCCTGTTGCAAAGAATTGTTGCAGACTTACCATGAGGAGGCGTGAAAGGGTGGGCTGGTTCAGTGAGCACGCGCCTCAGGAATACACGCGCTTTGAAATGCCCCTACATCGTGAAATTCGTGTAACGAATGTCGAGGAAACGTTGCGCCTCAGGAATACACGCCCGACAAATGCCCCTACAGCGTGAAATTCGCGCAACGAATGTCGGTGAAGCGTGAATGTCGACGCAACGTGTAATCACGAAAAGGTGGCCACGAAACGTGTTTTCGCGAAACGCAGGGTGAATAAGGACGTCAGTATTCTACCTGCAGTTGTGACATAATTTCAGGCAGATAATGGCAGGCGACTGTCGGTAAGATTGCAGGAAAATTATTCTCCGGCTGCCAGGAGATAGGCACTCCCTATAGTTCTAGACGTTATCCGGAAGAGTATACCCGTAGAAGAACAGACAATGATCCCCAAATAGGGTACAGCGCACTTACGTTGAAAATACCGGACTTGAAAAATGTAATCCGAGGTAGATGTCGACACGTGCACTGCAGACCAACCACACAAACACAAGAACTTGAAGGAAGTGATCCGTGAAGATTCAATCCGATGTAGCACGCGCTGCCGTTTGCCGAAGCGAACACTAAACGGTTCACAAAATGTCTTGCGCTTCTTTGAAGAAATCGATACGGGTAAGACTTTTCGAGCGAGATACCATTTACCGCAGAAGCGAAATGCAGAGCAGGCCCGCAGGCCGCATCGCACGCGTAACTAGGTCCGGTCTTCGCAGGCATTCTGGGTTTGTCAACTGCTAATGCGCCCTCCGTGAAACCACATGATCACGCTTCTGCCGTTTCCCGCGCCCAGAGAGCGGATTCAAACGATAAGAGAGAGAAAACGAGCGAAGGAGTAGAAAGGAAGCAGGCCAGAACAGGGGTGCGCTTACAAAGGCTAATCTTCTGGGGCATCTCAACAATGAACACAGCCATACGATTTGTCACTTGTACCCAAAGTTGATAGTGCAGTGGATGTTATGCGTGGCCTTGGGCTGGCAGGTTCCGTGCTCTGCCTTATCACCAGCTTCGAGACTGTAGTCACGTGACCCTAACCGGAGACACGATTGGCCTGACACACACATAGCGTCTACCCTGCTGTCAATACCGATTGAACGAGACAGCTCTTTGAAGGCCAGCTTTTGAACTTCTAAAGAAGCTGTCGAGCCCAAAAGTTATTCTAAACGGGGTAAGTTTGAAGACACTATGTTTTTGCGTGGTACAGCCCCCATTAATATTTAGAATAAAGAACTTAGCGCTACTTTTTTTGCGCACGATGTCCACAAATAAATAAATAAATATATATCTACTTTTATCAATAAATTTAAAAATATTTGTACACTGTTAGGTTCGCGTTTTTAAACTTGAAAGTTTTTCACGAACGAGTAACACATAAAAGACACCACGGACAGCAGATCGTCCGACTTTCAACACACGATGAATCGCTGACGCTCGAAGACAGAAGGTTTGCGATGCTGCGCGGACGGTTTTTGAAAGATGCTGCGTAGGTATTAGCCCCGAGAGCGAACACAAGCGTCGCTGTGGTCGGCCTTCCACGATTGGCCGAACGCTGACTATGACGTAAGAAAGGGATTATCATCGACGGAAATAAGAGGAATGAAAGAACTTTAATTTTGACGGTGTTGGCAGTGTTCCTTTAAGAGCGGCAATGATTTCAAGCTTCCACCATGCTATTTACAAACACCATCGAACTTGTTGTTTGCAAGGTAATGACGTAACAAGGGGGAACCATAAGAGGGCGCCACCACAACTTCTCGCGCTAATACGCCGGGCGCAACGGCTTCACGACCGTTCGAAGGGCAGAGGATTCGCGACGACAAAGTGGCGTCTTGCAACTTCAGTGAGCTAACGGGGCTCGAGAGTTGCACGCTCCCATTTCCGCAGCGCGAGCGCGGGCCGGCCACATCGAGGCGCAGTATGTTCTCACGTCACGATTGCTACGTCGTTGCTCTGCCTACACTGATGAGATCAGCACTGACAGTCGAAGCAGCCCTCTCGAGACTTCACTCGAGTCCAATAGACGACTTTCTAGCGCTATAGACTCTCGTAAAACTGAGAGTAGAAGTCACCTCGGTTGCGGCGTAAGCGGCGGCTTTATGTTTGTAGACGCGTGCGTCGACAATGACAAAATAGGCACAGAAACATCAAATATAAAAAATAGAGCACGCAGAAAGAAATACAAACATGGCAGGGGCGCGGGCGAAGTAGAAGACGTTAACGCTACGTAATTGTGAAGAATCGTGTGTATCAGGCACGTGAATTAAGAAAGACGAGACCGTTTGAAGTAAAAAACAGCGTTATATTAGAAAACAATATGCCAAGATGAAAACACCCTAATTAAATTTACACACAAAAAGCTACGAATGGTATGACTTTGGGGAAATCGTTACAGGAACGCACGTCCGACAGATTGTTCTCGCAATGTCGGCACACTGCTTCAATGCTTCTCACTAAGGGCAACCGGAAAGTTCGCTGTAACACCTTAACGCTTTCTTGTTTCGTGGCGCTGGGTCTTGGGAGGTTTGTGCGCTGGAGCGGCGACAAAGAACGTACCGGCAAGCCCAAGGTTCAGCTTGAAGCCGGTGGGTCGGCGGCGGCGTTGGCACGGCGTTGGCACGGCGTCGGCGTCTGGGGTGGCGTGTTGGAATGGACTGGGCCGCTGTGGTCTTGACGCGTGCTCCGCAACACGTGCACCTGCTTTCAACTGGGGTGAAGGCTTCGTGGGAGCTGGAGGTCAGGCCAGGTGGAAGCCTTGAAGAACCGGGTCTGGACGCCCGGCGGTTCCCTTCCACACGCTGGTCTGCCCGCTCGAACAAACTCCATTTTCTGTTCTCCGCCTTCCTTCTCTTTTTTTCTTTCTCGATGCAGGGCGCGTGGCACGCGCCACGAGGATGACGCGCGCGCACACACACACAGTTCGTCGCGTGCACAACGCGGCAGGAAGATGACCCGGCACGCGCACATACACACCGTCGAAATCCGCGCACGTTACAGTAATACATATACATACAAAATACACTGAAAAAGACAAAAATAATTAAATCTAAAAAACGCAATCAAGTTGTCAACGCCGAGGTAAGGCAATGCGAAGGGAGAGCAGCCGGCGAAAAAAACTGCAATAGTCCTATAGGCAGCTAAGGATTTATTTGTGATCGCGGTTACAAAGCACCGGCGACGCATGAAGTTGGCTAAATAAAATTCTCTCCCCGAGCGAGCGCATGAATGACTTCTTTCCACTTCCCTACCTCTGCAATGCAAAAAAGAGGGTCGCGGGTCTATAGCCTAGGCGACACAAATATCGATAAGCGATTGGCTATGGCTGTAGAATATTGACCAGCTTATACCAAGACATCACCAATGTTGGAAAACTCTAGGCTTTGACAGTTTAATATTAACCAGCTTAAGCCAGCGTATATTCAATATCGGAAAGCCATTGGCTCTGACAGTCCAATATTGTACAGGCTATGCCGGCGTATATCCAATATTGGAAAGCTATTGGCTTTGACAGTCCAATATTGGACAGCTTATGCCGACGTATATCCAATATTGGAAAGCTATTGGCTTTGACAGTCCAATATTGGACAGCTTATGCCGGCGTATATCCAATATTGGAAAGCTATTGGCTTTGACAGTCCAATATTGGACAGCTTATGCCGGCGTATATCCAATATTGGAAAGCTATTGGCTTTGACAGTCCAATATTGTACAGGTTATGCCGGCGTATATCCAATATTGGAAAGCTATTGGCTTTGACAGTCCAATGTTGACCAGCCTATGCCAACGTATCACCAATATTGGAAAACCATTGGCTTTGGTAGTCTCAAATAGCGGCCAGGCTATCGCTCTACGATTTTGTTCAGCGCTGTCCACAGATGGTGCATTGTTCTGTAAAATTAGCAAAGAGCGAACTTACTTGAGGAAGAAGTAAAAAAATAAGAAAGGCTTAGCTCAAATGGAAACTCAGCGAAGCCACCGGTCTTCAAGTAATAACGCACCGTTTGGCGCGGGAGGCAAGAGATGGCGCAAGGGGTCGCGACGCCAACTGCCGCCAACGAACGAGCATACGGCGCCGAGAGCCGGCATCAAATAGCAGACGATATTTTCGACTCAAAAGTGGCGCGAGCTTTTTCGATGTCAGTTGCCAATGCCAAAGAGTTATTATAATGTACGCTTGAGGTTCAACTGGCGCTAGTGTGCTGCTGAAAATTGAAGCAGACAGCAACCAGTCCGAAATTGACTTCCGGTAATGCATTTCTATGGGAAAAAGCGAGTGCATCTTCTCTCTGCGCTCGATTATAAGAGCACATATTACGAATCATTCGTACGTACTAGGCACGTCGGAACATTTCTCAGTCATGCAGACGAAATAATTGGTCAGTTACAGCGTTTTAATTTTAAATTAGTGGCATGAAAAACGGTGCTAAAACAGCTACGTAAATGTATTTATGTGCACTGTCGGTCACTGTTAGCGCGAACACGGCGTCGGCACTTTCTAGCATGAGGATATACGTGCCAAACGAACGAAGGACATCTGGAAAACTAAGAGAGACGGCAAGAACTACGCAGTAAAACTGGAAAAGTAACTCCTTGTACATGCAGATGATCAAAAGAAATTGAAAGCCACGTAATATAGTCCGATTTCCAATAAATAGGTACTGCTTTGTTTGTTATGCTCATGAATATGTGTGAAGATGCTTGTTCTTGGTTTAAATCATCACCCGCACGCTCCAGATCTTTGCAAATAGGAAGAAGCGAGAGAACAGGAGCCCGATAAAAACTGCCCGACATAGGAAATAATAAAAAGACACACCTTTGTAGCCTTTTCTCTGTACTTTACTGTACTTTAGTTTTTTGCGTTCGAATGTTTTTTTTAAACGATCGTAAAGATGCGCACGACAGAGTCATTTTTATATAATGACAGGACGAGCATATTAGCAATAAATAATCGCCATCGAAATGCTGGCGTACCTTGAACACGCTCTACATTCCTTTCGATCGTTAGTTTGCTTAGAATCGTCGCTCGTTTTTTCATACCTGCCAAGGTACAGAGGTTTGGGCCTCAAATATAGCGAAGTTTAACATCGTTCAAAGGCAAAGAAAAATGCTGTAACTAAAGCAATTACACTTTCACAATACCAATAAAGGTGCATACTATCCGGTACAACCAAAATAATAAAAGTTATTCGTGTTATTTTCCGGCGAAGAGACAAAAATCACGCGTGTTTTCCTATAGGAATGCACCGCAAAAGTAGACTGGTTGCTGTCTGCTTTAATTTGCCTCCCGGAAGTCGCATAGACACTAGCGCCAGTTGAACCTGTAGTGTACATTATAATAACTCTATGACCAATATACGGTTTTATCATCCTTACTAATGAAACACATTGGACACGTAATCGATTAAAAAAATGGTTTGTCGGGTTACTTTGACTGTTAATTTCGGGGTACTTGTGTCGCCTGCTTTGCAGTTTCTTGTTATTACCACTTCTGTTTTTGGTTATGCGACTGTCGCCGCCTGCGGTACGCGCGCCGCTTTTGAGTCGACGAGATCGTCTGCTAATAACGCCGGCTCTCGGCGCCATATGCTCGTTCGCTGGTAGCAGTTGGCGTCGCGACCGCTTGCTCCGTATCTTGTCTCTCGTGCCAAACGGCGTGCTATTGTTTGAAGCCGGGTGGCTTCGCTGCGTTTCCATAGGAGTTAAGCCTTTTTATTTATTTTTTTTTATTTTTCCTTAAGTAAGTTTGCTCTTTGCAAGTTTTATAATAAAAAAAATGTACCACCTGTGGGCAACGCTGCATAAAATCGTAGCGTGATAGGTTAAGAAACCGATTTTTTTGCGGTCGATTTAAAAAGCCTGGCCGCAATGTGAAACACCCTGTAGATGTCGGCGAGAAAAAAAAAGTGCCGTCCATCATAGGCTATCTATCTTCCAAGCCCACGAGCTAGGCTTTCACATTGACAAATTTTCATTCTGGTTGCAATAGCCGAGGACCTATATGTAAAGTACAGTTGTTACGGCTAAGGTTCTCGCCATTCAGCCGCGAATTAATTCTAACAGAGCAGGTGTAAAATTGAAGGACATAAGAAGTTTCACCCGGAAGACACGATGTTTGAGTCAAAAGATGAAGTCACCTACTCATCATGCTTTATACAAAAGACACGGTATTCGCGGCAGTCATTATGATGTAATTATTTACGGATGTGCCTAAACATGTTGAAAGCATGTTTTCTTCCTAAATGCTTCCAACATGAGCGCAGACGGTTTTTTTTCTCGCATAACCAAGGTGACAGGCCCGTCGTACCAGGAAGACAGAAAGTGTCAGCAGACCGTCTTCTTTATTAGCAGCTTGGCTTTATGGCACTGAGCGGCCCTCGAAGGAAGCGCTGGATGATGTGACACAAGCAGCTGCTCTCTGCTACATGTGAAACCAGTCGTCGTTGTCACGTTCATCGATGGTAATATGCGCGATGCAACGGGGCTGCCGAACAACAAAGACAATCTATCGAGGCGTTTCTTGTTGCCAATTTTCAGAGTGCCACCGAACTAATTTAGCTGAGAGATGATTCCGCGCAATTTTCATTAAAGGCAATCCAATTTCGCAACCCACCTCGCCACCTCATCTGAGGCAAAGTTCCATCCTGCTGACCCTCGGTTGGCGGTAACGAAGCCCGTAATTTTCCTGGAGGCTGAATCCGGAAATGTTTCGTAAATGCGACTTCAGCTGCTTATATCAATGGTCCGCCTGGAGTTCTAAATTAATCTCCCGTCCCTCACTGATGCGTGGCGGACCGACACCTCCTTGATTACAAGGCCGTATAGGGTCGATTTTCTACGTCACCTACAAGAGGCCGATGCGGGGCATGGTGATTGGACACGAATGCTGCGTCAGCGATCGGCTGGGACTCGCGTCCAATCGCCGAGAACACGAGTTCGTGCTGATCGCTGATGCCGCGCTCGTGTCTAAACATTGTGCCCCAGGCTGGCCTAACATAGAGAACGTAGAAAACGTATCACTATCGGCCTAGTCAGCTAGGTCGTGTTGGCTACACGCGTTTGGTCGATTTGGCACGTAAAGCCTCCCAAGGTTTTCGGACCCGTACTTTGCTTCGCGATACGCTGATTGCGCAAACGGCGATATAAGCTCCGATGGAACCAATCACGTAGCGGGGAAGACGCTACGTCACGGCCATTATCCTCTTTCTCTGCCTGTGCGCTACCGCCGGCAAGTTCAATCAAGCACAAAGAGCGCGCCATGACCATTCGATTGGGCGTGTGCGCGTATTTCCGCGCGCACCAGACGTCAATTCTGCTCACACTTTGAGCGAAATGAGGTGTATCTAGAATGTCTCAACCTAGGTTGGACCACAGCCAAAGCTATATTACGCTCTGGCCCAATCACGGGCTAGCAAGATATCACGTGGTATAGAGCGTCGGCATGCGCATCAGTCTGCGTTTCTCGGAGCTCCGTGTCACGTCGTTTCTAGAGGCTGCTGATTGAACCTGGTGGTCCGTAGCCTTGGCATTAGCTCATCATAGGGGGGGGGGGGGGGGACGAAGTACTGAAGAACAGAGCAAATGCTTAGACTGACTTATGACTCCAAAAACGTAAAACCTCGCGTGCGAAACAAAACAAAAAAAGTGTTATCACTGGCCTCAATGTTTTAAGTAAGACCCGTCATATCACTGTTCTAAAAGGCCTATCTAGACCGTCAGTCGCTCTGATAAGATACAAAAAAAAGCAATGCCTCGTGTAATGATAATTTTGTGCATGCGCAGTGAGTGTCCCATAACAACGAAAGAGGACGCATTTCCTCATTCTAGATTTACGAGCAAAAAAATTTTTTGTTTTACAATTAACCGACATGAATTTATCTGTTTTTGTGTCAAAGTAAAAATAAAGGTACTCCGCGTCATTGACGAAACTTATCCAGAAAACTGGTCAAATAAAGCGAAGTCAGTTAAGAGGCCTTAAACGTATGTCGATTTGACAGAGAATGGGTTCTGGCATGAACCTCGTAGTTTGTGCTGATCACAGCTGCGGGAATTGGGCCAATTGGGCGATGTATTGTTGAGCCGTGTATCTCATTCTGAGGGAGTTCCCAGAGTAAGCAACAGCCTCGTAAACATTCCAGTGTGGGTTGTGCTCCGAATATACCCTTTGCAGTACGTACAGCGCCACGACGGTAGTGGATTTTGGGAACCGTCGGTACAGATCACGCGCTTTCTCGTTGCGTCTCCGCGACTGCGCGTGTGCCGCGGCAGCTACCGCTGCGGCACACGCGGCGGTAGCTGCCGCTCAGATACGCTATGGCGGCGTAGCGTATCTGAACTTACTATGGTGTAAATACGTGTCCACTTTTGTGCGTGTTGTGCTATTCACTTCTTTGAATGATGCCCTCGCGTCTTGCGGCGTCAGCGAATCCATTTCTTCTGCACCGCAAACGTGGCAAGGTTCGAGTAGGTTCGACAAAACGTCGGTGTAGCAGACGACGGAGCCGGTACAAAGAAGGGGGATGAGAAAGGGGCCCCATTTCCTTGCGCTCGTCCTGGCTCATTCTCTCTCGGCTGCTCGAGCGTTGCTGCCTTGGTAACCTGCGCCTCCTCGCGTATGTCACCTGGTAGCGGGAGGAGAGACGACGATGGGAGGGGCGTACCCAGGACTCCCATAATTCGTCGCGCAGCACGCGTGGGCTTTTGGGGATTTTTGCGGAGGGTCTTTTTTCACAGTGAAAAACTGTACATATATAAAAAAAAAATTTCTGTTGACTTTCTTTTTCCTTTATTCAAAAACACCTCCAGCTCAGTTTTTACAGCGGAGCTGTTAAGGGCTAGGTTCCCCAGGGTCATGCCCGGTACTAAACAATTGTCGACACAGGTTGCCGCCGTCGCTCATAGATGGCGGTAGCTGTCCAGCCTTTCCGTCAATGTGCGCGATGGTTCGGTGGTCGCCGTCGTGTACGTACCCCCCTCCCCCCCGGGACGCCCAAGAGGGACATTCAAGCATTCGTGATGGGCGTCTTCGGCTGGGTCATGCTCGGCGACGACACGTCTGCCGTAGTGACGGGTGACTTTAACGTTGACATTGCACGCCAGGAGGGAAAGTGGTTCACTTCATTTATGCTCGAGCGCTTCGGGCTTAATTGTGTGTGTGAACGAACCTACGGTGCCCACGACCAGGCGTCGGACGTGTCTAGACCTCGTCTTGACGAAGAACGTGCCTGCCGTCAGCGTACACCCTATGGCGGTGTACCACAGCGATCACAAGGCCATGGTCACTGTGGTTACAAAATAAATAACAACCCCGGATCGTTATATATATATATATATATACGAGGGGCGTTCATAAAGTTCGTATTATTGTCACGAAGGAATAGAGATTCAGCAATCAAACTCGAGTAGGAGTTGAGACTTTCTCTACATATTCGCCACCAAAAGTTACCCCCTTTTTCCAGCGATGAACCACATGCCGGAGGCCATTGTTATAGAACTCCTGGTTTTGAGAGTTCAAGAATCGCTCCACTTCAGCAATCACTTGGTCGCCGTCCTTGAAATGCTTTTCTCTTATTTGGCCACACTGGAAGCGTCTGCGCCATTTTACTAAAGTGTCATAAACTGGGGCGTTGTCCCCGAACAACGCTCCCAGGTTGGAATGAATATCCTTGGCATTGCTTCCCTTCAAATGGAGAAAACGGATCACTGCATGTGCTTGGTACCGATTGGCGGTGCCATTGTTGCTTCGACTCCCTAGCGGCGTTCCGAGCTACTATAGCATGCGATGTTTACACTGTGCCGAAACTAGAGCGACCCGCGCTCATGTTGATGCCTGTTTGGTTCTGTTTTTTTTTTAAATTCTTTGTGCCGATATTACAAACTTTATGAACGCCCCTCGTATATATGTCTGATTCTTTATTCGTTCAAATAACCAATTACCCAATCACACCTTGATCCTTACATTTATAAATACTTCAATACCACCATTGCACAGCGTCGCTGGTCTTTCTTTTTCATCAAAGTGGAAAGGCTGAAAGTTTTTTTGTTTGTTTTTTTCGTCTTCGGTTTTAATAGCACAGGATGCAGTAGCTTTTTCGGGTGTATCTGTGTGTAGCGAAAACACGGAAACCTATAGTCATCATATATTACAAAACTAAAACTGAAACTTGGACATTTTGCGATGCTGCTTCAAATTCAAACCACCAAAAATTTCCCTCTATTTTTTTTTTTTTTTTTAGATGGGGGAACACGGTGTCTTTGAAACATGCCAAACCCGGCCTAAACCAAACATAAGAAAGTGATGTTTTTTTTAGATGAGGACTCGGGGAAATTGGAAGCAGCTTCCGATTTCCCCGGCTTTCTTTACGACGTCCAATTTGCGTCGTGTAATGAGGGGAGATAGTTTTAGCTCTTTTTGGAGAGCTGAATTGGACGGATAAGGATCACAAGCGTAGGTTCCCTTTTGATACAGCTAATTAAACGGTCTACACACATAGCAGAGTCTTCTTTGATCAGTTTGTTATTCTGTCTAAAAAGAGCACGAATCACTAACTCGCCCGAATTTCCGTATTAATGAGCTTATTATTAACGACTTGTAAATGGGCCTCCGAATATTCCGAGGTCATCTAGAGGCGCGATGCTGGGAGGGGGGGGGGGGGGGTAGGGTTAATTGTTAAGTGCGATGCTCAA
Source organism: Ixodes persulcatus (assembly GCA_013358835.2). Classification (NCBI taxonomy): domain Eukaryota; kingdom Metazoa; phylum Arthropoda; class Arachnida; order Ixodida; family Ixodidae; genus Ixodes; species Ixodes persulcatus. The sequence continues at coordinate 389,934 of JABSTQ010011259.1, forward strand.
GAATTATGCAGTTTAAATGACTCGATCATTAAAAAACAAAATGCCTGCAAGGCTGCCTTTTCCGTGCGGCACTTTCCTGAGCAATCGCCGCTGTTGAATGGTTGCTCCGAGTTCAAGACGGGGTTCAGAAATGTCGTTACTTGATAACGTGATCGCCACCGAAACATTAGGAAATCTCGTTTGCGCCGTCCCCAATTTACTACGCAATCCGCTGAACTCCGTTTTACATCACGTCCTAGCGCGGCCGACGCAGCGATCCGATATCGATCAGACCCCGAAAGTGCCTCGTCACCGCCCCATGTCGACACCCAAGAGCCTGGCCAATAGGCCATTTGCTATATTGTTGTTGTTGCTGTTTATTTTTATTTGCATCAAGTACAGCGTACATGATACTGGAGGCTTGTGGAAAAAGCGGTCACAAGACCAGCTTGACAAAGCCACAGGCCCCCACATTGGCATTTATGCAGCACTAAAACGAAAATAATCAACGTGCCATACAGATAACAGCAACAACAGAAAAAGCAAAATAAAGAGAATAAAGAGAAACAACAATGTACACAGTCAAATTACATCACAACCACGCAATTGTAGCATCTTGAAAGGCATTATCAAGAAAAAACAAGATCATCGACATCCACAACAACTTTCAAATATTACGCAGCATTTTTTACATAAGAAAAGTCGACTGGGGGCTGAAATAGCAACGCAATGCTTTAAACGTTATATCTAAAAGCTCGACATTATCGGCAGCTAATCTATTTAGTAACCTTGGCAATTTGTTTTTCAACTTATCTTGTCCATAGATTGTTCTATAGGTGCTAACATTCCAAGGCTCACTATGCCGCGTTGTGTAGGCGGTAGTATTACTACGTAAGTTAGCTAGTCCTTTTAAAAACGATGATTTAGTCTTTACTTCTTGTTTAAAAGCTTTAGAAAGCCGATAATCGTACATTTCATGGATTGGCAATACATTATATTTTACGAACAACTCATGAGTATGAAAGTAAGACGGAATATTTTCGACAACTCTTAGGAACCGTTTTTGTAAGACATGTAATTTATGTAGATTTGCTCGAGTTGTGGATGCCCAGACTAAGTGACAGTAGTTAAGCCTAGATGAAAACAAACTATTATAAATTAAAATCATAATATTTCGTGGCAGAATATGCCGATTACGATTAACAAGTCCGACTATTTGGGACACCTTAGCGGCTACGGAATCAATATGTTTATCCCACGACAAAGTTTCTTGAAAAACATCCCCTAGCACCTTAAAACTAGAAACAACTGCAATGGGAGTCGAATTTAGCATTATTGGTTGATTTAACGCGACACGTTTATTTTTACTACGAAATAAGACGGCTTTAGTTTTGTTCATATTTATTTTTAAGCTATTTTGGCACGTCCATTCGTCTAGTTTTTGTAACGTCGAATTTGCTTTATCGACTATCTCATTATATATCTTTCCGGTTATAAATATGCTGGTATCGTCAGCGTAAATAATCATATTAACATCCGATCCAACGGAAACGATGTCATTTATATACATATTGAAAAGAAAAGGACCCAGAATACTCCCCTGTGGTACGCCGCAAGAAACAGGAAGTGGATCGGAGAAATGATCGTCTATACGGACTGTTTGTACACGATGATGTAGATAAGACTTGATTAAGGATGCAGCCTTCCCTCTGAAACCATAACGTTGAAGCTTTGAACAAGCAGGGTATGGTTTACATGATCGAATGCTTTAGTTAAATCTACAAAGATACCAAGAACCAAGTTTCCTTCCTCAAGTGCAGTCAAGATTAGTTCTTTCTGCGCGAGCAGTGCGGATTCTGTACCGAGTCCTTTACGGAAACCGAGTGGGGATTCATTTAGGAGGTTATGCTTCTGCTCAAAGTCAATAAAACGGTTTAAAATTATTTTTTCTAATGCTTTTGAAAAAATTTGAAGTATTGACACGGGACGGTAGTTTCCCATGTCATTTTTATCACCTTTCTTATACAACACGTTTATATGGGCAACTTGCATTCTTCGAGGGAAAACAGCTTGACTAAGGCAAAGGTTAAATATATGCGTTATGTAAGGTGCAAGAAGCTCTACAGCGTGCTTAATTGGTTTTATTTGAAATCCATCAGCGTCTTTAGTCTTGCTGTTGCTTAAATTTATAATTGTAGTAATAACTTCTTGTTCATTTACAGGGTTAAGAAAAATAGAATTCGGGTTGGACGGAATGTTCACAAGGCTACAGTTCGTTACGGTTTTATTAACAATATTCGCAAAATATTTATTAAAAGCATCTGCAAGTTCTTTTCCAAATAACTCACCATTATTCGGGCTTATCTTGTTGATTTTGTCGGGGGAAACATTATGCTTTGAAACGGTATTTAATCTTTTCCACATTAGTTCAGAGCACCCTGCCGCAGAAATGAATTGATTTGCGAAGTAATCGCGTCTTGCCTTTTCTAGTTCTTTATCTAGACGATTGCGACAACTTTTAAACTTGCGCAATATTTCTTGGTCTTTAGTTTTAATAAATTGGCTGTAGAGCTTGATTTTTTCATCTATACTCGCGAGAAGCTCGGAGTTAACCCATGGCTTACGAATTTTTCTACTTTTTTTATACGTACAGAAGGAAAACGTTCTGCATATATCTGTTTTAAAAAGCTGAGAAATTCATCATAGGCGTCGTTTGCGTCATTACTGTTCAATGCAATTTCCCAAGCTGTTTGTGCAATTTTATCACGAAAGATGGTCAGGTATGCTTCTGTTATTTTTTGTATTGGGTATGCAGGCTGCAATATTTTATTTTTTACGTGCCCTTTCGTACAGATAAATATTGGTAAATGGTCACTTAGGTCACAAGAAAACACCCCTGCTCTTACTTGGTTCGAGCTTATATTTGTTAAAAAAAGACCAATTAGAGATGAAGAGTGCTCAGTCGCTCTTGTGGGTAGCATATTGAAATTCCGAAAATTATGCGTCATTAGTAAAAGGTCTAGTTGAGACTTCGTTGAATCACTTTTTAGCATATTAATATTCATATCCCCGCCACAGATGAAATCGAAACGATTTTTTGTAATAAAGTCAAAAATTGATTCTAAGCAATCCAAGAATGTAATTGCGGTACCACTGGGAGGGCGGTAACAAACTGCAATTACCGTGTTTTGTATTTGAATTGACAGAAGTTCACAATCACTCGTATTTACAGTAAAGTCTGACAATATTTCACAGTTGTATTCATTCTTGACTAAAATGCAAACTCCACCGCCGCGGCTACTAGGGCGATTTAAATAAAAGGTATTATACGACGGGAGACGAAGTACATTAGTCTCATCAGTTGACCATGTCTCGGTTAGCAGTATTGCATCAAATTGCAGCCCAAAACTATCAAACAAAAGACAGAGATCGGATTCTTTATTTTTGATTGAGCGTATATTCGAGTGAAAACATTTAAACGATCGCAGGAACGGTTTTCCTAGATGCCTTTCAAAAGAATTCGGAAGTAAGTATGATTCGCTGGCTGTACTTGCCATAGATAGTCGATTGCTCATTTCTTATCGAAGCTTATCTAGGTCGGCAATACTAGAGATTACCGCCGCACGGCTTCCATCAGATTTGCGCAAAAGCACTCGGCCATTGCTGTGCCACGCGTATTTATAATTGTTTCTTTTGGCCCAGGTTTTCGTTTCGAAAAGTAGAGAACGGGATCGTCTTGTCAAGTTTTCAGTTAGAAACAGAGTGTCATTCGAATCCCGTAACTTCTTTCTACTTTCCCACCATTTATCCCTATCAGCCTGTCTTGCAAAGCGGCAGATTACGCCTGGCGTTTTATCTTTTTTTGAAGGCAGACGGTGAATGAACACCACGTCCATATCAGAAAGCTGTGGCAGTTCGAGCTGTGTTGCAAGTATACATTTAGTTTGCTCAGCAAATTTTCCTTTTCGGTTACCTGTATCCCGTGAAACTCGAGGTTAAGGCGCCGGCTTCTCCATTCAAGATTATCAATTTCGCATTGCAACTGATTAACTTCAACATCCTGCGCCCCAAGTATTTCCGTTCAGCGTTTTAGGTCTTTGATGTCCTTTTCATTTTGCTCTGTTCGTTATCGCAGTTCGTCGTACTGCTCGCTCCAGAATTGCATTGAATCTTCAATGCCCTCAACTACTTCTCTGAGCGGTAAGAGCTGGTTAAGTTTCTCATTGATCACCTTCAGCATTTGTCGCACATCGTGCGTTTCCAAATCGTCACTCGGTGTAGGATCCCGAGCCTGTGCACAAGATTGTAAACGTCGACAGGCTGGCCAGCGCCAAGCTAAACGATATGCTTCGCCCTTCGTTTTGATTGTTTTGTCAGAAATTCCAGAACATTTTCCCGTGTGGTAGCTACCACCACAGTCACTGCACGCAATTTTCGCATCGGACGATACGAATTGCTTTTCGCAAGTTTTACACTGACCATTGGTACTCATGGCTACACCTTGGCAGCAGCAGCAGCAGCAGCGGCATAAAACGGGGTATTAGGAAAGTCAGTATAATAAAAGAACACCAACCTGAAAGATACAGGGGACTAGTTTGGTCGTTCCTGTTCAATGCTGCCGCTGCTGCCAATGTGAAGGGAAGGCTCCGCTGGGGTGCCTTTTATAGCTTGAGCTTGGTCGACGGAAGCGCTTGATGTCAGCAGTAGCGACGTCACGGTCGACCGAGCCTTGTCTCGAGTAGGCAGGCTCGTAGCTCCGAAGTCACCAAATTTGAAGTTCGAATCACGGCAATGTTGTCCCGGCAGCGCTCCTGTTATCTGAAAGATACTGGGGACTAGTTTGGTCGTGCCTGTTCAATGCTGCCTCTGCTGCCAATGTCCCCCAAGTGCCCCCGACCGCGCTAAAAGAATCATGGGAGAGGTGTTCCTTGTGATCGGTAATTCCGACCCTATCCATGGTCACACAGCTTTCGAGCGTAATTCGGAGTCACCCTGAACAAGCGCCTGATATACCCCAATGACCTGTCATATCACTTTTAAAAGTTCTCCTCAATGTCAGCGTGTCTTATACTGTGCACGCTGTCCACCCTTCAACCTGGGTGGGCTGCAGAAATCTCTTACATTATTATCATGCTGATATTAAGTTAGAAACGCTAAAAATGCTATAAACAGCTCCGCGGACTCCGAGCTTAATCCTTGTTTTTGTTGTCGTGAATTATCGGCTTTTTAAGCAATTCCTGCTCAAACAGCAATCACGAAAATGATGATATTGGAAGAGATTTCTGCAGCTCAGCCAGGTTGGAAGGTGGATCGCATCCGCAGTACCAAAAATGCTGACATTGACGAACAATATTAAAAGTGATATGACAGGTTCTTGGGGTATATCAGGCGCTTGTTCAGGGTGACTCCGAATTACGCTCGAAAGCTGTGTGACCATGGAGTTGGTCGAAAATTAGCGGTCACTAGGGAGCTGAAGGAACACCGTTCTCATGATTCCTTGAGTGCGGGCAGGGGCGCTTGGGAATATAGCAAATGGTCTATTTCGTCCCTTTTCACGTCACGAATGAATGAATGAAGGAACGAACGTGGGTCTGCCATCAGCGGTTAAACGAATCACGGACAGAAAAGCAGGATTACGGCGAATTCAACGTACATGACTGGTTTGGACCGGTCGTAGCAAACCCCCAAAGACGAGTGCCGTGACACCTTTCTGGGCTGCGTGATTGGGTACGTCGGGTCGTACATGCTGATGGCTTCTTTTCTTCCTCCTTACGTGCACTTTCGCCGCCGCGGTCCAAGCGACGCCCCTGTTGCTCTCTTGGGCCGTCGTCTGTCGTTGCCTAGATCGACCCGTGCAATTTATCAAATTAGAACGTAGATTTTTAGAGCGGAGCTGTTACGGTCTATACTCCGTTTCACCTTATGTTGTACCGTAGCAAAGGCTAGAAGCGCGAGCTCATAGCGTTGGCAACTGCCCTTAAAGCACGAGAACTTGTGCCGCCGAGATGTACCCTAAAGCAAAAAGCTCGGGCTTGTAGCCTTTTCTGCGGTACATCATAAGGTGAAATAGAGTTTAGTTTCCCCAGTATCGAGCCCGTCAGCAAAGAAATGATGACACGAAACTCTGGACAGCTACCGCCGTCTATGAGCGGCGGCGGCAACCACCGGTTGTCCGATTGCCACCGTCGCTCATAGATGGCGGTAGCTGTCCAGCCTTTCCACTCTGGCTTGCCGACTTGCGGCCGGTCATTACTTCATTCCCACCATAGTACAGCTTCGCTGGTCTGCCTTTTTCACCAGAGTGGAAAGGCTGAATTTTTTTTTTTTTTGCTTTTCTTTTTTTAGCGCGTGTGTTTGTAGTGGATAGAGGCAATCAAGGTTTCCAAGATACCTGAGCTCATCTTGGACGGCTCTCAAACTGAGCTCTCAAACACCGCGGCAGCTGCGTATACCTACCTCACCGGCCGTATAGCCAGCCGGCAATTGACAGCCAGGCGGCGCCAGCAGAGTGAGAGCCCACGGTTATACGCCACGCAAACGTCAAGCACGAAGTGTGTACTTCGAGTTGAATATGCACGCGTAGGGTTTCTTTACCAGGTGCTAATGTCGCCAATGCGTGGTGCTTCCCGACTTCGACCCGGGAGTGATTTTGCTGGAGGAAAATCAGCAGCAAACTTTCAAACTTGTAGTTTACCAGCTGCATTATTACTGGCGAAAGACTTCCCCCAGTAGCTCAGTGAAAAGATGTCCGCTTCACACGCGGCAGGACCGTGTTCGATCCCCAGTGATAGCGTACCTTTTTTTTCGTTTTTTCAAACATTTTGCGATGTTTAATTTTCTTTTTTTTACAATTATCACCGAAGAAGAAAAAATAACAAACAAAATTTGTGGACAAAACGTCGCTGAACTGGTATGGGATTTCCTTTTGAACACCTGCGAACTCAATGTAATCACTTTCCAGGAATTCTAACAACTGTATTATACTTCGTTTCACCTTATGTGCGAGCGAAGGCAAAGCTGGAAGCGCGAGCACGGAAGCTCCGTGCGTTCAGGCTTTGCTCGAGCGCGCAAGCTGGGGAGAAACGCACAAAGCGCTGGTCTCGCGCTTCTGGCTTTGGCTACGCTCGTAGATAAATTGAAACGAAGTATAGTACACCTTCTTTACACCTGACAGAAAAAGAGAAAAAAAAAAAAATGTAGGCACCTAGGAGATTTTCGCGCGTGATTTAGGAGAATTCGGTGTTGCTAGAGGTTGAAGAAGACAAAGTTATATAAAAAGAGTTGTCAGTCAGCGCGGTTTGTTTGAATTTTGCTTTATTTTTCGTGTGTAAGGAGTGAGTGTTGTTTGCTATAGTGCGCTGTGGTGTGTGTAATAATTTGCAACCAACTCGCCCAAGCTGCTACGTTAAGAAGATACCCGTAAACGTTCTACAGGAATTGTAGCCAGCCATTGACCCCGATCCCGCTGATCTTTCGGAAACTCTGCCGCACAATGCCACTTATTTCCGGACGCAGGACATGTGAGCCAGCTCTTCACGCAACATCTTGGGTCTATTCTTTTCGGAGCCGATTACGGAAAATCACCACGGGCACTCACTACTCATCTCCATGCGCGTACCAACCGGGGGGGGGGGGGGGGGGGGGGGCAAAGAGGGCGCTTGCCTCCCCCCCCCCCCAACTCTCAAGAGTGGCGGGGCAAGGCATGTGTTTTGCCCCCCCCCCCCCCCCCCCCCCCCTGAAACAGCCGCCACTGGGTAGGGCAAAACACTGGCCGGCGGCTCCCAAGGGATACCAAGGGCACCGCCCCCGGCCCTGGGGGGGTGGGGGTCTGGTTTGCCCCCCCCCCCCCCCCACTCAAAAACAAGTTGGTACGCCACTGCTCATCTCCAACTCCTCAATGTACAAAAAAAACTAATCTTGAAGTACAGAACAGCGAGCGCAACAGACATAACTGCAAAAGAATCGCACGGCAAACAGTTCCCGCTACGCCGCCACGAATGACAGAGAGGAAAAAAGCAAAATGTAAGGGCGCGAACGAGCTGGTGTACATTGCACATGGTTAAAAAAAAAAAAAAAACCCCGAGACTGCGGGTAAACGACACGACACTAAAAAGTCTTTTTAGTGTCGTGTCGTTTACCCGCAGTCTCGGGTTTTTTTTTTTTTTTTTTTAACCAGGAAAAAAGCGCACGGTCGGGTGTAGCCACGTGACTTCCGTCACTCACTCTGCCCTCTCCACTTCTCCGACCTCCGTGCGCGGGTTTCGATTTCGGTTTCGAGCAGTTGCGTTTTTGGCTTTATTAAAAATATACGCTACTCTGTTGCAAAATATTAACTGGGTAGTCCTCCGACACCATAATGAAGCGCCTGGCAAAACATAAAAACAAATATTGGGGGGGGGGGGGGGGGTGTCAGTGTCCCTTTAAGGTTTATTTTTGTGTGGTCCTCGCTCGGTAACAGTCGGGTGCAGGAGAGCTAGTGGACATCGATTTTTCTTCCGTGCCCGAGACTGCGGTACAAAAAGCAAAACGTTTAGTCGAAGGAAAAATACAGAAAGAGGGTCGTTTCAAACATGAATACTTTCTTTGTTTTCACGAATCCTCATACGCCAAGAAATCTAAGGCCGACAACAGCACATCACTGAACTACCACAAAGAGACCTACACTTACAACAAAAGAACAGGTTACCAGACATCGAACACGTCCTTGTTTCCTGAACATTGGGAACTGAAAAAATACACAAAAATTAACCTTCGTTGCTTCTCCCCTTCCCTGCCACTTTCAAACTGAACAACGAATCCAACCATCACAATGAAGGACTTATAGGTTTGAAGACTGACCTTCCTAAAGCCCTACCCTCTTCTTCACTCTCTTGTGTTGCGGACAGCAGCATCGAAAAGCAACTGTTCTTAAGTTAGAACAAGAGACTCTGTTCGATTGGAACGTATACCAGTTCGTAGTAAAACGCTCGTGCAATGTGAAGTAACCGTACACTTGGCTCGTTTGATCGTCCACCACAAACATGAGTATGGTTAAAAGCTGAGATTTTTAAAGGTGAATATATCAACAAATAAAACCCTGATTCCGCTACAAAAAAAAAAAAGAGAACGTTTCTGGCGCGATTTGAACCCTGGCCTTTCACGCCGCGACGTAAAGTACCGGCGCTTTAACCTCTCGACAACAGCAAAAAGCGGAATCCGCCGGCGCTGGCGCCAGTATATAAATATAATGCCACCGCTTTTATCTCGCGTGTTTTTTAAATTTATTTTGGCTCATAATTAGCCTCCTTGGCCGTAACTTTACCTGCCGCTCCTACAGTAAAGGGCGATCAATTGGACTCCAGTTGAAAGTCCCTACAGTCAGTTTCTGCGAGCGAAATTAGGTTTTCGTGCTCGAAGCGATACGGATTTCTCCGCCATTAGGCAGGGACGCTAGGTACTTCCTTGTCCCCATGGAGCTGGTCACGTGACTGCAAAATCCCTCTTGGCCGCAGCCGCAGCCGCGGCCGCAAGGTGAGCAAACCGGCCCTGCGAACTCAATGTAATCACTTTCCAGGAATTCTAACAACTGTATTATACTTCGTTTCACCTTATGTGCGAGCGAAGGCAAAGCTGGAAGCGCGAGCACGGAAGCTCCGTGCGTTCAGGCTTTGCTCGAGCGCGCAAGCTGGGGAGAAACGCACAAAGCGCTGGTCTCGGGCTTCTGACTTTGGCTACGCTCGTAGATAAATTGAAACGAAGTATAGTACACCTTCTTTACGCCTGACAGAAAAAGAGAAAAAAAAATGTAGGCACCTAGGAGATTTGCGCGCGTGATTTGGGAGAATTTGGTGTTGCTAGAGGTTGAAGAAGACAAAGTTATATAAAAAGAGTTGTCAGTAAGCGCGGTTTGTTTGAATTTTGCTTTATTTTTCGTGTGTAAGGAGTGAGTGTTGTTTGCTATAGTGCGCTGTGGTGTGTGTAATAATGTGCAACCAACTCGCCCAAGCTGCTACGTTAAGAAGATACCCGTAAACGTTCTACAGGAATTGTAGCCAGCCATTGACCCCGATCCCGCTGATCTTTCGGAAACTCTGCCGCACAATGCCACTTTTTTCCGGACGCAGGACATGTGACCCAGCTCTTCACGCAACATCTTGGGTCTATTCTTTTCGGAGCCGATCACGGAAAATCACCACGGGCACTCACTACTCATCTCCATGCGCGTACCAACCGGGGGGGGGGGGCAAAGAGGGCGCTTGCCCCCCCCCCCTAACTCTCAAGAGTGGCGGGGCAAGGCATGTGTTTTGCCCCCCCCCCCCCCCCCCCCCCTGAAACAGCCGCCATTGGGTAGGGCAAAACACTGGCCGGCGGTTCCCAAGGGATACCAAGGGCACCGCCCCCGGCCCTGGGGGGGTGGGGGTCTGGTTTGCCCCCCCCCCCCCCCACTCAAAAACAAGTTGGTACGCCACTGCTCATCTCCAACTCCTCAATGTACAAAAAAACTAATCTTGAAGTACAGAACAGCGAGCGCAACAGACATAACTGCAAAAGAATCGCACGGCAAACAGTTCCCGCTACGCCGCCACGAATGACAGAGAGGAAAAAAGCGCACGGTCGGGTGTAGCCACGTGACTTCCGTCACTCACTCTGCCCTCTCCACTTCTCCGACCTCCGTGCGCGGGTTTCGATTTCGGTTTCGAGCAGTTGCGTTTTTGGCTTTATTAAAAATATACGCTACTCTGTTGCAAAATATTAACTGGGTAGTCCTCCGACACCATAATGAAGCGCCTGGCGAAACATAAAAACAAATATTGGGGAGGGGGGGGGGGGGGTGTCAGTGTCCCTTTAAGGCTTATTTTTGTGTGGTCCTCGCTCGGTAACAGTCGGGTGCAGGAGAGCTAGTGGACATCGATTTTTTTTCCGTGCCCGAGACTGCGGTACAAAAAGCAAAACGTTTAGTCGAAGGAAAAATACAGAAAGAGGGTCGTTTCAAAGATGAATACTTTCTTTGTTTTCACGAATCCTCATACGCCAAGAAATCTAAGGCCGACTAGAGCACATCACTGAACTACCACAAAGAGACCTACACTTACAACAAAAGAACAGGTTACCAGACATCGAACACATCCTTGTTTCCTGAACATTGGGAACTGAAAAAATACACAAAAATCAACCTTCGTTGCTTCTCCCCTTCCCTGCCACTTTCAAACTGAACAACGAATCCAACCATCACAATGAAGGACTTATAGGTTTGAAGACTGACCTTCCTAAAGCCCTACCCTCTTCTTCACTTGCTTGTCTTGCGGACAGCAGCATCGAAAAGCAACTGTTCTTAAGTTAGAACAAGGGACTCTGTTCGATTGGAACGTATACCAGTTCGTAGTAAAACGCTCGTGCAATGTGAAGTAACCGTACACTTGGCTCGTCTGATCGTCCACCACAAACATGAGTATGGTTAAAAGCTGAGATATTTAAAGGTGAATATATCAACAAATAAAACCCTGATTCCGCTTCTTGTTCTTCTGGGGCTCTTCCATCACGCCACTGAAATTCGTATGTTCCCATTCGATGGGCGAGATAAAAAAACAAAAAAAAAAAAAAAAAAAAAACATTTGCTTGATTTAATTAAATATGGTAATCAGTCAAAATACAAATGTAACGTATAGGTAAAGATACGTTCCATTTTTTTTGTCACTGTAAAGGGAACGAGTTACCTTTTCACGTATATAACTTATAACGGGAACGCGTTACAAAAATCAAAAGGAACGAGGAACAATCTTTCGTTCCTTTTTTGATAAACGTGTACAGCACTGCTTAGCTGGCAGAGACCTTCACATTATGCACCTAAATTGCGTCTACAGGCGTAAATATTGCGCGAAATAATAATAAAAAAAAATTATGGAAACATTATTTAAAACAAATTGCAGTGGCTTAGCTGGCTATTCCAGGATATACGTAGCGTGAGCTTAGCTTCAGCTGGTAATTCTTAGCTTTCCTGGTTGGCTAGGATTAGACTGATTATCATGCTTACTGTTGCTTCAATGACACGCGCACGGTATACGCATTATGTCACTACTTCGGGATCCGATGAATTAAGCTTCTCCGCTCTTCTGTGCCGCTGAGCAGCAATTTCGCTCCCCTTCTCCATGGCTATACGACACTGGCAAACGCCATGCTATTTGTATACCACACTGATACGTCTGCGCATGCGCACAAAAGGAGAGGCGCTATCAAGCGGCTCCGGTGCAGCGTCAGGCTTGGCTACTGCGCAATGGAGGCGCACAGCTGGGCACGCGCCGGCGCCAGTGCGTCTGCCGCGGCTATGACGTCACTCCTCTGGAATGCGCAGACCGCCGAGGCGCGCGCGGCGGCGGCGGCTCCGGCGCGCCAGCTGTACAGCCGCCTCGGTTTTCCGAGGCGAGAGCGCTGGCCTACGGATCCCCATGTGGCGGGTTCGAATCCCTGCCGAGGTGCCCGCAATCTGACGGAGGCTTATCGCGGAGGAGGCGCCGTGTAACCGAGCTTTCGGTTGCACGTCAAAAGATCCCCAGGTGGTCCAAATTAATCCTCAGTCCTCCGCTGGGGCGTGCCAGATGTCGTCGTTGGTTTGGCACGTAACACCCCCAAATTTGACTTTTTTGCGCCAGCTGTGCGCCGTGTGACGTCGCTGCTCCTCGCGCATGTGCAGCACGGCTCTCCAGGAGCCACGCGAAACTGCTCAACCTCGGCCAGTGTAGCTCACGCTACAAAATTACTCCCCCTCCTATTCCCTTCGAAAAATTTTTTTTGTTCCTTGAAGTGTGATTTTAAGTTGTCAGCGACTACGGTTTTCACTCGTTTGTTCCGTGTGACGGAAGGGCTCGACAGAAAGTGATCCGAACTCGACTGTCAGCACTGCACACTAAGGAATCGGGGGCGTCTACTTTCCCGCAAAGCGGGTGGGAGTGGCCAATCGGCGTAATCTACGCTGGGAGCTCGGCCAATGACGAGGCCGAAAGTTTGTCTAGACATAAGAAAAACAGCGTGACCTGTGGTGCCGAATATGACGTTTTACCATGCTCAGTGCCATGGCGCATATGGTTTCCTTAGGCATGGTAATCTACGAGGCAGAGTCAAAAAGTAATCGCCTTTTATTTTTCATTTGCGTGGTAGTGTAAATATCATGAAAAGCCCTTTTTTACTTTTCAACATAGACACCTCCTCGCCCGACGCGTGTTCGCCAACGCTTCACCAATGCGTAGATTCCGCGGGGGAAAAAAACACAATCTTGTGAATAAAAGAGCGCAAAACAACAAGGAAGGAAGGACGAGGTAGACAGGAAGGGCTCTAACTGACAGCTGACTGCTGTCAGTTAGCGCCCTTCCTGTCTACCTCGTCCTTCCTTCCTTGTTGTTTTGCGCTATTTTATTCATGATGGACAACCAACTAGCCCGCCAGCTCATCTTATTACAATCTTGTGGCCGACTCCGGAGTCAGGAATGCACCGCCGCTTTCAGGTCATCATCTTTATCAAACGTCTTTCCCCCCGAGAGTCCCTTTGAGGGTCCGTATATGTACAAATTACTCGGTGCGAGGTCTGGCGAGTATGGTGGGTGCGGAATGCACTCGAACCGCGGTCCTTTGATTCTTTCCGCTGTCGTATACTGAGTGTGCGTTGTCGTGCTGCAGCAATACCCCTGAGCTGAGCAATCCGCGACGGTTTGACCTGATTGCAAGCTTCAAGTGGTTCTCAAGCAGGATGCAGTGCACTGCTCACAGTGAGTCCCTTGGGCATGTTCAACTATTGGGCATTTATGGTACCAAAAGACCATGAGCGTTGGCTTGCCCACCGTTGGCGCTGTCTTGAAATTCTTCGGCCTCGGTGACGTTGTGCGTAACCACTCCTTGCTTGCTCGCTTTGTCTCTGGCTGGGCGTAGTGTGACCAGCATTCACCACCGGTGACAATACGTCGAAGAAAATCATCTCCCTCGGCTTCAGAGCGCCGCAGTAGCTTCTCAAACACATCAACACGCCGCTCCTTATGGTCCGGCGTAAGTTGTTTTGGTACCGACCTGGCGGACACTTTGTGGTACTGCAGAATGTCATGAATGATATGGTGCGTCGAGCTGTGACTAATATTCAATTCTCCAGCCCCTTCATCGATGGTGACACGCCGGTTCCCGTGTATAAGCCGTTCCACAGCGGAGATTGCTTCCGGCGTCGTTGAAGTGTGAGCTCGACGGGAGCGAGGTGCGTCCGTCAAACTGGATGCTCCACTTTTGAAATTATTTGTGCCACTCGTACACCTGCCGAAGTAATACACAGGAGTCTCCGTGTACTGCTTCAACATCTTGCGATGAATATCCGCATGTTTGTCCTGCTCTGCGTCCAAAAATAGGATAACCGAACGCTGCTCCTTTCTGGTGCATGCCAACGATTGGGCGGCCAGTTTGAAAGTGCTTTGGTCACGTGACATTTGCCATCAACTCACCAGGCCGGCATGCACAGCTCCGGTAGGTCAAAACATATTAGCAGCGCAGCAGTCTATCACTAGATTTGATTTTCTCACGGCTGAATTGCGGTTACATTTTGACTCTAACTCGTATGTATGCCTTCCCTCTAGACTGCCTCTTTGACACGCTACTGTACCGTTTCTTGAACGCGCCTCCAGCTGGCGTGTTTAGAGTCCTATCCCCGCCCATAACATTAAAGGTGGTTCCAAAGTGGCAACAACTGACAACAACACCAGTCGAAGGGCCAAGCTTTCGGATGTCGGGAACCTGATGATTGGCCGTAGAGGTTCCGGCACATAGCACGACCAAACGCGAGCGTCGCTGTCGTCGCGGCATTCCAACTCCTGGCTCCGGAAGCTTCCGTGGACTGGCAAACTGGACAGCGGCTTGGAGCAGAACATGTGTCTGCCCCATCAACCACCGCGGCTCTGACACCGCTAGGATCGCGGTCGGCGACAGCATGACACCTCTATGACGTCATCAGACGGAAGTCGGGAGACCACTCTTTACGACGTGGTAGACGCACAAGTGGGAGACACGTTCCAGGCACCATAACTCTACTGGATTTTATGAATGGGAAGCGTCTTAGATCAAAGCCGCTCTCGCAGTCGCCGTTGTAGGGGCTTTCCGATAACTATATCACTCCCAGGCCGTTATTCCAACACTTCCCTGGTTCGTCATAGGCCTACAAGCTCCAGAGAAATATTTATTCAATTTTAAAGCCTCTTGTTTTACATAACCCATCACGTAAATTGTTGATGTTTTTATTGTTCCTTTAATAAAGCCCAATGGGTTTCGCTGATTAGGATTGCAAGAAAGAAACGAAAAACTAGTTTTAAAATGGCGAATGACCAGAATTACGCTACGAAGCTCTTTTCAAAATGAAATGGCCTTACTGACTAAACAGATTACATCTTCTGAATATTTCGCAATCTACAATTCTTCACACGTACGCTGATTCAACGCACTATTACGAATAATGCACAAATGTCCGAGGAAGTTAATGGAAGCGTGCAGACGAACCGGTTAAGAGCTGGCGTTTTTAAGCCCGGAGAGTGAGGAAACAGAAGGCCAGTCTTGGTTGATCTTTTTAAGGTTGTGTTTCGTGAAATAAACCTCAGTTTTGTTTTGAGATTTTTTGTGGTCCTGTCCCTCCGTTTCCCCACTCTCCAGCGCTAAAAAAATGTCTACGCAGTTAGCGCACACCCGACACGTACAATGTAGGTAAAATATAGGTAAATTAAGTTACCGACTTCTGACTTTTATTTAACTAGAGAACAGAAAGCACACCATAGAATGTACTTAATTACCACCGGAAGCAATAACTCTTTAATTAACAATCTTCTTCGCATATTAGAAAATGTTTTGATAACATGGCTAGAACGTAAGTATTCGTTTTTCATCATAATTGTTTTTAACTCTTTAGGGTAGGCAGGCATTTTAAGTCTACCTTGAAACAGAGTCGGAGTATCGGGCTTTTCGAAATCGTGCTTTTCGGAAGGCCGAATTCGCCCTTAGCGTGAACATCTGTCTTTCTCGAAAACAAACTAAACGAAAATGCCGGAAGTTCGACTGGAGCAATCGAGATTTCCATTTGGCAAAGCCTTCGTGCATGTTCCCATGCTAGAACGCATTTCCCCTTAGTGAACAGCGAACACAACCATGCTTCTTTCCGGCTTTTTTTTTTTAAATTAGGCTTTTGGAAAGTGTAAACTAAGTCTGAGAGGAGGATTGCACCGAGTCTTTTCATTTTATCTCAGAAACAAATGGCGCGTGCGCTTGAGTAGGTTTCTATGAAGCCGTACAAATATGGACGCTCTAGTTGTTCTTATTATTGCTATGTATAAATCTAGGAACTGGCATATTAAAAGTAAAAAAAAATGAACGACATTTACAATTCTCTCTAATGTCGAATTCGAGCGCAGGTCTTGAGGAGGAGGAGAGGAGGGTACGGAGGGTAGGGTATGCCCTTCCTCCCCCTCCCCTCCTCCTCTCCTGCTCCCATCCCATTTAGTGGAAAATGTTCGCTAAATTTCCCGCCAAATCTAGAGGGTAAACGTTTTCGCTAAATTTAGCGGGGAATGTTTAGAGAGAAATTGTTTCCGCGATTTTCTCAAATTTTCACGGAGAAATTTTTTCGCAAAATTTAGCGGGGATTTTTTTTTTTTTTTGCCTAATTTTGCGGGAAACGTGATTCGAAAAAGTTAGCGGGGAAATGTTTCCGCTAACTTCAACAGGGAAAGTGTTTTGCTAAATTTAACGGGAAAACGTTATCGCTATATTTAGCGGGGAAATTTTTCCCTAAAATGAGCAGGGAAATGTTTCCGCTTATTTAGCGTTGAATTTATTCCGCTAAATATAACGGGAAATGTTTTTCCGCTAAGTATAGTGGGGAAATGTTTTCGCTTAGTTTCGCGGGGTATTTTTCCCGCTAAATAAAGCGTGGAAATTTTTCCGCTAAATGTAGGCGCCGTGTGAAGTCACGTTTGACGTCATTATGGGGACGTCCCATAATGCAACTAGCGGGTACGGTGACGCCGTTCATGCCGGAAACGGGCGCCTAATAGCTGCGCTCTGAAACAAGACGTTGCGAATGTTGGACGCACACTTTCATGCAAAGCTGGTGTCAAGTGACTCAAATCGAAAAACATGCATATTTACGATAATATTGTTAGCTCTCCTAGTGAAGGCTCAGCAGCCGCTGCATTCATTTTCGCGCACAAAACGGTGACGCGCAGAGAAAGTAAAAACGCAGTGTTACCTCCTTTATTTTAACGATGTACACATTTGCAGGCTTGCGCTCATGAGGCCTCAAAACCGAAACTTGCGTATTGTGACAGCGCGCGCTACTTACTACCTAACTTCGTTGTCACACTGCTTCTGCAAAAAGATATAAAATTGCCAGTAAACACACAAAAAAGATACAGTTACAAGGATATTATTCAATATAAACTTATTTAGTTATAACTGTGTTAATATGCATAAAAAAACAAGCATTTGTTTTGCCAGAGGGAACGAAATATCAACTTTTAAGTCTGGCAGTAATGTATTTTTTTCCTGAATCTTTGCGAATCATTAGAAAAATTCGGCAAAACTTCGGCTTTGCCGAATCCCAAGAATCGGCGCCGAATTTTCGATTCGGAAAAAGTTCGGACCACCACTACGTAGGGATGAGGTATCGCGTTTACAAATTCAGTGTCTCAACACGTCGGCGGGGATGGAGGGCTAAGGTGATGCCCCGTACGAAAATGTCAGATATGGCCAGGGTGTAAGATAGACAGGTGGAGAAACGAGAGCCAAATGAGCGACCGGATTGTGTCCCCCTCTGTTTCTTCTTTTTCTGCGGTGCCATCTATGTCGAGCACCGCGAACACTCACTCCAGGTTGGCGACCGGTGGCGACCAGCTAAACTGACGGAGATGGTTTCTCGTGGATTTTCAGTGGAGGACTGTCGTGCTTTCGGTTTATTTTGCGCACTCTCCCATAGAGTTCCATGCAAATCCGATTCCGATTTTTTTCCTCTCGCCGCAGCGCCTTCTGTCGCAAATCGGGGGTACCAGCAAGCAGACGAGTACACAATCCCGTCACGGTGCTGCGGTAGGCGTCTATGGGCCGTTTCCCCACCTGTCTATCTTACACACTGGATATGACCCTGATATATTTTATATCGGCCATATATGATAATATAAGGAGTCATATATGGCCATATTCCGCCATATATGGGAGCAAATACGGCTATATTCCGCCATATAAGTGGACAAATACTGTCAGATGTGGCCAGATAAGTGCGTAAATATGGCCATATATCGCCATATACGCGCGCAACTATAGCCCCTGATAATGATATAAGGGCCCGTTTCGGTCGTGCAAGCAATAAGTCATAGGTACTTGAAAAGACACGAGTTGATTGATCTATATTGCATGAGTCTCATGTAATTGGTTAACTCTTGTTAACATCCTTAAAGTGAAGTTATTCCAGGTATTTATACCAATTAATCATTTGCGCATTTTGAAGATTAAAAGACAAATAAAATTTGGTTGTATGTTTGACGTGTAACATATGCAAAGTGCATAAGAACGGAAAAGGAGTTAACCAAATAATAATAATTCTCGCTAAATTTTGCGAGAAATTGAGTTGGTACGTATCCCTTACGAAAATGGCATATCTGGACTTATATAAAAACAAAAACAGATATGGTTATATAAACAATTGGGAATATCTGGCCATATCAAACACATCAGTTTATATAAGACTTATCTAGCCAGATGTGCCCAATTTTTTATATATCCATATCTGGGTCTGCCAAATAGGGGTATATCTGCCTCCCATCTCAGGTCAGATGTGTCCGATTCAGATAAGGCAACCTTTATATACAGGGTGTTTTTTTATTCTTGCATATTTCTTTTTAAAAAAGTCATGAAAGCCACACTTATGCGGTTTCTGCGAGTGAGTTATACACCCAGGGGACATTATGTGGGTGGCTCATCTTTGCGATAAGTCGGCTAATGATTCGAAATTCACTACTTAACTTTTCAATTAGTGAATAGACATATGGTTCCAATTAGAAACTTGGTGAGCGTCGTCCAAAACCCCTCACTCAGTCATTTTCAGAAAGACTTTCAGCGCGTGAGAAGCGTAGTAGTGTACTAAAGTTACCACTCGTGGAGCAGGTACAAGGCTAGCGGTTTCGGTAAGGCGCCCGCGCAATTTTTCTGTCTGTCTCTTATCTAGCCCCAGCCTTGCACCTGGTCTCCGAGTGGTAACTTCAGCGCACTACTGCGCTTCACACGCACTCAAAGTGTTTCTAAAAATTGCTGATTTAGGGGTTTGGGACGACGCTCAGCAAGTTTCTAATTGGAACCATATGTCTATTTTCACTAACTGAAAAGTTAAGTAGTGAAATTTAAATAATTAGCCGACTTATCGTAAAGATTAGCCACCCACATAATGTCCCCCTGGGCGTTTAACTCACTCGCACAAACCGCATAAGTGTAGCTTTCAGGTTTTTTTTTTAACAAATATGCAAGAATAAAAACAACACTCTGTATATAAAGGTTCCCTTATATGATTGGGACATATCTGGCCCGATATGGGAGGCACATATACCCCTATTTGGCAGACCCAGATATGGATATATACAAAAATGGGGCAGATCTGGCTAGATAAGTCTTATATAAACTGATGTGCTTGATATGGCCAGATATGCCCAATTTTTTTATAAACCATATCTGTTTTTTATTTAAGTCCAGATATGCCATTTTCGTAAGGGGCGTGCTGATGTCAGCATTTCGAACCAATACGAGCGTAGCACAGCCGGCGCGGAGCCAGAGACAATCAGGCGTCGTTCCGCTTTGAAGTGTGGCCCAGCTCAGTTGCCGCCCCGGCGATGGATGTGGTTCTTTCCACGAGTAATAAAGGGGTAAAAAAATGAAAGCCGTGTGCAACTCCCTGTCATGCCGAATTAGAGCGCAGCTCTTGAGGAGGAGGAGGGAAGGGTACTGAGGGGAGGGTATACCCCTCCTTCCTCCTTCTCTCCTCGTGATCCTGCCTGCTACTCCTCCTCCCCTTCTCCCTCATCTCCTCCCTCATCCTCCTCCTCCCCTCGTCTCGCCAGTTTCACTGGGCGATCGGGATCGAGAGGGACGGGCTCACCTGGTTGAAAAAACCCCGAGACCCTGGGCAAACGACAGAACACTAAAAAGTCTCTAAAATGTCTGATCCGAGACGACGAGGGTTCACCTCGTTGTTTTGGATCAGCTCCCACTCCAAACTTGGCTCCGGATTCGAGGAAAGTCCCTCCGCCGATTTTAACGCGTTCGACCGGAAGCCATCCTGGCCATCCACGCACATATGACTTTCTTTCTCGACGGGCGAGATCCGGGACCGTGGAAAGAGGATTCCCGGAAAGTGAATGACGGGAAGACATCCGCCGGTCGCGTAGGAAATGATTTTTACCTTGGTGATCCGGAGGCTGAACGACTCCGTTCTGATCGCGTCTCGGATCTGGTCTACTGATCCCGGCGCGCTCCAAGACGACCTGTGGAATTCGCCATAAGAAATCTGGAGCATTTACTGTCCCCACAAAGTACTCCGAGTTGCGTCATAATTTCCGTAAATGGCAAGAGACTTGGGAGAACAGTGGGGATGTCACGGACCAAAAATGACTAGTAATAATCAAATTCGTGATCGCGGATTATCCAGTGGCGAAAGTAACGCATGAAACTAAAGGCACATTCCACTGGTCGATTTCGAGCGATTCAACACCGCTTCGTGCTCGCAGGTATAGAGTGGCGAATGCTAGCTCGCGGTTGCACGTGCATAAAAATGCAAAAACAAAAGGGCCCCATAACAGCCACAAATCTATCTAACAGTGGATTTCGCATTAAGCACCGATGGCTGAATGCAAAAAGGGGACATACTAGATGACACGCTTTCGTCACGCAAATGAGACCAAGTGAAATTCGATGAAGGGCGTCTGACCTATTAGGGAAATTAATAGGGCTGTGCGAATACTCGAATATACAAATTCGAATCGAATAGCAAGTTCCCGGATAATTCGATTTGCAAATCAAATTTCTAGTATTCGGCCACTCGAATATTCGATATATTCGGCCAAAGACGCGCGCTCGGCGCGGAGCTGACAAAAGAGCCGTTTTTTCCCCGATGTTGGCGCCGTGATGTTCGACAGACCATGCGAGAAACACCTCATTGGCCCTAGCATTCCACAAAAATTATATGCGCAGGTTAGAAAAAAGATAAGTAACGAACGTCACAAAGTTTATAGCACGCAGATTCATTCATACTCGTGACGCAATCTAACCATGAATCACACCCTATAAACATTCCGTTTGCGCCGCTTCCAGAGAGGAATTGTTGGGAGGCCGGAATTCCGCGCCATGCCTAATTCCTTTCACGAGTAAATCCTCTCGTTTCAAATTGAAGCGCCGATGTTAGAACACACTTGCCACACTCGCAGAAATCGGCGACTGCAAGATCACAAAAAGAAAACTACGTTAACCACGCCGATGAAACCAGCCAAGTTGTCGTCAGTCGTTCTTTCGAAACTGCAATAAGCGAATTCTGATTCGGAACGAAACGTAACGGAAAAATAGTGTGCCTAGATTTGAGAGGGTTTTCAACCGTTCGATAGCCGCGTTTGAATTACGAACTGCGAGAAGATAACGAAAAGACGAAAGCGTCGATCGGGTCGTCGCTCTTCCGTTCGCTCGCCTTCTTTCCACGCGGCAACACAACGCACGCGCACTTACGACCAATTCGCGCAGGAGCCGTCTCCGTCATTTCAGTTTCGCCTGCTCCCTCTTTTAAATCTTGGCTCTCTCAAACAGGATAGATAGACGGAGGAATGGATGCCTAGCGGCAGTTGGACGGTGACTTGCGCCACTTAACCATATTTTTGTTTTACTTTAGATTATATTGTGTAAGCCTGTTTACTCAGATTTAACCCCTATCTGTTTATTTATACAAAATCGAATCCCCCCGGTGCCCTTTTTCTCCCTTAAAATTGAGACCAAATATTGCAAAATGCCCTTTTTTTTAGATATACAAATATAATAATAAAGGACATGTCGCGGTGTTAGGTCGTGCTTTTAACGAGAAAAAAAAAAGCACGCATGGCTGTAACTTTGGGTTTTTTTTTTTTTACCCTTGGGTAGACAGATGATGTTTGCGCCATAAAATTGGATCTTGCCCAGCGTCAATTCGCAGCTGATTTTTTTTCTTTCTTTTTTTTATCAGAACTTTTATACATTTGAGCTTTCGTTCCGTACGCGATGCACTATTCCGCACCAGGCGCATACTCTGCACATTTAATAATCTCGTTTACTGCACACTTTGAAAACTTCCTACAAATAAAATTCCTATTCGATATTTGATTCGATGTTCGGCTTTTTTTTTTTTCTTAATTCGATTCGGTAGTTGATTCGATAACTACGATTCGGTATTCGCGCAAACCTAGAAACTAATGCATTAACGATTAAGGCCCCTACGCACAGTTGCGTTTGAGAGCATTGGTGTGCGTTCGACTGCGTTGCGGCTTTACGCTATTCTAAAACTCTAAGTTTCAGAATAGCGTAAAGACCCTTGCGTCAGCACTGCGTACAACGCACGCTAGCTGTCGACGTAACGTTACGGAGCGCGTTGAATGCGCACTTTTAGTATAGCGGAAGGCAAGCGCATACGTAACGATACGTAAAGACTTGCGGCGCCATCTAGATGTGCTCCAACGAACTGCCTCAAACAATCCAAGGCGGGTATTCGGTAAAGCCAATTTAACACTGCGAATCTCTTCGCTTTGCCAAGAAGTGCGTGAATCTCTTTCCAGTTGCCTGTTGTGAACGTGTTTTGTCTTTTTTTTAGGGCTGCGCGACCAGCAGTTCGATCTATGCTTCGCTCCAGTGTGTTGTGGGATCCCTATTATCTTATGTTGGCCTCGTCATTTGCTTGGAAGTATGCAAGCAATAGGTCGCACCGCTCGCGTACCGACCGCACGGTAAACATCGTTTTGGGTTTGACGGCGTCGCCAACGTTCTTGGCTACCGACACCAATCTTTGTGGGCGCTGGAAAGGGTTCGTCGCGTTGATTTCTAACTCCACTCGCTCCGAGGAAGTCACACGGGGAAGCGCTACCATTGGGAAAATGTTTTATCTGTACTTAAGTTCAGAGTCCGATGAAGAGGAGGGCCAAGGCGGTCTAGTGGTCCGGGTCTTCAGTTGGAGGCCTTGCAGGGCACCGGCTCTTTCGTCTGTCTCCAGCTCCGACCTCCGCGTGTCCTCGCCCGCCACAAGCCTCGCCCTTTTTTCCCTCTTCTTTCTCTTTCTTCCACAAAGTTGAGGTCATCTTCGATGGTGAAGCGAAGCCGTACAACGCGCGTAGCACTTCCACTGGTTCGCCTCACCGCCGCCATTTTCCAAACTGGAGTAGTCTCGCGCTTTCCCGTGCGCGACGAGAGCAACGAGAATGGCACGCAGGACACCGCTACGTACGCTCGAAAAAATCGATAGCGAGCGTACGTACGCATAGCTCGCTGCAGTGCGTACGCATGGCTCATGCGCAGTGTGGAGGACGCAGCGTTAACGCTAACGTAAGGAACTGACGTTTGCTCCTGTACGCATTACTAATGATAGACAAGTGCAGACCCGACAGCATTTAAATGTCTGTCGTCGCCGGTATGCTTTTAATTTTGATATTTTTTTTTAAATAAAATAATTACACCTGCAGGATCGTCAAAATCATCCATGCCATACTTGGCTTAGCGACCGACTTCGATGAACAGGTGGTCTTGCCGATGACTGCATTATATTAGATTGAGGCTGCCATCCATTCTCTTTTTTGCGGGTGAGCAGAGTTCATGCTGTTCTCCAGCCAAAGTAGCTGTTTGTTCGTTTTTAATCACTATAACTACTTTTTACTTTGGCACCACCCGTCCCTCAGTTTCCTCCTGCTGCAATAAGTGATAATGAATAATGATTATTGGGGACTCAGTAATAACAGATACCATGATGTCGATGTCAACCCGTCTTTTCGTGTTCGCTTCAGAAATATTCGAAACAACGCGCAAGCTATAAGGTTTAGCATCAACTTGAAAAAGAGTAACTTCGAAGTCCCGCTGTGAAGCAGTCGCCGTTTCGAACGACATGTAAAAAACAATTAAGTGGCACGTAACTTTATATCATGTAATTACCATTTAACAATCAATGTTTCGTTTGTTAAGTACATGTGAAACAATTGCTTTCAATATATCGAAGTATGCGCGTCGCATTTATAACTAATTTGCGACATCTGCCGAGTGAGCTTGCGACCGCCAGGTGGTCGTGTTGGCAATCTTTAACTGAAATTTTGTATTTCCCTTCTGATGTTTCGGTAACCGAACGAGGGTTCTTTCTGCATCAATGAAACCCCTTCAGTTTATTTATTTATTTATTTCATTTATTTCAAAATATTGCCAATCCCATTGGGATTTTTGCATATATTGGTGCACAAGAAATATGCACGAAGAGGCAAATATTAATGAAAACATAAAATAAAAAATTGCGTCATTCCCGGAACAGACAAAAACATACCAATTCATAAATTGACAAAGTAGTTGTTTTTCAGCTGCATCACTAAACAATTCAACACTTGTACAACTAAAGAAGTGTCTTTCTGAACTGTTCCAGTCAGTTATGGCTGAAGGAAAAAAAATTAGAATTTAAAACTGTTGTTATTGAAGGAATACTCAACGCGTGTGTCGCTATGTTTATGTCTAATGGCTCTCGCTTCCGATTGCTTAACGTACTTGTTCTTATCTATTTTAAATGCATCGTTTCAAAGGAGGAACATAAATTTCAGTCGATTGAGTTTTACACGATTCACGATAGTCAATAAAGCAGCTTTTTATAGTAGTTCTGTTGGTGAATCGAAGCGACTGTATTTGTGGGAAACAAATTTGACTGCCTTTCTCTGGACACTTTCTATATTTCTTATATTCTTCTGCGTATGTTGGAACCAGGATATATTTGCGTATTCTAATGCTGGACGCACAAAGAGGTGTATGCTAAAAAGCTTTATTTCAGGAGTTGAACTATTTAACGTTTTCTTCAGAAAGAATAATTTTGCCAGGGCTTTGTTTGTTGTTTATTTAACGTGTGTGTTTCAGCCTAGGTCGGATGCTAATATGATACCAAGATGTTTATATTCAGCTATCCTGCGCCAGTCTACACCAGTTCGGCAGCTGACACTCGTCCAGCAAGTACTAAATTCATCCTGTCACCTGCTTTTGCAGCGTCAGCTATTGGCCCGTTTTTGCTGTTCATCATCCGTTGGCACGCCAAGTCATCGTCACGTGGTCGAACCTGAGGGACGCAATCCATCGGTGCAAGTCATCGCCGCGTCATAAACCCAGGGATCGCCGCTAGTGGGCGTCTACCACCATCGAAGTCTAAAAAACAAGAGCGCGGAGCCCGACCCGTCGCAGTTCGGCAGCAGACACTCGTCCAGCAAGTACTAAATTCATTTTGTCATCTGCTTTTGCAGGCTGAGGTTTTGTTGTTATTTTTCCCCTTTTTCTTTCTCTGCTGCCGAACACAGTGCATTTTTTTTTCACCTGTATACTGTGTACGTGTATTTGTGTTTTTGAACAATTCTCTGACTGTGTAGATATAAACAAACGCAAATGGCTAAAGAAATGGCAATACTATGTGAAGAACTCAACCGAGACATGAAACAAGAACATAGGGAACTAAGAGCCTCGCTCGAAAGGGAATTGCGAGGGGAGCTAAGGGAAGTCAAAACAAGTATGGATTTTATTAACAAAACGTTCGAAGAGATGAGGGATAAACTAAGTACAGTCACGAAGGAAAATACGGAGTTTAAGGCAGATAACATCGAGCTTCGATTGGAATGTAAGCTGCTGCATCAACAAACCAACGATTGTGAACTCGACTTGTAAACTGCGAACAGTACAGCTGAATCGTAATATTGAAATAAAAGGAATCCCGCCCCAGCAAAATGAGAATGTACTTGAAATTGTGGAAAAGTTAGGAGCAGTAATATACATGCCCATAGTTGAAACAGACATCGAAGCATGCCACCGCGTGCCTGTTCCGAACAGCGAGGCAAAGAACATTGTTGTTCAATTCATGCGTAAAGACTGACGAGATAATCTCCCTCATCATACCAAGAACGGCGCATCACTTGCAGTGACATCCGCATTACGTCAGGTGGCTCTGTTTACGTAAACGAGCATCTGTGCCCCGCACTAAAAAAATTGCTGGGAATGACAGTGGCAAAAAAGATGGAGTGCAATTGGAAGTTCGTTTGGGTAGGGAATGGTAGCATTTTTGCTCGTAAGGCCGAGGAAACACCGCTTGTGAAAGTAATGGGTGTCGATGACGTCCGTAAAATAACGACGAGCTAGTTTTTCTTTTTTTATCTCTTAAATCGACGTATTGTAGGGTTGTTCAGCAAAACAAAGTTCATTACGTTCACTTAGCTAACCTATAGATCGCATCATCCTGCGCGACATTAGGCAAATTCAGCCCTGGGCAATCCGTCCATCCCGCACAAATTACCTTGATCAGACGCTTCATTTTACTTTGTCCACCTTACTAAACACTCTGTACAAAAAGAGTAGAAATTTAGAGGCACTTTCACATAAAGGGTTAGTAAATTTGATTTTTTCTCTGACTTTTTGAATACTGGCGATGTTTTATCCTGTGTGCTCTCTTTGTGTATTTGCTGACCGCTCTCGTGGTTTATTGTCGGGTGTTGTGTTGTTGTTGTTTTTTTTGCCTAAAGTGCTCATTACACCAAACATTTGTATAAAATGTGTCTACATTTATGTAATATTTAGTTCTTTCTTGTGTGTGTGTTTTTTTTTTTGTTTTTATTTACCTTTTTGCTGTTCCGAACTGCACGGGGGCTGGGACCTTCGTCAAGCTGCTACCCAGCAGCTTTTTGTCGTAAGTACCCTGTTGTCATGTAAGGAGATGTGACAACAAATAAAAGTTGATTCGATTTGACCTGAACACTGCATGAAAACTGAATTTGGTCAGATTGGCTTGTTATCTCGCGATAGATAATACAGTCGCCGGCAAAAACCTTTATATTTGCATCGATACCGTTAACAATGTCATTTATATAAAGAAGAAGCAGGAGTGGTGCCAAAACAGTGCCTTCCGGGACACCAGACAGTACCTTAACTGATCGAGAGACGTGTTCTTAATAACATACAAACTGGAACCGATTGTTAGGTAACCTTCTATCCTTGATACTATAGGACCCTCACCCATAATCTGTATAAGCTTTTTTTTTTTTGACGTGTGAAACACGGTCATACGCTTTTGATGGGTCTAAAAATATTACATCTCTCTGGCTTCTATTATTTATACCCGTCGCGAAGTCATGGACAGTCTCGATCAGTGGCGTAACAGTTGATAGTCCACTTCTTAAGCCGTCCTGCTGCACACAGAAAATATTCTGTTTATCAATAAATGCCGTCATAAATTTAAGGATAACGTGTTCGAGGAGTTTACATCACGTGCATGTAAGATAAAGAGGTCTATAGCTTGAGGCCAATGAGTATCCGCCGGATTTGTAAATAGGTACAACTTTTGCCATTTTCAATTGAGTTGGCACAGAATAACAGCTGAGACACCTGTTAAAAACTAGCACTAAATGCTTACTAATCCAGTCGGCATACCGTTTTATTAGGAACATATTTGGAATTTCGTCGGGACCGTTACTTTTGTGTGTGTCCAGTTCAAGCAGCAATGCTAGAACACCTGGCTCAGTGACTGTTAGGCTTTCAAGGCCTTGAGAGTCATTATTTCGAGTTAGAAAGGAAACTGTGCTGCCGTTGTCAGTCGTATAAACAAACTCAATGTAGCCGTTGAATTCATCTGCCATTCTCTGTTTCTCTAAGGGTATCAGACTTGCGGTTTTCGACTTCTTGGGTTAATGTGGTTCCAAAAGTTTTGGGGGAATGCTTGCAAAAACTCGCGAAGGGTCACGTTGTTCTACTTTTGTTTAGCTTCTTTAACGTTTAATTCAACCACACTGTGTTGTTTTGAACGCTTTGTTTTCAAATCTGTTATTCTGCAGTCTGTAATCGGATACTTTTTAGATGTCCTTCTAAGGCGTTTGATTCACCGTTTCAAGTGGATAATTTCACGGGTTATTCATAACTTTTGTTTCCTACGTTTTTTTTTTTTGTTGTTTTTTGGATGAACTGGGTTTTGCAATTTACAAGTGTTTTGAACCTGAACCATAGATCATCTATGCTAAAGAAATTACAATAACACATTTCGTGAAAGTCAGGAAATTCATGCGCAAGGTAAGTTAGGACAGATGCATCATCAGAATTGTTAAAATCAAGGTCATAGGTAGTACAACCATAAGAGGGCACAGAAGCGCGTGCAGGTATTGCACATACGATTGTTTTATGATCGGATATGTCATCCACCATATCTAAATCTGTTTGGGCTTCGGCAAAATGGTCACTAAGAAATACCAAGTCTAGTAGACTACAAGACGACCCCTGCACGCGGGTTGGCTTCCTGACGAATTGTGCAAGGTTAAATGGAAACATAATGTCAAGAAAAGCATCTGAAGTAGACGCGCCTGGTTGGAGCAAATAACAGTTTATCTCTGGTACATTAAAATCTCCAATCATGATGATTCTTTCACCCTTGATATGTTGGTGCAGGTAGTCGAACAAGCTATACAGGTATTTTAGATCGGAGATGGGAAAAAGGTAGACCATACAAACAAAGACAGAATAATTGGCCAAGTACAATTAACACCAAAGAGACTCAGCTTATTTTACGTCAGGCAAAAGTACATAAGGGATACCTTGTTTTAAAAGGACTGCTACACCGCCACTTCTTCATGTTCGGTCTTTCCTTAACCTAACGTGTTTTGGAGGGACAATTTCGCTATCGAGTATTTGAAGATTTAACCATGTCTCAGTTATTGTAGTTATGTGAGGTTTAAAGTCAAGAGAGCAGATTCTAATGCCTCTACTTTATTTAAAAGGTTTCTTGCATCATATTAATGACTGTTATTTAAGCCGCTTTTCATGGTCGTCTGCTAGTCTCGTTGCAAGGTCATCTGCTAGTATTGGTCCGTTACCGCGTTTTTTTCATTCAACCATGGGAACTTTATAATTTTTGCTTCGTCCCACACATACACATGTGCGTTTATTTTAACCTTATAATAAGTAACCAAGACCTTATTTTTGCTATCTCGGTTTGCTTTGGTACTTTTACACAGCTTTTTGTGTTTCCTGTACGGGGTGGGAAAAGTCCTCGCTTGTAGAAAAGTTTGTTTCTTTAGTTTCACCAAGTTCTTCAGTATCACTGTTTTATCTCTGCTGTCCAGAACTTTTAAAATAATCGGTCAAATTTTGTTGCCAATCTTATTTCCGAGTCGGTGAATTCTTTCACGACTATCTTTGCAAGAATTTCACTGTTTTCGTTATTCCTTCCTTTAATCCCGTATCAAGCTAGACCGTCTGCTTTAATTTTCACAGTCATCGTGTTTTTTGTGTTTTTTTTAATAGTCCTAACATTCGTTTTAAGCTCCGTTATTTTGTCTTGACATGCACTGATATTCTTCTGGAGAGTACCGATGTTTTCTATCTTGAGCTCGATGGCCGAAAGTCTCTCATTTGTTGTGACCTTTTCACTCTTAATATCTTGTATTTCCTTAGTAATAGCATTCAGTTGCTGCAGAATAGCGGCAGTGTCTGGGCCGGGGCTGTACTCGACGTCTCCAATCAGAAAAAGGAGCATTCTCAGGAAGGCAATCACATTACATAGCAGAAGATAAAAGGACCGTGGGCACGGCAACAAGATCCATCAGGCATTATTGCTACGGAAGGTCTTTCCGCAGTTTTTGCACGCCTGAGCAAGAAAGACGAAAGGGTTGTCAATCCTTATGCCGAAGATTCTGCCGCGCCCAATGTCGAAGTGCAGTTCGCTGCGCCTTTTTGTAGCCTCAAAAGTGGATGTCACTGACGATGGTGTTCGCTCGGTCGGTAAGAGGCAGCCACGTTCCAGTTCATAGCTGCGGTTGCCGCTGTCGGCCACCGACGACGCTATCCTTCCCGATGACAAAGGAGATACATGGGCCGCAGTTCCGGTGTTGAACGGAAGATACTGACCGTAGGACGCGGCATTCTTGCCCACACTTGATTCGTTCTCAGAGACGGGCAGCAGCAGTGCGTCCAGCGTAATTTAAACGAGGAAGACGAAAGGGTTGTTAAACCTCATTCTGAAGACGCTGCCGCGCCCCTTACTTAGTTATAAGTTGTACTTCAGTGTTACATAACTTATCGGCAGATCACATCATCGGCTCTGTTGAATTGAGTATTTGAACCAGACTAATATGTTGGACTATAGTCTCTCACAGGTTCAACGGCACAAGGTGAGGCCCACGACTCTTGAACATGTTATGATTGCTCTGCAGACAATAAGATTGGGCTATGAGACGGTAAGAATTACATTTAATATATGGCACGCCATGACTTTTTTTACTTCTAAGTGAATATATGGGTGACTCAAATGACCAGGCTCCATCTAAAATGGGCAGTAAAAATTTGAGCATGCACGGTGCAATCTGAAATTTTCATTAAAGGAGTATTCACAGGTCGATTTGATCTTGTAAAATTAGAAAGCGTAGCACTCTTTCTGTAAAAAAATGGGGCCAGAAAACTTGCCAGGGTCAACGGCCGATGGCGACGCAGACGACCGAGTCGAGTGGTGGAGCGCGTTTGGCGCACGTATTGATAGATAGCGTTGGGAGCAGCGTAGGAAGGTGTAGCCGATTAGCGAAAGAAAGCAGACGACACGCAGACGAAATCCGTCGGCAGCAAGAGCGCCATCGTTATGCAACCGCGTTTTCTTTTTAATTTATGTTTTGTTTGAATTGTTTGCGTTTTTTTTTTAAACCTAGGGTAAATTACAAGAAGATTATGTTCATTTTAAAAGACCACGGTAGTCGCGAGCAGTCTTGATAAGGAGGTAGCGCCATCTATAAAAAACGTGCGCCAAACACGTCCAGCCACACAACTCGGTCGTTTGCGTTGCCGTGTGTCGTTGGCCCTGGCAAGTTTTTTGGCATTAGTTCTTTATTGAAAGTCAGCTGTGCTTTGTAATTTTAGAAAATAAAACCGACCTGCGAAATACACCTTTGACGAAAAGTTTAGATCGGTACATGCAAGCCTCGATTTTTACGACCCATATTAAATCGAGACAGCTTATTTCAGTCACCTTATAGGATATGCGACAGTACTGAAGTCGTGCATCTCGTGTTCAAATTAACGTTAAAATTTTTGTTTTTTCCTTACGATGCTTCAAATTAGCCGCGCCAGTTACAAAAGTAATCTTTATAGACGAAAAGGTCAGAGATGATAAAAATATAACATCGGTAAATATAAACCAAGATAAATGGTATACTTTAGCGATTGTTACTGAGAGCTGCGGTATTTTTGTCGTCAATAACTTCTGCCAAGTGGTCCAAACCACGATGTTGTTGTTAAATGCAAAAATTGTTACCGAACAACCGTGAAACGATCTGTGTAATAACTACGCATCGCACACAGCTAGACCTTCTACCGTCCTGTAAAAGACCCTATTTACTGAGGTCGAATGCAGACTTGTACACCTTACTAAAAAAAGTAAGGAATTATATTTACAATTACCGGTACTCTAAACGTAACTAATTACAGTTACAGTTGCACTTTCATAAACGTAAGTGACCGTTACCTCAAAAAGTAATTCGTTACTTTCCCGGCGTTACTTCCAACCTTACTGCCCTAGGGTAAGAACCAAGGCACGAGTGTTATGGAAGCGTTTATTGTTGCCGCAACTCACAGTTGCGTATCCTTGAGCAACACATGACTCTCCAAAAGTCTCACCGGACATCTTGCCGCGTCTCTATGTGAAGATGTCGTCCGCTGCACTAAAACACCTTTTCAATCCAGCTTTTTCCGAATGGGTGCTGCCACCTGGACGCGCGACTGAGTGGCTAGTTAGCAACGCGTTCGCAAGGCCTCCCCTACCCTCTATTGAGACGTTGTGTCCTAGCTACGGCTCCACCAAACTTCGCTTTTCTCCACAGTGTCGATTATATTGGCCCCTGAAGTTGAAACAAAAGAGTCATCGTCTTTTTGTCTTTCTCGTCCAGAAGGAAGCAAAGAAAGAGTAGAAGAGACAAAAAAAAAGGTGCGCACAGATCCGCTATACCAACTCGCGTGCACTTTGACTTTTTTTGTTTTTGTTTATTTGTTGTTGTGGTTGTTTTTTAAGGAAAAACTTTGAACTCGGAAGTTTGCTTAATATTAGGGAGTTTTAGCGAGCCGTTTTTCAAGCACACGGTTCCGAAATCACGAACGGTACAGCTGGTCCGTTCCGTGAAACCGTACGTGAAATTTGACATACTTTAGCGAATCGTGAAAGTTGCGCGACCGTGTAAACGATGACGATGATAGTGCTTAACGGTGGCGCCATCTTCTAGTGAACATGTGAAACATTGTGCAACGTGTAAATCCGTGGCGGACACCGTGGTGGCGGTTCGTGTTTCCGGCATACGACTGATGTAAACAAGACGGCCGATGTAACATTTGCCGGTCAAAGTTTCAAGAACTGCGAAGCTAGATGGAGTAAAAAGTATCTAAACGACCGTAAAGGTATGTGTTGTGTCTCCGTCATCATGAACTTGAACGATCGTTCACGTTGTGTGCCGTCGAACCAAATCATTTCGTCTGCTCGCGGTCGCCACGGCAGCTAGTCTGCCCGCAGATCGCAAAAATTTACTAACATGCGTAGTTTACAGCATTCACAATCGCTTACCATTGTGAGCAGTCCTCGAAATGATTTGGTTCAACCTCTCAAATGAAGCAGACTAACAGGACGGCAAATCTCCTGCCGCTGTCCTAAGCCTAACGCTTGGCTGGGTCGGCGAAGGCAGTCGCCGAACCGACCGCCATCTTTTTTTCACCCGAGTCGTGAACGGTGCTGGCTGCGTTGCGGTGACGACTCCAGCGGCCGGAATGGGAGACACGAACAAGAAGAGCCTCCCAACGTCCCGAACGACTCGCGCGCGCATGCGCAGTGGCATCGCCGATGCGTTGGAGGGCGAACCGTTCGTGTGGAAACGACCTGCTAAAAATCCCTATAGTTCGCACGAAAAGTCCGGTTCGTTGTATCAGTGTACTTTTCGACGTCGTTGTGGGCGAGCAAGTTGACGGGTTACAGTATGCAAACAATAACCCCCCCCCCCCCCCCTAAAAAAAAAAAAAAAAAAAGATTTGAGTCGAGGCTTTAGGTGACGTGAAGAAAGGCTTTGAGCATCTAAGAGGATAGCGCGTTTTCGTAGACCGCGTTTCGCCATCCGCTAAGCCCTCCGCAACGAAGAAGCCGCTACGGCGCCTGCGCGCCGATGGCCTTGGCTGTAGCGTTCCGGGTATCGTAGCGCGTTGCGGAAAGCGTTGCGGGACGGCGAAAACGATCTACGAAAATTTCCTAATGCCAGGCCTTGCGTTCTGTAAATGCAGGTGCAGTGTAATTCCGCTAGAATCACACTGTCACCCGGCTTTTCCTTACAAAAAAAGAAAAGAAGAAATTTATTATGTTTTTTGTAGGGGTGTGCGAATATTCGAAATTTCGAATACGAATCGAATATTTTCTCTATTCGAAACGTATTCGATTCGAAAATTGCATATTCGGAAGTTCACGAGTATTCGGCCAAAGCCGAATATTCGGAAAAAACGGTGAATATTCGCACGAACTGCGAATATTTGAGCAAGTAACGAATAATCTGCCTGCCAGGCATTCCCCTATGAATATGTTTATCCACAGAGAAAGGCGTGTGATGCGTGCGTTATCGGTCTGCTCCGTTTCTATCTGTCCGATGGCAGCAAGACAGCTGCAGTTTCGGTTTCTTTTTCACCAAGCCCTTTGTTGTGCGGCACTTTTATAGCAATATGTGATTTAATTGCGCGTTCTATTATTGATACAATAAAATAAACCCCGAGAGTGAAATATAAATATAAAAAAAAAACCTAGGTGCGAGCAGAACATAGCATCGCCATTGACCACAACTCCTGCCACTCCCGCGCAGTCGATGTCGCGAACCTGCCCAGGTTCGAGTTTGAACAAGTTCGACTTTTTCGAACCTTTAATGTGATGTTGGACAAAGGTTCGACTGAAGTTCGACTTTCGTGTGCATGCGCGAAAATTATAAAAAAAAAAGAAAAAACAACTAGTTGATTTTATTTCGCAGAGGAAAAGTGCAATATATGTTGGGTTTATAGGTGACATTCACTTGACGTCACTCGCTAGGTGCGCTGGCATCGGCCACCACGGTCGCCATCTTCGAGGTCTCCTTTTATCCAATGTAGCTGTCAGGTGCCGTCTGGCCGGACCTTTCAGCGTGGGTTAGCAGCATTTTACAACTTTAAAGGCTTAGACTCTGGTGCTTTTGAAGCGCCGTAGGAATATTTTTTGTGTGTGTATTAGTTCGTTTTTGTCGCTATCGAACTTTTCCACCGCGGCCGCGTTGCTCCATCGGCTCCATGCAGCGCTCCGTGTCGCGCGCCGTGCCCACGGCGGTAGCTCTTTTGCAAGAACTGATTTTCTACTTTGGAGCTTTTGTAGCACGGTGTGATTACTCTTTGTTTTGTTTTGCTAGTTCCCTTGTTGTTTTTTCTCAAGCGGATTTTCTGCACTACGGCCATGTAACCGTGTTGCTCCATCGCCTCCGCGTCGTACGACGTGCCTTAACCGCAGGAACGACGGAAGCGAACGACCAAGGCGATGAGCGCTAGGTTCTCTAGAAATCCACAAAACGAGCTACGCGACGAGCGACAGTGAAGGGTGAACCGCATGTAAGTGATTTAGCGAGCGACGGCGACAGGAGTCGGCGACGAGCGACGGAGATTTCTCACGGTCGCTCGACTGCGTCGTTCGGTTTTTAGATTTCTGGAAATCGTCGCTCATAGCCTTGGTCGCTTGCTCCCGTCGCTTTCATGTGGTTCGCCTCGTCGCGCGAGTGACCGAGCGACAGCGAAGCGGGTCGTCGTCGCTTGTCTCGTCGCCGTCGCTCGTCTCGTCTCGTCGCTCGATAAATTACTTACATGCGGTTCAGCCTTTACACACGGTACTCGGCGCAACAAAGGAATTAAAACGGCCCGCCCCCGAGATAAACTGTTTTCTCTATTCTGTTCAACGAAGCTGCTTCAACGATATGAAGTTAGCACACACTACCAACTGACGGCCGCATACACAAGCCAGTCAAACGTCAAATCGCGACCTCGAAGATGGCGGACCGACGGTGGCGCCCCCATGGCAAAATCGAACCTGCAGGCTCAGTGAATACCACCTACTTGGCATCACTGGTTCATATTAATAGCTAATGAAACTGTTAAAATTGCATATTTTCACTTTTATATGGTGTAAACATTGGTAACCATTTTATGAAATATAAAATAAAGTACTTTTTAAATTATTTGTTTCCCAAAAGTTGAAATATTCGTGTAGCAGCCGGGCAACACTGTCCATAAGTCGAACTTCGAACTTAAGTGAAATTTCGCAGGTTTCCCGTGAAAGGGTCTTTCTACGTTGAACAGTTAATTTTCCTACACGATAATTTGTAATGAGTGCATTACTAGTACTATCTTTCGCCTGCTGCAGCCCAGTAAAATGCAGCTGCATTGATTTATTTAAAAAAAAGCCAATAAAACCTGCTGTTACCTCTTGTTTTGCAATTTTCTATTACTAGACACATATTCGATATTCGATTCGATATCCGAAGCCCGTTTTTTTTGTCTTATTCGTATTCGATTCGTATTCGAAAATTTTAATATTCGCACACCCCTAGTTTTTTGTCAATTTTCAAAGTTCCCGCATTTTTCCTCCGCGAATGAAAACAAAAATTTAACGGAGTACAACCGTTCCCCTACGTAAAAAGGTAAGGAAATTACTTTACAAATACTTTCTGAAATATGTAATTATTTCCTTACAAAATTACTGATATAGGTAAGGGATTACAAGTAACTGCGTTACTTGTAACGGATTACGTACAAGTCTGATCGAATGTACTATGGGGTAATTGCGTTTTCCATCTGCTTTGCATCATTGTGTTTTAATTGGTTAATATAGAGGCAGTATTCCATTTAGAGACTTACTGGCCATCATTGAAAGCCACTAAATTAATTAAATTTCTTCGCGCCTGTGGCACAAGTAAACACTTTTGCGCACCACTTCGCGTCGTACGCGTTTCGAGTGTTTCAAACATTTGAGTAGTTTAGAAATTTTCAACAGCACCCAGTACCATTCTAATTAGAACCGTATGCTTATTGTTTTTTCATAGTCACGAAGGCAACTACGCTAGAATAATTAGGTGTGATTGCTGTCCGAAACTCTGTGTACCTTACAAAATTGTGTCCACGGCATGGACTTATATAACAACACCACTGTTATTTCATGCGACGTGTTGTTTTTTTTTCTTCCTTTTTTTCCCCTTAAGGTTCTTGTGCACTTTCACTGCTGCATCGTCTCCGTTTTTGACAAAGTCTGGAGATGTACGCTGCTTCTAGCCTGTCGGAAATTACTCTAGAAACGCAATATCCTCCGAGTAAAGACGCTTTAGGTGACACATTAGACGTCTCAATTTCCCGCCAAACACATCAAGCGTTGCAGTACGAGTCAAGTGTGCACATTTGTTTTTGGCGACAGTAGTTGTTTTTTATTTTTTTTTATTTTTTAGTTTTCGCGGCGGATTCCGAATGTGTTTCCTGTGGAACTTTCCCGCTGTGATTAGCGGCGAAAGTTTCCGTTAAATTTAGGGGAGAGGTTATTTCCACTAAACATCATATTGTGGCGTGACGGCCCATGGCACACTGACGCCATGTGACACTGTGACATAACGTGCCGTGGTCACGTGATGTCACATCATATGATGCCATGGCCTCACGTGACACTGTGATGACACGTGACTTTTAAAGCGATTAGCTTTCTTGGATCTTCAGGCCACTTTGAGGTATGTTCCTGGCCGTTTTATTCTTCCCGCTAAATCTGGCGCGAACAATGACGTCACCTGACTCGATGTAACGTGTCGTACACACAAATATAGCTTCCCCGCTATATCTAGCGGGGAAATTGACGTCACGTGAACTCCACTAGTCTAGTTCCTCGCTAAATGTATCGGGAAAAATGGCCGCAGGACGTATGTCACCAGACCTACAGACAAGCTCAGTTTCCCCACTACTTTTAGGGGAAAAAGTGACGTCATGAGACCTGAACACCAATCAACTTTCTCCTGATAAACTTAGCGGAGAAAATGACGTCACGTGAGGTCATGTCACGTGATCTATTCACGAATTCAGTTCCCCGCTAAATTTAGCGCGAAAAAGTACGTCGAATGTTGTCGCGTGACCTATACACACTTTCGGTTCCCCGCTAGATTTCGCGGGAAAATTGACTTCACGCGATTTCGACACTAAATCACTATCGCCACAAATTTTAGGCTGGAAAAATGACGTCACATGACTCTATGTCACGTGAATTTAACGCCGATTCAGTTTCCCCGGTAAATTTAGGAGGTAAACGACGTCAAATGCTTTGATGTCACGTGGCCTAGACACAAATTCAGTTTACCCGCTAATTCTAGCGGAAAAATTGACACTTGACCGGTCGTTCAACTATCTGAAGCTAATCGCTTAATTAGACAATAGTTGGTCATGTCTTGTTAGTGTGCAGTGTGATCTTGTGCAGTCCGTATTCGGCAAAGAGCACGGCGCATCGGTCAGTGTTATTGAGATGCAGAACTCCGCCCGTAGAACCGCAAATTTCTTTTCCTTCTCGTTCTGAAGGCTTCTATTTTACCCAGAAAACAAAACAAAGCCGTGAACCGACGAGCCTCGACAGTATGAGTAATTAATTCTTCGGATATTCAAGTTACGCAAGAATCAGCCGCTATCTCGATACTTTAGAATCTCCGCTTTTGCGAGTAGATGGGATTTCGCAAGTAGTGCCGCTTTTATCCGTCTCTTCGCGTATTTTTTTTTATGTTTTCGTGCTCGGAAGAGTGTCACGCACGCGTAGCAAGACCGAATGGAAGTTTCCCAATCATTGCCTCTTCTCGTCGTCCCACGGATCCCCCGGACACCTCGTCATTCGTGTCAAAAGTCATTCGAGACGACATCCATAAACTATAGACTCAGGGCAGCCGCGATATGAGGCGTTTTAGGACCATGCTGCTTTGCACCGTAAGCAGACATGTACAAATTACTCAAAAAAGATAGTTACGTTAAGTTACTGAGTATCGACGCCAAAAGTAATTGGAGTTGAGTAGAAATTACGCATTATAATAGTAATTGAGTAAACTACTAACTACTGTAAAAAAGTAGCGATTTACTTTGAAGGTACTTTCTAAGTTACTTTTTTATATTTTTGTGGTAGCAAAATGAACAGCAGTTTGGATCAATGAAAAACCCTGCGAGCCTAAAATAAGTGGTCTAGTTATGGCTTGCGTTTTCACCAAAATAGTTTATTCGCTCGCAGAAGCAATTGACTTTCAAAGTTCTTGATAGGAGACTTTTCCCCTTTTCCTTCTGAAGACGTGCCCAGCCAAGCTAAACAGACGTTCCACCGATGCGCTGGATAGAACGGCACCGTTGAATTTGAGAAACAGGCTGTGCAGGGTTGGGTAAGCGAGTGTCGGCATCTTAGGTGTCCATGACGAAACATGTAAGGTTTGCCTCGGGTAGAGGGTCTTTTATAACAAACTTTCCTCCTTTTTTCTTCGGCAAGTTGAGATTGTTATGACTGGCCCCTCTTTATTCCGACGGCGTTCTGAGAGTACGCTGAGCGAGTGCACCAGACCGTCAAGGGTTAATGTCTCGCGCCACGACGATGAGATCATCCGGACGACTGCGTGTCTGCGCGTCTCGTTTTAGTGCTAGTGCTACGCTACTGAAAAAAAAAAAGAATTGTTTCGGTTTAACAGAAGATGAACCAAAGTATACTTCGCCGCTGACGCCGGGTCCAACAAAAGGATCTCCCAAAGGTAACTCGCAATTCACGCCGGCGACTACAATATTCTGACGCGCCTGAAACGCCTGACAAGTAAATCGTTTTTAACAAAGAGGTCTCCCAGGCATGGAAGGTCGGAAGGACGCGAAGGATTACGCGAACAAGCATCGTCGCTCGTACAGTTGCAGCGGGAACGTGCTCTCATGAACGGATTATCCGTGCCAGGGTTTGTGCGTGGGGAAGTCCGGCTTTGCAAAGGCGCATGCGCTGACGATGAAGTGACCATTGGAACAGGCGCCCAGCTGCAAGGTCATTCCAGTGGCATCTCCCGTGGAACCTACCGCTTGACTCAGAACTCACTAAAGACAGACAACACGAAAACAACAACATCCCTCGGAGTGTCCGCGTACTTCACCGTTGCAGCTGGAAACGCGGCGCCTGCGTGCATTACCGGATTAGGTCAATACCCGACCAAGGCTTGTTAAGTATCCCTTCCTGCGTTCGTGCGCGCCGGAGTTATATTTTGGCTGCTCATCGCTACCTTGGCCCAAGGATGCCTTCCCGAACAAGGGGGCCCCTTGTTCGGGAATGCCACTTCTTCTGCCGGCGTCTTATTCATTTCTGCGCTCGAACTTTTGTGATGAGCAAAATTAGCACTAGATTTCGAAAGTAGTTAGTAATTTGAGTAGAAGTTACCTGAAAAAAGTAGTTAAATAAAACCACTAATTACCCAAATCAAGTTGTAATTGAAAGTTACCAAGTTACTCGAAAAAGTAGTTAAACTACAGTAGTTTGAGTAGAGTAGTTGAACTACGTCCAAGTCTGACCGTAAGTGCGCCGTCAAAGCATCGTAAAAAAGATGGTCTGCACGCAGGCACTGTCCGAGGCTTTCCTTGTATGACATTGGTCATACTTAAAACTGCCTGAAGACATGATCCAAGCATACATAGGGTTGAAAACGCGCATGCTTCCGACATGTTTTAGGCGTGTCCGCATGTGATTCTGGCATGTTTTGCAGTGAACACCGTGACTTTTGTATGATAAGTCAGAAGCATGACTGCGGCTTTATGTAAGCCACTTGGCATCTGCACCCCCCCCTCCCTTTTTCACTCTTCTAACTTAGGAGCCTCTAACTCATTTGAGTTTGGGGGCCAGATAGCCCACCCCCAAAATGCCGAGGGTCAAAGTAGGGTAAAGTTAATATACATCGAAACAAAGGAGAAAAAAAAAAACAACTTCGATGGTGTTCTACTTTGCAAAGCAGCCGAGTCTTTCAGCGACACCCAGAGATTTCCTACAGCAAATATCTCCCGTCATTTGTTGTTTTTTTTTTGTAAGAACGCCGCTTTGTCAAATGCCGTCTTTAGCTTTGCTTTTATGATACAACTACTTGGGGTCTGTACCTAATGTAATTCCGAGATTCGAGATATCACAGCCCAGCCAACGCGCTCAAAATTTTCCACGCAAATAGAAACTAAGCACACGATCGTTTCAATGTCGCTCAGTTCACTCGGAAAGTATGCGAGTTGAATGCGTCTGGAGATAAATTCTTTTCGTACGTTTCTGTTTGCTTTCCTGGCGAGTTTTGTAGCAGAATTACGAGAAAAACACTCGCGTCTTAACGGTATGTAAGACGAAACCATCCTCGGCCTGAAAGAAAACTTTCTGCCAAATATCGTAAACGTCATAAGAGCAGAGCTGCGTTTCCAGTGGAAATGGATAGACGACAAGAGGTCATTATTTATAATGCATGCAGCGCTCGAGACATAAGAGCGGAAGCTCTCAGCTGCGGGCTACTCGCGGCCCGCGTGTTGGAAACCCTTTTCCTAACCGTTTGGGAGCTCTCCCGCGCTAGCACGCGAAGAAATCCTCAAAAGGGCATAACAGGCTTTCAAGAACTCGAATGACCGACCAGAGTCCTCTTTGAGTGAAAGGAGCCAGTGGAGGGTAAACTTGAAGATAGGGGCTTTGAAGGTTAAGCTTATTTCTAGGGTAAAGTTTGAGCCACAGGCACGTGCGCCCATTGTGCGCGATGGAAAAAAAAGTAAATCTCCACATCAAACGCGATTTGAAAACGCGCCCATTTCAAGGATGATGCTACGATTTTGAGCAAAGCTGAACACGCACGCGTGTGGGTGGGTTGATTAAGTGAGCTGTTTTCTTTTTTTATTTTGTTTTTGTTTTTATCAATTGCGTCTAGGTTTTACATGACGCTGCGTCCGGAGAAAGACGTGGCAGATTTTTGCATCCTTCTAACCCGTTTAAAAGAATTCTGCTCACGTTTTTGCCGTTCAAGTTTCGAAACGCTAACGTAAACATCGTATAGCGGCAACTTGCTTCCTTTCGTAATTTTCAACGGAGTTCTTTCGATGTATATTTAAATAGAAGCGAAGATTTTACGGTGCTCGAACTGGCAAAAGATTCACGTGAAGTATATTTTCACCGCTCGAAAACAACAATTTTTCATTCCAAATCTTACTTCTCGGCAAAAAAAAAAAAAAAAGAAGCCTGCCGTTTTTATTAACTTGATTTCGTTTTAATGCATATGTTTCCGGCGCGGGCGCTTGACTTCATTTCGAAGAAATCTCAAAGCCTGCAAGGTATAGCCTGCTGCATTTAGAAACGTGTTAAAGAAAATCCGAAATATGAAGTAGGACGGAGCTTTTTTTCTTCCGTAATATGTCGCTAAACTCGTCAGACACAACTTTCTTCGTGTTATGACATAGCGGGGGGAGGAGCCGAAAGATTGCCGCGAAGTTTTCGTTTCTCACAAACCCGCAGATCCGTATATCTTCGTGACGTTTTTCATTGAAAGGGCGAAAAATCCTTACTACTCCCTAGGACGCCGAGCTAGAGCAGCACGAGAGTGCACGTGGATGAAGATTATCAGCTGCGACCTTGATGGTCTCTAAAAAGCACAGCGGAGGCTCGGGTAATTGCATTCTAAAATCAACACCGTCAAAATTGATAGTCTGATATTGTTCTTATTTCCTCCGATAAAGCAGAATTTACTAAAAAAAAACGTCCCTGTCGTTCCTTTTATTTATCTCGGCATTTTGAATTTGATCAGAGTGTAGCCCGACGTGGCTAGGTCACAACCAGCCGAGTAGCATTGTCCACCTTTGGACGGATTTCGCTTCCGGGCAGTTGTCCCCGATCAGCGGGAGATAAAATTTTTTTATGATAGATTTTCAAAGATTAGCCAAACTGGGGCTAATTCTGCGTTTATCAACTGAAATAAGAGCAATGTCAGTTTGGTAAATATTGACGGTGATGTTTCGAAAACGTGAAGACACCAAGCTTTCATCGTACGCAAGCAAACTTTTCACCGTCGACTCGAACACGCACCATCAAATTTGTCGTTCACAACTGATCATTGTGACCCTGACGTCAAAGTTATGAACTATAAAAGGACGTCACTGAACGCGCCTGCACACAAGGAGCCCTGCCACGAGCCTCTCGATTGAAAGTTTGTCATGGCCGCTCGTGAGTTCATATAACGCGCCCCGTTTTAATTCCAGAATCTCTAGAACCATAATGGACCTCTTGGCGAATATGTGCTGCCACCTAGACACGCGAATCGGTTCGAGACTAGGTGACTGGAAAACAACGCGCGCCCAAGGCCTCTCCCACCCGTTTCACACCCAAAATGTCAGCTACATCCTGTTCACCCATTGAGGCGATGTGACCTAGATACGGCTCCCCCAAGCTCACCTTTGTCCCCATCGTGCGTAATCTTCCGCCCCGAGGTCGACACAACGAAACCGCTCAAAGGCGAGGAATGCAAGATGGCGGATTGTTTGGAACTAGATACTCTCGAACCCAGGCGCATGAAATACTCCGCGCATGCGCACCGCCTATTTCTACAAAAGGTCCATTTAGAAAATTGCACGCTGTGCTGTTTTTCGTCATCGCTCAGTTGGAACACCTCTAAGCAGGGTCGTCGAAACAGAAGAGCGGGGAGGGATGCGATTCACCCCCCCCCCCCCGCCCAAGTGGCGTCGAAAAAGGGGGCGCAAAGGGCATAAGGGTGTAAGGGGGGGGGGGGGGGGGATATCGCCCCAGCCCCGGACTATAGCATTTCAGAGAGTTGTAATAAAAAAAAAAATTACAGATATTTACAGTTCTCTATAATGTCGAATTAAAGCGCAGCTCTTGAGGAGGAGGAGGGGAGGGTACGGAGGGGAGGCTATGCCTCTCCACCCCCCCCCCCCTCCTCCTATCCTGCTCCTTTCTCATTTAGCGGGGAAACCTAATTGGTGTTAAAATCACGTGACGTCAATTTCCCCGCTAAATTTAGTGAAAAAACGTCCCATAATGCAACGCGCGCGCGGTTACGCCGACGGCGACGCTGCTCAAGCTCGAAACGGGCGCATAAGAGTTGCGATCTAAAAATTCGGGGGAAGGGATATCCCCCCTTCCCCTGAACAATTTCACTATTATCACCCCACCCCCCTCTCTCTCTTTCTCTTTCCCGAACAATTTCTACGGCCCTTCCTGACCCCTATTTGAGTGTGTGTTTGTGTTGGTTATACCTTTTTTCTTTTTTTTTCCCGGCTTTTTCTCGTCATTCCCCGTCGCCCCCTCATCTCTCAGTCATTACCGACGTCTCTATGCGTAACGCCTGTGGGTGATCCCGGTTGCGTTGTTGACAGTCGCGGAAGATGAGCTCTAAAGCCGCGTACACCGCGCACGGCTCTACAGTATCACAAAGTTTAATCTTCGCCTCGATTCCGAAGCGAAGATTTTGGCCTCAAATAACTCCTTCCCAAAGTTGTGAAACGTCACTTTGTCGTCAGCAGTAACTTCCACAAACGACGATCTTGCGACGTGAAAGTTCAGAGTATTTACAGCCCACCTAGGTACAATCTAGGTTTCATTGACTTTATCGGGGCGTAGGGATGTAGGGACACGCAGGCGCGACGTCATCAGTGCAGCCGTTCAATCGGCTGGCCCCACGGTGTTGCTCGCGCGCGCTCCGATGAAGCTCGCTACAACTTTGTGCCTAACATTCTCGCTGGAATTTGAGCAGCGAGAGAGCTTGGATGATTGACATCTCGTGCCGCGTGATGCCAACGTCGCAAGAGTCCAATCAGCACCCTCCGCAAACTTCGGCCCCAACTTTGTGTTTGACGAGTTTAGCTACCTAGTACTCTTATAATTTCTGATGTCGTACCGATGCCTAGTTTCTTCAGTTCACAAATAGAAGTCTGTCGACCAACACATTGTCTTTAAACGAGCTCGCGTTTTCCCTGGGCACTGCGCGCGCGCGTACGAACAAGATTCGACAGAGGCATCTGCGCATGCGCAGTGTCGACAGCAGCGCCACCCTGGTGGCGTGGATAGTCGTCGACAGCTTAAGAAACATGGCGTGGTGACGAAGTCTCAAACTACGATTGCGATGGCCGTACAGCTTCAGAAGCCTAGGGCGTGACGAATCCCGAGCGTCTCATCTCGCTCGGTAGCCAATGAGATCGTAGCATTTGCCTACAAGAGCCCCAAAGGACGAACGAAGAAGCACGAAGCCTA
Source organism: Ixodes persulcatus (assembly GCA_013358835.2). Taxonomy (NCBI): domain Eukaryota; kingdom Metazoa; phylum Arthropoda; class Arachnida; order Ixodida; family Ixodidae; genus Ixodes; species Ixodes persulcatus. The sequence goes on from JABSTQ010011259.1 coordinate 434,449, forward strand.
AACGTAGTCCCTCTTTAGCTGTCAGCTAGTGTAGCTGTGAATACTGCGAAGCGCATTCTGAGCTTTGGCCAGGCCTTCGAGATTGTTTCGTGCGCTGGCTCCGCTTCCCCGGGCCATTGCATTCCCAGGTACAAGACTGTTGCTGCGTGGCGCTTGGTGGCGCTCGCAACCAAATCAAACCAGGGCCGTATATTGGCAGAGTTTGGCCAATGGGCGGAGCCAAGGCCGTCGTCAGCGCCGAATATTCCCCCTGCGATTAGAGCGTAAACTAAAGGTGCGACGGGGGGTCGACCACTCTGCAGACCGCGACGTCGCCATTTCGGAAACGACATTGAAAGCCTGAAATAGAAGCGTTCTATCGCGGCGTCTTGGTGACAGCGGCGTCAATAGAAAATCAGCAGCAATGATCGCAACTACGCAGTTTTAGGTTGAGCGTACGTTTGTTTACTCTAGCGATGAAATTGGACGTGAGGAAAATCGTACATTCGCCGAGTTTTCAGTCACCAAGAGTTATACTTTTTTACTCTAGCGACTCTAAAACGGGTTAAATTTGTCGAGTCGAAGTTTTAGAGCTCACGACCACCGCTAGGGGCTGTTTCGTGGCCCGTGGTTGGCCACGAGATGCTCGCCTATTCATACCAATGAATGGCCAAACTTTCCCAATACGCGGCTCTGAACCAAACGATACAAAGAAAGCTCGAGGTACACCTAAGCATGTCTTATGAGTTGTGAATGCGAAAGCATGCAGGCCGCTCGACCGCTCCCTTTGTCGTCTGCTGCGTACTAGCCCGCGCGCGCTTCGGGATCTCGGAGGCCATGGCGCAGCGGCCAATGGGAGCCCGTCGACGCGCGCCAGCCAATGGAACCGAAGGCGAAATCGCGGAAACTAGGAGCCGTCTTCGCGCTTCAAACTGATGACGTCAGCTCGCTCCATGAGACAGTTAATGTTTTCGCATTAAAATAGCCGCGAATTATTATCATCATCACCTCGGTCTACGGAACCTGGGAGCAGCGCAAAATGTGCTCCCCGCCTCTCACCGCCACACACAGACCTTTGGCAAGGAAGAAGATGAACGAAATTTGAAGGTTCATCTTTTCAAAGCGCGAAAGGTGTGGGAAAAGTGTCCCCGCACGTAAGTGAAGTTCAGAAAGCTGTTCTCACGCATGACGACAAAAATATTTCTATGCCTGTCACGCCGGCCCAGACAGTATCCCTAGATGAAAAATCAAGATTCGCAGTGAATCTCGCATTCCGAGCGATCATCCAGTGAAACGGCGCGAACACGGGAGCAGCGAATAAAAACTACGAATCAACGAAGATCGATTTACCTTTCTCTATCCTGATGATGAAATCAGTGAAAATGCGAGGTTCATGCCGCGGGCTCATGCTGAACAGCGTCCTTTGAAAAGATTATGTTTGTGTTTCTGGTTTGGTTATAAGCGCAGCATGCGGAGATCTAGAAAACTGGTATGGCTCGTTTTTTTTTTATTTTATTTTTTATTTATTTATTTTTTTTTTTTTTGGGGGGGGGGGGGGGGGGGGCAGCTGAACGTTTAGGAAGGCCGGAGCTGAGCGCGCGAAAAATCTCGGAGGCCATGCTTTGGCATTCGCAGAGATACTCTTCTATTGTTCGCCGTCATTGCAGTTGCCGTGTTCAGCAGGAAAGATAATTCACGAACATTTTTAGAGGGGGGGGGGGAGGGAGGGTTCACAACTGATGAGTTGGAAGACAAGAAATTTCTCAAGTAAATCTTGAAGCGAAATTGAAAGTTGGAGATTTCAAATCTTTCAAACTTAGCTCTGGCGTTAAGGCCGAGCCGAAGCCTGGCGACGCCTATTTTGCGCGCCGGCCAAATATAAAAATGTATAAAACAAAATAAATTATAAAAACATAAATTTTCCGAAGAAAAAAACTAACTATAGATTTTTCGCCTTTTCAGGATGTCTAGAAATCCTATCTCGGTTCGAGCGCAGCAAGCCGGGAAACGCCTAGGGGATAGCGGACTCAAATATAAAAGCTCTTTTAATCGAATATCTTTTTTTTGTCATCTCCAAACTGGCAAACTGCATTACATCCGGGAAAAGTTGTTGCAACAATTTTTCCTTCTTCCGACACGTTCGAAAGGATTTTGTTGGCGAATATTGGACTCACACAGTCCCACTACAGTGAACTAGAATAGAAGGGCAGTGGAAAAAGCGTCGGCGGCGCCCCATAGGACGTGCGAAGCCAGAAGTGTAGACTGCCGCGACTGGCGCTGTTGTCGAAATCCGGAGGATATGGCTACTGTAACACGGGATATCGCGTCGCGTACGTTCTCGGATTGTTCCTGTGCTGTCTATGGTCATTTTTGCAGTTTGTTTTCGTGATTGTCAAGTGCTTGGCATTGTGATTACATAGGTGCGAGCCTCGTCTCTAAGCAATAAAAACGAAGAGAAAGAAGACGGATGCGCACCGTTACGCGGCAGCGCGCAAGACTGGTTACTTCGGTTTTCACTACAGTGCAGAAGTAAGCTTTAAACAATAATTCATAGACGATGAAACACCCATGACGCATAAGGCCACACATATGAACCGCTAAGATCAAAAACAGTTACGCTTGGCGGGAACTTCGCTGGCAGGAGTGCTCCGGAATCGAACACCAGCGCTACCTGGTAGGTTCTACACGAAGCGCCTCACCTGGGGACCGGCTATTTTTCCACTACTCCCATTCTAGTTCTCTGCAGTCAGGCTGACAGGTGAAAAAACACGAAAAATATTAATTGTGTCCTGCACGAGCTTATGATGGCTTGCAGTTAACAAAATCATTTCGTTTTGTTCTGACGGCTATGACGTGGAGCAAGAGCTTCGTTGCTTAAAGGGAAACTGAAGCGGTTTTGTATTGGACTGAAAACACTTAAATCGCCTTCATTTGGTATCCAGGATCACGAATATTGAGATTAATTTTCAGTTTGGTGCAAGGAGGCTTCATAAATTCACTTTCAAACGCTCATTCCCGGAGCATGACGTCATATCCAGAGGAATGTCCCATTCGCGCACCAGCAGTGCCTATCAAAGTTATGCACGCGAACTTTTGCTATTTTCAAATTGTAAAAAAAAAAAAAATCAACGCGACTGGTGTTAGTTCGGGGAATATACCTGCGAAGCTCGCGATTGCACGCGCTGCCCACACGAGCCACAAGCATTTGGCGGCCGAAGGATCCTGCTATGACGTAACAACAAATAATAGTTTTTTTGTGTGTGTTTTTTTTTCTCACGCGTTTAGGTACTACATCTTCTGGGAAAACGAACGTGATATTCTGATTCACGGGATAAAAGTGCTCTGTAATTCACCTCTAACTACTTTTTTTTCGAAGAACCTGCGAAACAAGGCTGATAAACAGAGAAAAAGGAAAGAAACGCGACGTCATGTAGGGCGGAAAGCTTCTTCCGTAAAAATGCGTGACGGAAGCTTCGAATAACTCTAGTTACAATTATATTTAGTTTCTATAATTATTCAACATAGTTGTCTCTCTATAAAAAAGTCTACAAAAAAAAGCTAGTAGTGTGATAATTTTTTTAATTATATTTAAAGACATAACATTTACTCAAGTAGGGCCGCTTGCAGATACAAATTCATTCTACAGGGTGAAACAAGGAGACGACAGGCTCTTTAAATCGACCGGAGAATTCGGTTTCTTAACCTATCGTGCTACGACTTTGTGCAGCGTTGCCCACAGATGGTGCATTTTTTTTTTGTAAAATTTGCAAAGAACGAACTTACCCGAGGAAAAAGTAAAGAAAGAAAAAGGCTTAGCTCCTATGGAAATGCAGCGACGCCACCGGTCTTCAAACAACACGGCGCCGTTTCGCACGGAAGACAAGAGATGGCGCAAGCGGTCGCGACGCCAACTGCCGCCAACGAACGAGCAGACGACGCTAAAAGCGCCGAGAGCCGGCGCTTTTAGCAGACAAGGAACTGCAGTTCCTTGTTGTTACCGCGCCTGTTTTAGTTTCTGCGACTGTCGCCGCCTGCGGAACGCGCGCCGCTTTTGAGTCGAAAAGTTCGTCTGCTAAAGGGGCCGGCTCTCGGCGCCCGTATGCTCGTTCGTTGGCGGCGTTCGTTGCGCCATCTCTTGTCTCCGGTGCGAAACGGCGCCGTGTTGTTTGCAGACCGGTGGCGTCGCTGAGTTTCCATAGGAGCTAAGCCTTTTTCTTTCTTTACTTTTTCCTCAGGTAAGTTCGTTCTTTGCAGATTTTACAAAAAAATGCACCATCTGTGGGCAACGCTGCACAAAGTCGTAGCGCGATAGGTTAAGAAACCGAATTTTCCGGTCGATTTAAAGAGCCTGCCGTCTCCTTGTTTCACCCTGTATATATGGAAAGGCGTAATTCTCATCGAAGGTTGGTGTTACTGAATGGAGATTTCTAACATTAGCGAAACTTCAAATTCCTTCACGAAATGTGATGATCGGCTGTGGTCAAATCAGAGACGCAGACCGCGGCGCGGAAGAACGTCGTTCCATAGGGAGATGTAAAAGTCACGCGGCGTCATGGCGTCCCTTGACGTCATAGTCAAGGGAGTTCGTATTAGTGACATCACACGACATAATTGCATCCCGTAAGGTCTTAGTCACTTGACCTCATGACGGCACAGCGTCACGGGGCCGACTTCTATGACGTCATGGGATCACGTGACAGTCTGACTTCACCAACGTTGTTAAGGCCTGACCACACTAGCGTAAACGGCGCCGCCGGTCGGCACCACCGGGCGGCACCGCCGTCCGGCGTCCCAACGCGAGGAGTCCACATTGTCCTCCGTTTTGCGGGCGTCACGTGACAGCACTGGCTCTCGCGATCGCGCGCGCACCTCTCTCGGATTTCCCGCTCTTTCGTCGTCTGCTCTTCGGTAAATATTTCCGTTTTGGCTCTCATCTTTCGCATGTAGCAGCATCGAAACCGCACTCGCTGCCTACATGGTAGGTGTCCATGATGACCTGGTGATCAGCGTGAATGTGATAATCCTAGCCTGCTCGTTAATCTTGCGACGTCGCCGCGCTCTGAAGGGAAGGAGGCGCAGGTTTTGGGTCCGGCCGAGTGGCTTCTACCGAAACACCGAAGGACAGGTCAGTGCTTTGCTGCCCCGGCGGCGCGCCAGAGACGAAGGCTACTTTCGAAAGTGTCACCAAATCAACACGACATCCGTCACAGCACAGACGACATGCAACAAGTGCCATGGAGAAACTTACCTATAATTTCGAATTCCTCTCCTATAATTTCCCAGCGGTTGTTTTAGCGTCATTATCTAGGTAGTCGGGCTGCGTCTTGTCATATAAAAAGGGAAACAGTCGCACAGTTTCAAGGAACCGCTCCGTTGCAGAAGGCGTCGGGGGGAAATAGGGATAGCAGACGACACGACGAAACACGTCCTTCGGAACGACGCGCGGCGGAGACCGGTTTGAGCGTTGCCATGGCATCGCGACGTCACTATCTACGCCACTTCCCATTGGCTCCTCTCTTCTGCGGCGAGCGGCGGCGCGCTCTGAACCGTGCAAGGAGCGGTTGGCTTTGCGGCGCCGTCCGGCGTCCTGCTCTAGCCGAAAACTGGTTTCGGTCGGCAACCGGCAGCGCCGACCAGCGCCGACCGTCACGCCGTTGGCCTCCACGACGCCAATGTGGCCGTGCCTTTAGACTAGCCCAGTTACGGAACTGCTCATAGACGCCGCATGCACGAGCAGAACCCCCCCTCACTGACCACGAATCGCCTGGCGTCGCTCGACGCGCCGCCGGACGGCTGCTTTGGTAACTGCAGTGTATTCTATGGGAATCGGGATACGTACGTTTCGAAGCACGGCGTCTAGATTTTGCTTCAGCTCATGCTCTTTAGAACGCACAGTTATGAAACGAAAATGTAGATGGCGCTTCGAACGACGGCAGGCGAATTGAAGTAAGTGACGGGGGGTACCCCCTTCGGCGGGACTTCCACAACTAAGGTAATCTAGTAACGTTGGACTTCACGTGATGTCACGAGGCACCATGACGCCATAGAGCTCGGTGACGTGCAACGTTACTAGATTACCTCAGTTGTGGAACTCCCCCGGAGGGGGGTCCCCCCTCACTCACTTCAATCCGCCTGGAGTCGTTCGAAGCGCCATCTATATTTTCGTTTCATAACTGTGCATTCTAAACAGCACAGCTGAAGCGCCAAATGGCGATCACAACGCCGCCATTTCTCCCGTAGCGGTCACTCGAGGAACTGCATGTTACATCTATTTTGGCTTCAATCGGCCATTTCGGAGCCAAAACAGATACAGTGGAAAGAGTTACAGGGGTGCCACCCCCGTATCCCCAGCGGACGCGCCACGACAGTTAACCGAAGTTAAAGTGCGCCTAGGTCGGGACGCGCTACCTGAAATCCCCGCTGAGGCATGGTTGTATAAAAACAATATTAATTGTGCTGCAAAACCTTGAAAACTAAAAATTTTAGAAAACATCACCCGCCCCCATTTTGTAGTAACTCCAATATAAGGTACTACAAAAAAAAGGTTTTTTCCGTTGGTTTTTACGTTTTTAGTAACGTTGAAGCGAACGTATCCCGATTCAGTTACCAAAGCAGCCGTCCGGCGGCGCGACGAGCGACTCCGGGCGAGTCGTGGTGTGTGTGTGTGTGTGTGTGTGGGGGGGGGGGGGGTACCGTTCGTGCATGCAGCGTCTATGAACAGTTCCGTAACTGAGTTATAATGTTGGTGACGTGTCACCCTGATGTCAGATTTTCTTGGTGTCATGACGTCACGCGATTGTTCTGCATGACTGATTTTTTTTACATAACTCGCTGATAACACACATTTTGGATTAACAGGAATAAAACAGTGCGCGGTGGAGGAGTCGCATGGCGAGGGTAGAACTCATCTTATAGATGCTCTCCACGCGCGCCAGATAACAGCCGCCATTGCTGAGCCTCTCTTGTCTTACCGTGATACCAAGCTACTGAAGCTGGCTTTGAGGAGCCTCCACAAAGGCCAATGTTGAGGAGAAGGAAAATGCCAATGCTGGCCAATGCCAATAATAATATTGTTATTATAATTATTATAATTTATTCTCCTGATATATTATTATCATTTTTGTGGTGTTTGCCACTCTACGGGAAGGCGACTAGTTGCGTATTTTAACCCCCTGCGGCAAATATGTTGAGCCCTGTTACCCGCATGCAACTGAAATACAATGACGTTACGGAAACACTTGACATAATCAAGGGCAGTATTTAAGGCTGTCATGGTTTATACGACATTGAAAAAGAAAAGGAATAAAGGAGAGATTTTCAGCGGCGCGAAAAAAAGAAAAAGGATAAAGAGGCGCGAGCAGGGTTCGAAGCAATCCGACGAGGCGCGAGTTTTGACGGCTGTCTTCTGGGGCTGCGGAGCTCGGGTCGGCTATGTCCCGTCCTCGAAATCGACTCCGCCAGGCTTGGATCACCGCGGTCGGTATCGTCATCTTGGTCCGAAGTGCTACAGCGAGCCGGGCATTATTCTCCGACGATCCGCCCCACGACGATCCACCCGCCTCATCTCATGGTGACTATGCAAAGAGATGACTATTTTGGTTGACAGTACATATCTTTACTTTTGAATGCAAGATTTGTTTCATTTATCCGACGCTTGATCGTATTCCTGTTTTTTTTTCTTTTCCTTTTTTTTTCTTTCTTCTTACAGTAAAGTACGTTCAAGTTCTCCCGCTGGCTCTGGTTCCCATGATTCTCTCTCACCTTCCCGAACGAACCTGACAGAGGCCTTCTCGCGTTATTAAGGCTATTCTAATGCAATCAATGGTGTTCTTGATATTTTTTTTTTTGCTTTTTTGTTTGCCACCATTGCCCCGGAGCAAATTGGTCAATGTACCTCTTTGGACTGATCGGATGTGTATTTATCAGCATTACTGTCTGTCTTCTCTTATTTTGTGTTATGGTCTTCGTGTCGCTTTTCGTGCCTTTTTACGCCTTGATTTCCCTATCTTGTTTAGACTCTTTGTCGCAGTGTTCTCCTCGTGTTTTAGCAAAAAGGCCACCGGCTGTACTTGAACACGCAATAAACATTATTATTATTGTTATTATTACGATAATATATAACCTTCACCTTGACCTGTCGACTGGACGTTCGTCCGGAACTCCTCGTTGAATTGCAGTCGAACGCTTACCCAGCACTCGTGCCCAGTCTGTCGTGGTCCATTTTAGTGACGCAGTGAAATTCGGCACTAAGGCCTTCTAATGTAGGAGGCGAGGAAACACGAAGCCCTTCAGAGCAGAGCGGAGAGCTGATGCTGCCTTAATACAAGAAAAAGACAACGTCACGGCGTCACAGCTCCCTGCGTCTTCGTTGGGGTCTGTTCTTTGCAGCTAAGACAATAACTACCGCAACGTGACATTGCGTCTCTACTTTGTGTGCACGTGTTTGTGCGAAGTGTTTAGCCGTACACTGCGCTCTGACTTCCAATTAAACGATGTCCGTACTCCGTTTCACATCCGAGCGGAGCCAACGCTCCGATGTAGCGAATCATGCCGCGACAAAAACTGTATCCTCACGGCGCTCGTTTACCCTATGGCGTTGTCGGTGGAAATTGGGGAAAAAGACAATTGTTTGGTGTGCTCCATGGCGCACTCGTCACTGTTGTATCGCATCGCGATAAGCTGACGGCTCAAGTTTGCTCTATCATTATTTTATCGACACGAGACGTGATCCTCCCTTCTCCTCTTCTTTTTTTCCTTTCCCTAAGTTTTCCTATCTAGAGCGATCGTCAAATAAAGAAACTTGAGATTGTTTCACCAGATGTCGGCCTGTTAACAGCGCATACCCTCGTAAAACGATACAACTGTCTCAATATTGATTCCCGACTAATTGAATCACTCACGGTGAATGGGCCGCGATTCTGCGATTTTGTGTCTGCGTGGTTCAGTATAGCCGGTAAAAGCAGAGATCACAGACGAGGAGGGTCATGACGCTACGCGATAATATTTTCTGAAGAAGGGGTACAAGTGTTTGTCCTTTCTCCCCCTTGTTCCCCTTCTCCTAGGATCATTATCGTTTATTCTCTCCAGCTCCCCAGCACTTTTGCGTTGGTTGCATTAACATCATGACGCAAAACTCTCGGTACTGTTTAATTTGCTTCATCAGATCGTAGCATTGACTGCTGTCGCAGTTCATGTGAAACGGAATATTGAACTCCCGAATACTATCCTGAGACGAGCATGATGACACTACTGAGAGAAAGCAAAAAAAAAGTGAAGACAAAATAGTTTGAGCGCCGAAGGGGAAGAAAGATTTCGTTGCCTTTCTTATCCGGGGGGGGGGGGGGGGGGGGGGGGGGGGGCCTTACGCTGTCCTTCTTTCTCGCCTTTCGGAGCTGGCGCCATTTTCTTTCCGTTGGTTGAATAGTTAAGTGCTTTGAGTTCGCTGAACTGGTCGTTACGCCAAATTAATAGAAAAAAAAAAAAAAAAAAAAACTTTACGCGTTGTTTTATATCTTGTAGATTGCCATCCTTATTTAGCGACGAACACTCTAAGATGCGATTTCACGACCGAGCGGTGCGCGTTTCAACCATTACGTAGTCGTTCATTAACGCGCTTAACAGGCTTCGTGACGGCTCCAAAGTTGACGCGAACTATACTCTATTCTCCCTTAAAGAGACACTGAACCCAAAAACAAACTTCATCGAAGAGTCTGAATAGGACACATACGTCACTAAATAAACATTCGGCGTAAGAAGAAATTGGAGCAGTATTTGCAGTATGAAACTCAGTTTAGCAATTTCGATACGTGCTTCTATTTCGGGTGCGACGTCTCCGTATAGAGGCTCGTTTCGGTGGCCTCGCTACTGATTGTGTACAGCGTGGGACAATATGACATGAAACGCGCGATGTGGACTCTTGCGCACCTCTGTACCACCTAGAAGACAATGCTTGCGCATGACGTCATCCTCCCCCAAAGCGACAAAGACGCTGAAGCTTTACGAGAACCGCCATGGAACCAGCAGACTAGAGCTTCTTGGCGTTGCCGCCTGCTAGCGTCCTGCTCGTTGTGAGGCTCTGCAAGACCGGCTGACCACCACGCTGACGCAAGGTATACGAGGCGCTGCGAGCATCGACTGATGACGTTGGAAGGGGAAACGCCGGACCTTCTGCTACAGTTCCCATAAGTTCCATTACCTCTTACATTGTCGAAGAGTTTAAAGATTGAGACCTAGGGCCCTAGACTCGTCAGCACAAAGTTGGAGCCGAAAGTTGGCGGAGCGCGCCGATTGGATGTCTGCGAGAAAAACGCGAAGTCATCGTCGTGATAGGCCAATCGGTGCGCTCCGTTAACTTCGGCCCCAACTTTGTTTTTCACGAGTTTAGAGGCTTCGCTATCCGAGTGAAGTTCGAACCAAAGCTTATTTGTAAGCCGGCAGGAAAGCTGAAGTGGCTCGAGGGCTCTTTCAGCTCCTATGGTTGGAGGTAGCACCTTCTGCGGGCTATATTTCAGGCCAGATTTCAGGAAACGTTTCGAACCCCCTGATTTTGTTTTTTCAGCAAGGACAAGTGGGACTGACAACCAGCATGGTGCGATGACGTCACTGGCAAGCCATGAATATCGACCTTTTCCACAACGGCGCCGCCGTCTTAAATGACGTCACTACCAGTAGGGCGAAAACCTTGTTTGGCCATCGGCACGCCAATAGAATGCATTTAGGACATAAGCGTAACCTTCACACATTCTCGCTTTGCCTCCCCTCTATATTTTTACTGTTCCCTGTTTAGAATGTTTTATTATTTGCTCGTCGCCCATACCGGATATGGCTATCAGGAGGTTCAGAACGAGAGTACAAAAGAAAGGTACATAAACCGCTGGGTTTAACCTGGTGATGGCGTAGACGAGGGAAGATGCGAATCCTTGTTTATCAATGGCAGTATTGCATGATTATGAGAGATATTTGGATTTCACATCTTCGAATAGTTAGCACTTTAATGGCAAATACAGGGAGTTTCCGACAATAGAAAAAAGTGTGTTTCGGCCGGGTAAATAAACTATGCATGGCAGAACTGTCAAACTCAGTGAAAATGTGACTGTAGCGTTTGGGATACAATGCGCAAGTTTGCGAACATGACGTAACCCAGATCAATAAATAATTGAGAAAAAAACAAACTTTCTCTATGAGCCGACGTCCACCTAAGCTTAACTGCAACCAAAAAACAGAAGAAAAAACCGCTGTGAGTGCTTGAGCATTTATTAAGTTAAACAAACTTGTCAGCAAGAAAGAAAGCAACATTTTGTTTGTTTCTGACAAGTGTTTTTCACCGATCTAAATCCCACAAGCGTTCACAATATTACATCTTGTCTCGAGGGTATTAGGCTTAGGTGAACGTCGGTTCACCGGGAATTTTAGTTTTTCCTTAATCATCTTTATTCCAGACAACGTCATCTTCCCATACTTTCGCGTTCTATCCCAATTGCTTGCATGACATTCTTGCGGAGTTTGAGCTTTTTTCGATGCATCGTTTATTTATTCAAACCGAACGACGCGTTTTTTTTTCTTCTCGGGGACACCTTGTATAGCCGCCGACAGCTTAACAAGCAAAAGGCGTGAAATGTCTTGCGCATTTTAATTTCACTCTGATGGGATTGCTATATTATCCGCTGGGAACGCCGAAGAACAAATCACCAAGCTAGAAGCGCGAGCATGGAGACACTGACAATTTAAGAAAGGCGGGGCAGGGCTTAATATGTCCTCGCTTTCTGATTCGATCTTCGACATTCTTATCGACTAACGCCGCAATGTCATTGGCCGGGGAGCGGTAATAAGATGCTGGGGTCTCACCACGGCCTGCCTTTCTTCAACTGTCGGCGACTTTAGTGAAGCCCTCGCAACTGGGAGCGTGCGCTCGAAGCAGGAACCAGAGGAACTGCGCCGTTGTGTGACAGCGTAACCAACTTTTCCTTGGCGTAATCGTTTCAACAACAAAAAATGAGTTTACGCGCTAATTACACATATTTTAAGACGGCGCTCCAAAGCGAGTTTTAAGCAAGAATCCCTCGAGGTTTCAAGGAAGAATATTTAAGCACGTATCGTCACGTAAGGTTTTCTTTCGGTGCATATCCAGTCTTTCTCCCTGAATGTGCAGTAAATCATGGGTAATGCGTAGGTCGAAATTTTCGGCGATTGACATAATCTGAATAACATTCTTACCCATTCGTTTCTTTTTTAACTTACTAACTACTACTTAATTTGTGGAACAGGCATAAATTTGTTTAGAATCAACATCACACTGAAACAAAGACGAGAAGTTTTTTTTTTTTTTTTTTTAATATTGAAATATTTAAAACTTTGCACCTTTTCAAGAAAAGCGGAGACGACGGGGGTTTTTGTTGTTGTTTTTTTTTGCACAAAAATGTGTAACATCAACAAGCTCGCCTGTTTACTTATTCTTCCATCAATTTAAAGTGTCTTTTTTTATATACCCCGCCCCGTCCCCCCAAAACTGAATGACACAAAAATAATTCTACTTCTCCACAAAAAAAATAAAAAAATATATATATATACTATATATATTACACACAATGTTTTATGACTCACGTTTCTTTCAAGGCATCATGCTGCCTGGGATAGAAAATCTATACCGTATCGGACAAACCCACTCAAACTGCCACCACGCGACATCCCTCGTCGACACTGATTTCAAATACCGTAGAGACTAATACAGGAAACTCCGGTGTAAAATGGGAGACGGAAGTAGAGAGCGATCCTGGCGGTATGGAGTGGACAACTCGCCACTTTCCCCGGAAATGAATCATGTGGGTGTGACTCACTAGAGAAATTGATAATCTATGAAATATTTCCCTTTTTTTTTGATGGAGCATAGGGAGCATAAGCTCGTAATATTGGACCTCTTGATATTTTGATGTCAAAGTGCAGTGTGTTGTACAGACCAGTCAGGATTTGTATAGCGATTTTGTACAATCTAAATAATTATTAACCTTTTCTGAGCTTGTTGATTTATTTGTTTTATTCCTACCGAAACAGGTCTTATTAGATGTCATTGGCTCCAAGTGACCATAATTGGCAATAGTCATAAATATTTATGAGATCGACTTGAAATGACTCTAAGTGACTTGAAGTCATTAATATTGTAAATTATGTGATTTTTTGTTTGCTTACACATATGAATGGCTTCAAGTAGCTTTTGTTGGCTATTAGCATCTTCTTTGACCAGATTGACCTTAAATGGCTGCCAATGGCTATTGATGATATGAAATTATCTATTTCGGCGTTGGTGAATGCATATGGCTTCAACTGGCTATTATTGGCTATTAGCCTTCACTTTTATATATACTATTTGCTAGATATGGCTATAGATATTAATAACGAGTAATGAAAACTGAGCTATTTCTGTTTATAAACTGGAATGACTTCAGGTGGCTATTGTTGGCTATTAGAATATATTTCTGGCCAGATTGACTCAATAGCTACTAATGCAAAAATGTTCCAAAAGCCGGGAATCATGATTAAAAACAAATACCTCCGACTTGCGTAACAATACCAACAATTTATAGGTAGACGTTTCGTCTCCTATGCGGGAGACATCATCAGTGCAGCTAGGAACACCCGACTAGCTACCAGCAACCGAAGGCTCGCTTCTTCCTTCTCTTCATCTGCAGCGCTGGTTCTGCCGACTTCTTCGTCCATGGCATACGGGAGACATCATCATCATCATCGAGAAACATTGTCGGTTCTCGTTTGTTTTTTTGTTTTTTTGTCCGTTGTAGATGTGAAGTTATATTGAAAGTTATTTCAGGATGTCGGTGTAGACGTCGGGGAGGGGGCCGCGGTTAGTGTTACAGGCGGATGGGTCACTGCGAATACACCATGATTCCAGAAATCTTCTGGGGCCCCACCGTTCTCCACGTGCCAGGGTCACAGCGTTCGCGAGGTCAAAAGTGTGACCAGTCGTCCAACAATGTTCCACCAGTTCAGTTTTTGATCTTGTGGCATGTGTTGCCTTTTCCACGTCTCTTCTGTGCTCTTTGAGGCGGGTACTCCGTTTGCGGCCGGTTTCTCCGATGTAACACTTGTCACAGTCCTGACAGTTCACTTTATATACCACACCACTTTGCGATTCAGGAGGGGTTGGATCCTTTGGCTTCGAAATGAGGTCACGTAATTTTATATGTGGCTTGAAGGTTGTTCGTATACCTAATGGAAGGAGGGACCGGCGAATAGATTCCGAGACGCCTTTTACATAAGGGATAGTCACCACGCCTGCTTTGTAATTATTAGTCGCTTTTGTCGCTTTTGTTCTTCCCTGCTGCATCTGTTTACGCGTGTTTTCAATAAAACCTTTTGAATACCCGCGCCTCAAAAGGGATCCGACAACAGTCTGAACTTCCGATGCTTGTAAATCTGAATTTGAAGGGAAATTTTCTGATCGGCTAATTAAAGTTCTTACAATAGCTCGCTTATGTTCCACAGGGTGATGAGAATTGAAACTCAAAAAGTTACCGGTATCACAAGGTTTACGATACACGGTGGTTTCAATATGACCGGTGTCACTTCGGCAAACAGTTACGTCCAGAAACGGTAGCGTGTTATTTTGTTCTACTTCTCGCGTGAACTGTATGGAAGGTTCAATGCTGTTTAGGGTTGCATGGAAGTAGTTGACGTGATCTTCATTTAAAATAACGAAAGTGTCATCTACGTAACGTCGATAGAATTTTACAGGGCATCCTTTTACCTCTAACGCGGTTTGCTCTATGTGTTCCATCACCAGATTAGCCAACGTCACAGATACCGGACTACCCATTGGTTGCTGGTAGCTAGTCGGGTGTTCCTAGCTGCACTGATGATGTCTCCCGCATAGGAGACGAAACGTCTACCTATAAATTGTTGGTATTGTTACGCAAGTCGGAGGTATTTGTTTTTAATTAAGCTACTAATGGCTGTTAGTCAGTATAATAGCAATTATCTGCTGTCTGAGTGTTTATGAAACAAAATGGCTTCAAGTGGCTATTATTGGCCATAAGCACCTATTTTCGAATAGATTGGCTGCAAATGGCTACAAACCGCTATTAGTAGATAACTATTGATTGAGCTATTTTTATATTTACGAAATGAAATGGCTTCAAGTGGATAATGTTGGCTATTAGTATTTATTTTTGACCAGATTGGATTGAAATGGCTGCTGATGGATTTTGATGAGAGCATTAAACAATTATGTGCTCTTTCGGTGCTTAAAAATGAGTATGGCTTCAAGCAGCTAATATTGGCTTGAGCATCAAATTTTAGATAAATTTGATTGAAATGGCTACAAATGGCTTTTAGTGACTAGCATTGATATTTATGGGCGTTTTAGTGTTTACTAACTGGAATTACTTTAAGTGGCTATTGTTGGCTATTAGCATCGATTTCTGGCCAGATTGGTTTCAAATGGCTAGCAATGGCTATTAGTGAGCATAATCGACAATTATGTGCTATTTCAGTGTTTATAGGAGGAAAATGGCCACAAGTGGCCATTACAGGCTATAAGCATTCATTTCTCTTGCAATGGCTTGATTTGGCTACAAGTGGCTATTAGTGACTAGTGTTCATAGTTATAAGCGATTTTCATGTTTACCAACTGGAATGGCTTTAAGTGGCTATTGTTGGCTATTATCATCTATTTCTGACCAGATTAGCTTCAAATTACTAGCAATGGCTATTATAATAATAATAATAATAATAGTTTTATTGACAGTCTTGAGATACAAATAAGTGGGTATAATTGAAAATTATGTGCTATTTCAGTGTTTATGGATGAAAATGGCCACAAGTGGCTATTACTGGCTATAAGCATTTATTTTTATTGCAATGTCTTGATTTGCCTACAAATGGCTATTAGTGACTAGTGTTGATAGTAATGAGCGATTTTTGGGCAGATTGATACTTTAGACCCATGTTGCGGATAAAAAAAAAACAGGACGCGGGATGGCCAAAAAACGTGCTTTTCGTGTAAGGCTCGTCAAATTATGAGGCGCTGGAGAAATTCAGCCTTCTGCGTTAAGTCCTTATTTCGAACTCTTTTTGTTCGCCTTCCGCCCTTTGAAAAGCATGCGGTAAGGGCCTTAGAACGCACCTGGTATCGCTGCGCCGCAGGCGATCGAGCACCGGCGGAAGCGGTTGATCTGACATACCGCGTTCGGCTTTGGCTAGCAGACGGCGTTCGTAAAATGGCGTCAGCTGTTGCTGGCTTCACGCGGCGGTACCGTGCGTGCTTCCATTCATTCGACGTTCGTTGCCATGGTGACGGCGAGGAAAGCAGACGTGCGGAAGAACGCTGCGGCGCAGCGATACCAGGTGCGTTCTAAGGCCCTTCCTGCATGCTTTTCAATGGGCGGAAGGCGAACAAAAAGAGTTCGAAATAAGGACTTAACGCAGAAGGCTGAATTTCTCCAGCGCCTCATAATTTGACGAGCCTTACACGAAAAGCACGTTTTTTTGGCCATCCCGCGTCCTGTTTTTTTTATCCGCAACATGGGTCTAAAGTATCAATCTGCCGATTTTTGTGCTTACCAACTGGAATGGCTTTAAGTGGCTATTGTCGGCTATTATCATCTATTTTTGTGCAGATTGGCTTCAAATGGCTAGCAATGGCCATTAGTGTGTGTAACCAATTCTGTGCAATCTCAGTGTGTATAGATAAAACAGGCTAGAAGTGGCTATTATTGGCTATATAAGCATTTATTCTTTATAAGATTGACCTGAAATGGCTACAAATGTCCATTAGTGAATAGTGTTAATAGTTATGAGCGATTTTTGTGTTAACTAACCTGAATGGCTTTTAGTGGCTATTGTTGGCTATGGCATCTATTTCTGAGAAGATTGGCTTCAAATGGCTTAATGGCTATTAGCGAGTATAATTGACAATTATGTGCTATTTCAGTGTTGAATGAAACTGGCTGCAAGTGGCTTTACTGCCTATAAGCATTTAGATTGGTTTAAAATTGCTACAAATGGCTAGGTACAAGCATGTTTATAAGCATGTGTTTATACATAGCATGTGTTTATAGGTATTTATAGGTATTTATAAGCATGTTTTATGTTTGCTAACTGGAATGGCTTTAAGTGGCTATTGTTGGCTATTAGCACCTATTTCTGGCCAGATTCGCCTCAAATGGCTTGCAATGGCTATTAGCGAGTATGATTGACAATTCTGTGCTATTTCACATGTTTATGGACGAAACTGGCTACAAGTGGCTAGTTATTGACTATAAGCATTTATTCTTTGTTAAATTGACTTGAAATAGCTACAAATGGCTATTATTGGCTAGTCTTGATAGTTATGAGCAATTTTAGTGTTTACTAACCGGACTGGCTTTTAGTAGCTGTTGTTGGCTATTATCATTCATTTTTGACCAGATTGGCTTCAATGGGCTAGCAATGACTATAGCAAGTATAATTGTGGATATTCATGAATAGCTATTCATAGCCATTCAATGGATATTAAGGAATAGCCATTCATAGCTATTCGAAGACAATCTAGTAAAAAATTGATGATAATAACCAAAAATAGTCACTTGAAGCCGTTTCAGTTTGTAGACAAAGAAATAGCTACAAATTATAAATACTAGTCACTTATAGCCATTTGTAGGCCAATTCAAGCCAACCAGAACAGGAACAGATGCTTATAGCCAATATTAGCCAATCCAAGCAAACCTTGTCAAGGATAGGTGCTATGGCCAAAAATATCCAGTTGAAGTCATTCAAATCTATACACACTCCAATTCCATAAATTGTAAATAATAATTGCTGATAGCTGTGTATAGCCATTTCAAGCCAATCTAATAAAAATAGAAGCTAATAGCCAATAATAGCCATTTGAAGTCATTTTCAATCACAATCACCGAAATAGCATAGAATTGTCAACTGTATTCACGAATAGCCATTCATGGCCATTTGATGCGAGTCTGGTAAAAATAGATGGTAATAGCCAAAACTAGCACATGAAGCCATTTCAGTTTGTAGTCAAAGAAATAGCTGCTAATTATAAATACTAGCCACTTTAAGCCATACGTAGCCAATTCAAGCCACCCAGTTCAGGAACAGATGATTATAGCTAATAATAGCTAATCCAAGCCACGCAAGGCAAGAGTAGATGCCTATAGCCAATAATATCCAGTTGAAGTCATTCAAATCTATACAAACTCCAATTGCGAAATTGCCAATAATAGTCGCCGATAGACATGTATCGCCATTTCAAGCCGATTTGGCCAAGAACAGCCCATAGCCAATAATAGTAGACACTTGAATCCATTCATATTCAAAACATCATGAATACTATGTCACTAATTGTCACTAATGTTCATTCTGAAGCGATTTAAGATGATATTGTTAAGATGATATGTTATTGCCAACAATAGCCACTTGATGCGTCGAAAGCGTGATGACGTCGAAAGTTATAGGCCCATATCTATTCTTCCGTGCCTGTCCTTGGCACTTGAAAAGCGTATATTAAATACAATGACCGCGTTTCGTGAAAAGTTTAGTTTGTTATCACCATCCCAATACGGCTTTATCACGGGGCGTGGCACCCAATCGCTGCTTGAGGAACTCGGGGACACATTAAACACAACTCTCGACAAAAATAAGTTTGCCTGCGCACTCTTCCTAGACGTCTCCAAAGCATTCGACTCTATTAGTCATAAATACTACTGAAAAAAATTACGACTATGGTTTTAGGGGACCATTTTTTCATATTCTTAAAGATTTTTTATCATGTCGTACGCAATATGTTTCAGTTAGTAACGCCCGTAGTATTAGCGTCCTTTTGAAAGCCGGAGTACCTCAAGGATCTGTTTTGGCACCATTATTGTTCAATCTATACGTGAATGACCTCGCTAAAAGTGTTGCTGGATGTGAAATCTAGCCAGTACGCGGACGATACGTTATTACTATCACGCCATATAAATCTATCAAATGCAATTTTTTTATTACGAGACAATGCCACTCGGGTTTTAGACTGGTTTGAAGCAACTGTATTAAAGTAAACATTCATAAAACACGACTAATGCGTTTCAACAATCCCTTAAGGGTACTCCGGCGATTTTTTGGGCTACTTCAACTGACTATATTTTCTGACTCCCCGGCCTTTACCCTTTCCGGTATGGTACTTAGTATCGCGAAATTCATAATAGTTATTCCGAAGTCGGCAAATGAAAATGATGCAAAAACCAACATTCAAATATACCCGCACTTTTCAGTGCCGTGACGTCAGTGGCGGGGAGGCTTGCCAGTAGAGCAATCAGTCTAAAAAATAGAATATGGCAATCATTTGTTCCGTGCAGGTGCGGGGGTACTGGAGCGAGCTTCCAAAGAATTCATTTGACACCATGAAACTGCTTGTGATGAGTTGGGAACAAATTCTACAGTCCAAAGAGTGAACCCATGCCTTCCACTGACGTCACTTTTTCGTTGTTGCCAGTAGAGACTTTCAGTTTGAAAAACACGGTGTGGACCAAAATTGTAAATTCAATAACTTTGTGGAAAAAAATTAATTTAACCTAATATCTGGGATACTATTTTAGCGATGTTGTTTGGAGAGTTTAGCAAAATTTCAAGCAAATCGGGGACCATGAAGAAATCGCCGGAGTACCCCTTTAAAGCGGAAATGCCCAGTCATTCCTTTTGTGTTCCATTCGTCGAAGTGCGCGCAGTGCGCATGTACTCCTCTTGAGTTCAATCAAACAATCAAGTATCTAGGAATTTATTTTGATAGTGATTTGTCTTGGGACTCTCATCTCAGTTACATTGCCAAAAGATTGCGAAGTGTCTCATGCTTGTTATATTCTACTAAGACGTTTTTACCTTTTCCAATTCGAAAGATGATAGTCAACGCGCTGGCTTACGGTTTATTGCGCTATGGAATTACTGTTTATGCCAACTGTTCTATGCTCTGGCACAACAAGATTGATAGTATTTTAAAAAGTATTCTGAAGGGAGTAGCGTACACCTCTCTGTCGACGCCAAGTGATGAGTTGTTTGAGTCTTTGTGTCTACCTCGTTTTTCAGCCCTCTTTAAAAGATGTGTAATGAGCAAACATTACTGGTTAAGTTCCTTTATGACACCCCACCCCGTGTTCTAGAACGCAATCTGAGAGAAGGTGAACGTTTCGTCATTCCGCGTGTTTATACGAAGTATGGAAAACGCCATCGCTCATTTTATGTCCCTGATCTGTTAAACAGTTTATCAGATTTGTTTTCAGATATTGATTCAAAGCGACAGTTAAGAAAAGCTTTAAGGACAATATGCTAAAGCGATATTTCCTGTGTCATGAGTTTAAATCTTCTCGTCCCATTTTCCAGCTTCCTTCGTTCGTCTGTTCTGTATATTATGAACCAACAAATTCAGAATTTAGTTTTGCTTTGTTTTATCTTGCTAAATTAAGACAGTTCCTTGATGCTTTCAATGGCTTTTCATCAGTTTTGATATAACCTGCAACTTCGGCATCGGGTTTCTTTTGTGGTGTTGTTTTTTTTGTGGTTTTCTCTCCATTGGTGGTTATGTGGCAATATCCTGCATGTGTTTTGATTCATTCTGTTTTAATTTTCTCCAATAACTGGAATGTTGTTTTGAACTGTATCATCTTGCGTATTAGACTGTGCTTTATAATATTTCTGTTATTTTACGCCGCTGCCGGGTCCAGTCCCACAAGCCGCTATTGGCTTTTGACGGACCCGCATTCATATGTATTGAATTGAGAGCTGCAATAAAGTGATTGATTGATTGATTGATTGAAGCCATTTTCATTCATAAGTATAGAATAGCAGAATATTGCGATCAATAAGTACTAATAGCCATTTTTGGCAATTCGAGCCAACCAGGTCAACAACAGATGCCTATAGCCAATAATAGCCACTGGGAACCAGCTCAGCCTGCATAAAATCAACGAAGTCGAAATAGTGACTGATCACCATTGATAGTCACTAGAAGTCATTTGGACCCCAAATTGACCAATAATTTATAAACATGATAATATAGTCAATAATAGTAAGTCGAAATAGTGACTAGTCCCTCACAACCTGGTTTTCGCAAATCTCTCTCTTGTGAGACTCAGCTTTTGTCTTTCACTAATGACCTACTTTCCATTCTTGACCGTGGGTCCCAGGTTGACTGTGTGTTTCTTGATTTCGCCAAAGCTTTTGACAAAGTTTCTCCTAAATTATTACTTTTTAAACTTAGCAAACTTAACATTGATCCTAATGTTTTGTCGTGGATTAAATGTTTCCTAACTAATCGATCTCAATATGTTTGTGCGAATGAAACTAATTCTTCCCTTAGTCCTGTTACCTCTGGTGTCCCACAAGGTTTCGTTTTAGGACCTCTTTTGTTCCTTATTTATATAAATGACTTACCACTGTGTGTATCATCCTCAATAAGCTTATTTGCCGATGACTGTGTAATGTATCATGAAATAACTAACGATTCCGACGCAACACTACACCATTTTGGCGGCAGCGGCAGCAAGCTGACGACACGTCAGCTCATATTTCTGCTCCTATGTTTTGCAGCTGCCTAACCTGGTGGCCCACTGACTACACTCCGACGCGACATCCCTACAGACCGTCATCCGACAAACTCAAGCTTCAAACGGAGGAATTTTATTTTTCGTCGGCAAGGCCAAGTTCTTCCAACGCAGCAAAATCGCCTGCGATATCAGCGACGTCAGCGAGACCGATGGGCAGCTGCGGTTGCTGAGGGGCGTTTTCTTCGCATTTGGCGGCAGCGGCAGCAAGCTGACGACACGTCAGCTCATACTTCTGCTTCTGTGTTTTGCAGGTTGGTTAATTTTCTTTTTCTCACCTTATTCATTACTATTGGTCTCCCTGTCGCTGCTGCCAAAGTGCGTTGTGTGAAGGTGTCTTGTCTTTCTTGCGTATTTCGTCATGACACGCTGTTGCGCATGTCGGCTATCTATTCCTAAGAATGGATCGTATATGCGCTGCTCTAAATGTAATTTCATGTTTCATCTTGGTGAGTGCTCTGATGAAACCGAAGAAACACTGCAAGTGAAACCTGGGGATTTTAGAAAAACATGGAAGTGTGGATTGTGTGTAGGAGGCAAAAAAATCGAACGAAGAAACAAAAACGCAGAAATCGGTAGTCGATTTCTCTTTACTGTTGCTGGAAATAAGTAATAAGCTCGATACTCTTATGACCTTGCCCAGCGTGATTGGTGGACTCGAAAAGTCTGTACAAGTACTTTCAGACACGTTTGACGGCCTTCAAAGGCGTTTACTTGCGCAGGAAAAGTCCACTAAAGAACTGGCTAAACGAGTAGACCGACTGGAAAAAGTTTCCTCTCCAAACGAACTCGCTCAGCTTCGATTAGATTTGGATAACCTCGAAAGACAGAGTCGTCGTCTAAACATTGAAATTCACGGCATCCCAGAAACACAGAACGAAGACCTGATGGGAAAAAATGAACGAATTGGCAACAAAGCTGGATATTCCACCTGTAAACCGAAGTGACATTGCAGCTTTGCATAGACTCCCAGCAAAACCGGGTGAAACACGGGGCGTTATCGTTCGCTTTACGTGTCAAGAGCTTCGCGATTCTTGGCTTCAAAAAAGGCGGTCACTTAAGAAAGAAAAAGGCAACGTGTATATCTGTGAAAACATGACTCGGCTCTCCCGCACTCTCGTGTCGATGACGAAGGAATGGGCGCAGAAATCAGGATACGCTTTTGTTTGGCATGCGAATGGGAAAGTGCTAGTCCGAAAAAAGAACGGCGAACGAGCAGTGGTTATTCGCGGTGAGGATGATCTTGTCAGTCTAAACTAACTCGTAGGAAAGAACGTCTGAAGTTTTGTTATCTTTTTTGCCTAATCTGTCTCGTGATATCGCATCTTTGAAAGGTCACTATCTTTCACTTTTTCATTTGAATGCAAGAAGCTTGCGAAAAACTTTCGACGAGGTAAATCTCTTTTTATCTGAGTTAAATCAATGTTTTGACATAATCTGTTTTAGTGAGGCGTGGTTTACATCTGATGAGTGTGTACAGCTGGCGGGTTACGACTGTGTGTCTGCTTGCCGCTCAAGAAAGGCTGGTGGTGGTGTTGCCATATATATTCGCTCAGAGCTATCATACAAAATAGTTCCTGAATACAAAATTATAGACGACAACGTTGAGTGCATTTCGATTCAATGCTGTGATATTTTGTTTGCTCTCTTGTACCGTCCTCCATCTGGATCCGTAAAAAATTTTCTGCATTTCTCAGAAACGCTGCTTGAACAGAGCATAGAACTGAAGTTACAGGTTGTTCTTGTTGGTGATTTTAACATAAATGCTTCCACGGACAATGTATCATATTTGCGTTTTCAAGAGATATTTGAATCTTATGGTTGCACAAACACAATAGCTGTACCAACTAGAATCACCCCGACTTCTGAGACAACCGTTGACCTCTGTATTACAAATCTTCCTATTGAGAATTTGAGATCAGGTGTATTAACGTGCGATATCAGTGATCATTTGCCAATATACTGTCTAATGCCTGTTAACCAGCTGCGCAAGTATAAAGAAAAAAAGCTGGTTAGAGACTATTTGGAACGAAATATTCAGAATTTCAATGATCTTATTTCCTGCCTAGATTGGGATAGTGTTTTGAGAGAAAATGATGCAAACACAGCCTATGACGTTTCTTTATCCTGCTTTGTGTCCGCGTATAACACCTCTTTTCCCCTAAATACACGTAAAAAGCATAAGAAAACTCGAAAACCATGGATATCAAATGAATTATATACAAGAGTTAAAAACCGCAACAAGTTATTTCAAATATTTATAAAAACGAGAAGCGAAAGTGACCTTTGCATATTTAAGAAAGTCCGAAATAAACTAAACTTTGATATTAAAAAAGCAAAATGCGAATATTATATGAACAAATTTTCAGAAGTTATGGGAGATCCCCGCATGATATGGCAAACAGTAAACGATATCATTTCTAAAAATACCTCGCCAAGGAAAGTTCAATTTTACAATGAGGCGCTGACGGATGAACAGATAGCAAATCTGTTCAATGCGCATTTTGTGGCTGTTGGTGCTCCTTTAAATAACTGTGTAGAAATGCCATGCGAGCAGTTCATTTCGACAAACTGTCTTAATTCTCTATTTCTATATCCAACAGACCAATGGGAAATAGTGGAGTTAATTCTAGCATTAAAAAATGATTGCGCCTCCGGGGCAGACGACATTAAACCAAAACCATTAAAAGCTGTTTGCGACACAATCAGTATTCCACTCGCGCATGTTTGTAACCTCATGTTATCTACGGGTGTCTTTCCAGACAAAATGAAGCATGCACGTGTGACGGTTATACACAAAGGTGGCCCAGTTAGTGACTTAAACAACTACAGACCTATTTCTGTACTTTCAGTCTTTGCAAAGATAGCAGAACATATTATAAATAAAAGACTTGTTAAGTTTTTGACTTTCAACACCATTTTAGTAAAAGAACAATTTGGTTTTCAAAAATAAATCGCCAGAAGTTGCACTTCTTGGAATTAAAGAACAAATTCTCGAGAACATAGAACAAAGAATATACACGCTTGGTATATTTTTAGATCTCAAGAAGGCTTTTGATTGCGTGCAGCATGACGTAATTTTACAGAAACTTCCGTTTTGCGGAATACGTGGTATTTCATTATCACTGTTTAAGAGTTACCTCACTACAAGAACGCAATATACTGTAGTAAATGGAGTAAAGTCAGACGTTCAGTACATAAAGTATGGGGTTCCTCAGGGGTCTATTCTTGGTCCTATATTATTTTTGTTATATATAAACGACATTGTAAACATACATGGCAGTTCACATATAGTCCTTTATGCAGATGACACAAATATTTTCTTTTCTGGCTCCGACATCGACGACCTCTTTGGAAAGGCAAAACAGTGGTTGCGGGGATTAGACTTATGGCTTAGATCTAATAAACTTTATTTAAACATAGAAAAAACAAAGTACTTACTGTTTAGACCAAAAGGAATGACACCACCTTCCAATTTGCAATTAGAATTCCAGGACTCTTATATTCAATCATCTTCAACCATTCGATTCTTAGGGGTTTTATTCCATGAAAACCTATCATGGACGCCACATATCGATTCTTTAAGAACAAGTCTTTGTCGAGCCGTTGGTGTCTTAAAAAGATTAAGATATTATCTTCCAACAAAAGTGAAACGTCAGATTTATTTCGCCCTTGTGCAATCCCGCATAAGCTACTTCCTTTTAGTGTGGTCAACGACATCCCAAACCAATCTAGACAATATTGTATCCATACAAAAGCGAGCATTGCGAGCAATTGGTACCATACAACTTCTTAAAAGTGCCACACAATATTTTAGGACATATCAAATACTCAACGTAATAAATCTACATAAATACAAACTATCACTTGAAATTTGGCGGCAATTTCAGATCGATAAATTGGTGTTCCATGCTAAGTACCACGCGAAAGATAGCCCGTATAGTTTAAGGCGACATTTATTAATAAAATCGCGTTCGCGAACGAATATGGAGACCAGAGGTTGAGTTTTCTGATAGCAGACCATTTAAACCAGTACCCGTATATTTTAGCTTTATTGGATTGTGTACGATCACTCTATCAATATAAGAATATTGTAAAAAAACATTTACTCACAGGGGAATAAAACCGGATGTGTTTTAAACAAAAGGCTTAGGATGATAACTAGAAATTGTCCTTTCACGTTATGTTGTTTTGTGATGTATTTGTTTTGTTTTGTATAGATTTTAAGTTTGGAGTGAAATTGTATCACTCCTCATTTGCTTTCATGTTTTTGCTACCGTTGCTGCCAAAAGGGTGGCATGGCCCCGTCAGGCATTTATGCCTTTAGCCATGTCCCCTGAGACATCTCTGTACCGTTATGTCTTAAATAAAGGTATAAACAAACAAAAACAATGTGACCTGTGTGCTGTATCCGAATGGTGTAACTTATGAAAATGACTCTTAACACTAACAAATGCAAATCCATGAGGGTTTCCCGTCGGAACACGTCCCCATCATCATACTCAATTTCTAACAACCTTCTGGAATCTGTGACGTCTTACAAATATCTTGGTGTTCACATTACTTCTAACGTTTCATGGAAATTACATACTGACCATATTATCGCTAACGCTAACTCTATGCTTGGATATCTGAAAAGAAACTTCTCTTTAGCCCCAATATCATTAAACCTGCTTCTGTACAAAACTCTGGTTCGATCAAAACTAGAGTACGCCTCGTCAATCTGGGACCCCGGGCATACAACGTTTGTGACTAACGTTGAAGCTGTTCAAAATCGTGGAGTACGTTTTATCTATTCTATCATCGCACCGCTAGTGTATCATCTATGAAAACCTCATTGTCCCTGCCTCTTCATTCCTTACGGCGAAAAATATCTCGTCTATGCCTTTTCTACAAAATGTATCAGTTCAACGCTTCACTAAAACATAAGTTATTCCTTAACCCCGCATATATCTCTTCAGGTATTGATCATCGTTTCAAGGTCGGCATTCCTCACTGTGAGACATCAGCATACAACGACTCCTTCATACCAAGAACGTCTTCTGAGTGCAACCACCTTCAAGCATCTTTAGCAGCTATCCCATTACTTGATTTATTTAAAGAAGCGCTTACTAATCACTTTTGTTAATATTTTGTCGAATTGATTGTGTTTTAATCACTGCCTTTTACGTTTGTATTTTCTTTTGAGTGAATTCTTATATGCCCGCCCCCTCTGTAATGCTCTATGGGCCCTGAGGGTATTGAAATAAATAAATAAATAAATAGCCAATCATAGTCACTAGAAGTCATTTGGACCCCGAATCTGCCATATAAATAAAAAATGTGATTGTATAGCCAATAGTTGCCATTGGAAGCCAACTCAGCCCGCACACAATCGCATAACTCAATATTCCGACCAATAGTCATTAATAGTCAGTAGAAGTCATTTGAACTCCGAATCTGCCATATAATTTATAAATATGATAATATAGCCAATAGTAGCCATATGAAGCCAACTCAGTCTTCACACAATCAAATAACTAGAAATAGGGACTGATAGTCATTGACAGTCACTAGAAGTCATTTGGACCCCGAATCTGCCACATAATTATGAATATGAATGTAATGGCCAATAGTAGCCATTGGAAGCCAACTCAGTCTGCACACAACAAATAAGTCGAAATAGTAACTGAGTGTGATTGATAGTCACTTAAGTCATTTGGACCCCAAATCTGCTATATAATTTATAAACATGATCATATAGCCAATAATAGCCATATGAAGCCAATTCAGTCTGCACGCAAGCAAAGAAGTTGAAATAGTGACTAATAGCCATTGATAGCAACAAGAAGTCATTTGGACCCTTAATCTGACATATAATTCCGAAATATAATCAAACAGCCAATAATAGCCATCGGAAGCCAACTCAGTCCACACACACTAAAATAACTAATTGTCATGAATATACACAGTTTCACCTTGTGATGTACCGCAGGAAAGACTATAAGCACGAGCTCCTTGCTCTAGGGCTCATCTCGGCGGCACAAGCTCTCGTGCGTTAAGAGCAGCTCCCAACGCTATGAGCTCGCGCCTTTACCCTTCTCTGCGGTACAACATAAGGTGAAACGAAGTATAGTCACCAGAAATCATTTCATCCCAAACATGCCATATAATTAAAAATATTATCATACAGCCAATAATAGCCATTGGAAGCCAACTAGTACACACAATTAAATAATGTGAAATACTGACTAATAGTCATTGATCATCACTCGAAGACATTTGAAGCCTGAATCTGCCATATAATTAATAAATATGACTGTATAGTCATTGGGAGCCAACTCAGTCCCCACACAATCAAATAGCTCGAAATAGTAACAGAAATATCACATAGCCAATATTAGCCATCGGAAGCCAACTTAGTCTTCACACCATCAAATAACTCAAAATAGTGACCAATAGTCATTAAAAGTAACTAGAAGTCATTTAACTACATATCTGCCATATCGAATTTTGATAAAAAAAGCCATAATTAGCCATTGAGAGCCAACTCAGTCCGCGCGCAATCAAATAACTCAAAATAGTTACAAATAGTGCATTGATAGTCATTAAAAGTCATTTGGAACCGAAATCCGCCATATTATTAGGAAATAAGATCAAATAGCAAATAACAGTCATTCAAATCCAATCTGAGACATAACATCACAAATATCACGAAATGGTCACTAATGGTCATTATAGTCTATCACAAGTGGAACTACCTAATAAACAGCTGCTTGGTCTATATGCCCCGAAATAGCTTAGCATATTGGCCCAGAGCCATTAATAGCCCTTGGAAGGAAATCTAGTTTATACTCGTCCAAATAACTCAGAAGTACAATCCAATAGTCATTGCAGTCATTAGAGGCTAACCAGGTTCCCAAAACGACAGGTAATACTGAACCGGACATTATTTCTACTTCCTTATAAATACTGGCTCTTCGTTAAACAGCCAGTGTAGAATTTACACGCTGTAATTACTACGTCGTGTAGCATTTCCAGCCTCATTGGAAGTGAATCTCATATAATTTAAAATAATGACCCATGGAGCAATTACATATTTGAATTGCTGTGTTTTATTTCTAACTGCAAAAATCCAGTCACTACAGCTAGTAACCGCCATTGCCTTTAGAGTGGTCCATAAACAGTCAACTTACTAGAAAGTGACTAATTGCCAGTAGGTCATTTGTACCAGGTGTAATACATAGGTTCATATAATCTAAATACTTACTGCTAATATAAAGCGCACCTCATTATTAAAAATACCGTGTATCAGCTTTTGCTCAATTGAAATTGGCACACCGATTTGCCATATATTCACAATTCCTGATAGTGTGAAGAGAAAAAAATAGTGTAGTGAATGACTGTTATTCCTTTTAATTTCGAGCTCCTAGCTTACCATCATGCACCGAGGGATGGGAGCACTTCTGTGTCTCCCGACAACCCCATGTATTTTGGCTCCAGTTTCCAGTATTGGTAGTCAATGGTAGTTGCTGATTTATCCGAAGCCTGTTTATGACCCCTTTTAATGAGCACGAAGCAACCCTGTATAACCTAATGCATCCTTTGGCCTCTTCCACAAGCACAGGATGAACTCGGAGCAGTATTTTATTGTGCATAAAGTATTTGAAACGCAAAACGTTTATAGTTCAACATGTTTGTGCCTTCGTGAGCTGTAAGGGCTGGTAAAGTCATCGGGCCGCACTATAATGGCTTGTAATCGCATTTAATGTCTACGTAAGAGCCGCTTGCAAATACGGAGAAGGCTTTTTGCGGCAGCACATTCATGTATTGGGCTATTTATTCGTGCTACCACTTTTATCACTTCCAGTGGCAATTATAGGATGGCGGTAAATCTTATAAAAAAGATTCCACGCGTGGAGTGGGTGGCACTCTTTCAAAAACAATAATTAATAAAATTACAGGAATACACTTAAAACTGCATACGTGTAGGAAAGCGAAAGAATTATAGTCCCGCGAAAGAAATGTTTTCGAGTAATGTTTCTACATGTATTAAAGTTTAGGACGACGTAGAGGACGACGTCGAGAACGAGATCCCAGAGATGGATGCGAAGTACGGCGTCTAGGACGGCCTCTATGACGACGACGAGGACGACGTCAAAGACGGCGTCTTGGACGACGCCGAGGACGACGTCTAGGACGCTTTTCCAGCGACCTCTAGGGCGACCTTCAGGACGACGGTCTAGGACGACATGGAGAACGACGCCTAGAGGGCGACGTCTAGGACGACCTCTAGGACGACGTCAAGTACGACGTTTATGACGACTTCTAGGACAATTTCTAGGACGACGTCAAGGACAACGTCTAGGACGACGTCGTAAACGACTCCAAAAGGACGACGTCTACGACGACGTCGACTACGACGCCTAGAGGACGACGTCTAGGACGACCTAAAGGACGACACCTGGAGGACGGCATCTAGCTTGACCTCTACGATCATAAAGAAAACAAAAGAAGCAGGCAAAAAAATTTTGGTTGCGTCTACTCGGCTACAGGTGAAATTCGTTAGAAGAAGGACGGTCACCACGCGAACTTCTGCAGGAAAGACGACTGAGGTCAACCCTTCCTGACTTCACCAGCCTGCCGAGACTAATGGTTAAGAAGCACGTTAAGGCTGATCATTGCAGAGGTCCACTACTACCACTCCAAGAAGACCAAGTAGTCCGAATGTAGTATAAGGTGTGGTCTACGGAAAGCGAAGATAACGGCTCGGACACACCCGAGGTCGTACGATGTGTTAACTGAAGATAACAAAGTTCTTGGGCGAAACAGGCAGCATTTGCGGACAACGAGCTAGTCCTTTAAGCCTATCCTGTTGGAGGTTGACGTCTCAGAGGGGGCTACACCGTCAGCGTCTTCCCCAGGGTAGCAGCAGGACACTGCAGGGCCGGTAGCCGTGCCGGCGCCAACTTCTACCACTTCTCCTCCAAGGAGATCGTGTCGGTCAGGAAAACCTCCCCAGCTGCTTCAATATGACAGCAACTTGAATCGTGTGATTTGAACTTTCTTTGTATTAGTCAGTAACGCATATTGTGAGGCAAAATGATGTATCGCATTGCAATAAGCTAAGGGAAGAAGTTTGATCATTCTTTTATCGGTACGAGACGTAACTCTCCTTTCTCCTCTACTATTTTTCATTCCATGAGTGCAGCACCGTGCAACCCCCTCATCTTTACGTTCCATCCCTCCATACCTAGGCTCGGCAAACTAATCATGGACGCCACTTCCCACCTCATAGACTCTAAAGTTATTTCTAAAGCACCCACCTTAACTTACCGTCAACAGCCCAACTTACGATCCCTTCTAGTACGCAGCATCCGGCCCACAAAATCTCCGACTTTGATCCCTGGTACTATGCCCCCTCCTCCCAACCTGCTAATGAGAATTCCTGACAATCACACCTGTAAATCTTCTAATCTGATATATATATATATATATATATATATATATATATATATATATATATATATATATTGTAGCGTGCAGGGAAAGACCAGGCGGTGGGAGTCAGGACAGGTCCGCCTTTACAACCGTCTGCCCAGCCTCTTAGCCGAAAATCAAAAAAAGGCGCGCGCGATCGTTGTCTTCTTCCCCGGTCCCATCGCACAGCGTCGTCTACGCTACAATTTCCCCCCCATCAGGATGGTGCCATCCTGGCAGAAGGAGTTGGGGGGTCTGACGAGAAGTAGGGCTTCATCCGTGACACGTGAACGATCTCTCGATGGTGACGGCGACGGTCGCTGGGAGGGGGGACGGGTTCCACCTTGTAATTGACTGGTGATGTTGATTCTAGGACTTTGTAAGGGCCATGATATTTGCGAAGAAGTTTCGAAGAAAGTCCAGGCTGTTTCATGGGCATCCATACCCACACTAAATCACCGTTGTTGTAGGTTACGGAACGGTGATGGTCATCATAACGGTGCTTTTCGTGGTTCTGATGCTCAGATGTGCGAAAACGAGCTGACTGCCAACATTCTTCTGCGTGGTTCATGTGTTCGGCAAAGGTGGTATGCTCGGTAACATCTGGTCGATAACGCAGGATTGTGTCCAGTGTGCATGACACTTCGCGATTATATGTGAGGATAAAAGGGGAGTAGTGTGTCGTGTCTTGAGTGGCCTTGTTGTAGGCGAAAGTGATGAAAGGTAGTATACGGTCCCAGTTGTCGTGGTCCTGGGAGACATACATGAAAAGCATATCTGAAAGTGTACGATTAAAACGTTCCGTAAGGCCGTTGGTCTGGGGGTGATAGGCGGACGTGCAACGATGAATAACATTACACTCTCTTAGAATGTTTTCGACAACTTGGGATAGAAAAACTGTTCCCCTGTCGCTGAGTAGCTCGCGAGGAGATTCATGCCGCAGTACTATACTATATAAAATAAAGGATGCGACTTCGTGAGAATCTGCGTGGGGCAGGGCGGCAGTCTCAGCGTAGCGTGTGAGATGGTCAATGGCGACGACAACCCAGTGGTTTCCTTGCGATGATTTGGGAAGAGGACAATACAGGTCAATTCCCACTCAGTTCAAATGGTTTCTCGGGAACAAGTATGGGTTGTAGCAAGCCAGCGGGCTGCTGGGGCGGTTGTTTTCGTTGTTGGAAGAGTATGCAAGAACGAACATTCTTTTGTATGGAGCGATACATACCGGACCAGTAATATCGGCCACGTACACGTTGGAAGGTCTTCGAGATGCCAAGATGGCCAGACGTTGGATCGTCATGGAAGCACCGTAGCACATCCATACGAAGTTGGCGAGGTAGTGCTAATAACCATCGCTGACCATCGGTGAAGTAGTTACGGCAGTACAAGAGGCGAGGTAGTGCTAATAACCATCGCTGACCATCGGTGAAGTAGTTACGGCGGTACAAGAGGCCATCTCGAACAGAAAAAATGTCGCGATCGTTTGCAAATCTTGCGGTTGTCGGAAGCGGATGTACCTGTGATATGTTACACAAGGGCGGCAGTACCAGGATCTTGAAGTTGTTTTTGTGCCACCGTATCGAGAGAGAGAGAAGCCAATGTGATGGGGTTGTCGTCGGTAGAGGGCAACGTGAAAGAGCGTCGGCGTCTTGATGCTTGCGTCCGGATCTATATGTCACTGAAAAGTCGTACTCCTGTAGTCGAAGTGACCAGCGTCCCAAACGTCCAGAGGGGTCCTTTAATGACATGAGCCAACAAAGGGCGTGATGGTCCGTGATGATGTTGAAGTGCCGGCCGTACAGGTATGGTCGAAATTTGGCAGTAGCCCAGATAATTGCTAGACATTCTTTTTCAGTTGTCGAATAGTTACGTTCAGCCTTCGAGAGGGTGCGACTAGCATACGCTACGACGTTTTCAGGTTGGGGTGATTTTCGTTGTATCAGGACTGCGCCTATCTCATAACCACTGGCATCAGTGTGAATCTCAGTGGGGGCTGAGGGGTCAAAATGACACATGATTGGGTCTTGTGTCAAACGAGTAACGAGCTGATCGAAGGCATGTTGGCACTCTGGAGTAAAATG
The DNA here is from genome assembly GCA_013358835.2 of Ixodes persulcatus. Taxonomy (NCBI): domain Eukaryota; kingdom Metazoa; phylum Arthropoda; class Arachnida; order Ixodida; family Ixodidae; genus Ixodes; species Ixodes persulcatus. The sequence continues at coordinate 467,546 of JABSTQ010011259.1, forward strand.
AAAATGCTTTGTTGTGTCTAATAAGGTGTGTAAGGGGGCGGCGATGGTTGCGAATCCTCGGACAAACCGGCGAAAATATGAGCAAAGACCTAGAAAACTGCGAAGCTCCTTAACTGTTTTGGGGATAGGACATTCGGTGACAGCTCGAATTTTGTCCGGGTCATGTCGAACACCCTTATTCGATACTACGTGGCCTAGCACTTTGATTTCTCTCGCTGCGAAGTGACACTTTTTGGTGTTTAGTTTTAAATTCGCGTTTGCAATGCACGATCGAACTGTGGCCACACGTTCCAGATGAACTGCGAACGTTGGTGCAAAAATAATAATGTCATCTAAATAGCAAAGGCAGATTTGCCACTTCAATCCTCGAAGAACAGTGTCCATCAGGCGTTCGAAGGTGGCCGGGGCATTGCATAGGCCGATCGGCATAACATTGAATTCGTATAAACCGTCTGGCGTGGTAAATGCGGTTTTGGGTTTGTCAGTTGAATTCATTGAAATCTGCCAATATCCCGATTTTCAATCCAGCGATGTAAAACATTCAGCGCCTTGGAGGCAGTCTAAGGCGTCATCAATTCGTAGAATGGGGTACACATCTTTGGTCGTGATTTTGTTAAGGCGGCGATAGTCCACACAAAAGCGAATACTGTCGTCCTTTTTCTTTACGAAGACCACAGGAGAGGACCAAGGACTTGAAGACTTTCTGATGACTTTATTTTGCAACATTTCAGTCACTTGTTGCTCTATTATCTCTCTTTCTTTCATTGAGACCCTGTAAGGACTATGACCCTGCGTGTCTATCGTATGCTCACCTGTTGAAACTGTGCCATTTAGATCAAAAAGTTTGTGATACGATTTTAAGAGACTTAGCATTTGTGCTCTTTGATGACCGGTGAGGTTCCTGTCGATGGTATTCGGAAGGCGATCGAAAGCATCATTTTCTTTGATAGGATTTTGGGAAAACGGTTGGGAGGAGGGTGTTTCGTTGAGGGCAATGTTATTGATGTCAGTCGCGAATGTTACGGTGCCTAGAACTGTGTGCTCCGGTATTAGTATGGACTCGGGTGTAACGTTGATTATGATGATGTGCGTCGACACTGGGCCAATATGTGCGATGCCACGTGGGACGAGCAAACCTTTTTTTTTTCAATAAGGCAGAAGTGGGCGTGATGAAGTAATCTCCCGGTGAGAGTAAACAGCAATTAATGAGAACGAAAGATGAACTTCGAGGCGTAATAATAGTGTCTTCCGATGCTCGTACTTTGTTTACCAGCACAGAAACATGCTGGTCGTCATCAGGCAACTCCTGGAGGGAAAGCTGTGAATTCCCGCAAAAAAAGATTGCATGAGTAATAGAAAGGAAATCCCAGCCAAGAATAATTTCATGTGTGCATGATGAAAGGACGACGAATTGAACTGAATATAATTGGCCCTGTATTATAATCCGTGCTGTACAAAGTCCGACGGGTTTAAGTAAGTTTGATCCTGCAGTTCTGAGATTACCTTCAAACGGTGTCACGACTTTCTTGAGGCGTGGACAGAGATCCAAGCGCATAACGCAAATAGAGGCGCCTGTATCAATTAATGCTTGTACGTTTTGACTTTCAATTTGGATTACGACGACGTTAGAGGGGGGTTGATGGGGACTTAAGCAGTATGAAGATGTCGCAGCTGGTGCCTCAGGAGCTGCGGGTAAAAGTTTCCCCCTTGTGATGGAGCAGTGGACCCTGATGGGACCATAGGGGACGTTGAGCGGTGACGTTGCGGTGATGGCGACTGTCGACGCGAAAATCCCGGTGAACTACCGGCGAACCTTGTGGTTGGAGAGTTTGATCGGGTGTATCCGGGAGTCTGGTTAGAATGGGTGGGGTTCGCAGTGATGCTTGTATGGACGTTTGCAGATTCTTCGGCTTGGCGGCGACGGCATACGCGCATAACGTGTCCTGGTATGCCACAGTAATAGCAGGTAGGGCGGTTGTAGAGCTGTGGGCGAGTAGCCTGCTGGTGTGGTTGAGTGTATCCAAAGGGTTGTACGTATGGCATGGTTATAGCAGGATAATGAGGTCGGAGCATTGGAGGTGAAGCTGCAATTTCTGCGTAGGTCGGCAGCATGGGCTGTGCCGGTGCTGGAAGCGGCGAGGATATAGGCACGGTAGAAGCAATCTCGTTCTGGACGAGGGACCGGAGTGCCGATTGTGTTGGTGTAGTTGATGGCTGTGTGAGTTGGAGAGCTTGCGAAACCTCCTCGCGAACAATCTGCTGGATGAGCTGGCGCAAACTGTTGATGTTGATATATGTTGATGGCCCCGATATACTGCTCACCTCAGGAAGACGTTGTACTGTAGCGGCTGAGGTCAAGCGTTGGGTTTTAAGTTCTTGAAACTGCTGACAAATTTCCACAATCTTGCTAACGGTGGTTGGATTATGCACGAGGATAACTTGGAAAACATCCTCGGCAATTCCCTTTAAAAGATGACGGACCTTTTCGGGTTCCGTCATGTTGATATCAACTCGGCGGCAAAGATCCAGCACGTCTTCGATGTAGGACGTGAAGGTTTCCGTTGGCTGCTGGGCCCGCGAGGACAGCTTTCGCTCGGCCACAATTTGTCGCATTGTAGGTCTTCCGAAAACTTCCTTAAGGCGGGTAGCGAATGTCGCCCAGCTGTCAAATTCTTGCTCGTGGTTGAGGTACCACAGTTTTGCAACATCGGATTTGTAGAAAACCGCAGTGGTCAGTTTAGTGACATCGCTCCAGTGATTGTATCGACTGGCGCGGTCGTAAGCGTCAATCCAGTAGTCCACGTCGGCGTCCCCGATTCCGGAGAATAAGGGAGGCTCACGTTGGCGAGCGGTGAGTACCGATGGGGCCGTAGTGTCGGCTTGGGTGGCCGTGGAAGTTGTAGTGGTATTCATTCCGACAGAGGGATGCGGCATTGGTGTTGTCGATGGGAGGGCCCGGCTTCTCAGCTCCACGGTTGACGTCGAGGTGAATGGGAAGGCCCGCACCTCCACCACTTGTAGCGTACAGGGAAGACCAGGCGGTGGGAGTCAGGAGAGGTCCACCTTTACTACCGTCTGCCCAGCCTCTTAGCCGAAGATCAAAAAAAGGCGCGCGCGATCGTTGTCTTCTTCCCCGGTCCCATCGCACAGCATCGTCTTCGCTACAATATATATATATATATATAGGTGTGTTATAGCTTATGCAAGCAGAGTCAAAGCGGCAGCGTACTCGTTTAATGAAGACAGGCGTTCTTCAATGACCATGGCCGGTTGCCGATGATCGAACCACAGGGGCACGAGCTCAGCTCGCGCACCTCACAGTTCACGCGCCGGTCAAGCCTGCCGGTCATGCAACCACGGCATTGTTGTATTATGCAACAATGATCACTATATTACATTCCTTCCCCCTCAGGTGGGATAGTTCCGTAGCGAATGACTGGACGTCGCTCTCGTGCTGATCTTCTGAGCGGCTGCTCTGGCTGAGGCGCTGGCGATGACCCAACCTGAGGAACAGGTCTCTCTGGGTTTTGCCTGGCAGGAGATGCTTGTGGTCTTCCATGTCCAGGCGCAGCCGTTGGTGGCAGCTCCATGTCGTAGTCAACGTCAGCTTCAAGGCTATCATCCCAGTCAAGCCAAGCCTTCCTGAGGTGATCACGATGACGGCGATGAACCTCTCGATTGGCCAGCTGGACCTTGTAGGAGACTGGTCCCGTCACTGCTACAACCTTTGCTGCTTTCCATCGTGGTCCTGTCGCAAAATGCCGGAAGTAGACAGTGTCGCCTACGTGAAACCGTTTGACCTTTGGTTGATCCGCTCCCGGATCTCTCTGGAGGTCAGGATGCAGTCTGTCCAACGGGGACCGCAACCTCCGGCCCATCATCAACTCTCCCGGAGTCTTCCCGGTGTCCGAGTGAGGTGTCGTGTGCTCCTTAAATAAAAAACGTGAAATCTTGCACTGTGTGTCGCCTTGAGTTAGCTTCTTTAAGGCAGACTTGACTTCCCTCACCATTCGTTCTGCCCTGCCATTGCTCGCAGGATGGTACGGGGCTGTGTAGATGAAACGTACAGCATTAAGTTTCAAGAACTCTTTCATTTCTGCACTTTTGAACGCCGTTCCGTTGTCCGAAACAATTACGTCGGGCAAACCATGTGTCGCGAATAGTTTCCTCAGCGCCGTAATCACTGCAGCTGATTTCGTGGACGGCATAATCTCGACTTCGGCCCAGTTAGAAAATGCGTCCACCACAATGAGAAAACCTTCACCTCGAACGGGTCCAGCGAAATCTACGTGCAGGCGGCTCCAGGGCTGTTCTGACTTTATCCAAAAGTGAACAGGTGCTTTGGGATCGCTCTGCCTGTTTTCCTGGCACTGTTGGAAATGGCGTACAAAGTCCTCGATTACTTGATCGATTTTAGGCCACCAAATGTACGCCCTGGCCGACGTTTTCATTGCAATCATTCATGGGTGGTTGGCATGAAGCAATTGTAGGACCTTCCTTGTGGCTTGTTCGGGAATGACCACTCTATTTCCCCACAAAATACAATCTCGATGCAAGGAAAGTTCTGTGCGTCTCACCTCAAAAGGTGAAAAAGATCCTCCCAGGGTTTCTTGTGGCCAACCCGAGAGTATCCATTGCTTGACTCTTGCCAGCGTAGGGTCTTGCTTTGTCAGCTTTTCGATATCTGCTGCCTGCAGTGGAGGGTACTCGACGGCCTCGAGGAGGAGAACGTCACCTGGTGGCACTGGCTCGTCGACATCGCTTGGTGCTGGAAGGCGGCTTAACCCGTCTGCGTTGGTGTTGTCGATTCCTGGTCGAAACACAAGCTTGTAGTCATACGCTCCCAGCAGCAAGCTCCACCGCGGCATCCTCGGTGACAGGATTTGTGGCATTGGCTTCTCTGTGTCAAAAATCCCAAGAAGCGGTTTATGATCGGTTTCGATCTTGAATTCTCTTCCCGCGAGATACTGGTGAAAGTGCTTCACACCATAAACTACGGCAAGCCCTTCTTTGTCAATTTGAGCGCAATTGCGTTCACTTTCCCCCAATGTCCGTGACGCATAAGCTATTGGCACTTCTGTACCATCATCGTTCTTGTGAGAAAGAACTGCACCAACACCAACCGGTGAAGCGTCACACGACAAGACCAGTGGACGCGCAGGGCCGTAGCGTACTAGCACTGCGTCGGAGCTGAGAAGCCCTTTTAGGTTCGGGTACGCTTTCTCGTGCTCCTGCGTCCACGCCCATTTTCTTTCTTGGTCTAGAAGGCGATGCAATGGCTCGTCAACTTCAGCTTTCCCTTCAAGAAATCTGCTGTAAAAGTTGACTAGTCCCAAAAAGGCTTGTAGTTCTTTTTTGTTTTTTTGGGCTCGGCGCACTCTTGATTGCAGTCACTTTTTCTTCACTTGGGTGAATGCCAGTGGAGTCAATTCTGTGACCCAAGTACTCGATGCTTGTTTTACAGAACTCGCATTTGTCTTTGTTTACCCGCAAACGCGAGTCTTGCAACCGCCGCATGACTGCTCTTAATCTTTCATCATGCTCCGCCACGGTCGAGCCCGAGACAACGATATTGTCAATATATACGACAACTCCCGGTATACCTGACAGCAAGCTGTCTATAACACGCTGGAACAATCCTGGTGCAAGAGATATACCGAAAGGAAGTCGGCGAACTTTGTACAGTCCTTTCAACGTATTCACGGTGAGGACTTCTGACGACTCGTCGTCAAGTACGAGCTGCTGATAGGCCTGGGTTAGGTCTAGTTTTGTGAATATCTTACTTGACCCTAGTGTGGCAAACAACTCGGTGACAGTCGGTAGTGGATAGACGTTGCTCTTAACCGCCTTGTTAACTGTGCTACGATAATCACCACACAGGCGTAAAGTTCCGTTTTTCTTTCTCACCACGACGAGCGGTGTGGCCCAGTCGGAGTACTGGGTCGGCTCCAGGTTGCCTTGCTTTCTGCAGGCGGTCTAACTCCTTGGTCACATCCTCTCGAAGGGCGAACGGCACTGGCCGACTCTTTAAAAACTTGGGTTGCACGTCGTTCAGCTCGATGTGGATCGGAGCTCCCTTGAATCCGGGCAGATCGGTGCGAAAAACCTCGGAAAACTGCGCTGTTAGCGATTCGTCGGACGTGCTGAGTTGTCGGATGCTGTGTACATCAATGCCTAGCGATCGAAACCAGTTTCGTCCCGTCAAGCTTCTTCCGTACTGTGCCACGACCATGATTGGCAAAACAGCCTTGCGTCCTTTAAACATGACGCTTACCATTGATTTGCCAACTGTAGGCAATGTTTGTTTTGACCAGGTTAACAACTTGGTGGGTGTGCTCTCGATGGGAATCGATCTCTTGTCTATCTGGCGAAACGTTTCTTCGCTCATGATAGAGCAAGACACTCCAGAGTCAACTTCCATGATTACTTCTTGTGACTCTATCTTTACTGGCACTAGAAACTTTTCTTCGGTTTCGTGCACCTCGCAGATCGAACAGAGTTCGTCTACTTCGTAAACGCTGTCTCCCTTTTTTGTGTCTCTTCCTTTCTTTACTGTGGCTGTCTTACTTTGACATGCCTTTGCTATATGCCCCTTCTGGCATTTGTAGCAGACGGAGTCTTTAAATTTGCTCACAAAAGATTTGTGCTTATCGGTGCAACGGTGGCAGTTTCCGCTGTCTGCTTGCCTCTGAGGTTTCATAGTTGTCGCTTGAATTTCACCATCAGAGTCCACATTACCGCTCTGTTGCCGTTGCTTCCTGATGTCTCGCTGTTGCTGCGACGTTGCCTCTGCAGTGACGGCCAAGTCGTAGGCTACCTCGAACGTCAAATTGCGTTCAGCCAAAAGCCGTTGCTGTACTCTCTCGGGCGCGATGCCGCAGACGAAGCTGTCTCGCATCATGATTTCAAGTGGCAGTCGTCTATCTCCGAAACCGCAGTCTTCTGCCAGCTTTCGGAGCGCTGTCACGTAGTCTGCAACTGTCTCGCCGGCGTGCTGGTCGCGCTTGTAGAACAGGAATCTTGCGTAGAGTTCCGATGGCCTTGGGTGCAGATGAGCCTTGACGGCTGTCACTATCGTGGTGTAGTCTGCAGCTGTCGGTCTCGTCGGCTTCGCCAAGGTGACAATTAAGGAGTACGTTTCTTCTCCGCAGCAACTCAGCAGGACGGCACGCTTCTGCTCAGGCGTTGTCAGACTGTTGGCTACGCAGTACATTTCGAGTCGCTCTACGTACTCGTCCCAGGAAGCGTTGGTGCTGAGGCGATACTCGTTGATACCGCCCACAGCCATCCTCGGGGTCCGGGCAACGGACGCTTGCCCCTTGTCTTCGTCCGCTTCGTCGCCAATTGTTATAGCTTATGCAAGCAGAGTCAAAGCGGAAGTGTACTCGTTTAATGAAGACAGGCGTTCTTCAACGACCATGGCCGGTTGCCGATGAACGAACCACAGGGGCACGAGCTCAGCTCGCGCACCTCACAGTTCACGCGCCGGTCACGCCTGCCGCTCATGCAACTACGGCATTGTTGTCTTATGCAACAATGATCGCTATATTACAATATATATATATATATATACAGGGTGTTATTTTTTATTCGAGACAGATTTTTAAAAAAGGCGTCTTTACTGCTACGTGAATGCCGTCTTCACTATGTGTTTCTTGAGCTCGGCGGACATTCGAGAGGCGAACAACCGTCACAGTCTGGTGAGTCATTAACTAAAATCTGTTAATTAACTTTTTAATTATTGGTTTTATGGACCATGTTGCAATTGTAATTTTGAAGCCAGCCGTCCTGGAAGGCTATACCAACTTACACATTTAAAAAAAATGCAACTGGTTTGGAGATATCCGTCGACAATTTCTCCCCTTTCTATCAACCGATTCCGAAACAGAAAGTTCCAAGTGTGCCGGAAGCGCTGATCACGTGACGCTTGTAGAAGTGACGGTTTCGTGACGTACAAATCTTCATGATCTCATATCTGCACTGCGGCTGTCACGGTGCGGCTCGAGGTATGCAAACTCGCGGGGGCGGTCTTTAGCGCTCTCGCTTTTAATGCGTCATTGCCCTCGGAGCTTCATTCGCGATTGTTTGTCGGCGGGGGATTCGCTTCGCCAGATAGCGTGGGCGCACGAACGCCGTCTCTGCCAGTTGTAGCGTTAAAATGGCTGCTCAAATTCAGTCGAGGTATTCAGTCGCCGAGAAGGTTCAAATGGTTATGGCGTATGCTAAAATGAATGGCAACGTTCGGCTTGCCACGAGGCTGTATGTCGCCCAACACCCTGGTCGCACTGTTCCTGCCCCATCCACCGTCTTCCAGGTTGCCAAGAAGTTTCTGTCCACTGGGTCTGTGCATCGTCAAAGAAGAAGGAAAGCAGCTGTCTTGGACGAAGATTTTGAAATCGCTGTGTTAGCCTACGTGCGAGCGTACCCCGAAATCAGCATCCGAAATGTCGTCGAAGATTCCGGAGGCAGCATCTTTTCGGTATGGGAAGTCCTGAGAAAGCACAAGCTCCATCCGTATCACATATCTTTGCATCAGGACCTCAGCGAGTGTGACTTTGAGAAGCGCTTGGAGTTTAGCAATTGGGCCCTTATTAAAACGGATGAAGACCCCGATTTTCTCACTAATGTACTCTGGACTGACGAAGCACAGTTTTGCCGAAATGGCAACGTGAACGTTCACAACGCGCACTACTGGTCTGATTCCAACCCTCACTGGCTCCGCCAACATAACCATCAGGTTCGGTGGTCAGTGAATGTGTGGTGCGGCATGTTTCGTGACAGAATAGTGGGACCATTTTTTTCGAAGGCACACTGACAGCTCAGTCATACACAGCCAACATACTTGATGGTGCTGTCAGTGACTTCATCTGCGATCTCCCGTTAAGCGAGCTTAGGAGCACGTGGTTCCAGCATGACGGAGCGCCAGCTCACTTCTCGTCGCGTGCGCGGAGCTACCTCAACGCCTGTTTTTCCCAGCAGTGGATTGGGCGCGGTGGACCTATGTTCTGTCCGCCAAGATCGCCTGACCTGACCCCGCTAGACTTTTTCCTTTGGGGTCACATCAAAAGCGAAGTCTATTCAACTGAGCCCCAAGATGTCAACGACTTGAAGAACCGAATTGTCTCAGCATGCGCCAACATTGAACCACACGTCCTGAAGCGGGTGGTTCAATCTATGAAGAAACGATTCATGGCATGCGTAGCAGTGGAGGGTCGCCATTTCGAACATTACTTGTAGTACATTACCTTAGGGTCTAAGCACACCAGAAACTTAAATGATCAGCAATTCTGATCTCTGAAGTTATTTCGCTGAAGATAATAAATAGCAAAGACTTCTTTCTTGTAGCGTTTCATTTTCTTTCGATAAGTCGACTGGCAGAGTCAGCGTTCGTGCGCTTACGCTATTTGGCGAAGCGTAAAAAAAAAACTTGAGATTGCTTCACCAGATGGCCGCTTGTTTACAGCGCACGTCCTCAAAAAACGATACAACAATCTCATTATTGATTTCCGACTACTTCAATCACTCAAGGTGAATGGGCCGTGACCCTGCGCTTTTGTCTCTGCGTGAGCGGTATAGACGGTAAAAGCAGACGAACACAGAAACGAGCGTCATGACGCTAGACGATAATTATACTGGGAGAAAGGGAACATGTGTTTGTCCCTTCTCCTTTTTATTTCCCTTATCCGGAGATCGTTTATTCTCTCCAGCTTGGCCCCACCTTTGCATTAATTGCATTAACATCATGACGCAACGCTCTCGTAAAATTATTGTTCAATGCCTCCAAGCACTGACGTTGCGTGTGATGGCGGTACGTAGATGTACGACATCAAGTTTATTGCATGCACAGTGCCAAAAACGCCTATATTGGCCGAGGATCTCTGCCAGTATGATGATGCTCCATTGCGATCTTGGTGCGACTGGTTTTAACGACCCCTTTGTGAGAATCGACCCCGCCATCGCCGTGAATGGACGCGGGAACGGGACTGAGTTTAGTCTTCCTTTCTGTGCGTGTTTGCGTTTGCACTTGTGCCCCTGTGTGTGGGTAGACTGGGGGCGCTCGTGTGGGCTGGCGCAGGGGACATTTGACAAAGGAAGAAGACGAGGAGGACAGCACGTGGGGTGACATTTTGAAGGATTCGGAAAATAGCTTCGCCTGTAAATAGACGTTTTTTCCTTTCCCTATTCCGCGGAGTCCTGGCTGTTTTACTTTTCCGTCAGCGACCATGAGCTGCCTCCGTCGTCTGGTCCCGGCGCAATCTCGAAGAAAGAACGTTGTTACTCCTTTCGAGGTTTCGAAGCTTTGAAACGGTCCGTAATGACGATCACCATGGCAACCGACAGCGACGAGCCAATCACCTTGTGAGGTTTTATCTTCTGTATGTTTGTATTTGTTTGTGTCCGGCTAGCAGGTGGGAAGGCAATGACGCCACTTTCCCAGATCCAGTGTCTTTAGTCGGAGTTAGTGTGGAACGGAGTATTGAACTCCCGGGTACTATCCTGAGACGAGCATGATGACGGCAGCTTAAAGAATACGATAACAAAAAAAAGAAGGCAAATAGTTTCCACGCCGAAGGGGAAGAGAGATCTGATTGCCTTTCTTATCCCGGGGGCCTTAGGTTGTCGTTCTGTCTCGCCTTTAGGAGCTGGCGCCGTTTTCTTTTTCTTGGTTTAATAGTTGCTTGCTTTGAGTTCACTGATGTTGCGTGTGATAGCAGTACGAAAATGTGGAACATCAAGATCAAAAAAAAAAAAAGAAACTCATTGCGTTTCTTTATAGTTGGTAGATTGCCATCCTCTCTCTGAGATGAGATTTCGCGAAAAATCGGTGCACGTTTCAAATTTTACGCAAGCGTTAACGAACGCGCTTTACAGGCTTCGTGACGCCACCAACGCTGACGGGAGCTATACTCTATCCGCCCTTAAAGGAACCCTGAACACCAAAACAAACTTGATTAAAGAGTCTTGATACGAGATGTACGCCGAAAAATAAACATTCCGCGAAAAAAATTGAAGCAGTATGTGCAATCCCCACTCAATTTAGCAATTTCGATACGTGCTTCTATTTCGTGCACGACGTCTCCTTACAGAGGCTTGTTTCGGTGTCCTTGCTGCTGAGTGTGTACAGCGTCGGACACCATTGAATGATTGATTGCTTGATTGATTGATTGATTGATTGTGGGTATATGGCGCATCATCATCTAAGGCCATGTTGCGTCAAGCTTTGACTGTTCCAATTCAGCTTTAACGAGAGGAAAGGGATATAGTAGCGAATTATGTGATAAAACTATTAACATAAATGTTTATAGGTGCAAAAATATGAAAATGTGTTTAGTATCGAAAGTAAAATAACAGTCGATGTAGAAGGCAGCATCTGTGAGGAAGTTAAAACACACCTGTGTGGAATGAGCGGTTCGTCAGCTTGTAGTAAGGCAAGGTGGAGTGCAATGTTTTCTTTATAAAGCTGAGTAAAGTGTTTATAACGTCATTGTTCATATATAGAGAATTTAATGAGTATGTGCATAAATATTAGTGGTAAAATACAGTGTCCACATTCAGGGGCATTCTACCCGGTCAAGAGGTGTCCAGGTGTGAAACGGGTATGACCGATTCGTAACCTACGCAGTATTAGCTCATAGAAGCGCTCCCGATGTCGGGCACTCTCCCACTCGTCTAGAGAAGGTTTGATTGCTTGTAGTTTATTGCCGCTTTCATTATTTCATGGAATAATGAAACCGGCAATAAACTACAAACAATCAAACCTTTCCTAGACGTCGCATCCAAGCAAAGTCTAAGCAGCAGTGCACTGCAGCTCACACTTTGCTCGGATGCGACGTTTCAAAGAGTTGTGGTAATCATTATATGGTATTAGGTATGTGTCGATTTCTCTGTCGTTAGCAGAGCGTACTCCGCAATCAGCCGCTTTATTTCTAGGAATGCCAACGTGGCTTCAAACCCAGCATAGCACTATGTCAAGATTTTTCTTTGGAGTCAAGACAATCTTGTTCTTTAACCCAGAAACCAGTGAGTCTGTTACACGGTTCATTGACGTGACTGTCTTTAGGGAACGGAAAGAGTCGGTGTAGATTACAGCGTGAGGAATTCAGCCTTTTTTAAAATGAGGTGGTCAACTGCCAGCAGCAAACCATCAAACTCTGCTGTTAGTATAGTGGCTGTATAATTGATCATTTTTATCTGGTTTACAGATGATCCCACCATAGCACAGCTTATTACCGAGTCTTTTTTTTTGTCCCGTCTGTATAACAAATGGCATAGTCGTGATACCTGATTTCTCCTTGTGGAACATCCTTTTTATGATACATAGTGAGTATAAGGTCGAGCTTTATGTGGCACTTGTTCCATGAGGCTATATCTTGTGGGTACTGGGCTAGTAGAGGCTTTGCTTCCATCCCAACAGATTGTGCTGCATTATTATTTCTCATAGAAAAAAGAGGGACTATGGAAGGTTTGTTTTGAAATGTGCGCCTGAGACTTGATGTTCTCAATACTATCTCGAACAGGGTGCTCGGCGACAGAGCGGACTCTGACGGAGTACACAAAACCCAGGGAAAATCTCCTATACTCCAGGGACAGTTCGCTCGCTTCTGCATAAAGGCTAAGTACCGGGGAGGTGCGAAATGCACCAGTAGCCAATCGCAGTCCCTGCTTATGAATGGGATCTAACATCTTCAGAACTGATGTCTGAGCAGACTTATAGACAATACAACCATAATCAGGCTGAGAGCGAATGACGGAGTGGTCGATACGCAACAGGCACAGCCGGTCAGAGCCCCATGAGGCATGTGACAAGACCTTAAGGGTGTTCAAAGATTTAAGACACTTGAGTTTTACGCTTTTAATGTGTGGAATGAAAGTCAACTTGGAAGCAAACACAAGGTTCAGAAACTTGTGTTAATTTTTTACAACATTATGAGTACAATACATGCTCAAGGACGGTTCCTGAAGAATACCACGTCGACGAGAAAAACAGGTACAAGCTGTTTTTTTTCGGGAGAAACTTTAAAAACTTTTGTATCAGCCCAACTGAACAAGTTATTTACCGCAAGTTGGACCCAACGTTGACAAATTGAGGAATTACAGGACGAAACCAAGGTCGGTAGATTATCATCATATAAAGAGTACTGCACTGAAAGAGGAATGACACGAGCGCTGGAATTAAGTTTGACGATAGAAAGAGTGACACTGAGTACAGCCCCTGAGGGACTGCATTTTCCTGTAAAAACTCCTTAGAGAGAGTTTTCTCCACCCTCACACGGAAAGTACGGTGCGCCAGATAACTCTGTATACCACTCAACATCCGGCCACGGAAACCAAAATAGAATAGATCTTGCAGTATACCGTAGCGCCTGACCGTGTCGTATGCCCTCTCCAAATAAAAAAAGATGGAAAGACACTGTTGCCTGCTGACAAACTCCTCACATACGAAAGTCTCAAAGCGGACGAGGTATTCGTCAGTGGACCGAGCTGAGCGAAATCCATATCGGTACCTGTCAAGAAAGTTGTTTCGTTCTAACTAAATTATGAGCCTCTTGTCAATCATCCTTTTCAGTGTATTGAAAAGACAGCTAGTTAGGGCTACAGGTCTGAAGCTAGATGCACAAGAGGGATTTTTTCCGGGCTTCAGCATTCGAACAACAACAGCAGTCTTCCAGGAGGATGGAAAGTGACCCTCAAGCCAAACAATCTTAAAAATGTACACAATTAGCACTATAGTGGATAGGTGGAGATGTTCGAGCATTTTATAATGAATACCATCTGTTTTAGGGACAGCTTTTTTTTCTTTTGAGTAAAGAAGTGACATTTGAAGTTCGTGTACTGTAAATAGAGTATTACAGGGTTCGTGCACGCCACCTGATGTAATAACAGCTTTTTCTGCTTTTATTTTGTGTCGCTAAAAATCTTTAGTATAATGTTGCGAACAGGAAACATACGCGAAGAGCTCACCGAGGATGTCGGCCTGTTCCTCAAGACTTGCGGGACACACTCTATTTTGACTCAAGAATGACACAGTGAATACCCGGTACGAGCCGTCGATTTTATACATGCAGTCCAAGAGTTCCTTCAGAGAAACATTGTTATTAATCGAGGAAGCGTACCCTCTAAATATTTTTCTCTTCGCCTGCCTACGAATGCTCCTTGCTTGTGCCCTTTTTATCTAATTTTCAATAAGATTGTCTGGTGTAGGGTATCGCCTAAAAATATCCAACGCTTTGTTCTGTTTATTTTTAGCCACTCGGCAGTCTTCGTTCCCCCACGTCTTTGGCCGTTTGGGAAGATAGGTGGACGTCATCGGTGTGACAATCATTGCAGCTTCCAAGATGTATTTTATGAGATGGTCTATTGCTTCATCGATAGAGAGTTGGTTTAGAGATGAGACAGCTAGAAGAAATGATCGCTTTAAACATGCCCAGTCTGCTTTGAAAGGAGCTATGCAACAATTTCAGTGTTTTGCCTAAATAATTGTGAGAGTTGGTGTGTCGACCCTTCTGAAGTAAGGAACAAAAACCGCTTTTGTCTGCGTGCCCTAGTTTTTATTAAAAAATTAAAAAAAGATTGATGCTTTTAGCACCTCTCAACTCCTTCACCATCTTCCGAGTCACGTGCGTTGTGACGTGAAAGGGGGAAGATCGGGTTCCGGTGAAGATCTCTCTAGCGCCATCAGTGAGCAGCGAGAACTCACGCACTCGCGAACAACGTGACCACGTGCTTGCGCCGCGCGATCAACATGGCGGAAGAAGGAAAGTGCCAACGCGGACGTCCGGGTCCGGCCGTCCTCTGCGGCCACCGGGCTACAGTCCGGCTTCAGGCGGCTACTCGCGGTAGCAGATAGAGCTGACGGTTTTGTTGACCTCGGATAGATGGCACCACTGAAAGTCTCTATAAATAAAGTTTTGTCGATGGTACCAGATTTCTGACGCATCTATATTTATGTTAGAACGACAAATTTTATGGAAAAATTACCTTTTATCGAGATGGTAGTTTCACAACTTGCTATTATTTTACAAGTCCCCCTTTGACGTCACGCCGCATGGTTCTCTAGGCCGCCGCTCGCGACTGCAGATCGGGAAATATTCTAATTTCTGCCTCGCGATTACACCGCGGAATCGAAACATTTTGAAGGAAGGAGACGTGTATTCTGTCTTTTGTGGCAAGACAAAGAACGTCAGAAATAGAGGATGCAAATTCTTTCAACGTCAAAATCGTTGCACAGCTACTTTAACGAACTTCTATCGAGGTGAACGCGATGAAAGTGACGTAAGAATGGTTAAACTCTAAATTGAGAGGAAAGTGATAACTTCCATATAAATTTGGGATGACCTTCCATGAAAGCAATGGCCGACCAAGGGGTAAGACTACAGAAGTAAAAGTATGAGTGGTAAAACAAAAATTGGTAGCTTATTTTGTGTTAAGTAGACACAATCCAGAGGAAAGAAGAAAACGTTCAACGAGAGCCCCTCTGGGATCCCGTCTGCCACTCCCGCACAGGGGATTGTAATAATTAAAATTTCCTAAAAGTAAAAAAGGACGGAGGAAGCTGACTAACAAGGTTTTCAAGCTCTTCAGTGTTTAGCTGATAACTGGAGGGTATATACAAAGATCAAACTGTAATTATACGATCAAACAAAATGCGGGCCGCAACTGCCTCCAGCGAAGTCTGCAGGGCAAGTTCGCTACATCGAGTTGAACGTTGTAAAACCACAGCAACGCCTCCGGATGAATGAGCTGCTTGTATTCAATTTTTGCAAAACACCTGTAAGTACTTTGATATGTTAGTTTGGCTCGTTTTTAGTTGTGCTTCCTGCAAGCAAAATGCAATGATCATCTAGTCGCTGGCTCCCATCGTCATAGTTAGGCAGGAGGCCTCTACAGTTTCATTGAATAAAGAAAGGCATTGCTATTCTAAAAAAAAGTTATATACTGTAAACGACTTAATTTTCGCGGGCTCAAATTTTCGCGAATCGGGCAAAAGCTTAAAATTTGAAAATATTCGCGGGTTCTAATTTTCGCGAATCGAGTGTAACTTCCGTAGCGTTCACATATTGCCCGAATTGTTCGCGGGAAATTCGCGAAAATTAGGTCCCCGCGAAAATTTAGTAGTTTACAGTATATATATATATATATATATATATTGCGGGGACGTATTTGTCCAGCGGAATTGTAGGCCGTTCGCCGAATTCGCGAAAATTAGGTCCCCCGCGAAAATTTAGGTTTTACAGTATATATATATATATAGATATATATATATATATATATATATATATATATATATATATATATATATATATATTATATATATCTATATTATATAAGATATATATTACCTTTACTAGTCAAAGCAAAAACAAAATCAATTTAGAGGACTTTTCGTGCCTCAATACGTGGAATTCTTTTTCTTAGCAGTGTCCTTTGGTCGTCCTACAATTTTAGAGGGGACCAAAGGAAGAGACGCTGCTCAGGAGACAGGCATCATCAGAAGGCGGTACGCTCTCGTCCCTTTTTTTTGTTTTGTCCGCCGAGTGCTTTGAACGTTTGGGGGTAGAGGTTGTTCTTTCCGCCCGGGCTTTTGGTTGCTGCTGGAGGCAAAGGGAGGGAGCCCTCGACCCCTGCCAGAAGGGCTAGCTAGTGCCACTGACGGAACTTCTGGCATCTTGGAGGGAGTGGTAGAGGGCACAGCTCCCTTCTTAGAACATAAATGTGACAGAGTGTGTCACCTTCAGAGGTTCAGAACAGGACCCCTGTGGGGAGGACAGGTCTTCCGGGGACGTCTGTGTCTCCACAGATGCCGTAGACAATGAAGGTGGTCCCCTCCGCACTGCCTGGGCATAAGGACCCCTTGCCTGAAAGGCAACTTGATCTTTGGCTGCTTGGTGGCTAAGGCTATGGTTTACTTTAAAAGCCAATGCTTTTTTTTTCTGTTTCTATATTGGGCACGAGCGAAAAAAACCAGGGTGAACTCCACTACAGTTTACTCATTTGGGTTCATTCTCGCAGATGACAGCGACATGGTCAGTATCACTGCACTTTACACACGTTTCTCGGCCGGGGCAGTTTCGGGAACCATGCCCAAAATGTTGGCATTGGAAACACCGCTGAGGCTTTGGAATGAAAGGGCGGAATCCGCAGTTTAAGCACCTTGCCTTCACGGAGGACGGAAGAGCATGGAGTTCATATCTAAGTATCAGATGTCGAGTTGGTTTCTCTTGTCCATCATGCTTTAAATTGATTCAACGAACAGCTACAACAGCACTCTTGTGCAGACCTTCGAAGATCTCCACTTCACTACATTTGAGAAGGTCATCTTCAGAGATGACACCGCGAACAGTGTTCAGGGTACGATGAGGAGTCACAGTAACCTGGAAATCTCCACGTCTTGTCATCTTCAAGAGTCACGTGCTCTGTGGCTTATTTTTTACCTCAACTAAAAAGTCTCCGGCTAGTTTTTTTTTTGCCTTATAGCATATTTTGACCACTTAAGCCAAGTACTCTGCAAAACAAAAGGAGTCTTTTTTGACAAATCAACAGTGTCACTTGTAGAGGGAACTACAAGGAATCTAGGATATTTTTCCGGTTCCTGAGATTTTTTTAAAGTAAGAGGAGCAGGGCAGCCCCTTTTGAGGGGTCGCTCTGCTCTGGGTTTACGAGCGCGGGAAGCCATAAAAAGGCAAGGATCTTCGGAATTCGCGGTGCAACGTCCACCACCGAGCCCAACAAGCGGTTAGGTAACGCAGCGAGGGCTTTGCTGGAGACATTACTCTAACGGTGCTGCCGGGAAACTATAACCAAGTGTGGATCTGGATGAGGGTATCTGTCACCACCCCAAGTTAGGCCTTGCCGCCAAATAAGATGAAAGAGGAAAAAAGGGCATAAAAAAAGAGCTAAAAAAAGGAGACGTGGAGAATGGCGACTGACAGAATCATCCTGGTTGAGCCAAGGCAGAACACGCTTCCACAAGACGCAGGGGCCGAAGCAGTATATTGACTCGCTAGGGGGGCCCCAAAGGGTCCAACGTACCCCAAGATGAGCTAAACCACCAGGATCCACTTTACCCAGGACACGGGTTAAGCCACGCAGAGCCAGGCGTGGGTGGGCGAACCCATATGGCTTGGGGTTCGTAGAGACGCCACTCACCAAGCACCTACTAAAATAGGTGCCCCCTGCGTGTAGGTATGGCGGCCCACGTGGCTAGGGGTTCGTAGTGACGCCACTCACGACGCCACCTAAGGTGACGTCGTGAGTGACGCCACCTAAGGTGAAGGCGCTCCCAGAGGGGAGCGTCGGACAATACGAGTTGAAACGCCCAATGTGGACCTTTACGCACCTCAGTGTCTCCTAGATGGCAATGCCCGCGCATGACGTCCTCCTCCCCCCAAGGCGGCATAGACCCTGAAGCTCGTCGAGATCCGCCATAAAGCAGTAGATTTGAGCGTCTTGGCTTTGCCGCATGCTAACGTCGCGCTTGTTGTGAGACGCTGCAAGACGAGCTCCTGGCGACGACGCTGACGCAAGGAGGTGATGCGAGCATCCACTAATAAAGTTTTAGGGGAAAAGGCCTTCTGCTACAGTTCCCATAAGCTCCATTACCTCTTACATTGTCAAATAGTTTAAAGATTGAGACCAAAGCTTCGCTATCCGAAAGAAGTTTGAACCAAAGCTTATTTGGAATCCGGCAGGAAAGCTGAAGAGGCTTGGAGGGCTCTTTGAGCTCATATGGTCCGAGGTAGTACCTTCTGCAGGCTACGCTTTGCACCCCCTGAAATTATTGTTCTTGGAAAGGACCAGTGGGTGTGACCACCAGCAAGGTGCGATGACGTCACGGGCAAGCCATGCATATAGACCGTTCCAGAGGAAGTCTCGAACAAAGCGATTTACAGCACGCGTGCCTGGTCTTGAAAGTACACCTCAGTGTTGCCCGAGTCCACTGGTCTGTGAGCTTTCTCGTCAGTGGGCTATGGTAGCCTGCTTAGACGCAATTCCGGTCACTGGTGGCGTCTAAATTGGCACGTTCTCTTGTTTCTTTCGTATTCTATGGCGAATATAGTTTCTTGGGTTTTTCAAGAAAGCATTGTACTATTTTTGGAAACAAAAACAAACAAATGTAAATTACTTTTTCTGAGTCTTTGCGCGACAAGACAAATGCAATTAGAACGTTTGTTTCATTTTATGTTGATTTTTTAACATACCATACACTCAGCCGTGTCAATCTACCAAGATCTTAACTGTCAAAAATATTTGACCAAATATGATGGCCGGAATGTATGGGTATTTCCCGCTCACATCAAATTCAACGAGTCTCATCAATCGAACAACATATTATATGTACCCCACGGTGCGACATTATGCGAGCCCGATTTATCTGACAAAGATCTAAGTTAGAACAGCAAATCCCATATACAGTGCTGACGAGTTACCTCACGACGTTTCGGGCACGTTTTGAAGGCAGCACGTTCTGCAGTCTTCAAAACGTGCTTCAAAAGTTCAAAACCAACTCGCCCAACTTTATTCGTCGTTCTTTGGGCACGTTTTGAAAACAGCTGCTTTTTTGCACAACACCAAAGCAAATGAACGAACGTGTCTATTCTGCACCCATGCCCCGTACCCTACCAGCTATGTTTACAGAAGGAAGGGAATATAGCCGGGAAGAATTCTCGGAGATTATCTCGACGGAAATAATCCTCGATAGACGTCGAAGGGCCCGCGTCGCGGGCTGCCTGACATTCGCTCCCTTCGTTTGTTTCTTGCGCAGGCTGAGCAAGCTACGAGTCCTGATGTTCCTTATTTCTCAAAGTGGAAGATAACGCATAAAGAGTAAGCTCACACTGAACAGGCACATAAAGTAAAAACTTTCAAGAAAAGCCGGCGACCTCCGAATGCACAGTGCAGGTGTGTGTGTGTGTGTGTGTGGGGGGGGGGGGGGGGGGGGGAAGTCGCGCTGACTGGGTTTTCGCAGCTCAGGCGGGTGGGAGGGTTTTCTTGTTGATAGGGGTCGCCCGAGTGGCAAAAAGGTGGCGGTCAGAGAGCTATTTTTGCAAAGGGGTTTACTGCGGTTGATAGAATGCCATTTCGTCGAAGCACGTTTTAGAGGACGGGCACGTTTTATCGAAGCACAGCTTAGAGAAAGCAGAGCCTCAGTTTAGAGAAATGCAGTTTATCGAAAAGGGGACGCTACTTAAAAAAGGTTTTCCTACTTCGCGCGTGTATCACTGGTGCGCGTGTTAGCCCAAGCCCACCGCTGCGCTCCCGCCGCTTCGCGGCGGCAGTCTGCGGCGGCTCATTAAAAAAATGTTAACTCACCTGACTTATCCGCACACGCCGCTTCGCGGCGGCCGAATTCGCTAAAAGGAGGATCATCGCCATTTTCTCTAAACTGGGTTTCTCGATAAAGGGATTCGATAAACTGGGGTCGGTAAAACGGCGTTCGCTAAAACGAGCTTCTCTGAACCGCATGACTCCGTATGCAAAGGTCTATAGGCTTTTCACACAATGACTTCACTTCCAGTATGGGCAAAACCATTATCTGGCCGTCGCCACACCGATAGAATGCATTTAGGATATCAGCGTAACCGTCACCTATTCTCGTTTCGCCTCCCGTCTATATTTTACTATTAACTGGTTAAAATGTTTTATTAATTGCTCGTCGCCCATACAAGATATCCCTATCAGATGGCTGGGAACGAGAGTACAAACAAATGGCAAAGCAAATTGTTGTGTGTATGTTTATACAGTGGGAAGTTAGTCTGCCTCAATGGGCGTCTGGTGTCTCAGCTGTAGATGAGCGATTTAGCTATTGCAGTACAACCGCTAACCTGGGGTCTTCAACGTGCACCACGCAGTAGTGATACACGACCGCATGCCGGTACGATGCTCATCCAGATCAAAGCGGGCAGGGGCGGGGATTGAACCCAGGATCCTGGGTTTACAAATGGTCCATAAACCGCTAAGTTTAACTTGATGATGACGTAAACCAAAAAAAAAAAAAATGCAAAGCTTTTGTTTTTTTTTTTTTTTTTTTAGTGGTGGTGTTGCTGATTATGAGAGATATTTGGTATTTCACGGGTACGAATAGTTAACATTTGACCGGCAAATACCAGGAGTTCGCGAGAATAGAAAACAGTGTTTTTTCGGCCGGGTAAAGAAACTATGCCTCGCAGAATGGTCAAACTCCGTGAAAATCTGACGCTAGCGGTAGGGATACAATGCGAAAGTTGAAAAACATGCCGTTACCTGGAACAATATATAATTTAGAAAAAACAAACTTTATGACCCGACGTCCACCTAAGCCTAATTGTGTCGAAACAAATGGCCTTGTGGGCGTTTGTAGCATGAGAAAACAACGCACAGAACATGGAAGAAGAGAAAAGGACAGGTAGAACGAAAGAGCGCTGACTCGCAACTGATTTATTTTGAAAGAGAAGAAAAAAGAAGCGATAGGATTGGACCCCCCGTGGGAGAAAGAAGAAGACGCCGTTCTGAACGGACGTTGTTTTCAGCTCGCTCCGAAAATTGAAATCGGCTATGGTAGATAACGCTGCAGCCACGTTTGCTGCAGCTCTACGCAATACGTGGTCCCAACCTTCGGCTGAACCAGGTTCCGCAACGCTTGCCACCACTACCACTCCACCATGGTTCCAGCTGGACCCAGCCCTGGTGACGTTCACTGCAGGGGCGGATGTAGGAATTTCCTGAGGGGGGGTCAGGTGTTGGTCAGCGTACCATTTGTTTAGGAACCCCCTCCCCCTCTCCCTCGTTTCACACCCTAAATTTTACACATGTAGAAATCAAGAGGGTGGTCAGGACATCCGGACCCC
Organism: Ixodes persulcatus; assembly: GCA_013358835.2. NCBI lineage: Eukaryota > Metazoa > Arthropoda > Arachnida > Ixodida > Ixodidae > Ixodes > Ixodes persulcatus. The sequence continues at coordinate 489,370 of JABSTQ010011259.1, forward strand.
CCCTCTAAATCCGCCCCTGGTTCACTGCCACACCAACACCTCCAAGCCGGCCAGCTCTTGGCCCGCAACAGGGTATGTTGAACTCGTGGAAAACTGTGGTAGGCCGCTACCTTGACCAAACATCCGATGGAGACATGCATGCCTGCCTCCAAAGAGCTATTTCGGAACTCCGTTCTAAACGGGCTTCGAAGGGCATCACGGCAAGGTCACAGCAAAGCAACGCTAAGCTGAATCGTCAGCCTCACTGCAAGCAGTGTAATATCTTGCAGGGAATTCCACCAACAGGAGAAAACCCGCAAAGCGCAGGTGCAGCGGGAAGTCTTAGAGCACCTGAAACCGTAAACATGTAAACGACGGAGCAGCCGACGACGACGACTACCACGCAGACCTCCGTCGGCGTCCCCTCGTCGGAAGACGCAACGGCAGGCTCATCGTCGCATGAATTCTCAACTGACGTCGAGAAAATAGCAGCAAATCAAGATGCTGGAGCTCTCTGGACGACAGTACTTTCCAGAAAGGCGACCAAGAGAGCTCGCCTGAGTGCGCATCCAGTCCTTAAGACCGGACAGAACTCGCCAGGCCCTAAAGCTCGTGAGCGCTACGTCGTCTCTCTGCGTCCGCGCAGCAAAATCGACGTTACAGCCCTTCCCAAGAGAGGACTAATGGAGGCCATTACGTGCCCGCTCGGTGTCAAGCCAGAGATGGTCTCCATCAAGACCACGAAGGAAAGCAACACCATCACAGTCCTGACGGAGTTTGAGACCACAAAACGGGCACTACTGGCCATCAAGGAAATCCAAATCACCGATCAACAACCCCTAGCCGTCCAGGCGTACGAAGCCATCGGGGATTGTCAAATCCGCGGGATTATCTACATGATAGATAAAGAAGAAGACAACGCTTCTCTCCTAGCCGGACTGCAATCCAACGGGCCAGCGGTACTGGCAGCTCGACCAATGAGCAGCGGAAGCAGAACCGGACTCATCACCTTCCAGGGACCTCATCTCCCCCGAACCGTTTGGTACAGACGAAACATTTTGCAAGTATATCCCTCCAGGCCACGAGCTGTGACGTGCAATAACTGTCACAAGATCGGCCACAAGCAGGACATCTGTCCCGAGCCTCAGGTTTGCTCCACGTGCGGCAAGCCCCACGAAGAGACCATGGACGACCAGGGCCAAGTGACCTGCCCTTCCCCCATTCCTTTCTGCCAGATGTGCCGAAAGAATGGGCACCTGGCCACTGACAAGTACTGCCCGAAGAGAATCGACATTGTTCGCAGGATCCGGGAGACGGCGCGAAAGCGCGCCGCTCCCCTAAAGAATCCGGGCAGCTCAAAACCCACTAAACTGGTCTTTCAGGCGAAACAGAAGGGCGGTCGGCGATCCACTCCACCCAACCCTCCTGCACCAACACCTACCCCTCCCGCACCAACGGCTACGGTCGATCAAGTACTCCCTACCATGCAGGGGCTATTCCAGGTTTTCATGGCCATCGCTGCCCAAATGAGCAATGCAATGCAGAGGAATCCTAACCCCCAAGCATGGCAGTAACCATTATTCAATGGAACTGCGGGGACTGCGGCTTCGCGCTGCAGAACTTAACGTCAAACACAGCAATAGACCACAAGAACGCCCAGATGCTTACCTCCTGCAAGAGGTCAACTGCACCACTATAAAGCTGAATGGCTACAAGTCCTACGCAGACCCCTCAGTACCTTCCGTACGGGCGGACCGAGTAGGACAAGCCATGATATACCTACACAGAGACTGGCCGCAACACCAGGTCAACCTCCAGCAATGGTGCACAGAACACCAGGAAGTGGTGGCTGTCCGAACAACCCGAGAAAACACTCCTGTCATCCTGGTGTCTGTATACTACCGGCCTGGGGCTTCCCTCAAGGAACCCAGGGACCATGGATGGATTACACATCTCGACGTTCTTTACCCGGGAGAGCAGAAGATCGTCGGAGGCGACTTCAACCTTCAACACACAGCGTGGGGCTACGCCCGGGACACCTCTGCCGGTCGAGATCTGATGGATGAAATGGTCCACCACCGATACACCCTCATGAATATCCCAGGAGAGAAGACACGCCTAAGCTCGAGCATAAGGCAGGATCATACCGCCCCTGACCTCACCTGGACTAACAACCCGCACACGACGAGCCACACCTGGAAGCCGGAGGCAGACACTCGTGGGAGCGATCACCTACCCATCAGGATAGGCCTGGCACTGACCGGTCTGGCGGCTTTGGAACCTGGGAAGTGGCTCGTAAGAGCGGTAAACTGGGACATCGACCGGAACCGACTCAAAAACAGAAAAACACCCACTCTCTGCGACGCCATCAAGGAAGCCATCGCGGCTGCGACCACCAAAAAACTGGTAAAGCTTCATGACCCCACCCCGGATCTTCATCTGTTGAACCTCTGGGCCCGACGGCTGAGAGGGCTACAACGCTACAGGAGAGGCCGCGAAGAATACCAGAGCTCCGAGGGAGGTCACCCGAGCCACTATAGCAGCTCGCAAGTATGCGGAGCAGCTTACCCAGCAAAGGTGGCTGGAATTTAGTGCCTCACTCTCAGAAAGGACGTCAATTCGCAAGCTATGGGCCGTCAGTAGAGCTCTGCTGGGCCGGAAGAGGGATCGCGTGGCGACACTCACGCTCGCACTCACAACAAACAAGGCTGTGGAAACATTGGCCCAAGAAGCTGGAGACACGCTCTTCCCACAACCAACAGCGACCAACACCATACCGACGGCGGAAGACCCATATGAACGGGTCATCATCAACGAAACAGACGCCATGAATCTACCTTTTACCATGGGGGAAATGGAGGAAGCACTGCATCGCGGGAAACCTAACAGCGCTCCAGGACCCGACGGAATCACCACCACCATGCTCCGAAACCTCCCCGACGCCGCAAAGACCACGCTCCTCGAGAACATCAACGAGGTGTGGCACTCCGGCAACATCCCAGATCAATGGAAACTTTCCACGGTTATCCCGATTCCCAAGCCTGGCAAAGAGCAGAACAACCTAGCCAACTTCCGTCCCATCTCACTCACCTCATGCGTCTGCAAGCTAGGAGAAAGAATGCTACTTGGCCGCCTTTCCTGGCATTTGGAACAGACAGGAGCGTTTCATCCGGCCCAGACAGGTTTTCGGAAAGGCATGGGGACGCAGGAAAGTCTCCTCCTACTTTCCCGAGAACTCATTCCGAAGCCCATTCCACAAAAACTCAACATCAGAACAGTCGTCGCGATCGACGTGAAGAAAGCGTTCGACAGCGTCCCACATTGGGCAGTCATCCAAGAAGCGCAAGCACTCGGCGTAGGAGGCCACGCCCTTAACTTCACCAAGTCATTTCTTCAGGACCGCACCTTTGCGGTCCGGATTGGCAAACACCTTGGAGCGCCCAAGCCAAACAAAGTGGGAGTCCCACAGGGCTCTGTTCTGTCCCCACTCCTCTTTAACTTGGCAATGGCGCGCCTCCCTAATCGACTCCAACAGATTCCCAATCTCCGCTTCACTATATACGCTGACGACATCTCACTCTGGACAGTACGGGGTGACATTCAACAACAACAACGGACCCTTCAGCGTGGTCTCGACGTCGTGGCAAGTCACCTTCAAAGCGTAGGTTTAACCGCCTCACCGGAGAAGACGAGCTACGTCGTCGTAGCCCCCAAAAAGGAAAGAGGTGCAGACGTGAGCTCTCGTCTACACTTGACCCTCGACGGCCGCCAGATCAATTCGGCGAATTCGGTACGAATTCTAGGACTTTATTTCCACGAAGACGGCACCGCCAATACCTGGCTGACAACGGTCACCCAGCAATGCCAGGCGGCCCTCAACGTCATAAGAAGGCTTTGTGGCGCCAGAGGTGGTCTTGACGAAGAGGTGGCTCGCCGAATGGTGAAAGCCCTCATCGTATCCAGGATCTGCTATGGTGCCCTCCACTACAGACTCATCAAGACACAGTGGAAGAAACTGGAAGTCCTCAACAACAACGCTGCGCGCGTTATCACCGGCCTTCCCCGTTACACCCCGCTGAGCATACTCAAGGCACACGCAAGGCTCAACACGGTTCAGGAAACCGTGGAAGAGCGCGCCCGTGCTCACCTAGAGCGACTTCAGCATTCAGCCCCCGGACGTCTGATCCTGGAAATGATAGGCTCGGACAACCGAGCCCTTCCCTCACTTCCGGAGATCGATCCTCCATGGAGTGACGACGCCTGCATCGTGGACGATCGTCCGGTACCCAGGGGAGCGGGACCCAGCCGTCCTGACAAGCAAGCATGCCAAGTGCGTCAACATTGCAAGCTCGTCCAAGAATGGACGGACACCAGTGAAAGACTTGCAGTGTATACTGACGCTGCCTTCGTCTCCTCCCCCACGCCGGCTTGCTCCGTCGCGGTCGTAATTCCCCGCCTAGAACTTTCTATGGCGGAGACATTGCCCGGCGGCACATCGGTTAAGGGTGGAGAACTTGGAGCCATCCAACTTGCGCTACGCGTCATCATAGAAGAGGGGGTCCGGCCCAAACACCTCCACATTTTTACAGACTCTGTGGCAGCCCTCACGGAATGCCGCAACCGTCAATCACCGAACAAGAGGGTTAAGGCGATCCGGCGGATGGCCTCTCAACTACTTGTTGACGGCACAACCATCAAAGTGTCCTGGATACCCGCCCACACGGACATACAGGGCAATGAACAAGCTCACTCTAAGGCTCGCGCGCAGCTAGATATCCCCCGCGAGCCGAAGAGCGTGCAACATCACTTACAAGATCACAAGTACTCGCTTGCACCGGAGCTCGGTGTAGACTGCGATGAACCAGACTACGATCCTGAGGAGGCGAAGGAACTAGCCAAACAAACCTCGAGACAGACCCTGAGGGCGGCCTTGACACCCTGTGTAGATCCGCTCCCGAGCGGGCTGGGCAGTGGAAACACGGTGCTGCTCCGGAGGATCGTAACAAACACAGCATGCACACCGGCGCGCATGGCACGTAGGTCTACGCGACCCACAGCCTCCCACTGCAATTTCTGTAACGACCCCGTCACTCCTGTCGACCAGTATCACCTACTTTGGGCTTGCCCAGAGTTGGAAGAGATCAGACGGAAGCACACACCACCAGACGTCACCAGCCTAGAGGAATGGACTCATCCTGAGGGTCCTCCCGACAAACGTCGAGCTGTCATGACCTCTCTTTTGGATTTTATCCACAAGGCGGGGCTGACAGCATATCGATCTATAAGTCCCCTGAAACCCCCTTCCCCGGCCTTGATCCAAGCTCGTAAGCTACCGGTCCGATCCCCTCCCTTCCTTCCATAAGGCCAATAAACGCTTTCTGAACCTGAACCTGACCCCCCCTGATAGCTAATAAGAAAAGGAAAAAGAAAAAAAAAAAGAAATTATAAACATGCTTGATTGATTTGAGCTAAGAAGGAAAAGAAAGAAGAAACCGTAAAGCACGCCGGTGAAACAAAAAAGCAAAAAAAAAATAAAAATAAAAGAATAGGAAAAACAGAAAAATATAGAAAGCGGCAATTTTTCGCGCCCGGCCGGCCGAATACACTCGACGTAGGCGTTGGCGAAGAATGTCACCTCCTTGGCACTCAGAGACAGAGAAGGATGGCTCACATATTGCAGCCCTATTCCTTGAATTTCATAAGCCCCGAGTATCTCTAGGATAGTCCGATCTTGGAACCTCCCAAGTTTAATTAAACTTGAGGAAGAAAACGAGAAGGGACGGACAAACACAAACTTGGAAGTTTGTGTTTGTCCGTCCCTTCTCGTTTTCTTCCTCAAGTTTAATTATCCCTACCAACCCGCTCGTTCTGTCCTTCCCAAGTTTAGTTGTGTCGCTAAAAATCGGTGTGCACTGACAGGTGAGACAGTGTGTACACAGGTGCCCTCCTGCCGTGCCGTGAAGGGAGTAAAAATGTACCATTCATTTTAGTGAAGCAAACTTGTCAACAAGAAAGAAAACACTATTTTCTTTCTCGCTCACAAGTGTTTTTCACTGATATTATAAGTCCCACGAGCATTCAAAATATCCTGTCTTGTTTCGACGACATTAGGCTTAGGTTTACGTCGACTCGCCGAAAAATTTTGTTTTTTTCTCAGTTATGTTTTATTCCAGGCCACGTCATCTTCTCAACCTTTCGCGTTCTATCCCAACCGCTAGCATCACGTACTCACGCAGTTTAAGTCTGCGATGCGCAGTTTAGTTATCCGGGCCGAAAACGCTCTTTTTTCTTCTCTTAAAGGGGCACTGAATTCATGTTTGAAAGAGCTCCTTTTTGACTTTATATTGTTTAAAATGTGTTAGTTCCCGCATATAGCAAGTCCTATAGTACAGAACCGCCTATTCGGCAAGAGAAAAAAAACATGTGAACTTTTTTTTCTGGCAGACTACAATGCGTGGACCAATGAAAGCCCTACAATACGTGCAGATTCCGCATGATTATTAGCATCCTCGATCATCCGCACTGGTGCACTGAGGTGCGCCCCGTCGTCTTCGATCAAGTGCACCGGTGCGCACCGGACGTCCTCGATCAACGGAGCGCACCCTCCCGGTGCAGCTTTTCGTTGCCCCAACGCGCACCGAAAAATCGACGGTGCGCCGGGGTGCAGTCCCATCAGGCATTGCGGCCAGGAGCGGGAATCGAGGAGATGGCGGGAATAGCAGACGCGCAGTCTGTCGAGGTGGCGACTTTTGCGAAAACGAACACGCCTCGCATCTGCGCTCGATGAATTCCTCAGCTTTTCTGAGAGCGAGACGACGAGCTTCTTATCATCACCGCGGTTACCGGCGATTGCTGCGGTGGCAAGGAGCGCCCGAAAGGTATGAACTTCGTGGAAAGCGTTGCGAGGTGTTTCGATGACACCGTGGTACGGCCATTATGTGGTGGTTCTCTTTCTCGGTATATGCTGCCCAATGATGGGCAGCATATACCTGTGAAATTGTTACCCGCTTCGTGACCCCATCGACAATCACGTCCACGATGTTCATTCGTGTGGGACCGCCAAATCCGCGAGTAAAAAAAACAGGAGAAATTGACAGCAGACGGGCACCGCGCGCGGACCTACGCAAGAAGAAACAAACAAAATGCGACGTGACGCATGGTGGAGCTCGCCGCGGTGCACCGCCGCGGCGCAGTTTGTCTTCGATGTCGCACCGACTTCGTGCTGCACGACCGAGGAGCGCTGTGCACTGTCCAGGTTTCAGGGCGATTCCGGTGCGAGTTGATCGAAGATGCTATTTATTATAACTCGTTTCGAAAAGAGTCTGATATACTTCGTTTCACCTTAGCTCCGAGCGCGGCCGATGCTATGAGCGGAAAGACCAATCAAACGGCGCAAAAAGCGAAACATCATGGCGTGCTCTTTTCGCTTGATAGGACAAGCCGGCGGACGAGCACGCACAGAGAGACGGCGAGCATTCCAGGTCCTCTCAGGTGCAGAGAGCACGCCATGACGTTGTGCCTTTTTCGCTGTTTGATTGGCCCTTCGGCTCATAACATCGGCCGCGCTCGGACCTTAGCTGAAACGAAGTATAGGTACGCATTCGGGTAATACCTCTGTTACACGGGCACACTTAACCGCGGTTAACTCAAATTTAACTGCAGTTACGCGGCACCCCAGATACCACACTATGCTCTCAGACTGCTATTTCAAAAGAAGTGAAGAGAGCGCGTGCACTGCTTTGATGACTGCTCAAGATGCTCAAGCGCACGTTCGCCCATAGCTTTGACTGCATAGCCGCAGAATGTTGCCGGCAAGTATTGTGCGCTAACTGTGGCTTAGCTTAACTGCAGTTAAGTGTGCCCGTGTAACAAGGGTATAAGACTCCTTTTTTTCTCCGCGGGCGAAGCCATCGCTTGCAATTCGCCGACATGCGCCTTTCGTCGACCACTTCACTGGGAAGAAAAAAATTCTTCCCAAAAAGGGCGTGTCGCGATCTTTGAACACGCTTTTAACGAGAAAATAAGTTACGTACGATTGTGATTCCGGGTTTGTTGGGATGCTTAGAGCGTCTAGATTGAGTTATGAGCACAAAAGACCGATCTCAGAATCGACTTCAGTGCCCCTTTAAAAGCTTAACAAACACGAAGCATGGAGCGTCCCGCGCGTTTTAATTTAGCTCTGATGGGATTGCGATATAAGCCGCTGGAAACGCCGAAGAACAAATCGCCAAGCGAGAAGCGTGAGCATGGAGACACTGACAATTTAAGTAACGCGGGGCGGGGCTTATAATGTCCTCGCTTTCTGATTCGATCTTCTACATTCTTATCGACTAACGCCGCCATGTGATTGGCCGAGGACTGACAATAAAATGCTCGGGTCTGGCCACAGCCTGCCTTTCTTCAACTGTCGGCGACTTTAGTGAAGTCCTCGCAACTGGGAGCGTGCGCTAACAGCAGGAACCAGAGGAACTGGGCCGTTGTGTGACAGCGTAACCGGCGGTTTTTGGCGTGTTCCTTTCAAAAAAAAAAAAAAAGAAGAGTTAACGACCTAATTACACATATTTTAACACGGCGCTTCAAGGCGAGTTTTAAGCAAGAATCCCTCGAGGTTCCGAAGAAAGAATATTCGAGCTCGTATCGTCACGTAGGGTTTTCTTTCGATGCATATCCAGAATTTATCCATAAATGTGCAGTAAAGATATTGGTCGTGCGCAGGTCAAAACTTTTGACGATTGACGCAATCTGATGTCCCAAGACTGAAGAGTAATATCCTAATAAAATAAATATTCTTACCCAATCGTGTTTTGTTGTTCTTTTTTTCTTTCTAATTATTTTTTTACTCGTGAAACAGTCATACATTTGTTTTAAATCAACACCATACTCAAACGAAAATGATTTCTTTTAAACATTGAAATAGTTAATATTCCACATTTTTGAAAAAAAAAAAAAACAAAGACGATGGGTTTTTTTTTTTTTTTTTGTCGCACAAAAATATTTAACATTAACCAGCTGGTCTCCGAGTTACTCTTTATTAAATTTAAAATGTGTTTTTCTTAATACCACGCCCCCCTCCCCCCAAAACTGGATGGCACAAAAATCATTCCACCTCTCCACAAAAAAAAAAAAGAAGAATGCACACAATTCTTTATTGCCTTTGAAGGTATCCTGCTGTTTAGGATAGAAAATCGATACCGTATCGGACAAACCCACTCAGACTGCCACCACATGACATCCCTCGTCGACACTGATTTATTCTACGACTGTTTATGACCCCTTTTCATGAGCACGAAGCAACCCTGTATAACCTGATGCTTTCTTTGGCCTCTTTTACAACCACAGGATGAACTCGGAGCACTATCTTAATGTGCAGAAAGTGCTTGCAACGCGTACGTTTATCGTTCATTATGTTGGTAACTTTGTGAGCTCTAAGGACTGGTAATGGCATTGGGCCGCACAATAATGGCTCGTAATGACCTTTAATGACCACGTAAGAGCGGCTCGAAAAGACGGAGGAGGCTTTTAGCGGCAGTGCATTAATGCATTGGGTTAATTGTTCGTACTACCACTTCAATCACTTCCGGTAGCAATTATACGATGGCGGAACATATCTTAAAACGAGTGCCACAAGAGGAGTGGGTGACACTCTTTCAGACACAATAATTAATAAAAGCTAATTACAGTAGCGTTGAAAAGGATTTGAAACCATTTTGTGTAACTTCAATATTAATCTTAAACGCACTTTGAAAGAGAACTGAATGCATTTTGAGTGCGTGTGCCCACTGCGTGTTATAGCTAGGATGGAAATGCGGATTGGGAACTAAACAACAACAAAAACAAATGCATACAGGTGGTTTTAAATATTCCTAGTCGTAAATACCCCGCTGTAAACATGAAACTTCTCTGATATACTTCATTTCATTCAGTTATAAACACTACACACAGAATTACGTTGTTAGTAGAAAAGAAACCACAAAAGCAGACAGCGACCCTTCGAATAATAAAATGCTAACTTCCAGGGAGAAGATATAACTTGAGCCCCAATCTTAAAATCCCAGACCGTTATTTTAGAAAGTCGTTAGGTATGACGCATAAAAACGAATCTTTACTTCAGTTATTTTTTCTGCAAATTAAAAGAGCCCATCTCGAAAACAATAAAAGTATACGTGCCCTCCAACTAATATACTGTTTTTTCGGTACATAATTTCCGCTCGTAAAGACGGCAATAGGCCATGTCCTTATAGATAAGGAACGACGAGGGATTACAGTCTACGGGCGGGACTCCGATTTCCGTCTTTAATGGTACCGATTTTTTTTAGGAGTGAATTTTTTTTTTATGGATTTCGCGCTTTAATGTTTAATCTCAAAATATGTTTCCGTCCATCGGTCCGTCGGTCCGTCCGTCCCTTACGTGGGTTTGCCGCTAAATGTAGCGGGGAAAGCGATATCACGTGATCTATACACGAATTAATTTTCTCGGCTAAATTTAGCGGAAAATTCGATGTCACGTGACCTATACACCAATTCAGTTTCCCCGCTAAATTTGGAGGAAAAGTGGCGTGACATAACGCTACCTGAAGTCACGAGACCTCAACATCTTGGGGAAATTTACGGCACGCCACTAATATGTCAACTCAGTTTCCACGTTGAATTTAGCGGAAAAATATACCTCACGTGACATCAATTCTCTATAGTTAATTTTATTCGATATAGGAGTTTAAAACTAAAGACAGCTGCCCTTTGTTTTATGACAGCGTACCACTCTTCCGAGGCACACGGGACACGTGGAAGGTTTGCACAACGCTTGCGTTAGCTCCTCAAACTGGTCCCTTTGTTTCTGTCAGAAATGTCCGGAAAGTGTTTAGAAACATATTTGACCAGGGACTTGGACTATTTCCTCACGGACGCGCGTACGAACAAAACTAAAGTTAGCCCAAAGCCGCAGTCTGGAAATTATCATAGAGTCCGTGGCATCTCAGTCACCACGGGGAAATCTTAACGGCTAAGGTTGCAATCTGGTTGGCTATAGCACAAGACCAAGAAGTTCAGGAATCGCCACACCTTGCGACAGTTTAAGGAACCGACAGTTCAAGGAACGCAGGGCCTGACTCCTCCCAAGCATCTCATTATCGCTCCACAGCCAATAAGAGTGCGCCATTCCGATAAGAACTCCAGGGGACGACCAATCACGGACTAAGTAGAGCCATAGCCTCCTCTATACTCATAAAGCGTGGCAGTTCGACGACGGAGTCAGAGAGCGCCCGGTCGCAGATGTGGAGCGCGTGGATCTGGTAGCACAATGCATTTCTCAAAGAGCCTGTAGTCAGCGCACGGCTTTTGCAGCGGCGAGGAACCAAAACATGGTTTTCAAACCCGACGAGAAAAGAAGCCGTAGCGCGAGGAACGCGAGGAGCACGGCACGTCTCCCATATACCTAATGACTGCGCAGCAAGAGCACTCTAAGAAAACGCCCGTGCGTCTACTTTCCCGCACAACACTACGAGAGCCAATCACCTCAATTTATGGAGGCAGCTCAGCGAATGACAATGCCGAAACATATGTTTAGACCAAAAAACGCCCTCTGAGTTGTGACATTAAGCAATGCAAGCGTGACGTTTTGCATTGCTTAATGTCACAACTCGGAGTTCGCGCTTACTTTGCTGCTGCCGGCGTGAAAAAAAGAAACAAAAAAAAGGTTTTTGGGCGTGATAGAGAAACTTAGGGCAAGGAGCTTATAGACGCTCGCCACCTTTTTTAATTACATATACACGTAAAGATACTACGAGTATGCATGTGATTATAACCAAAGTATAGCCGGCGCTAAACTTCGTATATAATCACCAATAATCTTCTTTGGTTATAATTATTGGTTATAATAAGCGATTGGTGTCCTCTTTTCGTTGCTTTCGTTGCCTAAACCGGACTGTGACTAAAACCGCTGTGGCTATGAGGTGTGTTGTTTGTGAGCAGTCCGTGTACTGTACAGTTGCCTCTGTCATGCAACATCTGCCTCTAAAGGTGTATCCACACGACGGACCAAATTGCTGTTTTGGTCCGTGGGTCGTGCATCACGTGATCTTACGTCACCGGTATTCGAGGTCCGCCGGTGGTCCGCGGCCCGCGCTTCTGAGAAATGCCAAGCGACTTTTCTTGCCCGGACCTTGGCGGCGGACCGCAGCGTTTTTAGTACAATTGAAGCGCTAAGTCTGGCAACAAGCTGACTTTTGTTGTTTGGATTGGAATCCAAATCCAGAGTCGTTTTCTTTTGGCGCCAACTGTTGAAGACGAAGAAGACGAACCTTTTGTTGTGCGACGATGGTGGCATGGTGCGACGATGCAACTTTTTACTTCATCGCGCTCGTGGAACAATGGACCTTTTGTAGAAATACGCGGTGCGCATGCGCGGAGTATTTCATGCGCCTGGGTTCGAGAGTATCTAGTTCCAAACAATCCGCCATCTTGCATTTCTCGCCTTTGAGCGGTTTCGTTGTGTCGACCTCGGGGCGGAAGATTACGCACGATGGGGACAAAGGTGAGCTTGGGGGAGCCGTATCTAGGTCACATCGCCTCAATGGGTGAACAGGATGTAGCTGACGTTTTGGGTGTGGAACGGGTGGGAGAGGCCTTGGGCGCGCGTTGTTTTCCAGTCACATAGTCTCGAACCGATTCGCGTGTTTAGGTGGCAGCATATTCGCAACTTTCAGCGATAGTGGTACCGCGGTGTGAGAATCACGCTCCCTAGCTCCTGGATGATTGGCCTCATTATAAATGGACTTGACTATACCTTCCTGACGTGAAAAAAATAACGTAAGGCTCTGATACTGCTCGTATATAGCAAAACTAGAATTACTTACGCGTAGCAGACCCAGCCTCGTACCGCTGTTCTACGACGATCATCCAGATGACAGCCATTTTGATATGCACCAGTGCGCCCCCTATAGGCCGTGAAAGTTGCGAATATTCGCCAAGAGGTCCATTCCCCGCTCTGTGGGATGGCCCTTTTCGGTTCACTTAAGTCTTCCTCGTCCTCAATAGTCAACGTCAGGGCCACCGCGGCCAAACGTCTCTTATGTTCAACCTCCACCTAGGCTTCTTACAAATAGCCTCGAAGCAGCTTGCTGCATGCATTTGGTGGAGCTGTGAGGTCGAGCGGACCGGCCCGTTCGCTCTGTCGTCTGCTCGTTTGGTCCGTCGTGTGGATGCTCATTGCAGTCGGGCGGCCCGCGGGTCGCGCATCACGTGATCAATCGGTCCGCGGCCCAGTCCGTCGTGTGGATACACCTTTACCAACAAGGGCGTTTTGGAACGCTCGTTATAAAAGCCCCTTTTTCTGCCATCTCGCAGTCACTTTTTGTGCAAGATGGCAACGGTCACCGAAACTCCGTTATTATGGCCCGGGCTAGTGCTATGTTTGAACTGAGGGAAGTCAGACAATTTGCTGTTTAAATGTCTGCTCTGTATGCCGAAAATCAAGCTGCTGAGGACGTCGAACTCTAATTCGAAAAAGCACATTAAGGTGAATTATTCTTCAATGTCACTTAAGTTTTTTCCGTTAAAATGTCGTCGTTAAGCTTTCTTAGCCAAAAAAAAAAAAGGACCTTTCTTTCGAGATTGGTTTGTTAGTCGCAGTTTTTCAGCTACATCTCACAATGCTCATTAATGTAGGCTAGCGAAAAGTCTTCGAAAACGGCTTAGTTTAGAATACTTGTATATTTCAGAAGGAGGGTAAATCAATCATGGCAGTTATATAAAAACGCCTACTTGATATTTGTTGGAGTTGTTTCTATACTAATTCGTGATGCAGCTTATTTAGTTAATACTTCGTTGTTCCACACCGCTGATAACTAGAAATTAACAGCGGTGCTTAGCATCAGTCCTAATTGTTTTTCTTTTCCGCCAGTCCCTCCATTCGCAGAAGCTATCAGAGTTGGCGGTGATCTCAAAGAAACAAAAGACCGAGACTACAACCCACTTTCCTGACACGCCCTTGCTGAAGCAGAGGAAGCGACGTTACTAGAGCAAGCTTGCTCCAGTAACCTTGAGAGGAAGATCAACCGTATGCATCAAACTCCCGTTTCTCAAAAAGTGTTCGAAACTCTTGTGGAGACGTTTGTGGTTGAGGTATACTGTCACATACTAACAGCTGTCATATACTAAGAGTGAAACACAAAGTAACGACAAACTAACGCAAAAGTAACGTCCGTTAGTCATGGCGAGTAACGACACCGGTATATCGTTACATTTGCAAAATGGAAACGGCGCTGTGTAACGCGTTAGCTTTTTTCCAAGCTAACGAGTAACGCTATTTCGTTACTTATTTTCGGTAACGGGCACAACGCTGTTTCCAAGCATACGAATATGTGGGGACAGCAAAATTAGAACGTCAACCAACCGCAGTATATCAAGGTGGTGACCGCGGTTGAAACATTCCAATTTCATTATTTACTAGAACACCGATATATAAATCACTACTTCAGTGAAGTTTTTTTTAGAGCGCTGATCTTAGGCGCCCGTTTCCGGGTTGAGCGGTGTCGGCGTCGGCGTCGGCGAAAGCTTCGGCGTAACCGCGCGTTGGATTATAGGACGTGTCCTATATTGACGTCACGCGTGACGTCACGTGTGACGTCGTGAGGGTAAAGGTTCCCGCTAATTTCCGCTAAATCGAGCGGGAAATTTATGTTGCTACATATAGTGGGGAAATTGTTTCACTAAATTTAGCGGAGAAATTTTTCCGCTAAATCTAGCTTAAAAACATTTCTGCTAAATTTAGCAGAAAAATTTCCCCGCAAAATTTAGCGAGCAAATTGACGTCACGTAACCTCAACACCAATTCAGTTTCCCCGCTAAATTTAGCGGGAAAACTAAATTTAGCGGGAATATTTCGCCGTTAAATTTAGTGTGGAAAGTTTGGCTTAATTTAGCGGGAAATTGAGCGAAACTTTTCGGCTAAATAGGAGGGACAGCAGGAGAGGAGGAAGGGAGGGTATGGAGGGGAAGCAGGGGCTTACCGTCCCCCCCGTACCCCCCCCCCCCCCTCTAATAAGGCGTTACTGAGAGTTGTAAACGTCTTTCTTTTTTTTTTTTCATTCACCGTCATAATTACATCAACCTCACATCTAGCAGGTGGCATTCAGAAGTAGTTTTATTAGTTTTAAAATTAGTTTTGGTGCGTTTACGCGCGGAAGACTGGAGGTGCTGACACGACGTAGTTTGTGGCCCAAACAAAGAAATAAGAGCTTTCGTTTTTAGCATGAGTCGGATTGCAGTCGACGCTCAATCCGATGAAGTGAATCGAGGAGCACCGAAAATGCATCGTCACGGTGCTTCCTGTCCATCCCCGGCTAAACCAATCAGGCACAGAAAAGAAGGATCACGGCGCATTTTCTGCACGTTATGGGGTATCCACACGAGGGGGAAATCCGCCACTCTCCTCCGCGGAGCGCGCATCACGTGAGACATACGTCATCCCTTTTTGACGCCTCGCGGCGCCGTTCTCCTCCGTGGCGGAGGCGCGGAGGCTTCGTGCTGTTAGCACAAAAGTTCCGCAGGTGGGTGGCGGAGCTGAGGACGGAGCTCCCCGGGTTGTTGACGTCACGACATCCGTCTGCGGAGTTCTCCTTCGTGTGGATACCCCTTTATATGCGGAGAGCAAGTCGTCTGCTTCTTGCGTAAGGGTTGCGGAGACGTCAGAACGACGCCGAGTTCTGATTGGCTGTGGTTGGAAGGATAGTGGGTAGATCTCGATGTTAGATACCTCGAGGTCTACCCACTCGTGTGTTTCAATCAGCCAATAAAAGCTCGACGTTCTGACATCATCGCAACCCCCGAACTCGCGCATTGGTTTAGTTGATAGCAAAGGCAGACAGGCGATGAACGCAGTGACGATGCACTTTCGGCGCTGCTCCGTTGGCTTCGTTGAATCCTAGTGTTGGCTGCGGTCGAACACAAACGTAGAATACACCACCAGGCGGCTCTGACGTCTCACCGCTGCGGTGGCGGGGCGCATGCGCAGACGCTTTCGGGAATCTGATTCCTGCGGACGCGCAATCTTGATGGCTAAGCTGAAACATCTGACTATAAAAGATTAAAGTCACTGGATCTTGTTAAAGTATTGCCAAGCTTCCCGTATGGTCGCCAGTTTGGTCCATGGAATGTTCTCCTTGACCTCACCGTTCCTGGCGTCCAGATTCAGATTCCCGGACACAGGTTGCATTATAAAGACATTTCTTGTTTACATGAATTTTGTTATTGACGCACAGCTGAAACAAGCGCACAACTTCGCACCATTTAGGGTCGGTGCGTGGCCGCATTGCAAAATATATTTCCTGTCTCGGAATACGCGAGAAAAAGCAATAGCGTTATAAGTTATCTGTAGAGATAAGCACAATTCATAAGTTGATCGCATACGCAGGGCCAAGTACGATTGATAAGTTGATTCATAGCCTCCTCTATACTGACAAAGCCTGGCAGATTGCCACGAGACGCGGCCGCCGTAAATGAAAAGGTAGAGCGGCACACAACGGATGAGATGAGAGCCATGTAACGAGCTCCCCGCTGCGGCGAGACGCCGAAACACACTTGTCCCGAGCGATGGAATGTCCCCTCGTGCTTCTCGCGTTCCTCGGGCTACCGCGTCTTTTCTCGTCGGGTTTGAAAACAATGTTTCCGGTCCTCGCCACTACAAAAGTCGCGCGTTGACTACAGGCTCCCCGAGAAATGCTCGGTGCTAACAGATCCTCGCGCTCCAAATCTGCTACCAAGCACTCTATGGCTCCGTCATCGAACTGCCAGGCCTTGGAGTATAGAGGAGGCTATTGTTGATTTTATACGCACGGCCAAAGACGCTTTTACTGGCGAGGATCGCTTCCAGTACGATGGCGCTAAATAGCGATTGTGGCAGTGCTCGGTGGATGGAGCATCCCCGAAGTGGAGGCGCATCTGCCACGAAACCTGGGTGTAGGGGGGCTATGTTGCGCTTTTTGGACTCCCAGGAGACTAAGGAGAGGGAAGTGACGTCAACGACGCAGCAAATGCAGATTGGATGTTGATTTTGGTTTCTTCTGTCAACATCCAATCTGCGTTTTTCTAGTCGTTGACGTCACTTCCCTCTTCCAAGTCTCCTGGGAGTCCAAAAAGCGCAACATAGCACCCCAGGGCTCGAGCGTCCCGGAAGTTGAGACTACATGCCGACTTCTTGCGCTCGCGTTGCGCCCAGACGGCGCTAGATAATTGGGAGTTTTAGTAGATCGCTTTCAAAGGGCCTGGGCTTCAAAGCATGCATCGAAGTGGCAGCGCGAGCTCCAGCTACAAATAGCGTGGCCTCAAAGCACTATCTACTAAAGCTCTCTAGTAGGGAGTATTCATTGGCGGTCATAGCTGTGTGCGCAACCGCTGAACGTGTGCTGACAGCGAGCTTGCACAGTTATTTTTTAATCTCCATTGTGCACCCTCAATTTGTCACGAATGATAAGTGATGAGGCGGCGAATAACCGAGTAAACTTAACGTTTAATGGGGCAAACTTTTGCCCAAAAATAAAAAGGAAATAAAAGATAACACCAGAGCGTCGCGGGCGTCGAAGTCGGCGTAAGAGCAGGGTCGAACGCTGGGGCCTGACCCCGGCTTGCCACGCGGAGCGCCTCTTGTACACGCGTGGGCTTCTGGAATAATCGGCGTAGAAGGTTCGACGCGCAGAGCATTCGGACCTTGAACAAGCTACAGGGTTCTCGAATTTACCAGAATACTAAATTGCAGGAGCAAATAAAAGACACATCGCTCCCAGGAATCGAACCCTTACTCTTCGCGTGGGAGGCAAACACGATAACCGTTAGGCCACGGCCGCGCTGCCTATTTTGCCAGCTGCGCGCGCGGCAATATCGCCGGTCCTAGCAGCCTATTACTCTAAGCTCGCTCTGAGCATGCGCTCTACTCATCGCCCTAAAATATGGAGTCCAGTGAACACCCTCTTCTGTCAACGTGAGCGATCGAAAGCGTCGCACTGGTCTGCCTGCAACGATTGGCCAAATGCTGACTATAACGCCAACTTGTCTCAATAAGCCAGCAAAGGATTTCTCATCGGCGGAAATAAGAGTAATGTAAGAACTTTAATTTTAACGGTGTTTACAGTGTTGGTTTCAAAGCCCAATGATTTCAAGCTTCTACCATGCTCAATACAAACACTATCTAACTTGTTGTTCGCAAGGTACTGACGTCAGAAGAGGGAACCATAGGAGGGCGCCACCAAAACATCTCGCCGCCAATAGGGAGCCTTAGTAGATCGTGTTTTCAGACCACACTTTTTGTAGCGGGAACTCGCTCTGCCGCTTCGATGCATGCTCCGAAGCGCGCGCCCGTAGCCGTAGCGGGCCTTGGAAAACGATCTACTAAAACTCCCTATTATGAACTTCTAGCAAGCGGTTACCGTGCTCCGCCTACCACACTACTGGAGCCTTTGAAGCATGATTTTAAGAGCGCCCTGCGGTCACGGAATCACCCCGGGCGCGCGCGTGAAAACATGCTTAAATAGCGGAACACGTTAACGGTTTGATAAAAGTCCCTAATAGAAAGTTTTGAGGAACCGTTTTTTGCCCATCCGATACGGTATGGATAACCCTGCGATACGAACTGCGCGTACGCAACCGCAGAACACTCGCACATTTGCAGTTCGTACCGGAAGGACCATCGTAGCCTACAGAATGCGCAAAAAAGGTTCCCAAAAACTCTCTAATGTCGACTGCGTGACCCGGTATCGAATACCCGGTATCAGTTACCGGCCACCGATGCAGGCTTACTGGTAGCCGGTAAGGCTTTGTTCAAAAGAAGAATGACCTCAAGCTAGCTTGTCAGCACTAAAGACCGAGCTGGCATGGGAAATATTTGAAACCAGAAGGACAAAACTAGGACTCAATTGTTTGCATCGTATATTTTACAACAAAACTGGAATCAATAAAGCAGCGTATCTTTTCAAGCGCTCCTACGCCTCCTTTCATTTTGATAATTCCAAAAAGGTTGATATAGGTCGTTATAAAACAATGTGTTTTGGAAGGGAGTAGTAAGCTGGGCGAGTTGGTAAACGTTGAACATGCTAAAAATCGCGCATAAAGAGACGAGGACAAACGAGGAAGGAACACAGAACACAGACAGGCGCGCGCCTGTCTGTGTTCTTTCCTCGTTTGTCCTCGTCTCTTTGTGTGCGATGTTTACCATGTTCAGTGTTTTGGAAATTCTTTTTTTTTTTTGGATGTCCAAAGAATGGTAAAAATCTTTCTGAACAGGTTGTGAGCATTAATAAGAATGACGCTTTCTTTTCGGTCTTGTCTCAATACTACATACCTCCTCCCTCAGAATAATGCCAACGTCCCAATACAGGTACAATGTAAATAAGCAAATGCAAATAAGAGAGTGTTCTCTCTTAGATCAGCACGGTTACTATAGCTATGGACATTGACAAGTTGAGAAACACAGAACGTGGCAGATGCCTGTTATGACAATATTGCTCGGCTGCCAATAGTTGAAAGCTTTTATAAGGGCTTCAGTGAATATACCTACATTTTTAGCCTAAATCATTACTAACAACCAATAGGCACTTGTTCATCTTAAAAGCAGAAAATATTTTACGAGCATACATTGAGTGGTCAAAATGTAGGAAGCATTCTCAATAGGTGCACACATAATATTAACCGACACCACCTCCGTGCTTGAAGCAATCCATCCAAAAAACACTGTCCGCAAAAAAAAAAATATAAAGAAATCTCCAAACCCTAGCAGCACACCTCTTTGGCTCATACTTGGGCCAGTTTGGCTCAAAGTTGGGCCAAGCTTGAGCCAAGTAGGCTCTAACTCTCGCCACTCTGGCCCAAATCTTGGCCGAGGAAGTGTGCTACTTTGGAACCGTCCACATCTTACGCCTCAAACTAGCGTTGCCTCAAACAGTCCCTTGCTTAGTGACACCAACACCATTTTCAACTCAACGACGTCACGCCATATATTTTCTTTCTGAGAAGGGGGGCGGGTTGGGGGGGGGGGGGGGTGTTATTATTATGGGGATAAAGAAGACCTGGTTTTTCAGAGAGAGACCGTTTGTTTGAGAAAGAAGACGATTAGTTGTTTTTTGCTCGCAACGGAGAATGCTACTACTACCTTCTACCATCTCGATCACCTATTAATAAACTCCACTTTCACTCTAACAATATTTTCTTTCAAAATTATATTTTTGTATACTTTGAATGAGCGGTTGTATCCCTCACCGGATAATATGGCAAACAAACCTCTCGTTCTCAGCAGACGCCACGTACGCAACAAAACATTCGTCAAAACTACAAACAAAAATCAAAGCCCGTTATCCATACCGTGTTGATTCATCATTCAGCATCAACTAAACATTGCAATCCTCCGTTTTGCCTTATGATGGACCGCATCGGACGCTACGAGTCATCCCAGTCAATCCAATGCCATGTGAGTGTCACGTGATGGTCGGAAGAAGAGCAACGACGTGCAGGGCGCGTGGTCACGTGATGCATTCAAACGACAGGCTTGTAGCATCCGCTGCGGCCCATCGTAAGTTAAAGCGAAGTATAGCACTAACAATGTCGTCGTCAACAACTCTACGCCGAACACTGAAAGACCTGTCGAAACTGGACCGAACATGAGCTGGCCCGGTTGCATCGCACGTCCCTCGACCCGCACGACGGAAGGCAGCTTGCCAGAAACAACAGCTTCAAGTCGGCGAGTGAAGGCACTGTCGACATCTCCCTGACACAGGTCGCGAATCCCTCAGCCACGACCTCGCTGGCGACTGCTACGATGATGTCGTCGTGGGATCCCAGGTTGCACCCAAAACGTTTGGCGTGGTGCTCAAGCAGGGCACCAACGTAAAGCCCTCCTTGCTCCTTCATAATTGCCGTTGTCACTCCTCTCCACAGAGCGATGGAGACCTCTGTGCCTAGGGTACCGTAATTTGCAGACAGAAATGAGTCGGCCGCGTACATAGGCGGTAAAAGAAACTCTGCCGGAAGGGCCAGTCGCCTGTGGACAGCGTCGTACGTGATGTCCGGCTGCCCTCTGCCGGAATCCAGAAGGGGACGGTAGATCTGGCGCCTCATCTTTTTGTTTGCCAGGAGAGCGTTCAGGTAGTTGTCGAAGAAGACGCGGCTGTTTTCCGGAAAACTGGACAGTTTGTTGTCCAACGCGGTTTGACTTTCGATGCCCTCCGGGTAGGACAGAGTCAACCGTGTTGTATTGACCATATCAGTTAATGCGGAAAACTGAAGCCTTTCTTCGTTGGTTTGAGGGCTTACCGTAGCCATGGTGGCCACGGACGCTCGCCGAATGTAATCGAACATCGTTTCGGCGCTTTTCATTGCTAGCGCGGTCTCGCTGTGAAGAATAGGGGCTATGAGTGTGGCCGCAACACCATATAGCGCCTTGGTCGTATTGTGGCAAACGAGTTCAATAGTTAGCCCTATTTGTCGGGGATCGAAGAATATGAACACCTGCCTCGCTGTTTCCCATTCGATGTATCTTGTGAGTTTTCCCCATTCAATACTATCTAAAACAGCGTCCAGAAAAAGCAGGATATTTTTGTCTTTGAGGATTAAACGATCTTTGGTCGTTAGCGTGAGTCCCGATTCTTGCAGCGACGTTAGGAAGGATTCCGGGCTAATGTGCCTCGAGCGCTGCTTCAGGTCCCCGACATAGATTGTCTCCTCAGGTGAGTGCGCTTCCCTTTCGGACCCCGTCCGTTTGGTCCAAATGCTTCGTACGAGTTGATCAATAAATGCGACCTCTGACGTTCTTCGTTGTGCATTCTCATTACTGGTGTTTTCTGGTAGAACAAGTGCCAGGACAGACGCAACGAACACGACATGGTTCGAGTTCCTATGGTTCACCCCCTCCGCCCATAGCTTGAAGTTTCTGTTCAAGCCAAGCTCGATCAAGGGCATCGAAGACCTCAACGTGTTTCTTGAATTGTTAGGCTGACAGTAATTAAGTTCAATTAGTGCCCCTAAGTCAAACAAGGCGGCCATCTTGAGCATCGTATTGACAGGCTTCGGCAAGGCTGGCCCTGACTCCAGTAAGCCGTGACGACCCAGAAAATTACGCAGGGACACTCGATCGGCAGGCGTCCTTTCTCTGACACACGTCTGGTAGAAGAGGGCGGCTCTTCGCGATTCCGGATTGAATTTTCTCCGTGTTCGTGGATGTGGACAGGAGAGCTTGCGTGGAGACTTGCAGTAGAAGTCGCTCGCGAAGTGGCTGCAACAAACGAGCATCAGCAGCGTCAGCAGAACACGAGAAACGGTGGAGGTCGTGGCAGGGACTGATGCCCAGGTTGAGGTTCGCGAGAAACCTCTGGCGGAAGTTGTCACAGGCTTGGCTGTGGCACGAGTTGAAGAAATGTTCCGGGATGTGCAAGCGGACGTCTGACCTCGTCCTTAGCTCTCCCCTGCCACGAAGTGCCACGATACCCGGGAAGAACCAGTAGAGCAACGAGACTAAGACAAGGACGGTGATCATGACCACTGACGCCACGAACAGGGCGACGAGCCAGCGGCCAGCTTCTTCCTCGGTGCTTGAGATCTTTCCCTAGAAAAGATGACGAACCAGGTACGATCTAAAAACAAAAACCTTGTCTTACAGGGTCCGTCATATCCAGTGAAAATCCAATGGTACTAAAGGCTTGTTCACACATTTGCGTCAGTTGTGTCCACAGCAACCGATCCAGGGGCAACAATCGTGATTGCCTCCCGAAGCTACTTGCATTTTATTGCAACTTTGTGTTCGGCGAACAGATGTCCCGGTGCATTTATCGCTTTGTCGTTTCGGTCGTTCTGAACGCTACCAACGCAACTGTTTGAACCAGGCTTAAAGGGGGACCAGCAGAAATATTCTTCAGCCTGGCGGAAAGTCCTCCTCGCCCTCTTTTTTAGGGGCGAAGCTCCTTAAGGTGTATTCACACGACGGACCAAATTGCTGTTTGGGTCCGCGGGCCGCGCATCACGTGATCTTACGTCACCGGTCTTCGAGGTCCGCCGGCGGTCCGCGGCCCGCGCTTCTGAGAAATGCCATGCGACTTTTCTCGCCCGGACCTTGGCGGTGGACCGCGGCGTTTTTAGTATAATTGAAGCGCTAAGTCTGGCAACAAGCTGACTTTTGTTGTTTGGATTGGAATCCAAATCCAAGGTCGTTTTGTTTTGGCGCCAACTGTTGAAGACGAAGAAGACGAACCTTTTGTTGTGCGACGATGGCGGCATAGGTGCGACGATGCAACCTTTTACTTCATCGCGCTCGTGGAGCGATTCGCCGCTCTGTGGGATTGCCCTCTTCGGTTCACTTAAGTCCTCCTCGTCCTCAATAGTCAACGCCAGGGCCACCAGGGCCAAACGTCTCTTTCGTTCAACCTCCATCTTGGCTTCTTACAAATAGCCTCAAAGCAGCTCGCGGCATGCGTTTGGTGGCGCTGTGAGGTCGAGGGTTAGACCGGCCCGTTCGCTCTGTCGTCTGCTCTTTTGGTCCGCCGTGTGGATGATCATTGCAGCCGGGCGGCCCGCGGGCCGCGCATTATATACGTGACCAATCGGTCCGCGCCTGGTCCGTCGTGTGGATACACCTTTAGGGGCTAGCCATGTCCGTATGTCCGTCCACCGTCGGGTGCTCGTGCTCCTGCTCGTGAGCTCACGAGCAGGAGCACGAGCACCCGACTGCTGGTCCCCCTTTAATACGCAGTTTCTACCCTACTACGCAGCCCGCATTCCTGCGAAGCAAGGGAGGAGGGGGCAAAGAAAGGGGGCGGTTAACGCAACGCTTGCTCCTCCCCCCCCTTTTTCCCTCTTCACCCCACGCGGCGCAACGAAATTCGGCGTTGACATATAACAAACAGCTGCATTTTCTTACTTGACAATTTCTCCGTGGCCTTACTATGGTGCTACCAATACGGACATGAGCAAGAAAGGTCCGTGCAGCGCTCTTATGTAAAACTACCGCTTTAGGACGCGTGTCTCTAATGGCAACGTCCCTGCAGCGCACATGATAGACCAGTCACTGAGATCTTTAGGGCGCATTTAGCAAATGACCAAGCCGAAATACTGTTCAGTTCGTAAACGCAATATCTGTGTGATCTGCGAAAAAGAAGTTCAGGGGGTGCCAAGGTTGAAGTCCTTCTCGACTCACAAAGACGACCCCAGTGGAATACTGCTTATGAGAAAACATATGCCTGGATTCCTCACATTTCTATAGATCGCTGCTCTACCGGACAATTTTTCAAGATACGCTGCCTTAAGCACTCGCTTGGCTTCAGCAACACAGATTCACTTTTGCTCAACATCAATCAAGTGGCATAGCTCTCAAAAGAGCTACCTCCTATTGTGTTTTTCAGATATCGTCACCAACAGAACGTTTGGCCATAATGCTTCGGGCTTATGATTTCCATGTAACCTTTACCAATAGAAACCCAGAACAGCAGCGCATATTGCGTATTCATATAAACGTTTTTTCTGCACGTCCTCATTTCCTGCATGCCATCATCAGCTTTGGCATTTACATTGCCGCCGAGCACGCGAAACAACAATCACCGTGTCCTAGGTGGGGAGCGCCTGCGACGGAATAAACACCCGAAATATCTTGTCTCGAGAAGCGTGATCTGAGCACTGAGCATCATGTTCCATGTCCTAACCTTCCGAGCTCTGACGTAGCTTTGATGTCAGGAACAGAGCCGTTTATTGGGAGAGTTTGGCCATACATTGGTTTGAATACGCGAGCATCTCGGGGCCAACCACAGGCCTCGAAACAGCCCCTAGCGGTGGTCGTGAGCTCGAAATATGTGACACGTCTAATTTAGGTCGTTTTAGCGTCGCTCGAGTAAGAAGGTATAACTCTTGGTGACTGAAAACTTGGCGCATGTTAGGGCTTCGTCATGTCCATATTTAACGGTAGAATAAATGAACGTGCGGTACAAACCAGGGCCGACTTGCTAGAAACAGCGTCTCAGCTGAGACTGGGGGAAGGAAAGCACTGACGAATCCAGCGCACGAGCCGTGCGGGACCGTCTCAATCCGAGCCGAGCAAATCGCGTCTGAAGACACTCGCGCGCCCCACCCTTTGCACTGTTTTAATAATAATTATAATATCTTTATCTGTCTCTGGAGAGCGGCGGCACCGGGAAAAGGCAACAGCCTGTACCATGAAGGCCCGCGGTGCCGCGTCTAAGGAACATGATAATGCGATGAGTATATATACAGCAAGATGATGACGAGATGGATTGTTGCTATTCGCAACTTTCACGGCCTATAGGGGGCGCACTGGTGCTTATCAAAATGGCTGTCATCCGGATGATCGTCATAGAACAGCGGTCTGAGGCTGGGTATACGACGCGTAAGTAATTCTAGTTTTGGTATATACGAGCAGTATTAGAGCCTTACGTTATCTTTTCACGCCAGGAAAGTGTAGACAAGGCCATTTATTATGAGGCCGATCATCAAGGAGCTAGGGAGAGCTATTCTCACACCGCGGTACCACCATCGCTGAAAGTTGCGAATTGCAGAGGATGTCAGTCCATTTTGAAGATGTCCACATTTTGTTGAGGTGGGTCAGCAGCGGGCTAAGGAGATCTGCAGCCTGCCGTTCGATTGGTGCACGGTTGCACAAAAAAGCCCCAGGAGCATGATGGGGCTGTCACTCACTGGGGTCGAAGCATCAGGCACCAAGGGGGTAGCCCAGTCAAAGCAGAAAGCTGCCACCTCCGAGGTACCGAAGGGCTTAGATTGGGGCACCGCCGACGTCCGGTGTGGCATCCTCTAAACGTTGTCGTCGTCGTCGTGCTGCTGCGAGATTGAACGCTTCCATTTCACGCTTTAAATGTCGTTTCAAATATTGTGACGTCGCGGTTTTGCTGATTGGTCGACGCGTTGTCACATAGTTTACGCTCTAACCGCGGGAAGAATATTCGACGCTGGCCGCGGCCTTTGCTCCTCCTATTGGCCAAGCTCTCCCAATATACGGCTCTGGTCAGGAAGTCTTATTTATCGTAAAAACAATATGTATATATATATATATATATATATATATATATGTGTGTGTGTGTGTGTGTGTGTATTAATATTGCTCTTTACAAATTGCGTTGCGGAGGTACACTTTCGAAGCTTATGTGCGTCATATCTTCCGCACCAAAAAAAAGGAAACAAAGAGCAAATTTAGGAGTTAATCGCTGAAATCTGCGAAAAAATCGCGGCTATTGACCAGGGCGTTAAGACTGCTTGAACTAAAACTCTAATCTGCCTAGTGAAATCAAACTGAGCACGATGTCGCATATTCTGTATGCTGTACGTCAAGTATTTCACAGCACCGATTTAATTGCAAGTCAAAGCGGTATTTTGTGTGTGTGTGTGTGTGGTGGGGGGGGGGAGGAGGGGGGCATCTCTGCAATCAACAATCTCTGCGCATACCACAGCTCAACGCAAAAAAGAAAATGTTATATAAAAATGCTTCGCGCGCGTTCTCCAATTGCCTACAACGTTTTCTGTAGGGACCTTTGATTTCCCTGAGCTTCCATGAAAAAAGAACGGTTTTAGAACTCTCACTGCACCCTTTTGCTTCAACAACCTTGAAGTCGAATAAGCTTGATTAAATACAAGGGGATAGCGACCGGATTACGCTGGGTCACCTAAGGGCGAATTTGTACTTACCGATAAGTCATCCATGTTGTAGCAAGAATAACGAGCAAATCACGACCAATCACGACCAGAAAAACGCAGCTGAGCAGCGAACATCAGCCACCGTCTTTTTTTTCGTCGTCAGCTTCGCAACATGCGCTGTCACGCACTTGTCTTTTAGTGAAATTTCGATATCAAAATGAGCACTTTAATTTTAGCGCAATCTTGTTTTCCACTGAAATACCCAAAGTTCGTGCACAACAAACGTGACCTCCGAGATTGCGGAGGTACTCAGCAGCAATACCGAACGCCTTAAAATTACGGACACAAAATAAGAAGAAAAAAAAGCTCCTTCATGTTTGCATTTCTACAAATGCTACAAAGAACGCTTTGTTAGGCGCTTCTAAATTTTAAACTTTTTTTTTTTCTGGTGGTCAATATTGGTTCATGTTTTAGTGTGAAATTCACCACAATCTTACTTTCGGTTGAGGACTTTTGTAACGGGCCTTGTAACATGCAAATTAGACGTGCTGTCAAGAAACAGCACTGAAAGGTCCAAAGGAACATTAAAAAATGTAAACATTAAAAACAACAAGCTCAACATACTCAAAACGTTTATGCGGAAACGGTTGCAAAGCGTCCTCGTACCTTATGACAAGAAGTCAGGATCACTGCTCGTGACATCAGGAGTGCGCTGCCGTAGCCTTCCCAAGCGAAGCGTACAAGACACGTGACATTATCGCGTGATGTCGATTTTTGTGACGTGTGTTAGGTAGACATCATTTTCCGCTCGGAAAGCTTTATAGACCTTTTCTTTAACGGCGGCGCCATCTTGAGAATTGCGGCGCCGACGACGCCGTCTAGCGGTTTAGAGAACGAAATACCGGCTAGTTCTGGCAGCACAGCTATCTGGGTAGGCAACGGTGTGGGTATGGGGGGAACTTGGCTAGACTTGGCTATGGTGAGCTGCAATAATTTGGTTGGAGCTTGTCCGGTTGTATCCAAAAAAAAAAAAAAAACAAATTAGTCGTTAGTTGTTTATACAGCAGGAGTCTGCCAGAACATGGCGACATTGTTACCCACTGTAGATAAGCAATTTAGCCAGTGCGGTACAACCGCTAGCCTGGGGTCTTTAACGTGCACCACGCAGTAGTGATACACGACCGCACGCCGGTACGATGCTCATCCAGATCGAAACGGGCAGGGGTGGGGATTGAACCCAGGATCCCTGGGTTCTGCAGCGCGAGCTTTCGCTCCACGTGCTCCGAGCTGGTGTGCGCTAGCCCACTCGGCCACCGATCCAGCTGGCTACTCACAGGCCATCACCTTGCCTCCTCGAGAGAACGACGACGAAAACGGTGGGGTGTTTTCATTGAGTTTCCACAGCGAAGTGTATATGAGCAGTTTAATGTAGTCTATGCAGGTAAGCTCTCGGCATTTGATAGCTCCATCTTGAGTGGTGGCATGTAGACTTTTTCATACCTTTCACATACCATGGGGCTTGCAGTGATAACCTAATTAAACCACCTGCACCGGGAATTAAAATCGGTCCTCTTGTCGTAGACCAAGTGGTCGTGAGCTTAAACGTGGCGTTGAGTCTGATACGAATCTCTCGCGATTTAAGCTCGCAATCGACTGACTTCATAAATAAGGATTCTTGGGGAAAATGCGAAGCTCGATAACATTGCAGCCACACTCGCGCTGCAGCTTCTTGTGCTCATGGCACACTTTCTGCTATTGTTCTCATGCTTTTTAAAATTATTCATCCATCCGACGACCACGCAGTGGTAGCCAGACAACCGTAGATTTTCGGGAATTGCAGCACGGTAAAAAGGAGCACTCGGAACTACCTCATGCACGACGTCCGTTTTTAAGCCTTTTCGCCCATCCCTTGGCGATTGCATACCCTGTGTCAGCGGGCAATCCAAAAGTGCACCAGGTCGAGGGTACGTCAGTTACTGGCTGGTTTGAGGTTATGCGAAAAAGGTCTATAGATG
Organism: Ixodes persulcatus; assembly: GCA_013358835.2. NCBI lineage: Eukaryota > Metazoa > Arthropoda > Arachnida > Ixodida > Ixodidae > Ixodes > Ixodes persulcatus. Next base: position 517,986 of record JABSTQ010011259.1, read on the forward strand.
GATGGCACTGGCTGTGCCCCGGACACGCGCTCGTTGGAGTGCTCGCTGCTGGAATATTTTTGTTTTGTTCCTTTGTGCAGTAATATCTTTGTGAATACGAGGGGCGTTCATAAAGTTCGTATTATCGGCACAAAGAATTGAAAAAAAAAATGGAACAAAACAGGCATCAACATGAGCGCGCGTCCCTCTAGTTTCCGCATAGTATAAACATCGCATGCTATAGTAGCTTGGAACGCCTCTAGAGAGTCGAAACAGAAATGGCACCGCCCATCGGTACCAAGCACATGCAGTGATCCGTTTTCTCCGTTTGAAGGGAAGCAATGCCAAGGATATTCATTCCAATCTGGGAGCGTTGTTCAGGAACAACGCCCCAGTTTATGACACTTTGGTTAAATGGCGGAGACGCTTCCAGTGTGGCCAAATAAGAGGAAAGCTTTTCAAGGACGGCGACAAAGTGATTGCTCAAATGGAGCGATTCCTGAACCCTCAAAACTAGGAGTTCTATAACAATGGCCTCCGGCGTGTGGTGCATCGCTAGAAAAAGTGGGTAATTTTTGGTATAGAATATGTAGAGAAAGTCTCAACTCCTATTCGAGTTTGATTGCTGAATATCTATTCCTTCGTGACAATAATACGAACTTTATGAACGCCCCTCGTACTCATATATATAAGTTATGAAAGTCAGCATGTAAATCATCTGTTCAAAACCAGCGCTCCGTTGTCTTTATCGGCACTTAAAGTATACAAGGCACGAACACGATACTTTGAGCGTAGTTGTAAACACGAGACTGGCGAGCCGGACAAGGGACAAAACACAGAACGACACGGACGAAGTCTCAGAAGACACGCGGACGAATTCTCAGAAGATACGGACGAAGTTGTGACTTCTGAGACTTCGCCCGTGTCTTTCTGTGTTCTGTCTCTTGTCCGGCTCTGCAGTCTCGGACGAAGTCTCAGAAGACACAACTTCGTCCGTGTCGTTCTGTGTTTTGTCCCTCAGGTTTACAACTATGCTCAATTTACACCAGCCAGCCTGCACCCTCACCATTGCTTCAATAATATGATACGCCGTTTTAGGGAACGCTAATGTCCTTCAGAACAAACTCTTGGTTCTAAAGAATCGGCGAATGAGAACCGGACTCGCTTACCTTTTCGCCACTTCTGCAAAGGAGTTCGTTATGAAGGACTTTTGTGCGTGCCTACAGAACAGGGGAATTACGCGAGTGAATCAACGAACAAGTTTAAAACGGAAAGAGGTGAAAAACAAAGAACTAGCAAACTATACATGCTTACGAATGGAAGGTTTCGACGATGAATTTTACAATTACAAAAAGATGCTTCAGCAAATGCACAACAACTGAAGGTAAACAAAAATCACGAGATAATTTATTTTAACAAATAGGATGGTCTAACTGGTTCAATGATCCTGTTGCGGGTTTACAGATGTACGATGTAGAACATGTGCAACAAAGAGAGGTGAAACAGTTAGGACGAGCTGTCATGACATAAAAACTGTTTCTCTTCGGCCTCGTGAAGGTGACCGGCTCAAAATGAGCCACACAAATCTCCTTTCCGTAAATTGTTCTATCGGATTGTTGAATGAGTCATGGTGTGCTTCGCGGTTCACTGAGCACTCCCAGAAAGTTAAACATGCATATAAATACGAGAAATCCTCCTTGGTTAATAACCGCTGACAGAGAAAGTGAACTTGCCGTTCGAACGTTGGGAAACGGAAGAGTGAATCTTTCGAGTCTAAACCGGAACTGCCGCTCTACTTTGCATCACAGTATTTACACAAACCTTTCAAAAGCTTAATTACATTTCCCGAAACATTATTCGAACATATTTTTTAACTGGCAAGCGAAACGGGGGGGAGGGGGGGGGGGGGGGCGTCGCAGGAGGTTTGTCAGGCAGAACTGTACGAGCAGAAGCCGACGAGCAGACGCCTCGGCGATGCCGGCACGGTCGATGTCCCAGAGATTTTCGCGCAGCCGCAGCCGTGACTACAGCGCCACATGAAGTCCAATTCAGCCTTGTCGTGCATCCCAGTGGAGGCGCGTGAACGCGCTCCGGCAGAGAACTAGGTTGAATTGCCCGCCAGGGGATCAATCCGGAGCTGTCTGCTTCTGGCTGCGAAAGCAGCTAAAGTCTCTCGATAAAATTCACGCTTTCATGTACAGCCAACCATTGCTGTGGACACGCTCAAGACACGTGCCCTGTAGCGGGTGCTCCGCCGCCAGTCGCCTCCAAGGGCCACTCATTTAAGTGATGCGCCGCGATTTGCTTCAAAGGGCCGCTCGAGACACGGACCTCGTGCGCTGGCGCATTTGAATCTACATGCAAGGCAAACGCAAGCATATCGAGGGGCTTTAGTGGTTGTATTCTCCTGGAGACGTCACGGTGAGAATAATCGTGTCAGTGACGTCTAGAGATGTAAAATTTCATGAAATTTTGAGGGGAGTGAAAAAAACAAGTTTTTTTTCATGATTTTTTTAGAAAAATACGAAAAATTGAAAAAAAGACGATTGCGCACAGGGCTAGTGAAAAACCTGACATTTATTTTGTTAACATTGAAAAGAATTTAATTGTTACATTACTGCACCACAAAAGTCCCAGGCTCCAGCAAAACTTCTGGTTTCAAAATCAAGGCACGATTTTACGTCAAGGCATTGATTTAATGGGAAATCCAACAACACGGGAAGGCGTTCGCGCACCTCGAGCGTCGATGAAAGCTGTGCCAGGCACTCTTCGTTTCCAGAAATCTCACAAAACGTTGACCCCGAGAATAGAAGTTTCGTCGATCGTTACCAACCTGATTCAACGCAGTCGCGTACTTTCTCGGAAAGAACCACTGAACCTGCGAAGCCACTGTGTCGTCTGCTGGCGATGATGAAGGTTTATTGCTGGCTTATGGTCAGCGCTTTATGGTAATGAGATGATAAAAAAAACTCTTCATGATTAGATATTGAGAAGACACAATGCTTACAAAACATTATTTACTTTCTTATCAGACAATTTCTAACCTCGCGTCGAGCCCCTACTCATTTGTCCACTACAACGACCCTAGAAACAGTTCGTTTGGAGCGGAGCGCCATGTTGTGACGTCATCAATTATGGGGTAGATTGGCGTATTTACCAATCTAGTCAGATCTAGAAGCTTCGAGGTCGCCTGCCTGCAGGAACATACGCAAACACCTCTTCACCTTCGAAAATAGAACTAAAGTTTACCGTAAACAAGCAAGGATTTATTGTAAGCCAAGGGTACCTCAGTAAGCGCACCTGCAGTTATTCCATATGAGTACATAGGAACACCAGTTCAGTCAGAAGGGTAGGAACAGTTGTTCAGAGTAGTGCAAAAAGTGCTAAGAGGGGCTGCGGGGTCGCCCCCTCACGCCGCTAGGAAAACTCCCCTTGCTTTCGAGCAAGGGGGGAGGGGTTTCCTAGTTCCTACCCCCCCCCCCTCCCCTCCTTATCCCCCATCCCTGCAAGACGACGAAGTTGCTGCCTCGATGGGTGACTATGTGTCTTGCACCCCTTCTTCTTGTATAATTTATTTATTTTTTATTACAGAGGCAATATATACACACCAATGTTAACAAAAGCACAGTCCGGCAGGCGCATGGCCATAGCTTCGGAAAGCGAGCTAAGCACGTGGCATACACACGAGCTCTGAAAATGGCACCGACCAGGAGCCTGTTTTTTTAATGATCTGTACTTGGGGGCAACATTTCTTGGTAATCAGGCCAAAGTAGGGTGCCTCAATGTCCTTCTGTTTAGGGCGATGCCACCTTTTGTAGTACCCGATGCCAACAGCAAGCGCTCATGGGTGAAATACAGAGGAATTGTCTAAAACAAAATGTCGCCATAGCGCAGTCAGCGCCACAAACGCGTGCAGGGACTCGCTCTTCCACGCGCTTCTGAACAAAAAATAAAAATAAACGTGTGGGACAAAATGGCCAAATGTCTCCACACTACGCAAAGCGCACATGAAGGCACCCTAGGCCAAAGCTGTTGGTATAGACCTTTTCCGCTTACTCTCGCCCCCGACCGCCAAGTAGGTATATCCGGTATGGGCGACGAAAAAATATTAAAACGTTTCAACCTGCAAATAGTAAAAAAATAGAGGGGAGGCAAAACGAGAGTGTGTGACGGTTACGTTTTTGTCCTAAATGCCTTCTATTGGCGCGGCGACGGCAAAACAATGTTTTCGCCCATACTGGAAGTGACGACAATTCAAGATGGCGGCGCCTTTGCGAAAAAGGTCTATACCCGTGCGCTCGTCCACAAAGAGCTCTGATCACAGCTGCGCTCGCGCGGTCTTCACTTCTGAAATGCCAGCAAATCTTTCCGCCCGGCCGTGGTCTTGCAAGTAGCATTAAATGCGCCGAAGCACGGGGCCCGTGCCCCGTGGAACGCTTTGAAGCAAATCTCGGCGAGGCACTGAAATGACCGGCCCTTGGAAGCCAGTGGTGACGCAGCACTAGCTCCAGGCATGTGCTTCACGTGTTCGCACAACAAGTGGCTTAATTTTTGTCGGTACTGGGAGGGAACGCGAAGTGTGAATTTACCGAAAGTTCTAAATGGAACAAGGAGGGGACACCAAAAAAAATATGTTAACGCTAAATCGGTATTTACACGAGAAAAAAATTCCAGGTGTTTCTTCCCGGGACGTGCACCCTGCGACGAAAACATCAGGGTCTTGAGATGCGCACCTAAAGAAGAGCAAAAAATACAAGGACGAGGAAGTAAGCAGACAAGAGCGCTATGAACCGCTAGACTGAAGAGCAAAAGATGATCCCTCCCGACGGCACGTCTTCGGTGTGAACGACGAAGCTAGGGAAAAAATTACTCACGCCGCCGACATGACGCACAACTCTGCAATAAGCAACTCTGCAATACTGCAATGAATGTCTTTCAAACTTGTTTTTTTTTTTTTCAAGCATGCCCTCCTTATTCACGCCGGAAGACAGGGCGGCCACAAGCACCAGTAACGTTTTCAGTGAACTGGGGAACATGTTTTGTTTAACTCCAAACAGTGCAACTGAAAAGTCAGTCCTTGACGTTCCCTTAGCCAGTTAAACTAATAAAAAAGGCGATCGGTATCACTTTGTAAAGCTGTGCAGTTTGAGTGAAAAGAAGGACGAACGCCTTTTTGCCCCTGTGGTTACACGACTCATTGATCCTGACACCGATTGTGCTCCTCATTTGTTCTACTGGCTAAGCAAAGGTCAATGAAGGGTACCTCCGATTCATCGCAGTACAGTCTACACACAGCAATTTCAGAGAATATTGGATCCATCATTTGTGTGCAGCATGTTGATATACTCTGCAAGGAAAGAGGGTGTGGCGCGACGAAACCGAAGAGAGGAACCTGAGATGCCGTACCTTCTGCTTTAGTACTTGTCACCTACGTCATCGGGTCTCAGGCTACCATGCAATAACACGACATTAGGATTAGTGTTATCGCAACATAAAAAGAAGAATAAATACCGTTTGACTAGAAGCCGCCTGAATATAATGCAATACACACAGTAATATATTTAACACCATTAAAAGTGTAATAGTACTCAAAACACCCTTCTAACACCCATTATTTCAACATGAAGGTTGTTAGAAGTGTGTCCGACCAACACCGCCTGAGATAACAAAGCCGTAGTGCCGATAGACATGTCGTCATCAGCGAAGGCCAACGCTGGGCACAAATTGGACACGACGATTGCGTCAACGTTCGGCTCAAACTTGACTCGAAGCCGAGCGCTGACGCAGTACTCGTTTCCCATCTGGGTCCAGCGTTGGCTTTCGCTGGTGACGCAGAGGCGGTGTTGGTCCGACACGACTAAAAAACCATCTTTCCACCTTTAAAATATGAAAGGGTGTAGGCAGGGTCTTAGAAGGGTGAAAGAAAGGAGTTAAGTAACCAGAGTACACCCCATGATGCTGCTGGGGTGTAAGTTTGGAGTTTGGTTCTTGAAAACAATAGAGAGTAGTTTCACATTAATGCCGACTGCGGTCAACACTACGTCCGATAAAGCCAATAGAAAAGATTATTGTCATGACGCTTGTCGTCTGTTTGCCTTTGTAATACGCAGCTAGACCAACCAAGCACAGTGAATGCATCGCGATTTTTTCTGCACTTGATTGGTCTAGCCGGCAAGAGCAAACGTTCGAAGACGACGAGCACCATGACGGTGCACTTTTGGTTCTGCTTGATTGGCTCCATAAGATCATGGCCTTGGCTCTGGTACGGTGCCGTAGGACGTCGCATGTAGGGCATTTATAACAGCCGATATTTAAAAGTTTAATACTATCCGTAGCTCTTTAATCCTGTCGACTGCTCCAGTTGGTCTCATCGACTACAACACAAAAGCAATTTGTTGGAACACATTGCCTCCACGCAAACGGGAACAGGGTGGGGATTCACCAGCATAGATTTTGGGTTGATTTTGAACCAGAAACGTGTCATGTGCATTTCACTATATCTAAGGTATTGTTTCCTGTTGTCTTTTTTTCTAGGAAGCAGCAAAAACCCTCGCTTGTTGTGGCATCCACGCGGGCCCCAGTCTCAAGGAAGCTGACACGCTCTTGTACGGTTGGAGGAGACGGCTGCTTCGGATCATCGACACACGGGAAGAAACTACAACCTATCACGCAGCTAGGTGACGTTTTAACTTAACGTACACAAGAATGCCATTTAATGTTTACAAAATATTGGAATATCTTTTTATGTGTCGATATTTCGAGACCTGAGGTCATCGCAGGACGTTTTAATGCAACATACAAGGCATCATTCAACGCCGAAGAGTTGTATGTGCAACTAGGAAGCAAAAATTAAGTAAGTTCTAACCTTATCCTCCATAGCTGAGTTTTTAACACAAGTGGGTGCAAACATGCAGCAACCACTTCGAGCATGTTTTTTTCTTTAATATTCTCAACAGCTGAAATAGATTCTTATCGCACGCACCGTATGCAGTACAGTCAATACAGAAACGCATGACTAGCACATGTTCAGTTGACTGTGACCGATTGCGTCACGACTGCTTTTTACTGCTTATGATAAGAATAACACATTGGAGCCATTAATTGAGATGCCTTGGTACACTTACAATCTGCATATTTTCACTAATTTTACCATGGGCATTAAATGAATCTGCAAATTTTACAACAAACCTTCGTAGATATGATATTGTAAATACTACAAAACCTCCAGTCTGGTTATACGCGGGTCGGAAGTGTTCTAAGGCTTTTTGAGTGATGATGCCTGTGTTTCAATCATAAGCAGTCACAAGCGGTCCCAACGCAGTCGTTCACAGTCAACCGCACATCTGTGAACCAGTACACCCTTGGACCCTTGCACGCTTTTGTAGGGTGTAATGGTGGCTTGAACGCCCATTACATATATATAGGTATTATTGTGTCCAAGATACCCTTTTCTAGTGGTGTTAGAGTGTGAGTTATAGGCACTGCAAAAAACCATTAAGGGTGTAAATTAATTTAAAGTGCACCGTTTAAAAGGGCACCGGTGCAAACGTGTTGAAACTTAGCAGGTTGCAGGGGTGCCTCTATATACATTTTGCAACACCCTCAAGCGCACACAAATACGCCCGCGCCGTAGTTTTGAATTGATTCGTGTTTCTAACAAAACATCGTTTCATGCATTTGTAATTTGTAAACAAAACATTTATGTCACATTTTCCTGACTGTAGTTGTTGTGTTACCTTTTTGGCAAAATTTCGTTTTATTCTAAACGTAGCAAGGCCTTTGCAGCTTCTGCAAAAAGGCTGGAGCCAGCCAAGTGGCTGGTAGCCATTTGTAGCCAAACACCGCAGCCGTATCCATCAGGGTTCGGCTTGGATCGGCGTGATCAGCGTAATGGTCGTTGTGGCGTTTTCGTGATTAAATAACAATGCTATATTCAAAAGCACTTGTCAAACCAATTTATAGAATCCCAAAGCAACACGACGATAGACAAAATAATTCGACCGATGAGCTTAGCAAGAAATTTGTGCATATATCAGCGTGCCACACAGCGCCTGGCGTGTTTGTGTGGTTGTGGTGTGGGGCAATAAAGAAAAAAAGCGTGGGGTTGGTGTAGTGGCTGTGACGTCTGCTCCTCACCCTGCGGACCCGGTTCGATCCTTGATGCGTGATGCGCCCTTTTCCCCTATATGTGGTGTTGGTTCCTTGGTGTGAATATTGCCTGTAGAGGGATTGATGGATTAAGCAGAATGGATGTGATTGCAAGTGGCACACGGCTTCTTTAATTCTCCGAAATTAACGTTTTGCTGCGGTTTAAATTTTAGGCCGTATAATCGTAGGCCGCTTGTAGGCAGAAAATTTTGGATATCAAGTACCGCATAAACTTGTCACACCTATTGAAGGGCCGCATGATAACCGGCCGTTTGCGTTGTGAGCCGCATAGACGAACAGCTTGTAAGCGGCGAGATTAGGGTCCGCTTTCCTGGTTGAAGGCGCACGTTTTAGCCAGGATTTGACTAAGAGTTTATAGTGACCTTGAAAACAGTGCCATATATCAATAAGGTATGATATAAATAATCAAAACGCATATGTTGAGAATAATGGTTTTCCTTCATCCAGCTAATAATGGGGTTATAAAGCACCCTGAAGTTTGCGCCCTTCTAACGCCCCTCTAAAAAATGTATTGACCCATTCGAAACACCCTTTATAACCAAGAGTGCAACGCCAATTACAACACCCATAAGAGGGGTGTAATATTATTCCAAAACACTCTTTGTGGAGTGTGTAAGAGAGTGAGTTATAGACACTCGAGTGTCCCCTTAAGGGTGCGAATTCTTTTACAGTGAACCCATATAAGATGTCCAGGATGTCACTTGACAAAACGGCAAGACCTTATTTGGCACCAACTTCTTAACCGGCTTCGTCAGGAACGATCCCCAGGCCTCCACCTCCTAAACCTCCAAATCCTTCTCCTCCGCCAAACCCTCCACCTAATCCCCCACCAAATCCGCTTCCTAGTCCTCCGCCAAGTCCTCCGCCAAGTTCTCCGCCAAACCCTCCGCCTAATCCACCAACAAGTCCAACCCCGATTGTCGGCAGCACAGGAATGTAGACAGGGTACGGAATGCCCACGATGTACGGTAGCGCTACGGGTGCCAACGTGGGGTAGCCGAAGATCACTTGAGGAATCAATATGGCCGACGATGGCCCACGGATTGGCAGAAAACCGCCGAACGGACCTCCAAAGCGACCTCCGAACTGTGCGCCAAAACGAGTTCCAAACGGGCTTCCGAAACGGTTAGCGTACGAGTAGTAAGGATAATAGCCTAGTCGTCGACCATATGGTTGAACGTGTGGTTGTCCATATGGCTGACCATATGACTGGTCGTAGGGTCCGATTTGCCTGGACACTCTTCCTGTTGAAAGGGATGGCCACTGGCGAGGTGATGGCGCACTCACGAAGTCCTTGAACTCCCCTGCAGGACGTGACAGGATTAAATTTAAACAGTGACGCGTAGTAACAGATACTAGAGCCGCTGCGAGAACAAGAATGACAGAGTGCTTCTTTGAGATGCCCGGAATCCAGCGTACACTGTTGTCCTCTGAAATGCTTTGGCTGCCCATGGGCGCTGGAGGCCTACATGACGATAAATTGCTATGAAATGTAAGATGTCGTTTCGTTTAAAAAAATATTAGATTAAACGAGTATTGCATTACATTAAGCGGGTCAGGAAAAAAATATACCCTTACTAAACACGCCTCAAAATGGATCTATGACGTCTTTAACTAAAAGAAAACTGAATTAGTTTTTTTTTTAATTGCAAGCACAACATTTGGTTACTCGATGTCTCTCCGCATGTTCGCGTGCATGTGAACTTCACAGTCTGCCAAAAATAACCTAAAGCGCATGCTGCACATGCTTACAAGTATTGGGCACAAGGAGTGATGCCGCACAAACCGGGAGATTTCCGCGAATCAAAACAAAACTTAAAAGTGCCGTTTTTCGAGTTGCGATAGCCTCTCAGAGTTACCGTGTTTACAAAAATAATCAACATGCTGCTTATTGGCAACTTTTGCGAAATTAACGGTACCTTGGGGCTAGAATAGAAAGCTGTAGCGGCAGCGTTGGACGCCAGTTATTTCAGACCAATTAGATATTCACAGTTTCTGAGGGCTTCAAAGGCGCAGCCGTGAAAGTAGGTTCAAAAACACGCGATAAAATTCGCCAACAAACCAGATTCCCGTTTTTATCTTTTCCGTGGAGCACACATGCAAGTCGAGCTCGTGTTCACCACAAGAAACGTGGCGAATATTGAAGCCGAGAAAACGATCCCCGCCCCCCAAAAAATGTGACTGGCCAAGACCTAATTATTGAGAGAGGACGTTATTTCTATCCCTCACATTTGTGCAGTAATTCAGTAAATAAATTACTGTAACTTAGTTGCGTTTTCGTTGTTCATTATTTTTGATTAAAAGTAAGTGTAGCTGTAATTCAATTAATTTTAGTCTGAGTACAATGTGATCCAGTGAAACCCATGAGGTCTCATTTTCCAATTCTGCGCCTCCAAAATGGCTGCGATCACAAGATAATGGGAAAATTGAGTTCCAAACCCTAAGCGTTGCTTACTTAGGGGTTTGAAACGAGAATTGTTGAGTACTGTATTCCTTGAATTGGATTCTACATCGTTTATGGCTCAAGCTTGTGATGGTAAACACGCTGTTGCTGTCGTTTCAGTCGATGCGAATGATACCTCTAACAAGGTTTTGGTTTTTGTGAAGGAGACCACCAGATATGTTTGTAGTGCCGCCCCGGTGCATTATTATGCTTGCCGGCGTCTCGCACATTGTTGAAAGTAGGATTGCCAAGTGTCGCAGGAATCCAGACCGTCAACCCTTTTTCAAATCTCCGGGTTGAGAGTTCATCGGCATGAAGTTGCCTGGGCATGGCACAAGCTAACGCAAACACTCCTTGGAGCAACCAAGCTAGATTCTCTTAGATTCATTGAGCTACAGTTAACTTGACTGAACTCCCACAAGAGATCACTTGTGTGGCCCTTGTAGCTTATTTTTCCCCCAAATTCGTAAAAAGAAGTTTCTTCACACTCCATTTTAGTGGCACCGTATGTTTCCTCGAGTTTACTACCAAGAAATCCTCGAGCCAAGTCTTTGACAGGGGGCACCAGTTCTTCGGAAAGCATCAAAATGGCGGCGTCCACAAAAGGATTGGAGAATGGGGTTCTGATACACTAAGCGTAACTATTCCTGTTCATGTTGGAATGGGAAGTCTTGGCAACTGTATTCCTTGCATTGGTTGCAACATCCTATGTGACTCGCTGCCGTGCCGATGAACATGTTGCTGCTGTCGGCTTAGCTGATATGAGCGGTACCGTGAACCTGACCTTAGTTTCTGTGAAATTAACCAATGGAAGTGTCTGTAGTGTAGTACGCAAGCCAGCGTCTCGCAGTACTGAAAACAGGCTTGACACATAATGCGAGGTGTACCCGCAGTTTGTCAACGAACACTTCCTGCGATCATAAAGTTGTAAACTTAAGAAAACACTTACCCGACTTGGCTGAAACGGCAAGTACCACCCGGTACCGGGCAGTCGCAACGGCCATGGCGACGGCAGAAGTGACTAAAAACGCCCGAAACAATCCTGTGTGTGGAGCAGGTATCATCCTGGCGAATCTACACGAAATTGGCCTTTGTGCGAGTGTCCACCGAGCCAGTGGGTTCTATAAGGCAGCCGGTCAGAAAGCTGGGACGCAGCGAACGGTAACTCAACCAGGTCGGCGCACGAGGCAGAGTGTTTGTTGCTCGCGGGCGGACCCCAAGACCCAAATCGTGCGCTCGTTGTCCCATCGCGTCGCCTGTGTCAAGAAATGCGTCTGTCGTCGCCGACCTCTTTCGCGGTAGCACACGCTCTAGAAGAGCGTTCCCAAAGACGACTCCTTTCTGAAGGCATGCTCGGAATTTGGCGAACGCGTTCGGAATATTGGTTACAAAAAGGTATTTTAGAAAGTTTCTTTTTTTGTGGATACGTGTGTGTGCATGACTGTTCCTTGGAGTACTTGAATTTACATGAAGTCACACCACTCAAGCATCATACATCGTTCAGTGTTCACTGAAGACAGGATTTAATTATTTGCAGACACGCCTCATTCGAGACAGTTCCGTTTACAACATGCGTACGCTTAAAACATGTCTAAAGGCAGTTTGTAATGGCCAAAGCGACTAGGCCGTCATACAAGAAATAAACACTCCCCAGATACCATCAGCCTGTCGTTTCGTTTGTATGGTGCATTGGAACCGTCTTTTACACGTTGTTTGAAAAAAAAAATATTCGATTACAATTGCAATCACTTTTGGCTAAAACGTATTCGATTATATCACTTTATTACTTGAGAAGAAAAGTCATTGTGTGTTACCTAAAAAAGTGATAATTTCGTTTTCGATCACTTTCGATTTTCAAAACGACAGAGGTATCTGCCGGTTCTTAAACGGGTCTTTCGTACTGTCTATTATTGGATTATAATCACCGCATTGTAAGCAAATGAACGTCTTAATCTACCAATTTCGATAATACATCCTCCTGTCCGAGACCTGGTTCCAGGATTCCTGTATTTGAAAAATGTAGAAAGAAATAAGGGTGCCCTTATAAAGGCCAGTGAATAAAGAATAACGGTTTCGAGTAATTTTAGCACTTCCAAAAGTAATCACAGTACCCTTGAATTGCTTCCTAATAAATGTGTGCAAAGAATTACAAAATTACTCAAAAATTAATCGATTACAAGTATTTTGATTACTTGTAATGAGTACCGCACAAGTATGATAGCAGTGTTACCGCGACACGAATGAATCGAGAGTGGGTGTAGTGTTTTTTCAACAAGCATTCTCGTGTCGTAAGAGCGTCGTTCGAGGCGATAGGCACAGACTTGTAAGCGGGACGCCTTTTGTTTATTAAACATAATAGAGGCGAGAAGGAAGGGGGAAGGGGGGTTTGATGGCCGAGAGTTTTCAACACACTGCAGTTCATAATGCAGTGAGCATTGTGCCAAGGGCGCAGTGCAACAGCCCAAAGTTGGCTGTCGCAATGCTCTGACTAAATTTCTCAGATACAGCAGAAACGACAGATACTCCTTCGGGGATCACAACTTACCCCATTCTAAACCTTCGTAGGATAAATCTGAATTTTTTTACGTGTGGCGGAGGTTCCACTATCCCTACCGGTGAAACAAAGTATAATGCACTTCCTGGCACAAAGATTGGCCAGTAAAATGAGCGCCTGCAAAGTTTTGACCCGCACGGAAAACCCTTGCGCGAGCGCACGTAAACAAAACGTTTCACCCCAATGCCGCCCAATAGTGCCATCAACAAGTGTAAGGGTTTATACTTCTAACTTCCAAGTGTTGCCAGTATGCAGGGTGTGTGATTTTAATTCGAACAGGTTTATGACAAAATATCCATGAAATGTACACTAATGCGGTTTGTGCAGGTGAGCTATACGACCAGGGGGACATTATATAGGTTACTAATCTTTACAATAAGTAGAATAATTAACTACAACTTCTCAATTCTATTTTTGTGTGAAGATAAACAATTGGTATAAATTAGAAACTTTTGCTGAGCGTAATCGAAAAGCACTAAATCAATCAATCTTAGAACGCCTCGAAGCATGTGGGAAAGGGAAGGGTGTATCAAAGTTACGACTCGTGGACCAGGCGCATAGCTGGCAGTGAGGAAACGCGGATGCTAGTCTTGTCATCCGCGTATCCCCACCACTAGCGTTTCGCCTCTTACACGAGTGGAAACTTTGGTGCACCCCCGCGTTTCCCACGTGATTCAAGTAGTTCACAAATTGACTGATTTGGGGGATTTCGACGATGCTCAGAGTTCCTAATTTAAACTATGCGTTTATCTTCACAAATTAAAATATTAATTAATGTATTTCAGTTAATTATCCGACTTATCGTGAGAATTAGCCGCCTATATGATGTACCCCTGGCTTGTAACTCGCCTGTACAAACCGCATTAGTGTACATTTTACGGATTTTTTGTAATAAATTTGTTTAAATTAAAAATCAAACACCCTCCATATTCAAAATTATTCAAATATATAAATATTATTAAAAATTTAAAAATTATTCAAATATATAAAATATTCAAAATTAAAAATCAAACACCCTCTATATTGACTATATTCTTCTGCTGAAAATAACGAAAAAAACATAATCGCAAAGTTCAACAACTGAGATAGAAAGTTTTGTTTACATTCATCTGTCGGCTGTACTAAATAATCAGACTATCAAAAATTAACGGCAACACGGACGACTCTCATCTGTCACTCCCAACCCACCGAAGAAAGTAAAACTAGTGTAGAAGAAACTTTAAAGAGGAAATAGGCCATGGGTTAGCCCTGCTTTCTACGCTCAGACGCCGCACCTCTGGGTGGTGTCAGGGCGTACGTGCGACCCAGCCCCAACTCATTCGATCTCTGCACCACCCTTTCTTTACCGATGTTCACCCTCCGAAGCTGCTGCTGGTGCTGCGCCTGCTGTGTCGGTCTCCTACCACTAGGAACAACCCTAACGGAAGGCTTGGCGTCGCTATGCACGTACAAGACGGCTTCGTCACCACCAACTCCCCCCTCAAAGACGCCGCCGCCATCTTCGCCACCGCCATCGGTGCCTCCGCCACCGAAGTCCACCCCTCCTCCGCCACCAATGTCCACGTCACCACCACCTCCACCGTAGTCAACGCCACCCCCACCACCAATGCCCCCGTAGTCGAAGCCGCCGCCTCCGTTCACGACAGGATAGTAGACGGGAACATAGACGTACTGGATTCCGCCGTATCCGCCACCGTAGTTCCCCATCAGGAGTCTGGTGTACAGGGCAGTTCATCAGGCTGTTAATGCCGCCGAAACCTCCGATACCTCCGCCGTAGCCGCCGCCGAGACCGATGCCATAGCCGCCGCCGTAGCCGCCGCCGTAGCCCCCCCTGTAGCCACCACCGTAGCCTCCTCTGTAGCCGCCGTAGCGCATGGAGCCACCTCTGAAGCCGCCGCCCCGGTAGCCACCGCGCCTGCCACCGTAGCCATACGTGCGTTTCGATATGTGATGGGAGTCGCTCGCTGAACCTTCAAACGAGCAGTGAGGTAGATTATTGTACCAGCTGTATCTTGACCAGAACTACAAAGTAACTTTATTCACTGGCCAGTGCTGCCAACTCAAAAACGACAGAAAGAACGACGTTCCTCTTTTTTCCCTATTTATCTGCATTTTCCTTCGAAGTTAGGCATAAATACTTTTTTATTATTGATTATTTCAACCTCCGACTCCGAGGGATGGTGAACTGTCCGAAAAATAGTCGAAAACAAAGAACTTGAACAAATCTAAGAGTGGCGACACGACACGTAGTTAGATGAGAATATTTACTCTCGCTCACTCGCTTTATTTTATCTCCGGGTGATTCAGTGCACTATTTGATTAGAATACGCAAATATGACGTGAAAGTAACGACACGTTTCAATCTTTGAAAAGTAACGGAAATGCTTTTTTTTTTCCTCCATACTACTGTAACTTATAAAGGGAACTCTTTCCAAGGTTGAAAAGGAACCAGGAACGAACTTTCGTTCCTGTTTTGGGGGATCACACCAGATATAAGTGAGACAAATTTTCTCGTGTGGTTTGTTTTTAAAAACAGGAGGAAACGATTTTTGTTTGTGCCAATTTTCAGCCCGACTTTCGATTGTTGTCCTTGATCACCGACACCTTAAGAAACCCGGTGCGTGACCTATGAAGTTCGCGCTTCTTCGCTATTGGTTCTTCGCCGTTTCTATTGACGAATGCTGCAGTCTCATTGGCTACGGAGTGATAATGAGATGCTTATGACTTTGCACGCTCTGATCTTGTTATGATGTTGGAGACCATAGTGTGCGGACGGGGGATAGATGTATTTCAACCGTGAATTTATCCGTTCCACGTCCTCAGCCTTCCAGATGCTCAGCGGCGACGAACAGGATTTCTATCGATGATCCGTCGAATTTGTTTCCGACGATTCCAACGGCATTATGATGGATTCGTAGAAATATCACTCACCCATTTCAATACACGTCAGTGCAAAGACGAACACGACGATGCTCAAAGTCACCATCTTTTGTTCGGCCTCGCCGAGGGTACTGCTTAGAAGTCAAGGTTAGTCCGGCCTCGTGGGTTCGTCGCGTGACCAGCTTCTTTGCTCCGGGAACATCTGGTCTGGCGTTGGCAATCCTCTCGCGTGCATCGTTCCTATGGAACGATTGCCTCCTCTATCCCGTCGCCGCTTCTTCGCTCGTACGGTTTGCTGTTTCATCGGAAGAAAGCATAAAGCCACCATCACACTGCTTGCAATCAGCATACAAAAGGCAGACACTGTCCGAGGCATGTTTCTTCCTTGTCCTGCCAGAGTGGTGATGCCAAAACTGTCTGCAGGCATTTTCGAAGCATGCACGAAGCAAACATGATTCTAAGACGCTTGAGGCATGTTTGCAGACGTCGCCATGTCTGCACCAAACACAATGTCTTCTGTATGATGCACAAGGAGTGTTTCTGTGGCTTTACAACTGTGTAATGCCCGATTCACGTGGTGCAATTTTATTTGCGAGTTGGCGATTGCGGCGTCGCTCGTGTGGCAAAAAAAAAAAGTGCCGTGGAAGCTGAGGTGGCCGACGTCAGCTGCGAAATTTGCAAGTAACATCGCACCACGGGAATCGGGATTTACAGCTGAATTTAATGAGCTTATCGTCGGAGGCCCAGCTTGACATAAACCAGACAAGTAAGAAGTATGAGCGAAGGAACAATGTAAGTTAACCGTAAAACTATGTAAAAATAAGAAAGCGAGAAGTAAGAAATAAATGTCGAGTGAGTAAAAAGCAGAGGTCGGCATTTTAGGTCGCCCTCACTCACCCTCACCCTCACAGCCACGCTAACCTTCAGCCCTTCACTCACCCTCACTGAACCTCACGGCCCGCACGCACTCATGGCCCTCATCCCCTCACGCCACTCACGCACTCACCGCCCTCACGCACTAACCGTCCTCACGCCCTTTACGCACTCATACCCCTCACGCACTCATGGCCCTCAAGCCACTCAAGCACTCACCGCCGTCATGCCCCCAGCGCATTCATACCCCTCACGCTCCTTACGCACTCGTGGCCCTCACGCCCAACACGCACTCACCGCCCCCACGGCCCTCATACCCCTCACGCCCACCACTCACTCATGGCCCTCACGCCAATCACCGCCCTCTCGCACTGATGGCCCTCATCCTCACGCCACTCACGCACTCACCGCCCTCATGACCCTCACGCCCCTCACCGTCCTCACGCCCCTTACGCACTCATACCCCTCACGCACTCATGGCCCTCACGCCACTCACGCACTACCGCCGTCATGCCTCTCACACACTCATACCCCTCCCGCCCCTCACTTACTCATGGCCCTCACGCCAATCATCGCCCTCAGGCACTTATGGCCCTCACGCCCCTTACGCACTCATGGCCCTCATGCCTCTCAGGCATTCACCGCCCTTACGGCCCTCACGTACTCATACCCCTCACGCACTCATGGCCCTCACGCCTCTCACGCACTCACCGCCCTCACGGCCCTCACGCACTCATACCCCTTATGCCCCTCACGCACTCACCACCCTCACGGCCCTCACGCACTCATACCCCTTACGCCCCTCACGCACTCATACCCCTCACGCACTCGCGGTCCTCACAACCCTCACGGCCGTCACTCACCCTTACACTCATGCCTTTTTCCTGGTTCAGAAACTCAGAAACTCAAAGTGAGTTAGGTTTCCTGAGGTATGAAAAGTAACTGAACAAATTAATAGAGTGTTAAAGGATTCGTGCTTCAACGTAAAGGGAAATAAATGCAGTAAATCCGACTGAGTTTACTGGAACAGTGCTTCGTGCCATACTTGATAGAACACGGAATATTATTGGAGATATTGTTTAGGTAGGTGGCATGAGCCATATAGCCCGATTCAAAGGGAACAGTTAACTGCCCAGCAATATTCCGTTCATCCAGAACAGGCTTCACCAAAAGCTTTGGCTGGGGGGCCGGATTGGGGACGTGTTGCCATCTTGAGGGCCGGGACATATTCGAGACAACATAAATAAGAAAATACAAAAAAAGAAGCCTAAATAAGCATTTAACCACAAAAATTAAACAAGAGCAACAATTTAAAAAGAAATATAAGGTCGACACATATATGTATGTACTTCATTTAAAGAGAAATAGTTTACTATTAATGGCATTACAAAATAATTGTGAACCCGAGAACTCTTCATGAATAAATCAAAGTGCATAAGAACTTTAGCATATTTCCAGAGGGCAAAAGACTCAAGAAAATGGTAGATCACACCAGATGACTACGAACGATATACACGAGAACGCAAGGAAAAGTTTTCGTGCGTGCGCAGAGATGAAGCAGGGAACTGAATAGTAATTATTGTGGTGACAATATACAATAAATAATATGCCCAGAGCACCGTCGTTTTGATACTTTTGTTTAGGCACGTGCGAATAGTGTCTGTTGAGTTCCAAGAGAACTCGAAGCGAATAGTGGTATTGGCCGAATATTTTCGAATCGAATACCTAATAGTTTTTTCAAGCTTTTCACTGCTGCATCATGCCTAAACGAAAACCGATCTGAACTCGTAAAGGTGTTTCCCAAGCTTTTACTAGTCCATACATAAGCTAAGTTCATTTTAATCTAGCTATATTTATGGGCCGTGAACTCAGAAACTCCATTGCCGGAATGGGAATGGCAAGCAAACAATGCATTTGGCATAAAATTAAGCAAATAGAGATGGCAATGTTCTTACCATATAAAAATATATTTTATTAAATCTACAATTTGATAAAATAAAATAGACAATCATGAATGATGAACGCAGGTTGTCAGGACATATTTTCCTAATATATACTCTTGCAAAACAGCCACCGTTTAATCGTGAAAATTTTACTGTAGTGCATATATGCACATTCACAAAGTTTCCGTTTCCTTTTACAGGTACCACGCGCGCACATGCAATATCCCGCTTTGAAAGTGGGCTTTCCTATTAAGAATGTTATTGCAATATTTGTACTTTTCAAAGTGTTGATCGCTGCGGGATAGCCCCGTTGATGAGCCCCGTTGAGCGCGCTTCTTCCCGAGCTAATAGTGCAACTACGGAGAAGCACCAACCGCAAAAGCAAGCTCCGCGGGTGTTGCTTCTCCGCAGTGCACTGATGCTCGGTAAGAAGCACGCTCAACGGGTCTAGCCCGAACCGGCCGAAACTTCGAAAAATACGAATGTCACAGTTCATCTCGAAGCGAAAGTCGAAGAGCCTATTATTCGAAACACTACTACTCGAAAATTCGAATATTCGAGCATTTTTTCTCTCATTCCTTCTGATACCTTCGTTGGCGTTTATGGAGTGTGGTGCGGCGCCAAATTTTTTTACGAGCGCTCATTTGTTGCGTTGGTAAAAGCGGGCTAGGGCCGACGTTCACTGGAAAGACCATGTCCATCCCATGGCCGGCCGGAGCGCGTCGCGGGCCGAATCTGGCCCGCAGGCCGGGGTTTGGGGACCCCTGATCCTGAGTCATGCGGTGACAATTAGCGTTGACAGCTCACACTGTTCATATGCTTGCATCCACGCATTAGCATCTGTGGCTGACGCTTCTTTTAGCTTACGGTTTATTTCGCATACATACTAGTAATTAAGTTTTTATTTATTTTATTATTGGATTTTCTAAATTGCCCATAAAGGCTTCGCACAAAGGGAAAGGGGGCAAAACTTGAAAATACATGTCTACGAAAACTCAGAAAAAAATATAATAAAACAGTGGTCAGGCTCTTACATATCGAACAAAGCCGTGAGTGCATTTCGAAAATTGTTGTGGTCCTTGTAAGGCTGCAATATCATCCGGAAGTGAATTCCAGTCAGAAACCAGTGTTGGTGGTAATGCATTATATCCGGCGTTAGCGTAACGCATCATTATCCTTTTCTCTTTCTTCCCTTATTTCTGTAACGTAGTAAGGTACTCGTTACTATTCTAAGAAAGTAAACGATTAAACTACTACTCTAACTAATTTAGAGTATACTGGAAACATCGTACGTTCACTCGGACAATTTCCAAAGGACCTAAAAAATACACTTTATTGTGTGTGTGTGTCTAGGCGCCATGCGATATTAATTCTTGCACTCATCCAAAATGTTGCCTCTCTGTTCCCCACGCAAGCGCTCCCACGTTATAAAAGCTCCAATGCCCTTGCTGCATACCGTCAAAACAGTAAAACAACTTAAGGCGTTAGAAAGTTACACAAAATTAACGTGGACGTTACTTCTTATCGGCAACTGTAACGCGTTCCTTCTATTTTGATGTAACGTAACGCGTTTTTTTTATTCACAAGCGACGAGTGACGTATTCCGTTACGTTTTTTTGTAACTCAACAGCCCTGCAAGAGGCTGATAACTGCAGATAACTGTATTCATAAGACCTATAAAAATAGTGTCTGAAACTTGCGTTGCAAGCAAAAAAAAAGTTTTGGAAGTTCCCATGAAGTTTGCAAGATAATGACGACATAGCCGCAACTTCCAGATGAGAGAGACAATTTTGTTGTATTGCTCGAACTTGGAGCCGCTCCCGCTCGTTCTCGGCCAACAAGCATTCTCCCTTATTAGCGCCATCAGTCTCATTAGGAATTTTCTTAGGTCGTTTCCGCACTCACCCAGCGCTCTCTGCAATCTGATATGAGCTTAGAAACACGAAAGGGAAAAGTAGCGGCACGCATGCGCAGTAGTGGCGTCTTTTTTGCGGAGACCGGAGACTAGCGGGTAAACGCAGCATTTCAAAACTGCCTAATAATACCACTTACCACGTCCGTTTTGAGAAATGCGTCTGCTACCGTGAAACTGTGCAACTTGGGGTGGCCGTTAACAGAGTGAGAAGCAACGATATGCGGAGCACCGGAGTAATCAGCAGACGTGAGGTTTTACTTCTAGGACTGTCGTTCGACGTGTTTCCTGTACAAGAGATGGCCTGCACAATAATAATAATAGTAATTTCTTCACATTTACTTCCCCGCATTGCGCGCAGTGGGTCGACCACTGCGTTCTTTGGGGTGCGTGCATTGAATAACGAAGAATTCCGTCCCTAAACACAGTCTGCACAACAACCATGGAGGATGGAGGTTCACTTGTCTTTCGGCAAGTGAACCTCCATCCATGAATGAAACGTTTTTTTTTGTTTGTTTTTTGTCTTGTAATTCTCTCGGACATCGCGCGAACAAGCAAATCATGGAAGCGGCGGGAAAGTAGGCACATAGTAATTTACTGATTGGGGAGTGTAACGGAATTTCACCCACGTCGTTACATTAATTTAATATGAATCCTTCTCAAAATTTGCCGTAAAAGACCGAGAGGCAGGCGTTCGGCTTTCGCTTTGCACGGCTGACTAAAGTTGCGGAAGAAAGCCCTCCTTTCAAAAAAAAAAATAAAATAATAATAATAATAATATTAAGCAGGAGGGAGGGGAAAGCCAAAGGGGAGAGGGATACATTAAAGGGCTATCTTAGTGACGCTCTTCCGAACTTCCTAACAAGCTGCCAACAACTGCGCCCACGAATAAATTCCCACGCCCGCGGTTTGGTGGGGACCTTATGCGGGGAAGGTTTCCTTACGGGTTCATCACTCGCAAAACAGAAATGGCCAATCTACCGTCTTTTTAAACTTTTGAATCTTTGGCTATGCTCTTAAAAAGCAGTGCTCTTGCTCAGCATGCGCCTAAACATAGAATTGGAGAACCTTCAGACTCGTGCCATGCTCGCACTTCTATCTCAACACAGTTGTCTTTTATCTGTGAAGAAAACTATTCTAATCAAACCGGAGGGCGGCAGACGTCTTTCATTCCCACCCCTACTTGTTTCGATCTGAAGGAGCATCGTACCGGCGTGCGTTTGCGCGTCACTGCCGTACTGCGTGCACGTTGAAGTCGCCAAACTAGAAGACGTACTCACTGACAAAATTTATCATCAAGAGCGTCCAACAATATTGCCAATACTTTGGCAGACTAAATTCACGTTGTCTAAACACGAGCGTTTAATTTGTTTGTTTTGGCGAACACTCCTTCCCCATTGACTTTAGAAATACGACTCCTAAAAGGGCTTTACCACGTGTGAATAAAACAGAGAAGCTGACCCCTCCAGTGGGCGGTTAGCATTTTGACTTCTTTCTCTCTCTCTCTTTCTTTTACAATGAATTTAATTTAGTTTAGAACTGGCGTCCAAATTTGTTTATTGCATATATACCACGCTGGTAAAAAATGTTTTCGTTCAATTCAGTCTGCACAGTACCGGTGGTTACACCCATTAGAAACAAAAACTGGGTGGAAAACGAAAATAATTACTGTATTATTATCGTAATTCTTGACCAGCTCGCTCGTACCTTTGCACTATTTGCATTATCATCATTGCTGAATATCGCCGTGGTCACGACATGACTTCCTAGATTGCCATGTTTGAGCACATGCGTTCTCAGAGTCTATGGACACACAGCCAAAAGGTGAAGACGAAGCCAGGGAGTCTAAACTGAAACTTCGAAAAGTACTTTGGCAGCACCTGGTAAAAGCACCCGTTGGCTCCTGCCCTCAGTTGCTGATCTACGTTATATAAAATTGAG
This sequence comes from Ixodes persulcatus, assembly GCA_013358835.2. Taxonomy (NCBI): domain Eukaryota; kingdom Metazoa; phylum Arthropoda; class Arachnida; order Ixodida; family Ixodidae; genus Ixodes; species Ixodes persulcatus. The sequence continues at coordinate 540,681 of JABSTQ010011259.1, forward strand.
TAGTCTGGTGTTGTCACGGCCTGGTGATTTTGGTAGCATTGCTGGACGAGTGGAGAAGAAAAAAAACGATCTAAACGTTATGTTATCTTGGTGTCTTGTTTCCCGAAACTCTTGATGCTGAGAAATGAGCCACTTGTCTCTACACCCTTTTAATAACGTCCAAGCTATCTGAACCTTCTGGCAATCGTACAATGCGCCGAGAGAGTAAGTAAAAGGAGACGAGAGCGTATTGGGACATCAGGACGCCGAGCTCTGATGGGACTGATTAGTGGGTCGACCTAGAGCTAGCTGCCTCTGTCTCCACTGCACTCGTCCAATCCGTTAGAATGCGGAACGCCGGCGTCCGGCGTTTGGTTCTCGCATGTGGACGCGTTCGACGACCGCAGCGGAGACAAGGGCAGCTAGCTTTAGGCCTACTCACTAATCACTCCAATCAGAGCTCGGCGTCCTGAGGTCTCCTCCTCCCCCTCAGTTTCTCGCCGCATACGTTAAGTACGAAAGTTTAAATTTTTTTTTCAAGATTCTTTTATAGAGGAATTCTGAAAGAATTACACCAAAATGAATAAAACCATTGCATAAATGAAGGTCATCACCAACATGTTACTACATCAATAAATGTGCAGAACGTTCAAGGAGAAAAGCAGAGAGCGGGTTTGTTTTTAAACAAAACGGCGCTTACTTATTGGAACGCATAACATAAACTACCCTCATTCTTGCGAAGCGAAGGACGTGCAGGGGGATAGCGAACATTACGTCAACTCTACTTTCCCGCGGAGACAGCTGCGGGAGCTGGCGTACTGACGGGCTGGCCAGCTGGATTAACAGCCACTGTGGGGTTCATATAATACACGTACGGGTAATAACCGTTGTAACCGTACGTCAACATGTAAGGATAGCGGTAATAGATGTACGGAGAGTAGTAGTAGGGTGAGTACAGTCCTGAATAGATGTACGGCAAGTACAACGAACTGAATGCCAGATAGGGCCAAAAGAAAAAGCGTTTCTGACGCCGAAGTACTTTGTTCTCTTCTGTCGTTTCCCTCCTGCGTCGGCTAGGAGCGTCCTGTTCTGAATACCTGGTCGAGTCGTCTATCTGAGTGTTGCGGTTGACCAAGTCCGTCTGGAGAGCATTCACAAGTTGGCTGTTCAACAATATAAATGTTTTTCGGGCGATGCTTATTGGTAAACCAGAACCGTTCAAGTCCTTAAGCACGTGGTTGTCGGATTCTTCAAATAAGAAATGATGCGCCAGGAATGATACAAGCTCTGGAAGATGATGATGAGTCTCATTTTTGAACACTTCTTCCAACAGGAGTAGGGTTTCGTCGATAAGAAGCCTCTCAACATGAAGTCGATCCAACAGAACACTGAAGAGTTGACCCTTTGAAAGTGGCATGCCCTTCGCAGTAGAAGATTCGTTACCACCAACATATGTAATGTCTTGCTCTGGTTCTTTCGTAAAAAGCTCGTTATTATAAATGGTTGCTTCAATAGCTTTCTCTTCTTGTTCCTTAGTAGTCTCCATCTTTAACATTTCAGTGCGAGGAAACATTAGAGTCAGTTTCTGCTGCACTGTCAGACGGCTGATTCCCTGGTTCAGATCTGAAAGAAAGACGGTAAAACAGGTATTTGTAAACCCGTATATTTTTACATTGGTGAAGCACATATCATAAGTAATCATGGGCAAACGCTGTTCGACCATATATAAGCCAGCCACGAGCGAAAATAGGATTAACTTTTAAATTAAAATACTAGAAGATATCTTTCCAAGATTCCGTGGGGTGTGGATTTACATGTGGAACAAAATCTAGTATCTTCCTACAAACTACATCTATACCCTATTTTACTTTAATTCCAAACGCGGCGAACGTTACAATCTTATGGAACTAATCAAAAAGTGCCGAAAGTGCGTTCTCACAACACTCATTATCTTTGTCCATTTGCTATCGCCGATTAAATTAATCAAATGAATGTTCCACGTTCCTGCGCCTTCTGCTGTACGTAATTGGTTTATCCAGTAAGAGCAAAGCAACATAAACAACATGCGCCGTGACGATGCCCTTTTTGGCGCTGATTTATTGGCTACATCAGATAGAAGCGTTGATTATTACTGTGTCGGACTTACAGTGAAACGGAGTATAGTAAAGCACGTTGCTCTGCAAGTTGGTGCGTTCATATACGAATATAGAAGCGCAAATAGTACATTGAGGTTTAAGTTGGACAGGACGGGCGTTACCTTGTCTGTTTACTTCGTTGTCCCCGTCTTAAGACAGGGTCGGTGCCTGTCCTGTTTTGCTTGCTTAAACCTGTCCTAATCGCTCGATTTTATTTGTTCTACAGTAAATGCTGCTTAAAGTTGCGTACCTGACGTAAGAATCGGTCCTGCCCAGATCGCTGCGATTATCGTCAGCAGGAAGGCAATCCTCGCCATGACGTTCCTGAGATGCATCAAAGTCTGGTGCCTAGATGTACGCAAGGCCACTATCCAGGAGCCGCCGTCTTATCCACCCAACGTACCGAGACGCCTGAACGGCAAGTGTCTAGTGTTACTCCAACAAATACCAGCGGTTCGCTATATAACATGGCCAGCATTCGTTAGTTCCAATTTCCGAAAGCTTCCGCATTATTTGAAAGTATAATAGACTCCATGTGTACCCCTGGTCTATATTTTATTGAGAAATGAACCAGAGAGCCCTGATCGTTTTATTATGCAATGTAACCCAGCGAAAGAATTTTTACAGGTACGAGTAACACAGAACATGATCTTGTTTGCAGTAGAGAAAATGATGCATGAACAATGTGAAATGCTTGAGTGTATGCGACTGATGTAACGGAACGTCAGGGCACGAGAGGATAAGCAAAACAAGGTACTTTGGCCTTGTCGCCATGTCTCGTGTAATTCGACGCACGCAACTGGACGTTTTTGTTTGAAACATTTATACACCCTTGTGTTAGAGAGACGGATTCCCCATCAATACAAAAACATTTTGTTTTTGTTTTTGGCCCGGGTAAATAAACTATGCATCGCAGAAGCCTCAAATCCATGAGAATATGACAGCGGCTGGAATAGAACGCGAAAGTTTGAGAACATGACGCTACATAGATAAAAAGATAATTGAAGAAAACAAAAACGATATCTATGGACCGACGTCCACCTAGATAAGCCTAATGTCGTAAAAACAACAAATAATAGTTCGGGCGCCTTTTGCATCTATTTCAGCGAAACAAAGTTGTCAGCAAGAAGGAAAACAACACTCTCTTTCTTGCTTGACAGGAGTTTTTCACTAATATCAATCCCACCAGCGCTAACAATGTCATTTTGTTTTACGACATTAGGCTTAGATGGACGTCGGCTCATAGAGAAAGTTCTCGTTTTTCTCAATTAACTTTTTAATCTTGGCAAACTTGATTCTTAAACTTTCGCGTTCTATTCCAACAGCTAGCTTCGCATCCTCGCGGAGTTTAAACTTTCTGCGATGCATGGTTTGGTTGTCCGGGCCGAATAACACGGTTCTCTTTCTCGGGAACTCTCTTACAATCATTTTAAACTATAGTTACACCATAAAAAGCGCAGCGCGTGGTGAATTCCAAGTATATTAAAATGGATGAATATGTGGCCAATGGGATCACGGCGTAGACCGATAACCACGCGGAAGGAAACAATACGCGAGTGAGAACATTATAAGCCACGCCATGCATTTTTTAACCTCTCGGAAACTACGGTCAAAAGTAGAATAGCTGTATGCCGATTGCTTCTTGCATTTAGTTTTTAGTACGCACTTGGGCTTTTTTGTGTGCTTTATGATAACCTGGTTATAAACACGTTAATATTCTGTTTCTTCATCGCGGTCTTTGTTCTGACCGCCAAGAGAATTCCATGGTATACATATTAAATGGTGATTCTAACTAAATGTCAGGGTTTCCCTGGTTAGCCAATAACTTTCAAATCGGCAAAACAAAATTACTTAACATGAAACCTCTATCAGAAACTTATTCAAAAGTAGAATAGCTGTCTGCCCATCGTTTCTTGCATTTACTTTTTAGTGCGCACTTGGGCTTTTTAGTGTGCTTTACAATAACCTTGTTACAAACACGTCAATATTCTTTCTCCATCGCGGTCTTTGTTCTGACCGCCAAGAGAATTCCATGGTATACGTTATAAATGGTGATTATAACTAAATTTCAGGGTTTCCCTGGTTAACCAATGACTTTCAAATCGGCAAAAAGAAACTTACTTAAGAGTATGAAACCTTATTCAGAAACTTATTTAAAAGTAGAATAGCTGTCTGCCCATTGTTTCTTGCATTTACTTTTTAGTACGCCCTCGGGCTTTTTTGTGTGCTCTATGATAACCTTGTTACAAACATGTTAATATTCTGTTTATCAATATATTTTTTACATCGCGGTCTTTGCTCGGACCAAGAGTATTACATAATACACATTATAAACGGTGATTCCAACTAAATGTCAGGGTTTCTCTGGCTAGCCTATAACATTCAAATCGGCAAAAAAGAAAATTACTTAAGAATATGAAACCTTATTCAGAAACTTATTCAAAAGTAGAATAGCTGTCTGCCCATTGTTTCTTGCATTTACTTTTTAGTACGCCCTTGGACTTTTTTGTGTTCACTATAACCTTGTTACAAACATGTTAATATTCTGTTTATCAATATATTTTTTACATCGCGGTCTTTGCTCGGACCAAGAGTATTACATAATACACATTATAAACGGTGATTCCAACTAAATGTCAGGGTTTCTCTGGCTAGCCTATAACATTCAAATCGGCAAAAAAGAAAATTACTTAAGAATATGAAACCTTATTCAGAAACTTATTTAAAAGTAGAATAGCTGTCTGCCCATTGTTTCTTGCATTTACTTTTTAGTACGCCCTTGGACTTTTTTGTGTTCTCTATGATAACCTTGTTACAAACATGTTAATATTCTGTTTATCAATATATTTTTACATCACGGTCTTTGCTCGGACTAAGAGTATTACATAATACACATTATAAACGGTGATTCCAACTAAATGTCAGGGTTTCTCTGGCTAGCCTATAACATTCAAATCGGCAAAAAAGAAAATTACTTAAGAATATGAAACCTTATTCAGAAACTTATTTAAAAGTAGAATAGCTGTCTGCCCATTGTTTCTTGCATTTACTTTTTAGTACGCCCTTGGACTTTTTTGTGTGCTCTATGATAACCTTGTTACAAACATGTTAATATTCTGTTTATCAATATATTTTTTACATCGCGGTCTTTGCTCGGACCAAGAGTATTACATAATACACATTATAAACGGTGATTCCAACTAAATGTCAGGGTTTCTCTGGCTAGCCTATAACATTCAAATCGGCAAAAAAGAAAATTACTTAAGAATATGAAACCTTATTCAGAAACTTATTTAAAAGTAGAATAGCTGTCTGCCCATTGTTTCTTGCATTTACTTTTTAGTACGCCCTCGGGCTTTTTTGTGTTCTCTATGATAACCTTGTTACAAACATGTTAATATTCTGTTTATCAATATATTTTTTACATCGCGGTCTTTGCTCGGACCAAGAGTATTACATAATACACATTATAAACGGTGATTCCAACTAAATGTCAGGGTTTCTCTGGCTAGCCTATAACATTCAAATCAGCAAAAAAGAAAATTATTTAAGAATATGAAACCTTATTCAGAAACTTATTCAAAAGTAGAATAGCTGTCTGCCCATTGTTTCTTGCATTTACTTTTTAGTACGCCCTCGGGCTTTTTTGTGTTCTCTATGATAACCTTGTTACAAACATGTTAATATTCTGTTTATCAATATATTTTTTACATCGCGGTCTTTGCTCGGACCAAGAGTATTACATAATACACATTATAAACGGTGATTCCAACTAAATGTCAGGGTTTCTCTGGCTAGCCTATAACATTCAAATCGGCAAAAAAGAAAATTACTTAAGAATATGAAACCTTATTCAGAAACTTATTTAAAAGTAGAATAGCTGTCTGCCCATTGTTTCTTGCATTTACTTTTTAGTACGCCCTTGGACTTTTTTGTGTTCTCTATGATAACCTTGTTACAAACATGTTAATATTCTGTTTATCAATATATTTTTTACATCGCGGTCTTTGCTCGGACCAAGAGTATTACATAATACACATTATAAACGGTGATTCCAACTAAATGTCAGGGTTTCTCTGGCTAGCCTATAACATTCAAATCGGCAAAAAAGAAAATTACTTAAGAATATGAAACCTTATTCAGAAACTTATTTAAAAGTAGAATAGCTGTCTGCCCATTGTTTCTTGCATTTACTTTTTAGTACGCCCTCGGGCTTTTTTGTGTGCTCTATGATAACCTTGTTACAAACATGTTAATATTCTGTTTATCAATATATTTTTTACATCGCGGTCTTTGCTCGGACCAAGAGTATTACATAATACACATTATAAACGGTGGTTTTAACTAAATGTCAAGGTTTCCCTGGCTAGTCTATAACTTCCAAATCGGGAAAAAGAAAATTACTTAAGGATATGAAATCTCATTTAGAAACTTACGATGTTCTCTCTGCTTGATGTTTGGGAGAAAAAAAGAGCATCATGTCTCTAAACTAAATGTCGTTACAAAACTCAGTATGCAGAATGTTACGGATATATATAACGACATTCGACGTAGCACTTTGCTTGAATATATTGATCACAGCAAGAAAACTATTTCGAAGCCAAAAAAAATCAACCAAATGGCCTTTTTCGCAGTTAGGTACGCAGTACAAAAAACGTTTTGGTGGCGCATGAATATTTCGCAAGATGATTTATTTTGGAGCTTCCCGCTTGAAAATTATATCTCATGTAATAACCGGCGATGATTTATACTTACCGTCGACTATTATATATGTCATACGCGTAAATTGTGCGGGTTTATGTGTCTACCCAACCTAACAAAATGGGTGTGTAATTATTCACATTCGAGGATGTATGCATTTTTAAAAGATGATAACGTATGCTATTTTGTGTAGCTCAAATTGTTTTATTCATTTTGTCTCAGTGTTTCATTGCCAAACATTACATGTACTGGGAGCACAGAATACCTCGAGTAAGGTCGTTTATCTGAAGGTATGTTTGTGCATTTTGCCGTTTTAGTGCGAAAGAGCTGACCATTTTTTTTTATTCTATAGATTATTCTGGCACATGCATATAAACAGTAAATTAAAAATTATTACCGGTCCATGCAGCACAACCTTTTTTCGAATCACCTTTCCGGAAAGCAGCCGTTTGTAAGCTGTTTTGTAAATTATTGTGTGTTCTCTCCTGATATTCCTAATGTATTAATTACGTCTTTGTGTAATAATGGCGATTCTTAGAACAATAATAAATTAAAAAACTTGTATTCATTTGATAAAATTGGAAGTCCATTTCGATTTCTGTACAGGGTTCTGCCACCTGAAGTCTGGAAAAGCGACTTCGCAGCGGGTTATATTTCGTTCCTCCATTATATAATAGAACAAGCTTTTTTTTTTACGAAGATGGATGACCATATAGCGTAGAAGACGTGTTTCAAATGCAACAAAAAAAAGAATCTAAGCTGTTTTTTCTCACCATTGTCAGGCTTTTCTTTACATGGTGTCCATCGCTAGTTTGCGTGTAAACATAACGTTGACCGTCGGGTCTAAATGCGTCATATTTATATAATTCAATAGCTGTGTGTAATAAAATTAGCCTACGAGAATTGTACGTGTGTGTTATTTTCATGTCATAAGGTACAGGCATGCGAATTTCGCACACAATCGCACAAGGTGCCATGTTGGGGAGAATTTATAGAATACGCTTAACGAAGTTGGCAACTAATATTGTTTATGGCGACCATCTACCCCCTTAAATTGTTTCTGAAAATGCGCGAACTTATAACACTGTTACTTAAGCTTGTGCGGAAGGAATAATAGGCGTGTACTCCGAAGAAACGAGCCGAGACAAGAGGCAACCGGTTCGTGAGTTCCCCTGACGTGCATCTGTCTCCGGCGCGCGGTGTTGCGCGCCCGAAAACATCCTTTTTTTTTTCTTTGATGCTCAGTGCTCAGCGCATGTCAGGCTCCGCATTTGTGCGGAGCCTGACATATTCTCACTCAGTATTGTAGATCTAAACCAAATTTCAACGAGAGGAACCTACCTGTGTTGAAAGGAAGCAAGCGGAATTTAACGGTGAAACAAAATATTAAGCACAGGGCGCTTGAAAAGACACCTGGATCCCTCCAAGTGTCTTTTCAAGCGCCTTGTGCTCGGAACGAGCGAGCAAGAAAAATTTCTAAACTCAACTTAGTAAAGTTGTGTTTTGCTTAGGATGTTTATAAAGAGACACGCGATCTTTGTCTGCAGTGCAAATCCAGGTAAAGATTGGCTGATCAGTGACTTTCTATTGCTCAGCCGGCAAAAAGAAGCAATAAAAGTAACAACCGCAAAACTTCTTTGCTCAGTCTTGGAAAGGCTTTTTCTTGGGCTTGAATTCCAACCCTCTGCCTCCAAGAAGGAAGCCCGATTTGCAACCATCCCTTGCGTGCACAATTCCGCTCATCGGCTAAAATTTTGACACTAACGTCGTATTTTCTTGCCGTATGCGCCTCCAGCAACTCTGCCAATAAGTTAACAATAACCAGATTCCGAGCTGCTGCACCGTCAAACACGAAAATAAGTCCATGCCATGCAAATAAAAGGGGCACTCCATTCGCTCGAGCTGCGGGAGCCATTACGCAAGTCAGACTGGCAGGTGCACAAATCACCGACTCCGGGAACATTACGATGAAGTTTTCAAGTCCTCATCTGATTTCTTTCATTTCATAGTCATGCACGCCCGTTCCTGTACAGACTGCAGGCCTCGTTTTGAAGAGACAAGAATCTTGGGGAGGGGGAGAGGCGTGGGGCAAAACAGGATAGACGCCCGGGAGATTATAGAATTATTCATCATGAACAGCGCAAACAATTTTTCTAATCACTAACTCTTTCTGCCGAAGACTGAAGTTGAATTTATCAAATCAGAGATGACTCTCTAGACCTGACTTCGCATTTTAGGCTTATCGTATCTTTCTTCTTTCCTCTCTTAGTAATTTTTCTTTACTCAATTTTCCCGCATTTCATGCGTTCCTCGCTTTTGGAATTCCTATAAGTCTGTTGATAGTTGAAAGATGTGGTTTTGTCGTCTTTTGTTTTCCATGTTTATTATTTCTTTAATCTTCACCCTCACCAACACACTATTCGTCCGTTAAAAAATTCTATTACGACACGGATATACAAATTTACAATCCTTTCACGGCAAGCATGTTTTCAGCGAATTAGGGGTGTAAGCACGGGACGGGGTCTTAGCGGGTGGCGCCCTCCAACGTCTGCACCTAAATTACGTCTAGCAACTTAAATATTGCTAAAAACGTTTTTTTTTTTTTGTTGTAAAATCTTCTTTTAGTATACGTGTCCCATCTAGGACTTCTAGGGAATAAAAAGTATTTTTTATTGCAGTGTCATTTTAGGATTGCAGAGAGAGCACTATTTATTTAAATAATTAACTACAATTTATTGCTCAACTTTTCAAGTAGTGGAAATATACGTAAGGTTTAGAATGACCAACTTGCTAAACATATTCGAAAACCACAAAATCAATTAGTTTTAGAAATATATAAATAAGCTAGGGGCAGTATTTTACGGCGTTCCCAAAAAACGCTCATTTTGAACAGGACTCTAGGTTTCGGGTTTTTTTTATCAGAGCGCATCCTTCGCCAGCGGTCCTGCTCCTCGGTGACCGAGGCGCGAGGCCACCTCCTCGCTTCCCTCGTAAGATGGAGGGAAGTGTGGCGCACGTGTGTGGCGCGTCTGCGCGACATGGGAGCAGGACCACTGACGCAGAGATGCGCTTCGATAAGAATCCGAAGCATGGAAGTGCATCCGAATTGTACTTTTTTTTTTCCGAAACGGCTTAAAATGCTACTCTTGCCTTTATCTTCCTCAAATTAGATGATTTGGTAGTTTTAAATGATGCTTAGCGTTTTAACCATCTTGAATAAACCTGAGAATGGGGAAGAAATGAACATCTAAGTCGAAGGAACAGAAAGGGACCGGACGGCGTCTCAAACTCAGCTACCAGGTTTATTTAGTCCGCCTTCTTATATAGCCGCCAATCAGCCACCACCAACGGAAGGGGCAACCTCTAACCTGTCCAAACGCAAAACCCTCCAATCAGCCACCACCAACACAAATGGACAACCTCTAAAGAGTCCAAACGCCACACCCTCAAATACACAATGTAGTACTCTGGACGGCCTTCATGCCGATTCACAAAGATAACCCTACAATCTCTTCCAAAATTTAACAAAAGGATCAGTACCTATTCTATTCTAATAACGGTTCACAAGAAAAACGATGCCTTTTCCATCGAAAAAAAAAAACGAAAAACTTTATGCCACTAATGAAGGAGTGACACACACTGAACCTGAAACGGGGCAAAGGTGTTCAGTTCACACATCCCGTACAAAAAAAAAAAAGAAGAACCATTTATATTATTGATATAAATAACGCGAAGGTCAATTACAAACTGACAGAACAAGCGCTGCACGGAAAGGGGCCCACGCTTGTTCTGTCAGTTTGTAATTGACCTTCGCGCTATTTATATCAATAATGCATATCCAACTAGCCCACCTTAATATTTTGGAACCATTTATATTTTTAAAAAGCTTTTGTAATTTTTAGCGAGCTGTAACGAAGCTTGACTTATGCAATTACCTAGAGATTTTATCCGCACCGTCTCCCTTACAAATTGTTTCGCAAAAAAATTAAAAGGGAGACTGTGCCGATAAAATATAAAATATCTAGATAATTGCATAATTCAGGCTTCGTTACAGTTTGGTAAAAATTCCAAAAGCTTTTTTAAAAATATAATTGTTTCTTTTCTTTCTTTCTTTTCATTTTTTTTTTTTTTTTGTACGGGATGTGTGTACTGAACACCTTTGCGCCGTTCCAGGTTCAGTGTGCGTCATCCCTTCATTCGTGGCATAACTTTGTTTTTGTTTTTTTCGGTGGACAGGGCATCGTTTGTCTTGTGGGCCTTTGTTAGAATAGAACAGGTACTGATCCTATTGTTAAATTTGAGGGAGATTGTAGACTTATCTTTGCGAATCGGCATGAAGGCCGTTCGAAGTACTATACTTTGTGTATTGGAGGGCTTGGCGTTTGGACTTTTTAGAGGATGTCCATTTGTGTTGGTGGTGGCTGATTGGAGGGTTTGACGTTTAAACCGGTTAGAGGTCGCCCCTTTGTGTTTATGGTGGCTGATTGTGGGCTATATAAGGAAGCGGACTAAATAAACCTGGTAGATGAGTTTGAAACGTCGTCCTGTCCTTTTTTGTTCCTTCGACTTACATGTTCATTTCTGCCCCAGTGTCAGCTTCATTCAACATGGTTAACATTCATCAGCTCACGTTCACCCTTACTATATTATCTTAGCGTGTGTCTAATTGAAATCTTGCTTGTTTTAAATAATGAAAAAGTTAATTATTAATGTTTAGTTTATTACTCATCTTTTTCCATTCCCGACGTCTGCCGTGGCTGGCATTTGGTTTCCGGAAATAATTTCTCTTTTTCTCAACAACCCTATTTTTAAGGATTTTTGAAAGCCTCGCTGAAACACCCTGTATAGTGTCTCTAAGCCTTTGACAGCCTAAGTAACGGAGCTCGAGTTGCTTAGGCTTAATACCAAGTGTCTCATTCTCGCTCCACAGGCAACGAGATTGCATATTTATCAGATAAGGACGCCGCGAAACAAATCACAAAGCAAAAATCGGGAGAATAAGAAGCCACTCACTCCGCTTCTTAAGCTGTCAGCGACAAAAGGTGTTTTTTTTTTACTAATTAAGTATTAATCACACCAATTTTCTTGTTTCGTTGTTTGTCTCTAACTTTGCTTTCTTAGTCTAGCGATGTAAAATAATACACTGCACAGTATTGCGAAGGTGTTACTTAAAAAATTAGGATCGGTTACGCTCAATTGTATTGGAGATATAATTGTAAAGTTTTCACTGGACTAGCTGCATATAATGCTACTTACACTGTGATTTAAGAAAGCTGAGTTGTGTGGCTCACAAACTGAAGGCTTTCGATGCAATCCAGTTTGCGAAGTAAATAAGCTTTCAAGGTTTGTTCTAATTGTGGAAAGGTACCCCGGTAGACTGTAGTAAATGCGGTTATCGACAACGTCATAATATAAATGTTGATTTAGCCAGCTAAAACCGAGTGTCGTACTTGTATAACTATAAGTGAAATGTATTCAAATATAGTTGCGTTCATCGTACATATAACATATATACCGGCATCTAAGGAAGCTCACTTAAAAAAAGTGAAAGCCGTTTACAACTCCCTGTAACGCCGAATTGGAGCGCAGCTCTTGAGGAGGAGGGGGGAAGGGTACTCAGGGGAGGGTCGACCCCTCCTCCTCCCCTCATTCTTCAATCTCGTTCGGGGGGGGGGGGGGTCACGTGACCTGGGCGGTCACGTGACCCCCCCCCCCCCGAGGTCACGTGACCCCGGGGGGGGGGGCATTTTCCCCACTAAATTTAGCGGGCAAAATTTTCCGCTACATTTAGCGGGGAAAAGTATCCGCTAGATTTAGCGGGGAAATTTTTCCGCTAAATTTAGCGGGGAAATTTATCCATGATGCATCGCGCAGTTACGCCGACGCCGACGCCGCTCAAGCCGGAAACGGGCGCCTAAGAGCTGCGCTCTAAAAGAATTCTTGACTTTTAGAAAGAGGGACACAATCTCTCATACCGTACTGACACTTCGTAAATATATATTACGCTCGTGCGGTTTATTGTTCTTCTTCCGAAAACATGTGTTTTGATAACAATGGAGTGAAGTGGATTTGAAGTCATCCCTAAGAATGCCTAGTTCAAGAACATTTCAGTCACGCTTTCACAGTTCTGCAAAAGTTTAAAGGAATAAAAACCAACGTTTTTTGTCGGCTTACAAAATTATAACGTGTGTTTGAGGTTGAAATTCAATATCAATCATGTGGGCGATACACAGCGAATCTAAAATAAATTTTGGCGCATACTCGCATATAAATAAAATGATAAAACCATCTAAAATATTTTTACTTTCGCAATCTGCACGACTGTCACATTCACTATTACGGCGCCGAAAAGAGCAGATCTCTCATCTGTACTTGAGCGAAATTTGATTACGTCGCATAATTATATATAAATGTAAGATTGGATATTCAAAATAAGCTGCGAAAATTCCCGCACCCGAGTTTAAAAAATTATAAAGCTGAAAGTAAAGCATAAATATCGAGAAGGGTAAACTAGCCAGTCAAAATATGTGTAAACATTTCTTGATGCCATAAAATAGTTTTCAGAGATTCGATGATTGTTTTCATCAAACTCAAAATGACATGCCGCCAGTATTCGGTCTTCTTTTTTTTATTACAAATAAGGAATACCAAGTAATAGTGTGAGAGCTTCTTTTTGGGAATGTGCATATACTTGGGGTGGTAAGAATGGCTCATTCTGACAATGCCGGTAAATCACAATAGAATTATTCATACGGCCGAACCCTTTCTTTTTGGCGTGAACAAGGATCCATTCGCTCAAATGGTGTACGGGACATGATAGCTCAGGTTATAAATTTCAATGTAATTTTGATTGCTTTCCCTAAATATACCGGCAGTTCCCAACGTCGTAAGTTGTACAGTGTTCACCATATTCCTTAAACTCTACGTCTAGGAAATAAGGCGCCACACCTTCAGGGTGACCTACATCCACACAGGCGCATACTGTTGCCATTTTAACATTTTAAACACTTGAAAGCGAACGCGAAGTAATTTTTTAGAATAATGTAATCTAAGAGTTGCATCAATAGTAATTTATCACATTTACCAAAGTTTCTCTTTATATTTTGCCTTCTTGGAGCTCCTCAACAGTTTCTGATGAGAGCCCATTTATAGGCTAGGCATCCTTGACAACCAAGCCCTTCGTTAAGTGCTTACGACTGCCAGTTGCTACACCCAATTTCCGATCAAATGAGATACCGTTTCGCTTTCGTGCTGCCACGACAGTCACGACTGTCGGTAGCCTGTTGACAAAAATGGGTGTCGATGGCAAGGGTTCTATGACAGAAGTAGTAAACACCTGTGTTGTGACATCAGGAGACATTGGCGGGCTAGGTGACTCTTCGGGAGACTGGGGTACCTCAGATGCAGACTCAGTGACACCTGTTTCCGGTAAAGTGGGCTGAAGACGTGGGTTTTGTGTCGGCTCTGGAGAATCTGGTGACGCAGAGGACACGTCTTGTTCATCCCTTGCGGTTGCCGGAGAGCTCGACGTGACGGTAAACTCTGGCGAGTTACTAATTTGTGGCGTTGAAGGTGGTTCCGAGGGATTCTGCGAGGCGATGCCGGAAGTTCCTGGCGATTGTGGCGACTCGGATGTTGCAGATGGTGGCATGGATGACGGTGCCACAGGTACATCTGTTCCTCGCGATGATGATTCAACATCTACCTCTGTTTGTGGGGATGACGGTACCAGAGTAACCTTCGTTCTTCGAGATCTCGGATTGATGGTTGTGTCTGCTGTTGGAGGCGACGTTGTCGTCTCCGGTGACTTAGTCACACCGGGGGGTCCGGGTTCTTCAGGTCTCTCTGATGACGTAGCTGATTCTGTCGGCACTGAGGAGTTGAGCAAGACCGTGGTTGGTGGCTCTCGTGACGCGGACACCTGAGTTGTTGTAGGTTCCTCGGTCGGCGCGGGCGGCGTCCTCACCGTGGGCTCATTTGAATCTGTGTCATCGGGAACTGATGGTCTTGGTGTCGGTTTGGGTTTTGTGGGCGGCCGCCCAAACCTCCAGTGCCAACATCGTATCGTGCCGTTCCTAGTTCCAGAAGGGACGGAGATGTAGACTTCGTGAAAAAACGGTACTTGACCGCCGGATTTGAGGGGAACGAACGGTACTGTCTGATACCAGTACCGATGGTCAGCCGGCATTGAACTCGGTGGCAGGTAAGAATCGCTGAAGAAACCCGGTAATGCTTGGTACCAGAGCCGGCGCGAGTTTGGGCGTTTCCGTTTTGGCTGAAGAGTGGTGGTAAACTTGGAGGGGTTTATTTCGTTGTCATTGTCCGTAGAATTTTGTCTGCTGTTTGGTGTCTGCTCCAGTGTCTTTGGTGCTGGTCTACGAAACGGAAATTTAAGATTTGAGATTCGAGAGGGGAGGTTGAAGAGGTGCGATGTAGCCTCACCCAGGGATGCGGTTTCTGTAGCAAAAAAAAAAATACAATAAGAGTAAGGATTTTTTTAGCAAGTAAACTACTAGTGTTACTGCATATTGTACAACGGCCTAATTATACGCATCATTTTAATAATAGCAGAAATAAATCAGCGGCTCTTGAGATTCGACATTCAGAAATATTTAGCATGAAACCGTTCATTCAATTGAATCCAACGAATATCCTTACCGTTAGTATTTTGGAGAGTTTGTATTTTTGACAGACGATATTCAGGGCAGAAAGTAGTTGAACACAACAAGCCTTATGTTATTGAATGTGATTTGAAAGGTGTTTAACGTAGGAGAAAGACTTAAATATATAAACCTTATCTGTAAGTGCATATGTGTAACAATCTGCATTACTGTAAAACTCTTTATTTTCACGGTCCATATTTTTCGCGAATCAGTCACAGAGGACATAATCGCGGCCGCTAAATTTCGCGAATACCAGACTCCTGCATTGAAACTCTTAAGGACCAAAATTTTCACGTGCCCTTAAATTTCGAGAATTTTTCAATCCTCGAAAATTAAGGTCTCGAGAACATTAAGAGTTTTAAAGTATTATCGCGACAGCTTTTGATGCGATAAGCTTAAAAATAATATATTACCCGAATGTTTGTTTTTACAATTCCAAACTTTTTGGAATCAATTGTTTCTTTCTTATTACTATGGATGTCCTAATGGTTAATTGAATCAATATTTTCAAAATTTAATAACGAATGCTATAACTCCTACAACACGACTGCCAAGGTATAATAAGAAAATGTTTGTTTTAATAATTTTGTTGCTCATATTTCCTTAAGCATCGCATATTGATTTCACGATTTGATAATAAAGAAACGTCAGTACTCCTCACAAATATAGCTAACACCGGCGTAGGATTGGCCCCTCGAAAGTGACAAAAAGCTCAAGCTCTTCTGCCGACTACTCAAGAAACACGGGGCGTGCCTCATTATGTGCACAGTTATTATGTGCACAGTTATGTTATTTTGTGCCCTGAACTCGCCATGCCTTGCGTTTCTCAAGATATGAGTGACTATGACTAATACGTCACGCAAAAAGTCTGTTACTCGAGCGCAGATCTTAAAAATAACCCAACTCACGTCCTTCAAACACCGTGCACAACAAACTCAAGACAGCTCCACCAATAGAGAGCGCTGAAGCTCCTCGACGTATCATTGCGGATGCCAAAAGTGAACTATGCAGTGTCCGCTACGTTCGAACCAAAAAAAAAGGCTACCTTGCATACACACAAAATATCGATGAAGCGACTAAAAATAGGGATGCGACGGGCACGTAGAAACTCGATTTCTTTGTTTTAACTCGATAATAAAGTGTGGGACGCTCCGCAGCTCGGTAAAAGCCTGATCACACAGGAGACTGGAGTGTTTGCGAGGGGAGTCTGCAGGCGTGAGGCTCCGCCATGAATCAAAGGGGAAGCGGCGTGTTTGGGCATCCGCTCTGTTGGCACAGCCACCGCTGGAACGAGGTCGCAGGAACCGAAAGCGTACAGGACGCATCAAAAAACGGTCACCACGCCAGAACCGTCCCATCTATCCATCCAGACAACCGCCGCCCAAACAGGGGGCGCTGCTGCCTCGTACCCACACTCGAGAGCCTAGATTTAAGAGAGTGATCAACTAGAACCTCGAGGCGAGCGTTTGCAATTTAATGGCGGCTGCCCCCCCCCCCCCCCCCCCCCCCCCCCCTGGGCACATCCATTGCAAGTGCGCTCGCGTTTCGTTCTCGCGTGGCGAGGTGGAAAGCGTACGCAGACGCGGAGACTTTTGCGGACTACCAACGTTTTTGTCACCTCTTCGCAGCTCGTATTACAAACGCGGCCCACAAACCGCGTGGTCCCCCAATCGAGCCGTTGGAAACACTCCGAATTTTAGGCACACTCGTCCGCCGGATCACTGATAATAATGTTTATTTCCATCAAACAAATGATGGAAAAAAAAACGAGGAAAAAAGCTTCATCCCTCTCTTACATAAACATCAGTGGCACAAGAAAAATAAACAAGACACAATAGCATTTAAAAAAGCACAGAAAGTAATCAGGCGGCAATATTAACGTTTTTTGAACGCATGATACATATAAACATATAGAGCGCGGTTAGCAAAGGATACATGCACAGAAAATATCATAGATATATACATTTAGGAATATAAACAGAAAACAAAATATTAGACGTCTCAAGTCTCTGGAAAATTCTACTAAAAACCAACACTTGAAAAATATTCTCGAATATCTTTTTTCGATAATGTAATAGGAGAAGCTAATAAAATGACGTAAGTTTTGAAGCATATTAGATTACATTTGCTCAACATACGTCGTTCTAAAATTAGGCAACTTTCAATTTTGTAAACTCCGAGTGGGTAACTTGGCACTTTTTGGAGCAAGAGAAGCCAGGTCAACCAGATTAAGATAATGCTTTTGTACTTTCTATTTCTAACTACACACAAACGATATTTATGTATACTAATTAATATTCATCATTTTAAACTTGTAAATAGGGGCTCACTAGGCTGTCCGCGTGACATATTGAAAATGTTTCTTAGCATTTTTGTCTGCAACAAAAATATTTTATTTAAGTTTGTACTTGTACTATTACCGCAAACTAGGTCGCAGTAGTTTATATGAGAAAAAAATAAAGAGTTATAGATTAAATGTTTAACACAGTTAGGCAAAAGATGACGGTGTCAATACATCAAGCCAAGAACACGCGATAGTTTAAGCAAAATATAAATAATATGATCGTCCCATCGCATTTGATCCGTGAATACAACACCAAGATCCTTAAAGCTTGTGAGGAGCTACGCTTAGAGCATCTGCACACCAAGAGTTCCCTTGTGGGCGCGTCCATTTTGATGCTTTGTGCAAAGCGGGCCCAATGGGCGATCGTTACAATTAAAAACTGTTCCTTCTTGAACTTTATATACGGTCTTAGGAAGCCGACGCAATATTGTATTGCTTAGTCGCGGTCTGTTTTAATGCTTCTGGAGGGCGGAAACCCGTTTTCTGAGACTTCAGACGAAGTGTCGGACAACTAGCAACAATAACCTTACGCACCAACATGGCTGGAGTGTCGTTCTTATAAAGAGTACCTTATTTAGTTAATACAAGTAATCCGAGACGTGCCCAACCTAATCCAACCGGGTCGCCTTATTTTTGTTTCTTTTTCAGATCGGACATCGCCTGAAAATGGTCGCGATCCAAAAGAACGCAATATTATAATAACCGACAGCTTAAAAAAACAGCGCGGGGTACATCCTGAGCATGTCATCATTGCTCCACATCCAATGAGATTGTGGCATTAGCCGATAAGAACGTAGCTAGAACCAATCAGCAAGCAAGATCCGGGAACATACCAGTCCCTGGCAGCGCAGGGCCGCAGCCTGTGCTTCTAAGGAGTCACCCTCTTGCTTTTTTGGTGTCTAGGCTAGGTGGCGCAATCTACCGCCCGATATAAAAGGTACAGCAGTTAGCATCCATCAATGCATCCTTAAAACACTCTCAGAAATGACCTTGCGCCTGCTGTCGTAACAAAGCGGCCGGAGGGGGGAACACTCCAAACTACGGAGTACATCTGGTCTAGGCATGCGAAAAGGCAATGAGCATGACGTCTCACTTAATTATTGCCCTTGTGAGAATACTAATTTCAATTTCCATTCACATTTGACACTTCGTCAGTCGTTGAGCGCACTCTGTCGATCCCAATAATTGACCTACCATGTGCTCGGAGGGACTCTAGACGTGCAGACGCCTTAAAGTAAACACAGAGTTAGATATATTCATGCTTCATGATTTGCTTCTCACCGTTCTTATCGGCTTAGGACGAAATCGCGTCGGCTACGATGCAATAATAAGATGTTAATTAAAGAGAGAAAAAGGCGCTCGATGAAAACATTGTCTTCTTGGCTCCAGCTTAAATTGCCCATACGCTTTCTACTGAATGGCGTCTTCATGGTCTTGATAGCTTCTCTTCAACGGTGCACGGTAGAATTTCCGCTGGTGAGATTTGATCCACCAACTACAAGATCAACGCTGCCGTCTGGACCGCTGCCATTGGAATCCTCCTGATAACGAGCCTCCAACTGGGAAACACGGGACATCTCGTCCTGATCGAGTGTAATAATTGGTGCCATTGACTGGTGATCAGTGTAAGCGCCGGTATAGAAGCACTGATCACGTGTCCTATTTTCGGTGCTAAAAGCGCCGCTGTTGTTATCGAACGGTGTGTTGGCCTTGAAACTGTGTGTCGATCACCCTGCAACCACGAGATAACAACGAAGTGGTATCTGCATACTCCCCAAATTACCAACGTTGTTATCCTTCCAGTGAAAACCAGGAATAATGTACTTCTAATTCACACGGGGCTATCGTGCATCGCAAGCAAGGCCAATACACCGGAACATGGGTCGACGCACCGGCATGACTGGGGCTCTTTAGCCTTCCTAGTCAGCAGCAGTGAACAGTACTGAGGGTCAATGACGCCAACAGTTGCTGCTATGAAACTTGCAAATGATTTCAGGCACCTTGGAAAGAATGGCGTTGAAAAAAGCCAGCGCCATGTTTAAACTGTCATGGTTCCCATTACAGGTGCTTGTTGGATGCCTATTCATGATCTCCGCCAAATCATCAGCTTTATCGGCCGATGGAACCCGCCAACATTGCACTTTCGCCGGCGCATCACTGTGGCTTCAAGTGGACAACGCCTTCGGCGCATCACCTACGGGCATGGTGACGTCATCGGAGCATCACGTGGCTGATGAACTTCTGGTTAAAGAAATAGCAGCGTCCACCAGCAATAGTGGACACAGCAACGCAGCCGTCACAATGTCGCCTGACGTACCCTTCTTCGTAACGGTTGGTGATGAAAAAAATGGCTTGCGCAGAAATTGCCTCTATGTTGCCATGTCCAAGAGATATCCCAAAATGCGGATCAAAATTATCCGGCAATGTCAAAGAGAACCCGGACCGATTACGCAAGAAATGTGTAATGAAATACTTAAGACATAATGAGAAATCCTTTTAAAGCTTACCAAAAGCCAAGAAAAATAAGCTGCTTCAAAGCAGTATGCTTAAAATGAAAAACAGGCTTCAAGCTATTGAAACCAAACTACAAAGTGTAAATGACACACGAAACCGACTTAGTCAGCTTGAAGACAGTGAAGAGAATAAAATGGAATTTTTTTCGAAGCAACTTGATAATTTGAAAAAGCGTTCCCGACGTAACAATCTTATTGTAAGGAGAATAAAAGATGGGCATAAAAATGAGGGAGTATTGATGGGGGGCGTTAGTGATGATGTATTTGGGGCTATACTAAAAGCAGAAAATAAACTCTATTGAGCGAATACGCCGATGAGAAGACAGATTCATGTCGACAGGGATAAACCGGTCATAATCAAGTTGGCGGACTTCAGGAACAAAAGGACAATCTTCAAAAACTGTAGAGGAGAGGAAAATGGGGGCTAAATTCGAATTGGTATTTGATAAGATAAAGATTGATACCGTTCTATACGCCTTAAATGAAGCCACGAATAAGATGCACAAGTGTCATGGATCATCAGAGACTGACAAACCATGACTTCTTCATAATGAGTCCAGTGGGCTTTAAAATTATAAATGTAAATGCCTTGAGGTATTATAAACAAGGTTGTCCTAAAAGAAAGCATAATCTTAGAGCATGTACCGGATATTGTAATATTTACCGCGACATCGCTGCATAAAGACGTTCTAAGTTCCGAAGTTACGCCCCCTAACTACACCCTGATAAGGAAAGATCGAAGAAGGCAGACGTGGTGGTATGGCTATTATGGTTAAAAATAACATAGTATTTTCCGATCTCAAGGATGTGAGGTACGTTGAAGCAGTGTGGAACACGACTAAACTGAATAACCGTGCAGTCTTTTGCGGTAATGTATATAGTGCTCCGAATACCCCAGTTGATGTAATACAAACATTAAAAAGCCATATGAACTCAAATCTAGGACATCGCAAGAACATATTTTTATTGGGGAATTATAATCTACTTGGTGCAAATTGACTATCAAATTTTCGCAAAACGATAAAAGTGCCCTGCTGCGAACAGTTATCAGAGTTTTCGTTCTGTTATAACTTCACTGAGGTCGTAACTGATTGCACTATAACGTGTACAACAACGTAATCAATTTTGGATCTAGTCTTCGTTACAGAGCGCATGAAACCGTTCATTTCCTGCTGTTTAACCGAAGAGGGTATTATCCGACCATAATATAGTAATTTATACGTTAGATATAACAGCAATTGTTTCACAGCGTGACTCGCAAAAAAAAAAATTGTCTTAACTTTTGGTGGCGCTGATGACGCTAGTGTGCTGGATTGCCTCGAGCAAGCATTTGATGATTTTTTGTTTCTTTTACCAATCTGATGCTAAGGTAAATGTATTGTGGGATTTCTTTTTTACGTTTGGCAGTGCGGTGTTCGAATAATTTATTCCAAAGCGTGTTAAAAAAAAGATCGGTAACGAATATCCATGGATAACTAAAACAAATATTACAAACAAAAAGAAAACTAAAGTGGAGACTAAAAGCATCTTGGCATGGTTCAAATATTGAGAAAAAAAACAAATAACATTAAGAGAATAAGTCAGGAATCAAGAAGTCTGGTAAAAGACTAAAACGTTCTTCAATGTAGTGCTTGCAAACTTTCATCGCGAGGCGCCCCGTAAATATGGGCGATATGTTAATCCATGTTTTTTTTATAATCTTAATGCAAATCTTGCAAAGGTGCAAGCGAGCTGGGCAAGACTGACGATAATAATCCCTGGAGAAGGGGGACAAGGGTCTCCATTGTCTTCCTTGTTCCCCTTCTCCAGGGATTATTATCGTCATGTTAATCCATCGCCCAAAACACATCACGTTGGCGAAGAAATGAATAACCAAGAGCATGCTGAAAATTACAAGTCTATATTTTTTTGTGTTTACACGTGATAACGGAATTTTGCCAAACTTTGATTTTTTCCAAATAACCCTCCCATTAAAAATTTAGAAATAAAGGAGCAAGGCGTCTTTAATCTCTTACTTACTACTGACACGAAAAAAAAATCCAGGGCCAGACGAAATACCCAATGAGCTTTTAAAAGGGTATGCTCAGAGGGTGTCCAAATATCTTGCCATAATGTTTTCAGTTTCTCTAAATAACAGCACTTTTCCCAGCACATGAAACGAGCAAAGAGTGTACTTCTTCATAAAAGTGGCAGTGTTTAAGACGTCAGCAACTATCGACCAATATCCCTCACAACTGCCTATTCGAAAATGTTTGAACATAGTGTGTCTAAACATGTGTGAGCGTATCTCGATGGATATAAAATATCACAATATCAACATGGCTTCCGCAGAAAACTTTCCACAGCAGATCAACTGGTTGAAACTGTACATGATATTGCGAACACGATAAATTACCGCGGACAAACTGGCTGGTAATCCCGGACTATGCAAAAGCGTTTGATAAGGTATAGCATTCTAAATTACTAGATAATATCAACGTTATTTATATAAATCCAAATGTAACCTAGTGATTAAAAGGTTAAAAGGCGCGAACTGATACAGGACGAAAAAAGACACCCGTACGACACGGACAAGCGTGTCGTACCTGTGTCTTTTCGTTCTGTTTCATTTCGCGCCTTTTAACCTTTTAATCGGTACGTACTAACTAGCCCCAACCAAAGTTTTATTCTAACGAAGTGGTCTGCATCTTATCTTACGTTTGGGGAAAAATACTTGGAGATAGAAGAATATCGATCACCCCCTCACCCGTCTCGTCAGGGTTGTCTTTGGGAAGTGTCTTGGGACCTCTTTTTATTTTCGATTTTTATAAACGATCTGCCCAATGACATCCCAGTGCTCACAAGACTCGTTGCAGATGACTGCGTGGTATACGGTAAAATAAGCAGACCAGAAGAACAGATAGAGTTAAACAATAACCTACAAAAAGTAAACAACTGGTGAGAAACGTGGCCCGATAGTATTAAGCTTTCAAAATATGTTTTTGTGACAATAAATAGAAAAATAATGATTTCAATTATGTATATAGCCTATATAAGTAAAATGTTACAACAGTAATGGAATATACGCATCCAAGTTTGATATTCTCCTCTGACCTGTGATTACACAAACACTGACATTGTGTACGTCAAAGCTAATAGAGCACTGTGGAGCCTCAGACGAAACCTGACGAGTGCAACATCTCAAATAAAACCTCTTTCATACAAAACCATAATAAGACCCATTATTGAGCATGCGAAAATCGTGTGAGACTCGCATAGCTTGAGAAATTTTGCTAAACTGAAAAACGTTCAGTGCCTATACCTCCAGATTTATTTTTAATAGTATAATCGCGTACATGCTCCCACAGAACTATGTGAATTCGCAGAACTCCCAACTTTAAATCTAAAATGGCTGCCACAGCCTGTACATTCTAAGTCCTTTTGCATGAAATGATTGCTACCGAATGTCACTGTTTTATTAGCGTCACTAAGTTCACGTATTGAAATTATTAAAAAGATTGTTATATGTGCCACTCATTAAATTTACCGTACTTAATTGCACTTAGTATTATATTTACTTCTGGACATGTGTTACTTTTGTTTCTCGATAATTTTGAAGTCAGATGCACTTAGAGACTAAATTTTGTAAACGGGTTTTTGTTTTTTTTCACGAGAAACTTGTTAGCCTGTTGCAGCCACTTGTATGTGCAACATTACGTAGTTTTCATCCACCAAGTAATGACCCTAAAAGGGCTGACAGTACTAATAAATAAATGAATGTCCCCCCCCCCTGCGCTCCTTAATCTGCCGGTGATAATAGGTGCACAGAGACACTGAAAACCAACCCGTTGGAACACAAATTCATCTTCTTGACACTAGGGCAAGTGCGCAGGCGAGGTGGTTTATTACTGACATGGTAACCATGGAGCGGGGGAAAACGGGACGGACAACTGCCCGTCCCGTTTTTCCCTGCTCCTGGGTTACCATGTCAGCTCATCTTCTGCTCTCAAGTCGCCTCGCATTTCCTAAAGGAAACAGAATTACTACGAATGGCTTCTGTACCAGCTCTGTGGCATAAAGAAACAGGCTGTAATTCAGAACAAAAAGAAATGCATACGTCAAACAGACATCCACATTTTCCGAATCACAACATCCTGCAACCCCTGTATCCAGAAAGCAAAAAAGACATCACACGCAGAGAGTTTCCAAACGGATATAAAGTTTGTCGCCAACATTTACATTATACTAAATTACCCAGTCGACGTCCAAACGCCCACTGTCAGCCGTCAGAAAAGCGACTACTCGATAGCTCAAGCATGCGCAATTATCCAGTCGTTCTCCGCTTCCAAATGCACAAAGGCACACCAAGGAGATATAATGTCGCAATGTCGTACCTCCGCCTTATCCACGGAATCTCCATCCTTTCCTGAACAAAATCTTTTCATCCACATACATACCATTCAGGAGTCTCTAAAGGTTTTATTATAAAAGCGAGCGACCGACTATCTGGTCAAGTAAAAAACCGCCTGCGGATGCCCAGTATGAGGTAGACTCCTCCTAGACCACAACACCGAAAAAAGGAGGGCACGTAAATCTTTCAACGATAGAATGAGAAACCTCGACGAAGAATGTTTCATAAGCCACTGTCTGGCCACCGCGAATTCCAAACATATGTTCCAGAAGAAAATTATATGTAGGAGTAGACAAAGCGTTGCATAACGACCCCATTCCGGAGAAAAAAAAAAAAGAAATACCCGGCTTTTAATTTAAGAGTTATGAAATCACGAGACATTTGGGTGTCTGCACAAAGTGTGCGCCTAGTTGGAATGAAAGAATCGTTAAAAAAAACGAGATGGTGCAACAATCACTTCATCGTAGCTATTCGAATAAGGAGAATGTCAAACTGTGTAAGTAGCTTGAATAATTCCTAGGGCCAATTATGATTAGGGGCTGGGCAACTGATACATTAACCTACCGATGAATCGATGAATGCTTTAATTACGATTAACTTTTTAACCGGTTAATCGTTAAAACTTTGACGATCGAAAAAAAAAAAATTACACGCTTTAACCACGCAGTCGTCGACGGGTACAGCTGAATGGAAGGCATACATTTCGTAAAATTATAACCAAAAGCAAACTGTAGAGGCAAGATTTGCAACTCCTTATGAATGCACAAGATTACACGTGTTCCTACCATTTCAACGGCATTCGAGTGTCCGTTTAGCGCAGCGGAGACTATTGTAGGCGATCAAAACAGGTTTCTCTTGCCGGAGAATATCAACGAACCTTTCCGCCTCATACTCTGTGAGTGTGACTATAATTGAACTTTTCTTAACTACACATCGAAGTTTATTCATAATTAAAGAATTATATATTCCGCCGTTTCTCACATATTACTTAACGACAAGAAATACTTTTAATTAGGACTTTGTTTTAAATATTATGCATGGAAATGAACGAGATCCATTAAACGATCAATTAATCGATTCAAGGCTAGCGATTAATCTGGTTAAAACTTTTAATCGACGTCCAGTCCGAATTATATTGCCTCTCGCGCTTACAAATTACATCTTTGGAAATCCCGTCGTAGGGCGAAAGGCTTATGCAACTTCCTCCGCCCTTTGTCGCTGTACTCGAAAGGTTTTTTGGGGCTTCTACTTCTTCGGTTTTTTTGCTTGTAGGAGTGTAGCATAGACTGGCTAACTATAATTTTTCTTGTATTTTTAGTGCACTTGAGGAAAGAATGTCTCGATTTTGAGGTAAATGCTTTGGAGGTTTTAGGTTTTTCGTTGTGTGCTCTATGTTGGTGTTTCGTTCAAGAAGTAGTAGTATTAGTTAGAGCTGGGCGGCGATTAAACTTTTTAACTCAATGAACCGCCACCCTTTAATTGATTAATTAATAGAATAATTGGTCTCGTTCATTTCTACGCATAAGATATAAAAAGCAAAACAAACAAATTCCTTGCGGAATAAGACAAACGGCGCAAGATACAATTTTGGTTTCGAATCAACCTCAATGTGTTCTTGAGAACAGTTCAAAGACACTCACATTCACAAATTATTACTTCAGCTGCGTGAGGGCAAGAGGTTCGTTGATATCCTTCGGCAAGAGCGACCTCACTTGATTGTTCACAGTATCTGCTGCATTAAACGGACACTCGACCGGGTTTGAAGTGGACTTGACACGTGTAACCTGCAATTATCTGGGGTTACAAATATCACCCCTACAGTTTACGTTAGGTAGAAATTTCACTTAAGCAGAGCCTTTCATACAGAGTACTCGTCCATGTCTGCGTGGTGAAAGCGTTGGATTTTTACTTTCTTTTGGTCCCTAAAACTTTCAGCCATTATCCGGTTAAAAAGTTTAATTGAGATTAAAGCATTTACACTTAATTGGTAGGTTCATTGATTGCCCAGCGCATCGTATGTCTCTCAGTACGGCTCATCCAAAGTAGCGGAGTCCTTTGGGCCAAACATTTATTTTTGCATTAGAACTTGGGTCAGCTTCAGTCTATCATGCTAATTCCAACTACGTCAAATGAAGTTCAAAGAATAATTAAAAACTTAAAAAATGATGTTGCCGCTGAAGATGATGGAATAAAATCTTTACCTATAAAGCAGACCGCGGGCATTATAAGTCCCATTTTGTCGCATATAATAAATATGATGCTTGAGTCTGGTGATTTTCCCGAAGAATTAAAAATAGCCAAAGTAACCCCTGTGTATAAGGGAGGAGGAGAGTCAAATATTAATAATTATAGGCCTATCTCGGTTCTTACAGTTTTCTCAAAGATTTTTGAGCGCATTATCAATGACAGGCTAACGAGTTTTTTTCAGAAGCACCAAATAATAACGCAGGCCCAATACGGTTTTAAGAAGAATAGGTCTGCGGAACAAGCACTAATCGATATAAAGGATAAAATTTTTGAAAATATTGAAAACAAATTATTCACTCTTGGAGTATTTTTGGACTTACAAAAAGAATTTGATACTGTGCAACACGATATTCTATTGAAAAAACTTGAAATCTACGGTGTACGAGGAGTTGCGCTAAGACTAATAAAAATGTATCTTTCAGATCGTTATCAATATGTATCTATAAATGACCATTCATCTAATAAAGTGAAAATACGACATGGTGTTCCTCAAGGCTCCATTTTAGGCCCTCTATTATTCCTCGTGTACATTAATGACATTACGGCAATACCAGGATCCCCTGAACTAATAATGTATGCAGACGACACTAACATATTCTTTTCTGGTGCGACGAAAAAGTGCGTCGAGAAGTTGGCTAATGAATATCTTTCAAAATTATCAAAATGGTTGCAAATAAATCGTCTACAATTAAATACAAATAAAACTAAGTACATCATTTTTAAACCAGCAAATAAGCAAGACTATAGTTCCATTAACGTAATATTCGAAGGCGCAACATTGGAGCAGGTAGCAGAACAAAAAATTTTGGGCGTCTGGTTTGCTGAGGATCTATCGCGGAATTGTCATGTAAACAAACTAAAGGCTGATTTATTCCGGGTAATAGGATGCATTTATAGAATACAAAATTTGATACCGACTTGGTTAAAACACACATTATATTATTCTTTATTCTACTCCAAAATTACTTATGGTATTCTGGTCTGGGGAACGACGACAGCGGTGAATTATAATAAAATCCTCCTTTTGCAGAAAAAGATCTTACGAATGTGTGAAAATTATAAAGGGGATGCCAGAAATTTAAGGACACAACCACTCTTCATCAAATATAATATGCTTAAGGCAGATCAAATATATTACTTTAAACTTTTACTATGGATACATAAGAATAGACTTTACACCACACCAGCGAACAGCATAAGTGCATATCCAATTAGAAATCCAAAGCGAAGGATGCCGGCCATAAGAACCAACTATGGTCAACAAACCTTAATTTTTCAAACAACTAAAACTCTAAATAGAACGGACCTCAACATTAACTTTAACAACACGTTTTCTGGTTTCAAAAGGGATTGTAGAAGCTTCTTGGTTGGCAGTGAAATCGCATTCTCATTTGGATAGTGTATTTTACCAAGAACATAATCACTAGGTATAGCTAACTTCAAAGATCTATGTTCTCATTGTATTCCTTCATGTGAACTTTCTGCTGATGCTGATATGTCGGTGGTATATAATATTGCATTCTAGATTTTTAGTTTGTTGTTACTGTCTGTTGTTATTGTTTTCGGTTTTTCACGACCAACGCTTACTGACGTTTATGGTGTTTTTTATGCAAATGAATGTAGTGTCTATTTTCCCTTGTTTCTTTGACTTGTTTTTCTTGTTTTATTTTAACTGTATAATGTTTTGTTGAATGTGTTATTATGTAACTACTTTGTGCTGTTGAACTTTAGGGGGCAGAGGTTTTGTCAGGCACCATGCCTTTATCTCTGCCCCCTACGCAGCAAGCCCGCAAAAACAAATAAAGAAAAAAAAAAAGTCGAAAGAAGCCAAGGTAGACCCAAACTTAACCTTCTTTAGCCGTATTCGCCAAACAAGTGCCAAAGTTAGGCTTTGTGGTACAGCAGGCTTGGGTTTACTCCACAGCACACACTGTTAACAATTCCTGGCCCGGAATTGCTTCCCTACGATGGGGCGTATAGAAGCTAACCTAGGGTACGGCAGGAAGTTGTCCGAAAAAGATTGACCGGGGAGCAAAACCTCAGTTGGGACTTCGGGACGTGACGCCTCTCGAGTGTTTCTGGGCTCATTTCTGGGACTCGGCAGAATGGTAACCTGTTAATAACATCTGTGGCGGTTTTAAAGAGATAACCAGGCAAAAAATGCCGCGTCACTGGACCGTGGACCCATGCTCGGCGTTCCATATTTCGCAGACGAGAAGTACTGCTCCTGCTCAGAGCGCATACCACAACCCAGTAAACAAAAACGGCAATGCGCAGAAGCTGATTACCGTAATGGTTTGTAGGGGAGTGGGTAACTAACGAAGCAAGAATGGCGGGGCGTGTCTTACGAAGCCCCGGCATCCAGCAACAAGCTCCGTGCCTTCCGCCGTGCATTGGCCGAAAGCGCGCGCAAGAGACGCTGAAGCGTCGTCAAAGGTAAGAAGCCCGCCCAGGAGGTGGGGCAACTGAGGCTTCTCCCTTCTGTTCTCATTTTGTGAGTGAGCATAGTGTCCGTTCCTTATGGAATACCGCATTTTCTGTTCCAGCATGATGGCACCCGTGCAAAACGTAGCGTTTTTGTTTGTTCCATAGTCTTAATTCTTAAACAGTCGAAGATGATCCGGACTTGAAGGGAACAAAGTTCAACCTGCTTCCCACTTATGGCAAGTATCTTCAGCTTTATGTTAATCCTGCCTGGTTGACTTCTTACTCACCGTTCGTTTTTTTACGATTTCTGATGGAATAAAGTGGCAATCACTTTCGCCAAGATTTTTATTAGGATCGAATGCTATATTTTTATTTAGAATTGGCGCGATTCCAGCCCCTACATTTTGCGAAAACGAAAAAAAAAACGCACATTGGAAAACGTTTGATATTTACAACCGAACCAGATATTTCAATCAGCACATCAAAATCACCTTTCAGTGCTTGATCCTTTTAAATCCCAAGAAAGTCTGCATTACCACGACGTGTCTTTTTTTATTTTTTAGTTCAAGGTGCAGTATAAAAGAGCACGCCATGTTCAGCAATGAAAGTAAAATAAACACCAGAGAGTTGACGAAAATTCCAGGACTTCAACATTGCGAACACCCTGATCCGAGGAAGTACATTAACAGCGCAGATATTTTTCACACTCAGCTTCGACGCTTAATCGCTCACTTTCCCATTTTAAAGACAATTCCCACTCCACATAGAAACAGCAAATGTCAACCGTCACAACAGCAACTCATGCTTTTTTTTTTAAATTCGCGGTTTGTAAGTTTTTTGGCATGAAATGTTGTGGGCGTAGCAAAAGCGAGCGCAAATATATCTTCGCGTGAGGACTCCAGTTCCTCTTAGCCTCTTAAAGCTCCTCCATTGAGCTACAGTGACAGATTCAGCTGCCGAGACATTGCTTTCGTGCCCATTGTGACTTATAATCCGCCCCCAAGCTTATACAATGAAGCTTCTTCCCTCTCCTCCCTACTGGCGTCTTTTGTTTCCTCACGTTTCCTACCAAGATAAATCTCGGCTCAATTCTCCGACGGGGGCACCACTTTTTGCGGAAAAAGGTGGATTACTCAACACTTCAAAGACGGAATCATGCAGCCGTTCTAAACTTTCAAATACACAAATAAACACCAAACAGTCCTGAAGTCGCAATGTCTTATCTCAGTCTTATACACCGGCCACTCCTTCTGAAACATAGCTTCCACACACATATAAAAATACCGAGAATTTTGAAAACGTTCACCACAAAAGCGAGCGACTATCTAGCCAAGTGAACAAAACACCCGATGTTACCCGGCTCAAGCGAGAAAGTCAAGGAGCTCAATACCTTCAAAGCCTGAAAAGGAAATCACAAACAGGGAAGAACGTTACGCAAGTCACCTTTCACCGACTCGTCTTATAAAAACGCGAGTTAATAAAGCCCCAAAAGATTCATTTGCTGGGCAGGATATGCCTTTTAGAGACGCGATTGTAGAAGACACTAAAAAGACGCGTCTTAAAATTTCAGACTATATAGATCGCGAAA
This sequence comes from Ixodes persulcatus, assembly GCA_013358835.2. Taxonomy (NCBI): domain Eukaryota; kingdom Metazoa; phylum Arthropoda; class Arachnida; order Ixodida; family Ixodidae; genus Ixodes; species Ixodes persulcatus. The sequence goes on from JABSTQ010011259.1 coordinate 571,668, forward strand.
CGTTCTAGATCCCCCTTAGAAATTAGAATATTGGTTCTAGTAAAAGAAAAACCGTTAAGAAGATTTTCATCGCAACTACTTAAGCAAGCAGAATTAAAATTTAAATGGGTAATCTTTCTGCATACAAGAGCCATTGTCAACACAACTCTAAAGTTTCAAACTAACGTTTTTGTGAGCAAAGTCTGGGCGGCAATGTCTTGGGCAATTTTCTGCCCCCTTTGGGATTTCCTTCTTCATTTAAGGTATTGTAAGCCCCGACATCTTTGTTTATGTGTTCTAGGGCGGGCTTAAACTGGCTAACCCGGGGACTGTGTTGTAAATTTAGTTGACTCCGACAGAGTATGACTCGTTTAGGCAGCAAAGACTCCAGATATCCCATGGGTTTCTGATGTGTGCTTTTTGTGAGAGTTTCCTTTGGAAAGGACTGCCCAATAAGTGGGCGAGAACCGGGTCTTTGGGCAACACCTCCTAGGTAACCAAGCCGTAGGCTGAATGAGATGCCGTCATCAGCAAAAGCCAATGCTGGGCACAGATTGAACGTTTTAGACATGACGATTGCGTAAGTTTTCAGCTCAAACATGACTCAAAACCGAACGCTGACGCAGTAATTGCTTCCAATTAGTGTACAGCGTTGGCCTTCGCTGGTGACGCAAAAATGTCAGCATTATGGCCTTGTCTTCCAGGTGGTGCTACTTTAAGGCGCTGCGCGTGAAGAGGCTTTCTGAGCACGCTCCTAGGCATAGAATGGCCAAACCGTAGTGCGTTTTGACATCTACATATCACTGACAACTTCAAAAGCGAAGGGCGAGGCGTAATATAATCACGCTTTTTGCTTCCTGATTCGTTCTTTCGAACCCTTATCGGCCAATGCCACAATCGCATTGGTTGCGGAGCGACAATAACATGCTCGGGACTCCACACGCCCTGCATTTCTTAAACGTGCGGTGACGACAAAGATGACGCACAGATTTTATTGAAAATGTGAGGTATGACCTTCTTTTTTATTTTCTCTACAAATGTCTCGTTTTCGGTCCGGTTTTCTTTGCTGGCTCTTGAGCGTTCCCCGAAATCGCGGGACTTTTGTCGGGCCCGTCGTTCGTCGCTGCGTTGTCAGGAAGAAAGTCCCTTCCACCGTCGACCACGACTGGAATGTCCGGAAGTGCAACACCTCCAAGATTTACGTACACGGGAACGGTCACGTGGGTAGCAGGAGGCGGGTAGATAGGAGTAGCCTGCGGGTACGGGTACACAACACCGCGATACAACGGATAGTAATAATGTCCAGGGTACCAGGGCATGCCCCAGAGTGGCCTCTGGAACACAGTAGGTTTTGCCGCAGACACGATGCCGGCGGTGTTCAAAGAACTGGCGTTGGTTCCTGCCTTTGCGGAAGAACTGTGGACGTTGCCGGAATTCCTGTAAACTACTATTCTCGAAGATCCGTAGTAGGGTCTTCGAAGGGTGACGCCGTACGGCCTCTGGTAGCCCTGGAAGTACCCCTTACCTGTTGGTCTTGAAGATGACGGGTAGTTCGGTGCGGCAGCGTAGGTGGTATGTTGACTGTGGGTTGTTTTGGCGTTCGAAAACGAGATTCCAACGGGGGCTGTGTAGTTTGTGAATGAGGTTTTTGCGCTACCGTTCTTGTAAGGTAGAATAGTGTGCTTCGAATCTGGAGAGCCGATCGCTGTGAGGACGAGTAAACTGTTTCCCATATGCGTGTGGGCAATGACCGTAACGTTGTAACCAGTGGCGTTCCCATCTTTTTTTATGGTTTGGGTTGTAACAGGAGCCCTGTCGGTGACGTCAGACTGTGTGTGACCTTCCTCTCGTGGTAAAGACTCTGTCGTTGCGGCCGTTGATTTGTCGGCTGAAAACACAAAAAGGTATGCCTCACGCTCTGCACATTGTTTGAGATCCGAATATTGCGTGATTTAGTTTGAAATTTAAGGAATACAACTTCGAGGCTCTATGCTTGCGTATTTGCTTGACTATGAAGCATGTCACGGACCAATCAATGCTATTTACGATGCTGAAGAAACGATTTTGTTTGGAAGCAAAATCTGCACAAGTCATGGACAAACATAACCTCGCGCTCCTGTTCCTGCCCTTAGCTTTTTTAATACATGTTTTTTTTCATGTTTCGATGAGTTAAAACACAAAGATTAAGCGGGTAGGTTATTCATGAAATGGAATACTTATAGGCTATTTGGTATATACACCAAGTTTTGCGATTTTTAGAGCTTTAGTTATTGCAATAATCAACTTACGATTGTTGATAATATTTACCTGGCAACCCGGCAATAGTGCCTGTAGTTAGTTATGCCATGATGCCCATAAACCACTTGATCATGAGGAGTAGCTGAACTCTCTCATTCTAGGCGTCCCCATGCTCGCCCAAGCTCTCCTCGGCACGATACCATACCACACCCTCACCTTACTCGACTGCTCCAGCGCTACTCTCGTTCTGCTTTCTCAATCGCCGCGTACGACGGAGAGTTCGTCCGTGACGATCTCATCGTCGTCGCTAGAGCTGGTTGCTAACGGTTCGAAGTCAAAATAACCGTCTTCTAGCATATCTTGGTAACAATCACTCTCATCGCTGCTGCGATCGGTGTCGAAGACTCCGATGAAGCCAGCGATGCCATAGATGTAATCGTCTCGAAACCACGTGCTCGAAATGTGGTAGGCGTAAACTAGGAAGCTGAAGCGCAGGACACCGAGAGAGCCAGGTCTGCGAGCGCGTCCAGGGAGACGCAGCGCGTTGGACGAATTACGTCACCGACCCACCAAACATCGCGGCCTTCCCGAATGGGATGAATCCGAGCGATCGGCATATAAATCGATTTATCCACGAAACTATCGCGCCATTTTAAACAAATTTGTCAAAAATATAGGAACATACAACGGGTCCCAGCAGTAAAGTTATTTCATATTTTATTTTTGCGTGTCTTAACCCATTTAAGATTACTTTCTAATAGTTTTCCCAAATCTTGTAAGGACGTGTTACGGAAGGTGATTTTTTTTACTGCCACCAGATAATGCCTAACTCCCGCTAGTGACTTAGTGTGAGCCGCGACAGTACCGTTACCTTTTAAAACGACCGTCTCAAGAACTGTTGTGCCTGTGATTCCATACTCGGCGGAATCTTCTTTTCTGTAGGGCTGAGTTGTCTTGTCTATATTCGATGAGTCAGTGCCTGGAAATTAAGAAGGTTCAGTTCGAGATATCCTAGAAAGCATCTTAAACAGTGGAATAATCTACTGTGGGATCATCAAAAATTAATTACTCAATAGTTTGTACATTTTTTTAACGAAGTGCCAAGGTACCTTTTGATATTCATGTTTGTGCGCGATGTGTTTCTGTTTACTCTAGAAGTTGGCCTATAAGGCGTTAGACGGAGTTCAGTGAAAGTTTCATCGTTCAAGCAAACATTTACGAGAAAGCAATTTGCTTAGAACTCATTAGTGCCAGGAATAAACAGATGTTTAACGACTTTGTTGCCTCGCCGCTTTGTGCACAACATTTTATTTAATAAAAACTATCCTAAAAACGGAATATTACTTTTGCTATTATTTGCTTTGGGTTGAGAACGCTAACATCATGAGTGCCATTTACTCTTCTACCAAAAAACCTACCAAATTGTTTCCTTATTTGCGAACCCATCCTGCCAAAGGCAGAAAGTCAATATCTTGTCGGGCACTTTAGTTATTGCCAGTTGCTTAAAGAGACCACTTCACCCCGTAAAATATCCAATCGACGCTGTAACATGAAGTCCACACAACCTTCGTGTCATAATTGATTTCATGAATTTCAAAATGTGTCCTTTGTCATTAATTTTCAAGTACAAATTGTAAGCATATATTGCCTCCGAGAGTAAAGAAAGAATACTGACGAAACATAACTTACCAGTGACCCGAACAAGCAGGACGATGAAAAGCAACCTCTCGACACCCGACATCTCGCAGATGACTCTCCAGTTACAGACGCTTCTGCAAGCGTGATCCTGAGGCAGTTTGTTGCCGAACCACCGTAGCTGCTTTGTACACTGGCTGAGATACGTTGAAATAAAAAGTCCGGACGTGAGGAGGGTCCATTGATGGATTGTCCATCGAACTATACTTTGTTCCCCCATCAGGTAACAGTGGAAGTGACGCGCTCACCAGGCCAATTAACCACTGACTTTCCATCACTTGAGGCAGCTCTCTGGGCGTGGGTACGGACGGTGCCATTATCACGTGATGAAAAAGACACGTGTGACGGGTTCAACGAGCACGTAGCATTCACCGTACTGTCAGCTCAGGGGTGAAGAGAGTCTGAACGGGGTCATAGCGGCAGAGTCGATTGTTTGCAAACCTGACGCTTCCCTTCCCGACTGGAGCGTTGACCTGCTCAGAGGACGCGTGTTGCTGCCGATATGGTTCATGAGCTCAGGATGCCGAATCGCTGCGTTTGAGTTTTGTATGAATTAGTAATTTGTTTCTGTCGTTCCATGTTGTTGTTTCGCTTATGTTTGAATTGAGAAAGGCGCCCAATGAACCTTTCCACGTGAGCTGAAAAGACTGAACCGGCGATGCTCACACGTATAAGCGACTCTCTTGTTACCGTCCGAGAAGCCATTTCGGGGATTGTTCACTAGATTTATTAAAGGCGTCCGTCTTCACGGCACCTTTCGGTGTCGGTTCAGTGTTTTCAAACATTGTATATTACATAAAAAATGTATACATTTCGGGAGTTTGGGAGTTATCATTGCTCCAGGTGTAGTTATATTGTGGAGAAAAAGACACAGGGGCGGGTTAATAAGATCGTAAAATACAATTCGGCAGCAGAGACAAATCTTCGTTCGGAATATAGACGTAGATCAAAAGTCTCGTTGCCGATCTGTAACACTCTCGCACAAGAACATTACGTTAGCATAGCAGACGTACTACATCCAATGTGCCAGGTTATCAGAAGCATCATGCTGGCAAAAAAGCTTATTCACAAACGAAGCCGCCTGAATGTAGTCTGGTGTAGGAAGTAGCGAGCGGAATTTTATTTATAAATTTTATTTAAGTATACACTGCTGGAATTTTTAATATGCGCCTCCAGGTTACACAACATAGCGGATTGTGCAGCAATCGCAGGTAATCCAAAACAAATGTACTGAAACATATATTTTTTTTATGGAAACAAGAGCACGTATTTTATGCAAAGACATAAACAAACAACGGTAAGTTGCTTTTTAGTTGCTCTGTCAGGGCGTTACCAATAGATACAAATGAAGCAGATTATTTAGTAGCTATTGGGAGGACGATTCATAGACGCCGGTCCTTAAGCTGCGCGGACTTGAAAACCAAACACAATAAGAGAAGTAATAAAAATAAAAATATCACTAAATCTGGATTAACAAGAGCGAGTTAATTTGCGACAAAGGGGATCCGATTAGATTGAATTATTACAATATTCGTTTGTTGCCAACTTACTTGTGAAAAAACAAAAATAACACCACGGTTAAAGGCAGCTGGTAAGCTACTTCCGACACAATTTCAAATGAACAAAAATGTGCAAAACAGTAATTTAAAACAGACGCATGTCCCCACCATAAAAGTGATTTCATGGTGATTACCATCACCATGAAATCACTTTTTTTTTACTTTCACTAACATATGCTCCGGATGGAACAGCGCGGATGAACAGACAAAATCACAGGCAAACAAGAAGAAAAACAGACTCGCAGCGCTGACTAAAAACTCAGTTCTATATTTCTTCTTCCTCAAATCTTCAACTTCTTCTCCTTCGCCTTTAATGAGAACATTTTAAATTTTTACACACCAGAGACGAAATAGCCAATAAACATTAATGAATAACTAATAATTAAATAAATAAAAGACAACAAAAGAAATATCTAAAAAATTTAAAATTAAATTAAAAATTAAATTTAAAAATTTAATTTTTAATTTAATTTTAAATTTCTTTAGTATTATTTCCTTAGTTGTCTTTATTTATTTAATTATTAGTTATTCATTAATGTTTTTTGGCTCTTTGGTCTCTGGTGTGTAAAAATTTAAAATGTTCTCATTAACGGCGAAGGAGAAGAATTTGAAGATTTGAGGAAGAAGAAATATAGAACTGAGTTGTTAGTCAGCGCTGCGAGTCTGTTTTTCTTTTTGTGTGCCTGTGAGTGTGTCTGTTCATCCGCGCTGTTCCATCCAAGCATGAATTACCAACTAGCCCAAGCATCCATATTATCAATATGCTCCGAACAAAGCTAGTGATGTTTTTACACGCGCTGGTTTATTACATTTTGAGCGTTTATATACTAGTCGCACTTGTCTTATTTTTTTTTTTAGCGTTAACGGCTAAGCACGGCGTGAAGAGGGTCATTGACAAAGGCTTCATAGGAAAGTGAACAATAAAGGGATTACTCCAAGTTCATAAGAGTTAGACACCCTTGCAACGTCTTTCACTGGGGAAACCATATGGGGCAGGAGCAAGGCGTAAGACATACATATAGGGGTTCAAACCGCGCACGTGGTAGCTTCCAGATCAACTTCTCACCCTGGTTGCAAGCACCGCCACCAGCTGACGCTTCGATAACAGGCCAGTGGTAGCTTGACGCGAGCCCGGTTTCCCCACGCTTTTCTCTGCGAGGCATGCTCGTTTTTAAAAGTCGTTTCTTGTTGTGTCGCGTGATGTAGAATCTTACGCTTGCACTATCCGTGTTGCTTAGACACAGCTTCGTCATTGACTCTAGTTTCGGGCCCCAACGGCGAAAGGAACAGTTTTATGAACGCGTTAAAGCGGAGAGATATCTGGCGCGGTGTTCAAGCCGGCGTCCGTGGAGGTGAGAATAGATGCGCCGAGCGGAAAGCACGTGCGCCAAAGCGTCATGACATAGCCTCCTCTATACTCACAAAGCTTGGCAGTTCGACGACGGAGCCATATAGAGTGCCCGGTCGCAGATTTGGAGCGTGAGGATCTGGTAGCACAGAGCATAAAAGAGCCATTTCTCGGGGAACCTGGACGTCGGCGCACAGCTTTGGCAGCGGCGAGGACCGGGAACACACTTGTTCGCTCGGGAGAAGTGTGTTTCGGCGTCTCACCGCAGCGGGGCGCCAGTCACGTGGCTCTCTTCTCATCCGTTTTCTGCCGCTCCACTTTTTTTCATTTCGGCGTCCGCTTCTTCCGGCGACCTGCCAGGCTTCGTCAGTACATAGAAGGCTATGGACCATGGCAACGAGACGTGTTTTTTTTTTTTTTTTATTCTTGGTTGGGCCGTCTGGCTGGCGGAGACGCTGTCAGAATAGGCTACTCGGGCGCGCCCCATTAGGACTTGATCCGATCGATCGCGTCGTAGCTTTCGCCGCGTTGTATCCTCAACCAAGGAGTATCTTACAGAGTATGCAGGAATATTCAAAAGAAGAAAACAATCAGCGATGTCTTGCACGGCACCACTCGCGCATCAGACAACAAAGATCGGACTTGCCAGCCCGAGCTCGTGATCTGAGAGCGTGGACAACAGAACTGCGAGCTACCGATGGCGCCAGCTAGACGCTGATCTCCCGGAAAATACACCTACGACTATTAGGGCTGTAGCGTCTTCCTCTATTACTTGGATACAACACAATCCCTTCCCTATCGAATCTGTAGACTAGTCGTAGCGGCAAATCCCGTAGCTCGTAAAATACCTTCTTGGTTCGCGGACGCAGCTGTGGAGTTCTGAAGGTCTTGGGTCACGTGGGAAACTTTGAGGGTTACTCGACGTGCGGGCTCACGTTCCGCTAAAATTCGTGGGACGTGAGCTCGTTAAATGAAGCGGCTGATCGAACTTTTTTCTTTTTTCGTTACGGAGAGGTGGACGAGCAAGCACGTATTTCGCTTTAAAAAGAAGAATCCTTATCATCTGACAGAGTGACTGGCCCATCGGATGCTTTGGGTAAAGCACACTTACGGGAACATTTTAGAGCGCTTGATCGGATGATATTAGCCTTTATATCCTAAAGTCGAGGTCCCACTGCTTGTACATCACACAAAAAAACAGTCCATATGCGCTGTCCGTGTCTCTTCCGAGTATCACAGTCACATCCGTCTTAAAAAACTGTCTGCAGACACGTTGTAAGCATACATATGTAGGATGCAAACATTCTCGGAACATCGGCGTAGCGTGTCCGCAAATAATTCCGTCATAATTTCTGCAGCAAACACCGTGCGTTATGTATGATGCATGACAACTGTGACGCTTCCATTACTTTGTTTATGGAGTCACAATAAACGTGCTATCATATACCGAAAAATTCCGAAAAATCCCTGCCCTCGTACTTCCTCATATTTTTGTTTCTTCGCCGTGGGTGGGCGTTCGCTCGGGATTTTTTTTATTTATTTAATGATACTGCCATTCCTCAAAGGAACAAATATTTTACAGAGGGGACAAAACTAATCTAGAAGGGATTCAAATAAAGACAATGATGGCTGCATAACAACACTTTCAAAAGGTTATTCCAGTCAGTCACCGTTGGCGGAAAAAAGAGTACTTGAAGCAATTATTATGCGATCGAAAAGGAGTTATTGTTAGGGCATGCCGTCGTCGAGTGGCGTAGCCTGATGAGAATTTAATAGGTGAGACAGATCCTCCCGATATTGTCTATTTATTATTTGATACAAACATTTCAATTGAGAATGTTGATTTCTGTGATATAATGATTTAAAGTTAGCTTTGATTAAAAGTTTGGTTATAGAGGTACGTCCAAAGCTATTATAAATGTAGCGAGTCGCCTTTTTCTGCACACGATCGAGCTTGTTAATGTTTAATTTTGTGAAGGGATTTTAAATGATAGCCGCGTAATCTAATATTGGCAAGACTATAGCTTTATATGTTAGGAGATGCAAGGAACGGGTAGACAGTTTTAGCGTCCTTCTAAGAAAGAAAAACTTTCGAAGAGCATATAGATGTCCCGAAATCAATTTGTTTTATCCAAGTAAGATTATGAGTGATCCATATTCCAAGGTATTTATATTGTGTTGCTTCTGATAGGAGAATATGACTAACTGTGTGTTCTTACATATTTGGTTTCCAATTTGTATAGTAACGTTTTGTGAGAGACCTTATCAAACGCCTTGGAAGAATTCATGAAATAGCACCAATTTGTTTTTGATTGTATATTGCTAAGGAAGAATCGTGAACAGTCTCAATTAATTGAGAACATGTTGATAAACCTTTTCGGAATCCATGATGATTTTAGTCAAGATGTTGTGTTCGTCTAAGAAATATTGATAAATGATTATATATTGTATGTTCAAAACGTTTACAGGCAGATGAAGTCAATGAAATTGGACGGTAATTTTGAATACACTGCTTGTTTCCGTTCTTATGAAGAGGTTTGACTCTGGCCGTTCTCCAGTCGTCTAGAACCTTACCTTCGAACAGCGATCTTGAAAACAGAACAAACAAATATTTTGACACCCATTCAACATACCTGAATAAAGATGCATCGGCGATACTAGCAGGCCCAGGGGATTTCTTTACATCCAATTTCAAAAGCATAATCTATGCACCACATTCACTAATTGCAATATCAGGCATAAGCGGATAGTCAGCGTCAAAATTTGGCAACACATCATTGTCTTGAGTAAACCCCGATTTAAATGTTTATTAAATGCGTTTGAAATTATTTTCTCTTAATGGGTTAAGTTACCGCCAATTTCGAAAACATCACAATCCCTACAATGTGGAGATATTAATAGCCAAAATTTCTCTGGTGAAGTAGATATGAAATTTGGCAAAGATTCGCCGAAATAATTACTTTTTATCAACTCTCACTTGAGTTTTAAGTTGCGAGGAAAGAGCAAGAGATTTTTCAGTCAAATCTAATGAGTCGGCGCTTGTTTTCATTTTTTTCGATTATTTTAATTGTATTTTAACTATAATGCCTTTCTAGCAATCGAGGGGTTCTTTTTATTCTTCTTTTTTACAATTACTGGCACAAAACGGTCAATACATTTACATAAAATAATTTTGCCAAAGGTCATTTATATCACCAGTACTGTTTACAAAATCGTCTTGATTAAATGAACGCATGTCTATAATAGAGACATCATCAGCACGAGAAAAATTTGGATAACACTTCGACTTGTTTTGTTTTTTTTCTAATTACAGAAACATATTCTAGGGTCCAAAGTACTGCTTTGTGATCAGAAATCCCAGGAACTCCTTCACATTTAGATTTAGGAGAAATCGTACCACTTACAAAAAAGGGCAAGTATGGATGCAGAGTTTCCATTGGATTCTCGTTAAGTCATCGACAACTTGTAGTAAGTCAAATTTAAAGACCATGTCTAAGATTGCTTCCCCTAAGTTTGCATTTTGGTATTTCAGGGAAAAATTTGACCCGTCAGTGTTTTGCAAATTAAAATCTCCTACCAAAATAACCCGATCGCCAGGCTTTATATGCGTATCGAGATGCATTTACAAATTATCGAGAACAGCCGTACCAGGGGATCTAAAAAATTCCCCAATAATGCATCTATATTTACCATGGTATGCTTTGCAAAAAATGCACTTCTTCGGCGAATAATGACGAACGAGTAGAAAACGTGTCTTGAGCACGCTGCTGCCAGCCCTTTTTTGTCTCTACAGATACTACCTTTTTAGTCACTCACCTTTTGGAATACATTTTCTATTGTATTTACTATTTTAGCGCACACGGCAATGAAATACATTCGGAATAATATTGTTCTTCCGTTAACCCGTTCAATTCATGATAAGAGCGATTACAATCCTAGTGTAACTGCCTAACTAGTTTTCACACACACAAAAAAAAGAGGAAACCTTCTGATGAAGAAAGATCGATGGTGCGTATCACTGATCTCTATCAGAATTGCTGGATTGCGCATCCCCGCTTGGTCGTTGCAGCGCGAGTACGGCCAACGGACGGCCATCTTGCATGCAGCGAAATCGTGTTTTTTCGAGTGTTGCAGAGGCTAGCAGCAGCGTGCTCAAGACGCGTTTTCTACTCGTTTGTCGTTATTCCCCGAAGAAGTTTCTTAAAGGCCGACGTAAAACCTTGGTTTTCTGCAAGGAAGATAATCCTCTTAGCCTTCCCCTCTCCTAAGCTGCGAGGGGAGCCATATTGGGCCAAGGTAAAAAATGAAGAGGATATAGGAAAGGAGGAAGCGGACAAAAGTGGAAAGCGCGAAGTGTTCGTCGGCTTTTAAACCCCTGTAAAAACTGTGAGACTTACTTATGAGAACACGCGGAGCTTTTACGAAAGCGCAGCGCCGCAGAAAAAAGGCAGAACTCGTCGAAAGCAAGTTTCGCCGGTCTCGCGGCGTGATCAAAGCTTCCTTGACACGCCAAAGTGCTGCGTCTCTGTGCCTTCGCACGCTTGGATACCGATCTAGAATCGACACCATGTCGATGTGTTTCGCTAGTGCAATGTGCGTGAAGCCGTATGTGCCCATAAAGCAGCATTTTACTTTACTCTGACGAGACGACTGTATTTGTAACTTGCGGCACTCCCGGTTCTGTTACTCTGTTGTGTTGTTCTGTTGAAACACGCCTTTTCAACGCGGTCCGAGCAAACAATACTTTCTTTGGATGACTGCTAATTTTGTCTTCGGATGTTGTGCACCTATTGTTTATAAATGTCTCGCCGACTTTGTGGAAACCTTGAACCTAAACAAGTATCGTTACAGGTCGGACTCCAGTGAGACGTTATTCCCCATCAATATAAAATACTTTCTAATGATACGTCTTTTTTTTGTCGTTAGACAGTTTACAAAATACCGCAAAACAGCTCCTCATCACTGCTCAGGGGTCTGGCTCATTATTAACCTACATCAAGTTTGAGCGCGGCTCGCCTAATTGTGATCGGTCAACCTATTACACACGACAATATGGGCCGCGTCTCAAAGATTTTCAATCTCTCCGTCTTGTACTTTAGCCTTCGAAAAGCATACTTGCTCCACAGCGTTGCTCTATTTGTGCTGCCATGTGATCCATTACAGTGTATTTGGAACATAGCCATGGTTAATAGTGCATAATAGCAACCATACAAATTTTTCCCTCTTCATTGCTATAACTCGCCGTAACAGCTCGACTATCCACAACTTCGCGATCAATATATAATGCAAAGACATCAACGCGTGACCCATCTTCAAAACATTGGTGCGGCGTCGGACTTTTGGTCGGTATCCAAGCGTGCGAAGGCACAGAGACGCAGCACTTCGGCGTGCCAAGGAAGCTTAGATCACGCCGCGAGACCGGAGAAATTTGCTTTCCACAAGTTGTGTCTTTACATACAGCTTCACGCACATTGCACTCGCAAAGCACATCCACACGGCGTCAATTCTTGATCGGCATCTAAGCGTGCGAAGGCGCAGGACGCAGCACATCGGCATGCCGAGGAAGCTTTGATCATGCCACGAGACCGGCGAAACTTGCTTTCGACGAGTTGTGCCCTTTTCCTGCGGCAGTGTGCTTTCATAAAAATTTCCACTTGTTTTGAACGGCGAATCTCACAGCTTACACAGGGTTAAAAAAAAAAGCTACTTCGGCGAATGACGACGAACGAGCAGAAACCGTGTCTTTAGCACGCTGCCGCCAGCCTCTGCAACGCTAGAAAAAACGCAGTTTCGCCGCATTCAAGATGGCCGACTAGTGGCCGCACTCACGGAGCGGAGAAGCGCGATCCGGCAATTGTCATAAAGATCAGTGGTGCGTATACGGCACGGACAATGAACAAGTGAAACGCCATGCTCGCCGTTTCTGCGCACAGAGCATTTATTTTATCTAATCATATTTCCAACTTTCTAACCTACCACAGCAGCACCAGAGATTCATAAAAGTGAATTAAAGCGTTTTTATAATAAATCAGCTTTCTTATTTGCGGAGACCCTCGTGTTGTTTGCCGTGATTTGATGTCTTCGTTTTCCGCCAGAAATTAAACTAGGAGACATTTTATTTTATCTGTATCGAGTGTGAGCTCGCCTGTTTATCATTGGCTTTTGCATCACGCTGCAATAGTCACTCATAACGTAAGAAACGCATAGCCTCGCGAGAACTTATCATCTCCTTATGACTGTAGAATCAACGAAATTGCTGCCTTTGCCGATAAAAACAACGATAAAGGGATCAAGAAACGATAAGCGTAAGCATGATATACCACGCCCAAGCTGTCACGGCTATATGTTCGTGCAGGCAATTAACTTTTTACGTATCATTTATTGGACGGCCTGGACTCCACAATCAACGGAAGGCTGGTGGCGATTACACCGCGGACAATAATAACAATCACACTTGGCGGCAGGGTTGGTGGAGGCGTCGGCGGTGGCGGTCTCCGTGTCGTTGGCGGTGGCGTTGTAGTTGGAGGTGGTGGAGAAGATGGAGGTGGAGGTGGTGGAGACACGCAGAGGTACCTGGCATATAAGACGATATAAATAAGATATATATATATACCGGGCGACACTTTTACACCGGAGCTGTTAAGGGTTATAGCTTCCCGAGGATCGTGTCCGCCAGTAAATAAACGTCGGCACAACACTCTGGACAGTTGCCGCCATCTATGAGCGACGGCGGCAAGCCGGCTCTCTGGTTGCCGCCGTCGCTCATAGATGGGGGCAACCTCTCCAGCCTTTGCACTCTGGCTTGCCAACTTGCGGCCGGCCGTTACTTCATTCCCACCATAGTATAGCTTCAATGGTCTCTCTTCTTCACCAGAGTGGAAAGACTAACATTTTTTTATTCAAAACTGATTTTTAAAAGAGGCGTCTTTACTGCTACGTGCATGCCGTCTTCACTATATGTTTCTTGAGTTCGGCGGACATATAGAGAGGCAAACAACCGGCACAGTCTGGTGAGAAATTAAAAAAAAAAATCGTTAATTCACCTTTTAATTAGTGAGAATAGACATATGGTTCTGTTTAGAAACTTGCTAAATGTCATTTAAAATCACTGTATCACTATTTTTCAGAAAGACTTCGAGCGCGAGTGAAGCGCAGTAGTGCGGTAAAGTTACCACTTGTGCAGGAGGTACAAGGCTGGGGGCTATGATAAGAGACGAAAAATCGCGAGGGCGTCTTATCGCATTGGTAGCCTTGCTCCTGCTGCCACGAGTGGTGACTTTGGCGCGCTACAGCGCCTCTCCCGCCCGCTCAGAATCTTTCTGAAAATTACTCATTTAGTGGTTTCAAATGACGCTCAGCAAGAATCTAATTGGAAGCATATGTCTATTTCTACTAAATAAAGAGTTGATTAACAAGTTTTAGTTCATTGACGTTGACGGTTTTTCGCCCCTCGAATGCCCGCCGAGTTCAAGAAACATACTAGAAAGTTTTAAAATATGGGGCCCCAAAGCTACGGGGCCCAAAGAAATAGGGGCTCACCACTGCGCATGCGCAGAACCTATACTCCGTTTGGGGCTTTGGGTTGGCACTCGCCCCTTATGCAGAATTCCGGAAATAGCGTGAGGCCCCCCATTGCTTGGGGCCGGGTTGCGTCGGCAAACATGGCGGCGCCCGTTCCGCTCGCTTCGGAGCGAATTCGTCATGGTCGCTGCAGTATTAGCCAATTTCATTGCCACTGAATGGTGCAACCGGCTTCCGCTTCGCTTTATCTCGCTCAAGTCACAAAGAATGAGCGGTGGGCTCGCCCCATTTGAAAGATCGCGCCTGATTCTAGCCGTTCCTAAGCCTAAACAGACGTGGTGACATGGGCGTACCAACCGGGGGGGGGGGGGGGGGGGGGGGACAAGGAGGGCGTTTGCCCCCCCCCCCCCTCAGTTCTCAGAATGGGGGGGGGGGCAAGAAATGTGTTTTGCCCCCCCCCCCCCCCCTGAAACAGCCGCCACTGGGCAGGGCAAACACTCACCGGCAGCGACCAAGGGACACCAAGGGCATCGCTCCCCGCCTCTGGGGGAGGGGGGTCTGGTTTGGCCCACCACTCAAAAACAAGTTGGTACGCCACTGCGTGGTAACCGTTGACATGGCAACGTATTGCTACTCCGTGGCTCCGAGTGGATTTCCTTCGTGGCACGATACACACAGCTTGAAAACAAGTATTTCAAGGCTTCAAAGACGCTCCGGCTCTGATCTAAATAGAGCAGCTGCACCTGCTCGCAGAGTACGCTTGCTCGCGTTCGTCTCAGTTTCGGCACAGTTGAAGGCGTAAATCTTCGGCGACAGACGGTCAAAGCGCGCATGACCGACCAAAAAATCTGAGAACGAGCGCCAAATTAAAACGCGCTACGGGTTGGATTGGTTTGCGGGTGAATACAGCCAACAACATTGATACTGACTTTAGATTGTCCCTTGTTTTAGCCGGCTTGATTGGGCTTTACCTTAGCTATTCTCTTGTTTTAGCCGGCTTCATTGGAATTTACCTTAACTATTCTCTTGTTCTAGCCGGCCTGGTTGGGATTCACCTTAACTAATATTTGTCAACAAAAAGTACTTGCTAAGCGCATATGTTTTACATTTATTAATATTTTTCTTTTTTGATTATTACGCTCGTCAGTCGCATTGGCGCTGCAAGCGGGAAACGTGAGGGCGCTGTGCTGCGTTACTAAACCGCTCATCTATAAGCCGTCGACAACAACCTTTGTTGCGTTTGGGTCCCCCAATTTCTTAGGGGAACCCAAACGTTCGGGCCTCCTATTATAGAACTCTCTGTTGTGAAGACGGCATTCACGTAGCAGTAAAAGTCTTTTTTTTTTTCAAACTGTTGTTAATAAAAATATCACCCATATATATATATATATATATATATATATATATATATATCCGTGGCTCCGAGTGGATTCCTAATATATATATATATATATATATATATATAGATATATATATATATACTATATATATATAATATATATATATATATATAGAGAGAGAGAGAGAGAGAGAGAGAGAAAACGTAGCACAGGATGACGAAATGTATATGCGGCAGAAAAACGCACTTGAGACGGTTGTTGGAGTTTTTAAAACATTATTCGTAAAGTTCGTCGACGTTTCGGCCTGAGACAGACCTTTTTCAAGACAGTCTTGAAAAAGGTCTGTCTCAGGCCGAAACGTCGACGAACTTTACGAATAATATGTTTTAAAAACTCCAACAACTGTCGCAAGTGTGTTTTTTCTGCCGTATATATATATATATATATATATATATATATATATATATATATATATATGGGTGATTTCATCTCAACTCAGGCACGGATTTAGGGTCAAATTTTTAATTTTGACGAAAAAAAATATATGTTTTGGGGCAATTCCTATAATACAAGAAGACGCAAACGGCAATGTCGTCGGATTTTTTGTTCTCAAGTTATGAACCGTTGAAGCGGTCAAGGTGGAAACTGACGTTTTTCCAGCTTATCGGAGGTGCCATATTTCCCTCCATCCCTTTTTCATACTTTTTACGCTACATCAATATAACTTTTTGGGAACACTCTAGACATAGGCTTTTTCGTGCTAATTAAGGGTCTAGGTCATAACACTTTTAATGATTTTTTTTTATTTGTCAAACCGCCTCTCTGCGACGGTATTTGACGACGTTCAACAAGCTGTGCTGTGTGACCTAATCAACATATTTTTATGATCTTTATATCACCGTAAAGCTCCAATTAAGCTCTTTCCTTTGAGTATACATTCAATATTTTGCGATAAGTATATAATGCGCTACATGTGCCTGAAAAACGAAACTTTCGAAAAACAAGCAAGTTTGGAGTCGATTTCCTAAAAAAACCCCACTTTTTATTCCTTTTATTTTTTATTCACAGTTAGTTGATATAGTAGTCTATCAGAATCTACCAACACAAATTGTAATATATTGTTTGTATGGCCGCTATTAAGACTCAAATCTCGTGCTATGAGCGTTTTGAACGGGACTTCGCACAGGCGCTGCTGAGCAGATATTTGGCCTATGTAAGGTTTTCTATTTATCGTTAGCAGTTACCTTAATATCCAACCATAAACATTAATAAAATTTGGAGTAGTGTACTTAAAAAAAATTATTTCGAAGTCCGCAGCCACAAGTGCGGGCACAGCGCTTACTTCCTCCCAATACGGGGGAATGCAGATCGTTAGAGAATTCCTCTGGGGCCTTTTTCTTTCGGCTTTGAGTTTGAAATACCGAACTTGACATGTAATTGTCATATTTTCTTATGTCAAACAGATATGCAATGTATATACATATGTACGATTTAGTAACTGACGCTTAGGAAGTACGGTTTATTTTGTGCGCGTACGGACTCTTTCTTCAAATAACGAGCATTTCGTAGCGTGTAAGGCTTCAAACGTGTTAGTCATGTGTTTAGGTTTCATTTCTATTTTCAGTGATTCATGCCGGGTTACTTAGACTTTTTCTTCTTGACTTAAGTTTGTCCGGGAGTCTAGATGTTGCGTATCTTCTCCGTCAATACATAGGGCGAAGCTCACACACCTTGAAAATCACGACAGTTCCAAGTAAATAAATATTCTTAGGATGAATATTGTTGCTTCACTGGCTCTTACGCTCAGATATTGAGGTAAGTACTAACATTAAATAGAAAACCTTACATAGGTCGAAATTTTGCTCAGCTGAGGGTCTATGCGAAGTCCCGTTCAACACTCTCACAGCACGAGATTCGAGTCCTAATAGCGGCCATACAAACAATATATTACAATTACTGTTGGTAGGTCCTGACAGATTACTATATTACCTAACTGTAAATAAAAAATGAAAGAAATAAAAGGTGGGGTTTTTCAGAAAATCGACTTTAAACTTGCAAGTCTTTCTTTAGAAAAACTTGCAGTTTGAAGTCGATTTTCTAAAAAAAGAAACACCTTTTATTTATTTTATTTTTTATTTACACTTAGGTAATATACTGTTTGTATGGCCGCTATTAGGACTCGAATCTCGTGCAGTGAGAGTTTTGAACGGGACTTCGCATAGACGCTCAGCTGAACAGAATTTTGACCTATGTAAGGTTTTCTATTTAATGTTAGTACTTACCTCAATATCTCAGCGTAAAAGCCAGTAAAGCTACAATATTTATCCTAACAATATTTATTTACTTGGCACCGGCGTGATTTGGAAGGTGTGTGAGCTTTGCCCTATGTATTGACGGAGAAGATACGTAACATCTAGACTCCCGGACAAACTTAAGTCAAAAGGAAAAAGTCTAAGTAACCCGGCATGAATCACTGAAAATAGAAGTGAAACCTAAACACATTACTAACACGTTTGAAGCAGCCTTACACGCTACGAAATGCTTGTTATTTCAAGAAAGAATCCGTACGCGCACAAAATAAACCGTACTTCCTAAGCGTCAGTTACTAAATCGTACATATGTATATTCACTGAATATCTGTTTGACATTAAAAAATATTACAATTACATGTCAAGTTCAGTATTTCAAACTCAGAGCCGAAAGCAAAAGACCCCAGAGGAATTCTCTAACGATCTGCATTCCCCCGTATTTGGAGGAAGTAAGCGCTGTGCCCGCACTTGTGGATACGGACTTCGAAATAATTTTTTTTTAAGTACACTACTCCAACTTTTATTAATGTTTATGGTTGGATATTGAGGTAACTGCTAACGATAAATAGAAAACCTTACATAGGCCAAATATCTGCTCAGCAGCGCCTGTACGAAGTCCCGTTCAAAACGCTCATAGCACGAAATTCGAGTCTTAATAGCGGCCATACAAACAATATATTACAATTTCTGTTGGTAGTTTCTGATAGACTACTGTATTAACTAACTGTGAATAAAAAATAAAAGAAATCAAAAGTGGGGTTATTTAGGAAATCGACTCCAAACTTGCTAGTTTTTCGAAATTTTCATTTTTCAGGCACATGTAGCGCATTATATACTTACTGCAAGATATTGAAAATATAATCAAGAGAAAGAGCTTAATTGGAGCTTTACGGTGATATAACGACCACGGCATAAAACTATTATTATTATTATTATTATTATTATAAACATATGTTCATTAGGTCACACAGCACAGCTTGTTGAACGTCGTCAAATATCGTCGCAGAGAGGCAGTTTGACAAATAAACAAAAATTCATTAAACATGTTATGACCTAGACGCTTAATTAGCATGAAAAAGCCTATGTCTAGAGCGTTCCCAAAAAGTTATATTGATGTAGCGCAAAAAGTATGGAAAAGGGATGGAGTGAAATATGGCACCTCCGATAAGCTGGAAAAACGTCAGTTTCCACGTTGACCGCTTCAACGGTCCATAACTCGAGAACGAAAAATCCGACGACATTGCCATTTGCGTCTTCTTTTATTATAGAAATTGCCCCAAAACATATTTTTTTCGTCAAAATTAAAACTTCGACCCTAAATCCGTGCCTGAGTTGAGATGAAATCACCCATATATATATATATATATATATATATATATATATATATATATATATATATAGAAAAATACTGTTGCGTAGGACGACGAAAAGTGCATAGGAAAGTAAACGTACCTCGAAGCTTTTCGTGGAGTTTTATTACATATAGGTCGACGTTTCGGTCTGAGCCAGACCTTTTTCGAGACTCGAAAAAGGTCTGGCTCAGACCGAAACGTCGACCTATATGTAATAAAACTCCACGAAAAGCTTCGAGGTACGTTTACTTTCCTATATGTATATATATATATGTGGGGCGCAGTGAATCAGTGATATTTGCTAAGCCCAATGTTCTAATTGTCTCATTATTAATTGTTATCCATCTTAATATTGATGGTAATAATCATTCTCCTTTATTAGTAATCACCCATTGTTATATCGATGTGGTTACGTTTCTTACGTACCTGACAACAACCGGTACCACCTTGCCGAGTCCCGTGACCACGTAGCGGATACCGGTACCGCACGGCACCAACCGAGTGCCAGGCGCGTTGATGATCACTCCTGGTACGGTCCTCACGTGCGGGAAGTACAGAAGGTTCCCGGAGCTCGAGGCGGGGCTTCTAGCAGTGCGGTTGAGGGTGCCAACTTTCATCTGGGTCTCTACGTCGCGGGAAGAACAGCGCTAAAATAGTGAGGTGAACAGCTTGGTTAAGCATACTAAACTTAAATAGCGCGAAAGACAGACAGTGAGACGAAGTAGTCCACTCTTCTTCGTGTCCTTGTCTGTCGCGCTGTTTATATTTTATAAGAAGGACAGCGAAGATACGACCGCAATAATTATAATGTAAATGTGTCATCCAATAGTGGAAAACCCGTGGAATTGTGTTTTGTATCAGACAGTGCAGCAATGAAATTAATTACGCAAGCTGGATCAATTGTAATGATGCCACTATTAGCTCCGATGCTTTCTATAAGCCGCTAATGTATAGAAGTTTCATACGTAAAACTGTGCTAACCTATTTAGATAGAAATTAACAGGTCCTGGGGTTCGAACATTCTGACCACAATGTAGTAAATGCGGTGTCGTTTTAACTTATATCTATTTATTTTTTTGGCATATTCTTGGTGCATGAATCTCATAGATATGAACAAGTTAGCCAGGCTTCCTAATATTATCCTTGGTATTTCGCATGTTGATAGACAAACATCTCAATGTTTCTCCGCGGCTCTACAAAACAATGTATTCAAGCATCGGGAAACCTCGCTAGCTTGTTCTCTGGAGCCTCGTAGAAACGTTAATCTTACTGGTTATATTAAAAACAAACTTTTAAAAAATGCAAGTTTACCGCCACTTTAGCGGTGTGTGTGTACCACACGTTTGAATTGCAATTTACTACAATTATTTAGCAACTTATAGCAGATATCAGTATTTCTATGGACTCCATATTGCAAGCACTAATAAAATTGGGATACCAATCGACAAATATATTTATCACAAACATAGTTGCGCAAATATATAATCGTAAATACCGGAACTGTTCCCCATAAATACTAATCACATTCTTTCACCCTCCCTTACTGCATTACAACCTTAAAATTATAATTCTTTAACATAGAAACTAATTCTCTGAAAGTCTTCGAAGAGTAAATGAAACCGACTGAGTATTATAACCTATTTTAATATTTTCTCTTATTTTTTTCAGAAAACAATTATGCACTTGAGTTTTGATGAGAAAAAAATGAAGGCTATGAAGACAGTTTTTCTCACAGAAGGAAACATGAAAAAAATTCTCGTGCACCTACATTCCAGCATGGCGCTCTGATATCAGGTTCAAGACGATCTTACGGCAGGAGGTCGGCAAATGACAGGGCAGTAAATGTGTTTTAACGGAACAAAACATTTGTAATGTGCCACTGAGCATGACGTGAGTACGCAAAACGTTCTGTTCATTATTACATTCCACATTTTATAGCTACATGTCTGTGGGTCTAATCATTTGCAGTGATTGGTTCCTCGTGAACGCTGAGGAAAAGTGAAATGAAGGGAATTTTGGAATGAATTTGCGCCAAGCAATCGGTACAGTCGGTTCACGTTGAGTTTCGTCAATTTGTGAAGAATGTATTGATAGTTTCGTTTCGCATTTGATAAATATTTCTCGTGTAGTTTTACTGAGTAATGCAACTATGACATCAGACTTCAGGGAAGCCCCCAGTGCCAATTTAAAACACACAAACGACAACAGTGGTTGGAAAGGAGCGGATTAGTAGTTGCCCGTAATACCAACACCAAGGAAAACAAATATTCAATGGCGCTTCAAAAATTTATCGAGTGTCTATTACTGACCCGCACAACAAAATGTACTTACCAGATCTGCAGTAGGAGAGAAGAAGGACATTTAGGAGCCAGGCGACCGTAAAAATCATAGCAGGCTTTCCCAAACGGCTCCGATCAGCTGCAACCTGTCTTCTCAAGGCAGTTCGCACCTCAAAGACACGTGTCACACAAAGTGATTGTGATTCATTTTGGACGCTCGTTCATTATCAAGGCCTCGGGAACGGACAGGGAGTTTGTGTGAAGGTCGTGGATTTGCCACAGACCCCAGACGACACGCCCTTCAGAACAGACAACGGGTGTTTAGTTTAGGTACGCAGCTTTTGTCTCTTTGTTTTGTTAACGCCGTTCGACGCAATGTAAGTTCAGGCAGGTGAAAGTAGAGCTACCTAGACCCGCCATTGTGTCGGACGTCATTGGTTTTCGGGTCACAAAGCGGACACAAGAGCAGTTGGTCCCCTCTGTTTTCCTTCTTTTGTTAAAAGAATCGCTTTTGTAAAGACATGTTGGAAAGTCCTGCCCAATCCAAGCCTCTACGTGCGCGAGCCAGTAACTTTCGCAAGGGGCATGCTTTGATGTGCTTCTTGCCCTGAAAAATCTGGTGTGCCTACCTTCCTGCAAAGCATTTGGGAAAGTCAATTGATGTAACCATGTTCAGTGCAACACCACAGACTGTTTTTCTTTTGTTTGTCTAAACATATTTTTAGTTCGTCGTTAGCCGAACGCCCTCCGTAAATTGCAGCGATTGACTTTCCCAAATGCTTTGCGAGAAAGTAAGCGCACTAATAATTGTTTAGAAACTCCTTTTCTAACATTTTTAGAGTCCAGCCCAACGCCAAGAAATTCTACTGAAACACTTTTTTTTTTCGTAACACCGGTGTTGATTTCAAGAAACGGCCAGTGCAGAGAGAACTTTTTTGAAGAGTAAACTACAAGCCTGCGATACATGCGTAAAAAGACACCGTAAAAATCTCTAACACTTAAAGATCGCAGAGTCCAACGGAAAAGCACAAAGTTACGTGACTTTTTATTTAGAAACCGTTAATTGGCGAAAGTTACGTTATAATAGAAATTTGAATCAAGCGTAATCTTGTCTTAAGTGCTTTTTTTTTATCTTGAAGTCAAACCCAATTATTGCCTTCGGAGACATTACGAGTATAGATCATGTCCAGTACAAGTTTCCACCATATCATTGGACAACGAATGATATCGCATAATTAAGTTTTCGGACCAATTCAAGCGCTGATCCTGATAAAAGAATCAGCATAATAATTACTTACGCACTCTCCTTTTTTATTTGTTAGTAACTCGGCTAACCATATCTTGGGCTGCGAGACAGCCCATAATTTCCGTCACCCGATGTATCTGGCACTCTTCCTGTGCCATACCCGTACGTCCCAGGCACATCCGACGCCGTCACCTGGACACCGCTTCCAACAAGGACTCCCGTTCCGGGAGGCGGTCCCGGTACCGCGACTGGCTGCACGTTCACGTACACCGGGACGTTGATTACAGCTGGCCCCACTGGCACGACGGGCCTAAGCACAGCCGGGTAAGCGTAGTAGTAGTACACCATCCGTGGTGGTACCAAGACGACGCGTCCTCCTGTTGCAGGATAGACAACTGGAAAGGCCACCATCTTCCCGGACTTCTTGCCTCGATCTAATTGGCTTGTTCTATCAGAGCTTGGGCTTGGTATTTGTTCCTTGAGACTGCCTGACGATGATTCTTGTCCGTCCCCTCCCACGGCCTTCGGTTGGGGAACGGCGGAAGTATGAGGAGTATTATGCTTCCTTGCCCTCTGTTCCGGGAGACTCGCTGCTGTCGGTCCTCGTCCATCGCCTTCCATGATCCTTCTTTGGAGAACACCAGGTGCCTGATGGCGGCTATGTACTAATGGTAGTTTGGGCATGCGATCTGGAGAGTTCTGTCCAGCTCGGTCAAATTCTGCAGCCCTTATCGATCCTCCCGCAAGACGTCTTGGTAGTCCTTGTAGAGGCCTCGTCGCGAACCTGCCTGAAATCATATCTGGGTCTTTGTGCTGCTCCTCTGTGACGGGGTTTGAAACTACCCGCTCAAGATCTGGGGGCGTCGCAGTACTGCCCGGCCTTTACCTTCGCTAAATGAACCATCAAACTGTGAGTAGAGTGGTACCGCCCTTGATGCATCGAGACTATGACTTCTGCGTAGTCCTGGTACCGGTTCCTGTACAATGCTAGCGATATGTATGTACGGGTTGGGTTCTCTGCTTCGACGTTCTCGGCGACTCGACATCGCTGAATACGAGAGAAGATTAGACTTATCATTTGTTCGTAGGTTGTTCATCCTTGGACCTTCTTGACTGATGTTTGTTGGTGGTAGGCTGTCAACACTGTACCTCTCGCGATTGTTGACGACCGGCTGTTTCGTCTCTGTTAAATTTAGGCCACGTTTAGTGATTGAGCTTGAAGGCAAGCTGCTCCCTGCAATGAGATCTTTTTTTTAGATATATCAGTGTCATGATTGCATCTCGCGTGCGAAATTGAAATGTTGCTTATTATAAGCAGAGTTTCGGGTCTTTAAAGCTGTGTTTGGTAAAATTCAAAGTATCTTTCTGAGTTGATTTTTATGAAAACCTCGGTATTCATCAGTTACGGTTCGGTTCTTTTTTCGATTCTATGGGCTTTTTGTTGTTTTTATGCAATATTCCTAAATCTTCGAACTTAATATTAAATGAAATATATCTATGTACCCAGCAGACACGTACCTTAGTTTCAGTTACGCACAATGTTTACACTAAATCTGTGGGATCATGCTTCCACAAATTAAAATACTGGCTCCTTCTTTCTGTATGATATCTAAATATTAAAGATTAAATGCAAAACCGAAGTAGTGACCTCGCTCCACCTTGACAATAGTGACAGCTACTCGCCGCCAACTCCATCATAGCTGGACGGAGTGAACCAACCCTTCCATGCTGTTTGAGACCAACATCTAGCCCCTCCTTGTCCAACATGTTCAAAACCTGCTGAGCGAAGAATTGATGGCTACCACAATGAGCTCTGTACACTGAAGTAAAAAATAGATGTTGTCTTCCTTTCTCTCTTGGATTCTAAAAAAGAACGTGTAGTGCGAGCGATATATGATACTAATAGTATTTTTCTTAAGTGCGGCATTCGTGACAACAATGCATTTGGGTAGAGTGGCCGATACACCATCAGTAATCCCAGTGTCACGCTAATTAGCTGTTCTTTTAAAACAATGAAGGTTCCCTTAATTTATAAGCGAGTTATAAATTAAACGCTGAATAACAGAGCCATTGTACATATGGTACAAAAAAGTGAAGAGGCCTTCAAAAATTTAGTTCTACTGGAAAATAGGCTTTTTACAATTACACTTTTATCGTTATCTTAACTTTACCTTCACTTCGATTAAGGACGTACCACTCAATGTTGAGCAAAGTAACTACGTTGATTGTAGACGGCATGAGCGATCATGTTTTCGCGAAGCACTCATGAGGTCAGAAATATGATGTTCTAGTAGATTCTTCCGATACCTTGCGCAGGTATCATATTGTTACCTGAGCGCATAAACGATCCACTAAAACCTAAAAAAATATCCGCCCTTGCGATTACCAAAATAAGGAACACCTACCCGCTGCAAGGCCAGTTCCCATAGCAAGCAAGCCAAGATATAACAATATCCCGTCATGTGGATATAAGGTAGCCGACCACATCCACGATGCCATCTTTTCCTGGAAGTTCTAACGGAACCTAGGAGCGCCGAGCTTGATGATAGACTTGAAATATGTTTGGGTGGACGAGAGTCACCCTTTGTTAAACAGAAAGCAGACGCCCGTTCTATCGCACACGGCAGAGAGGAGTGCTCCATCAACTACCCTAGACTCTTCTTGTTTGCAATGTCATATCCCATGGGATGATTGAGTTCTTCTTTGCTCAGATGGAAGAAGCGCACGTGTGTGCAAACTGGAAAATCTAAATGACTGTTTTCTCAGGGACGATGCCAGACGGTCATCAATCGAGTGAGGCGACAAACTGGATATTATTGTACCCACCTTGAAGAACTGTTTGTCAATATTCTATCAAGCACCTCTTAAACATGAAGATAGAGTTGAACAGAACACACAAATTCGCGAACACAGCACTGCGTTGATATCTCTTCGTAGTTGGTTCTGAAACTTAGATGTTGCATTCGTCGAGCCTGTTTAATAAAATCATCAAGATTTGTAGCGTCATAAGCTGAGCTCAAGTTCACGTTTTGCAGTAGTATTCTATTTGTGTAGTTCAACTGCATAGCTGAACAAATCATCTGAGTGGGTCAAAATGGTTGAGAGGTGTTGCTTCCTGGTTCGATAAATTCATTCAATTGACCTTACCTAGAATACCCAAAGAAAGGTTATACTAAATTTTTATGTCGGCTAAATTTTATGTTAACTAGTTTTAGCACTATACTAAATTGTAATTGACCTCTAGTGACTCAAGACAACCTCTTGTATATTACACAAAATTGTACACATAAAGCAAACAAAATATTGTCATATCCGGTGCACCAAGTTTATACAATTGAAATATTTATACCTTACAAATTAATAATACTTGTAAAAGAAAACGCTATCACTAACGTACCATTGGACAAGCAAAAGTTGCAGAAAAATATTAACACGAATGCAACTTTCTTGTGCGTTCATACCTGAGGAAAATTCGAACAATATATCATATAGTCTTTAGCACGATAATATGCTGTAGGTTACATACAGCCGCTATAAAGTTTTTGAATGAATGTAAGCTACTTTTCAATGACACTTCGATTAAATGCATTCTTCCAAGACACGAGACCTTAGTCCGCTGGATTTACGACAGTTTGCTTCTTTTCTTTTGCGTTTTTTCGATATAGTGCTTTAAAATATTCATAAAACTATCCTTCAAGTCGATAGTGGAGCCAGAGCCCTTCAATACGCCAATGGTCACGAAACTTCTCCGTGACGCTATGGGAGAGTGCTAGCGTCGACAAGGGGACCAAGAGCCCCCCCCCCCCCCCAAATGGAGCCACCAAGAGATCGTAGAGTTGCGTCATCGCACTGGCAGCGTTTCTTGTTTATGTAAGAGTCTTCAGCCTTGTGTGCTCAGTCAACTGCTCAGGCTTTATTTTCTGCAACAACCTCCACAATATTATCCCACCTAAATCATTACTCCTGCCTACAAAAACAAAAAAATCTCAAAACCGCTTTTGTTAGTAACATTCTTCGCCGTGAATAGCGCCATCAAGTAGAGGCAATGCGAACCCGTACATTTATTTATTTATTTTTTTTATTTCACAATACTGCCAGCCCCTTCAAGGGCCAAGGCAGGAGGGGGTAATACAAACACGGAAATCAAATACAACACCGCTTTCAAATATTAACATTCAGAGCAATCTCCAGGATCCGCACCACAAATATATACAGCTCAAGCACCGCTTTGAAAATCAACCTTTGGGAACCTCACCGCAAAAATATACATTCACACATACACCCACAAGAAGGGTCACACTTACAGGTCAAACAATACGCTTATGGCATTCTCGAATTCAGAAAGGGATTCCAGTGCAACGACACTAGCAGGAAGTTTATTCCACAACTCTACCGCCTGAACAAAAAATGACTGTTTAAAAATATTTATACGGGCATCAATGGCGGTTAAAACTTTCGGGTGGTGCAAGCGATCTAGCCGGTAGCTTTTCGGCTTCACATATTTGGATTTATCAATTCTAATAATATTGTTGTATATTTGAAAAAAACAATTTCAGGCGCTGGAACATTCTTCGTTTTTTTAGTGGCTGCAAACCAGCCTGTCGTTTCAGCGTCGTAACAGATGTAGTACTCCTAAAGTCAGAAAAGATTGAGCGCACTGCCAGTGACTGTACGTTTTCAAGCTCCCTTGAAAGTGTGACCTGCCAGGGATCCCAGACTTCGGATGCGTACTCTAGGGTCGGTCTTACTAGAGCTTTATACGCAAGAGTCTTAACCGAAGGAGGTGTCCTAAACGGCCTTCTTCGCAGATACCAGAGTTTTTTTATTGCCTCGTTTTTTATATAGTCCACATGTTTGTTCCATTTTAGGTCACTCGTGATAATCACGCCCAAGTACTTGTAGCTATCAACTTTGGAAAGCTTAACTGCATCAAGCTCATAATCAAAACACAATACATTCTTTTTTGTTGTAATATGCATGTATTTAGTTTTTCCGGTATTGATTTTCATGTTATTTTCGCTGCACCATGCCGAAATATTAGATAAGGTATTATTCAGTTTAATCTGGTCATCCACGGAGGTTATAGGAGTGTATATTATGCAGTCATCAGCAAACATTCTTATTTTTACTGGCCCGTTACTGTTAATAGTAAACAAGCTGTTAACGTATATCAGAAAAAGCAATGGCCCTAACACAGAACCTTGTGGAACCCCTGAATATACACTTAACAAATCGGAAGGAGTACCACCGATATCTACGAACTGCTGCCGATTTGTAAGGTATGCTCTTATCCATTTTATTAATAATGAAGGAACACCGAGGACAATGAGTAAATTAATTAACTTGTGATGAGGTACGCGATCAAACGCTTTTGATAGATCAATAAAAATGGCGTCCACTTGTAAACGATCATTTACATGACGGGATATTTCATGGTGACATTCAATTAGTTGCGTTGTTGTAGATA